>JANEHU010000410.1:0-651247 GCA_027563435.1 Nasonovia ribisnigri
AAACCAAAAACCTATTTTATACCCACCCACCCAAAAAAAATGTCTCACTACGCTCGACAGTACAGGCATAATAATTTATTTTATTTTAGGTATACCTTATTATTTTAGTTGTCCATTAAGTACAGGTCAGCCACCCACCCACCCACCCATTAAACCACTGGGGTATTTACCCCACTAGATAGTCGTGTTCGGCGCCACTAAAATTTCACTTATATATATAATATATGTACAGTAAATATTATGTGTTGTTATAATGTATATTATATCATTCTGTATACACGTGACTAAAAATCGCGATTATCGCTCTCGATTGTTGCAGGCTAGTGGCCGTGGACGCGGGACAAGAGCTGTCGCTGCGGTTCGGCTGTCAGTTCTACGAAGTGAGCGCGGCCGAAAACTTCGCGGGCGTGTCGCTGGCATTCCACTCGCTGTTGCGCGAGACTCGGGCGGTGCAGCTGCTCCGCGGGTTGCCGATCAGGCGCAAGCTGGGCGTGAACAGCGTGTCCAAGGTGCTGGGCACGATATTCGGCAAGAACAGCAGCAAGCGGGACCGGAAGAAGCGACCGTCGCTGAGCATATGACCCGCGTGGGCGTCCGCCGACACGGCCACCGCTGCGGGCGCTCCGAACACGACGCTCACGCTGTGAACACGTACGCGAAAAAGAGAGAAAAAATCGAAAATTGAAAAAATCAAAAAAATAAAAAAATAAATTCGTCTAGAGACCCGCCAACCACGACCCCCCCCCCCCAGCAATTACCCAACCGCTCACGTCCTCGCCGAACGGTTTCTCAGTGTATATACGACCAAGGTCACGTTCGCCGCCGTCACCGCTATCCGTCACACGAGGAGACGTTTATCATAAACAGTATCGCCGCAGTTTGGTGCATCTGCTTCGGCGACCGAAGTGTTTAATAGTATCGCCGCAGTTTGGTGCATCTGCTTCGGCGACCGAAGTGTTGTAAAATATTGTATTATAATACGCCGATTTCAACGGCGGCGGTGGCGGGCGCACAACGTCCGTTTCCGTTCCGGGCGATAAGCGAGCGAGTAAAATATTTGTGCCGAAAGCGCGCGTCGCCGATGCTGCCCGTGTGTGTATCGTCGAATATTCGTCGCCAACCCGAGAGATTGCGGGAAAAAAAAAATTCTGAATTTTGTGGTGGGACGGGTAGGTCGTCGCCGGACGAACGAGAATGGCGTGTATGTCAATCAAACGACGGCATATTATAATATTGTTCAATTGTTGTGTATACACGTGCGGCTATAATATGATTCGGCATCGGCTGCCGACGATGACTCGGTTTTGAGAGAAACAAACCGCTCGTTTTACCGACACGAGCCGACGGCGACAGAGTGTGGACACGAACGTTTTTTTTGCTGGGAAGACGAAATTCGCCGCCCGTCTGCGGACTTTCGACGAAATCGTTCGCACCTGTCCATCGCGTGATGCGTGTCGGTCGAGTGGACATCCGCAAGCCTACGGTTGTGGTTCTGGCGAAGTCCGTCGAGCTCTCCCGGCGGCGGTGGCCAAGTTTTCGGAGACGATAGCAATATAATAATATGGAGCGCATAATATTATATCGATGACTTGCTAGATACGCCAAGTCCACGACGACTCGGACGATGTGAGACGATGCTGTTGTGTATGGATATCATGTTGGCCGGCCGGTCATGCTTTCGCAGCGTCCACGACGCAGATGACGAAAAGCTACGAAGGGTCGACGCATTATTTTCAAGTATTTTTTAGGTTACTCGAAAGTCGAAATCCATCCCCCGCCTCCTCACTATCGCTCACGCCCCCTCTCACCCTCTCACTCTCTCACTCTCTCTCTCTCTCTGATCTCATGAATCGAAGCATTTTCAACGATTATTTTTCATTAAATCGATGTATTATTTTTATTATTATTTTTATTATATTATTAGGTATTGTTAGTGTTACTGTACTTGTATGATTATTGTAGCTTTTATATAATAAGTTTAATTTAAAAAAAAATATTCTGTACGACTATTATTCATTATATACATTTTAAACAATTAATTAATCGGCATAGCGTCATAGCGAATCGATGTAACTCACATCCGTCACGTGATTATTTTATGTTTAATGAATAGTCTGCGGAGACATCATCAGGTGTGCACGGTACATATTTTAGTATTGAAAGAGCATATTATTATAAATTATAATGAATGTTAATTTTTTTTTTGTTTTTAATTTATATATTATATAATCGTACAAGCGGTGTACAAAGATTATTACTTATTAGTATCTAATAGTATCGTATATTCGTATATATATATATATGTATTATATTAGGTTATAGGTTTGTTAACTATGTGTTAAGATCGATAGCTAAATCATATACAGGCGTGTTGTCAAATACGCAAGCCATTACCGAGATCCGAATTACGTTGGTGATATGTAAATGTCACGACACTATCGATTTGAATGGAAATTGAAATGTGTGCGTGGGTAATATATTATTATGTACTATGTGTTATCAAAAATCCGATTTCATTATTGTCACACCCCTTTTTATAGTTTTTTTTATTCTACATCGGTTGATGTTAAATGCCATTGGAAAATAGTAATAATACACAGTCGTATGTTACCAATATTTTCACATACTTACCTAACTAAACTAGATAATTTATTATATTATATAATATACTGTTGTGTGTTATAATAATATTATATTAATTGATGTTGTACTCGAATTGATTTTACGTGTATCCATTAAAAATTTTTGCAACTATCGAATTAATGGTATCTTAATAATATGTTACTAGTAACGTTTCTATTTATTATACTATATTATACTGTAGACGCTATAAATGCTATGTTATTGTGTAAATAAACGCATTTTTATACTTACAAAATAAAATACATATATGTGTCATGAAATGTCAGTGTGTATTATTTCTATCATCAATACTGGTGAGAAATTGAAGTATTTTAATAAAAATAAAACAAATAAAACATTGTGTTGAAATAAAAAAAATAATATTTATATTTTTGTCTTTGTGATGCTTTATAGGTTATAAATAATTATGTTTTGGCAATTAAGAGATTTCCACACAAGTGGGTTATAATTCAATCAGTCTATCAAAATATTCTTTCTTCTTTATAGGGTCAGGAATTATCTGAAACATATAAATTGTATAAATTAATTTACTAATAATGTTAGAATTTACATTGGCTAGTAAAAGTGTTCAACAACAAAAATCACATAAGATTGCATAATATAATAATTTTTAATTTGTTTAATCATTGAAATATTATGCAAGTACTTATTTAGGGCGTGTGGTTTTATGATTTTTTTTTAAAACAATTATTTTTGAATACCTATGATGACTGATGAGGAATATTCAGTTTTAACAATGTATAGTCAAATCTTAAATTTTACTAAGGTAAAAAATTGTATTTAAAAAAAATGGTTACTAGATTTAAATCAAAAACACTAGTTTATAAAATGAGTAAAATATTTACACAATTTGCAAGTTCGAAAGAACTTATTTCATTTTTGTTAAAACAAATTAGGTTAAAATGTACCCCAAAAGTTTATCCTGAAAGAGAATATTAATGTTGAAAACAAAATTAAGATACTTTTATGTGTTTCTGATTTTAAAATATTTATTTTAATGTTTGAATTATCAAAAATATAAGTTGAAATAAATTTCAACTTATCTATAACCATAATAAATCATCTATTTTACCGTTTGTTCACCAGGTTTCCAATTAGCAGGACATACTTCTCCATGCATATCTGTATATTGAAATGCTTGTACTAGTCTTAGAGTTTCATCTACGCTTCGACCGACTGGCAAGTCATTCATTGTTATTTGTCGGAGAATACCTCTATTGTCTATAATAAACAGTCCCCTAAAACAAATGCAAACAAACAAAAATAAACAAATAATTTTGGGGGTCAACAGTGCTTTATATCTAGATAATACCTCAGTGAATGACCAACATCACTCAAATAAACGCCATAATCTTTGGATATTTTATGAGTCATGTCAGACAACAATGGGATTGACAAGTTACCCAAACCACCATCCTTTCGCGGCGTGTTTACCCAAGCCAAATGTGTAAAATGCGAGTCCACTGATGCAGCAACAACATTGGCATCGATCCTCCTAAATTCCTCAATACGGTCATTGAAAGCTAATATTTCTGTGGGACAAACAAATGTGCTGCAAAACAATGTAAATCATTACTATTTGAATAAAGGTGTAGGGTACAATATAAATACTTACAAGTCCAATGGGTAAAAGAAGAACACTAGATACTTCCCACGAAAATCTTTAAGCTTCAGTTCCTGCAACGAGCCATTAATGACGGCTGTGCTCTTCCAGTCAGGAGCTGGTTTAGATACTAAAAACAAAGAGAGCCGTTAAAAACAGTTGTATACTCCTCTGAGTCCTAAGGTCAGGCATATATGGTTGTATACAACCATATAGAATAACAGTTATTACTAGTTAGTTTTTACTCACTCAATGCTTTAGTATACTGCAATTTGTGATTGGTGGAATCTTTGGTGCTGGATGGATAGACCGAACCATCGGCAAATGTCTGGCACTTGAACTCATCCGCATTGCCAGTGTCTATGGTGTTCAAAGCCAAATATGCCAAAATGAATTCAGCTATCATCGTGTCTCCTCGGCTAGTTATGCGAATCTGTCGTCTGTAGTTGGAATTAAAAATTTAAAAACGACAAAAACTGTTTGGGAACAGATTGACGATGTTAAAAAATAAATGGAGTTTCACGATATGCTCGGTGTGTAATTAACTAATAACTAATAATAATAATTAAAGCTATTGTCTATAGTTCAGTGTAACTATAGCGCATAAGGTAATAACTAATATTCTGTTGTTGTGTCAGCCGCTCAGGTAGTCAGGTGTCTTGTTTTTGTTTGGTCTTTTTCGAAACAATTTCGTAGTTTGTAGTTGTTTGTACCGTTATCAGTCTCACTCGGCGATAACGAAAGTAGGAAGAAAGAAAAAACGCCGGAACCGTCTAATTAGAACCACGGTTTAAGATAGAATGGTTAAGCGACGAGGTCTGATATTTCGGCGGCAGAGGTTCTTATCAAAAATATGAAAAACTCACTGCCTTGTGGTGCAATCTATTAAATTACCAAGATAATCTTGATATTATTTATTTATAGTTAAATAATAATAATGTTATATTTAAATTATTAATTATTATTATAGTACCTTCTTCATATTTTTATATAAATATACTTTTATTAATTTAAATTATTCTATTTTAAACCAAAAGAGATTACCAAAGCGAAACAATAGCACGAATAATAAGTAAATCAAAGTATAAATCAAGTTTGTATAATAACATAATTTTATAATTTATAATTGTTAATACCTTACCTACTGTATATAAATTATAAATATATAATACACTATAAAACAAAAGTTTATATTTCCTACGTTGATACTAATTTAGAAATTTTTTTCTTGGTTTTGTTTAATTTTTTTACTTCCTGATTTTTTGTATAACTGTTTTCAAATTTGCATCAAATCAGCAGCTGGATTTGATGATGTTCCATAAATAGTTTGTAAACTCATAAGGCATGTTTCACATTTTGTAGTTTTTATTAATCTTTTATTTATATATCTATAAAATAATGTAATAATAAAAATTTCATTTTTAATTATTTTATAATCTATAGGTATGATATTATTGGGATCGCACCCTTTTTAAGTTGCAATCTCTTTAAACACACCTAACAAAATGTAAAAAAGATTAATTATACAAAAAATTAACATTATTTATAAAAAAATATATTTACAGTATATTTACTAGATCCTTGACCTGAGTCCCAAGAACTAACAATATCACTTTCATAAAAATGTTTTGCACAGACCCTGTGACTTTTTTTAAGTTGCATCCCTAATGCTTCTTCCCATAATATTTTAATCTCTGCATTTTTGGGGACTCCAAAAAGAGATTTCGAAGCCTCGTGAGGCTCGTGTATACAACAATAACTTGGCATTTTTTAATTAATATAAAAAGAAGTATGACAATTTTATTATTATTCACAATAACCAAAACTGTTATAATATCATGGTTGATGGAATTGGCGCGAATTAACATATCCTTTATCTATTTTTATGTGTTTGGCCATTGCTATAATATTCTGTAGTATGTTCACAGTCTCACAGAATAGAATTCTATTTATTTTCTATTCTAGTATTCTGTGTACTATACTATGGCTAAATAGTAAATAGTAAAATGCCGTTTGGAATTATTGCTTTTGGCGCCAAGATTTAGTGATAGGCCACGTTGCCACCGTAAGCGCTAGTATCCAGTGAGTAAAAACATATATTTGATAAGAAACTTTTCCGCCGTAATGTACAGTGGGATTGTATAGCTCGTTGCTTAACCATTCTATCTTAAACCGTGGTAAAAACCATTGATTGATAGACCTGTAAACTAATAGGTCTATGGTAAGAACCATATACAACCACAATATTGTAATCTAACCTAACCGTGATATTGAATATGCCATAGTGATAATATTCGGCTCAGAACTTCCTGGTACAGTGTTAACACAAACGGGATCAAATAAAATATGGCGGACGATATATTTTTATAACAATAACACTGAATTATAAATTATAAAAACATAAAAATAGTTGTTGCAGTGACGCACACAGACACACTCGTAGGTAGGTATAAGACCGCAGTTCTCAGGCTCATTTAAAAAAAAAAAAAACATACACACATGTTACTGAAAAATTAAAAACAAGCGTGAAAAAAATAATATTCAAGCTATGGTTGGATATATATTACCTACTTCTGCTCCACTATAAATGTTAAATAATAATAATAAAATCATCCCGATCCAGCTCATATTTGTCACTATAGCGATTTTCGGGTACTTCCTATTTAATTGGGTTTCTATCTATTTTAACGTTACAAAGCATAGAAAAATTATAGAAAATGCAATTCCATAATTTTAAAGCAACACCCACAAGGGACACTCACCCATACTTAATAAACATTTACTATTTTACTACGAGATAGTCGAGATATGGGCTCCTGCGTCCGCTACAGCACCTACCTACGGAAATGGTGGGGGGGTCCTTGGGGGGAGATCTTAGACCCCCGCATACATCTATGTTAAAAATGTTCCCCCCCTCTGAAGTTTTAATAGACTTCCGTCTATTGAACCTACCTAATATAGCTATGGTGTTATAGTAGGTACCCATTTATGGTTATATATATACCGTTTGAGTACAACTCTGACTGAGCGTATTTTTAATATCAATATCATCGTAATGGTGTTGTGTCATCGTATTCTATATAGTAATGATACGAACGATTGAACGAACCAGCCGAATGAACATTAAAAAAAAAAATCACGTGATGGGGTTGAAGTTGCCTAAGCAACACCGATAAACATATTTACCGATTGGGACGATCGTTTGAATTTTCCGGAAGGCGCAGACGTGTTCCTATATTAAGCTTTATTTACGATAATGTCACTGACACTATAGTCGAGTGCGCATAATATAATAATTATGCAATAACAATTTGTATGTGCGTGTGTACGTGTGTGTTTTTCTTACGATACATGTAGAGATTAATGTTTTCCGACGCCTTTTCGCTGAAGCCATCGTCCGGTCTCGGCATTACAACTGCGCCGCTGTGTGTAAGAAAATGTATTATAATGCAGCTGCCACGGCGTTCGTTTCGTTCGGAAATTCGATAACATTATAATTGCGTATATTTGGTTACCTATACCTATAGTCTATATACGCATATATGAAACCCATCCGTCGGAGATGTATATATTATGATGGACGTGAAAGTCTGACGGCTTATTTGACTTCAAAAAAATCTGCACAGCGACTACATGCGATTTTCGTTTCCAGATATCGTGTATAATAATATATAGGTACGCGGGTAAATATTATTCTTATTATTTCTTAGTGTTATGATAAAGTATGTCCTGCCACACAGGTTATCACTTATCAGACACAGCTAAGCGAATAGTATAGTACCTACTAAAAATACTAATAGTGGAGTAATGTACTATAGTATAATTAAGTAATAACATTTTACGGGTATAGGTATATAATTTTTAGAAACTGTGTGAGTTAAAAAGACGTACTAGAATAAATATTTCAACTATTTTATTTTTTATGTAAAATTTTAAACCCATTATTAAAGATTTTAATCCTCAGTACACAATTATAGACAAAGTTTAAGAACTCATAAACAACTCTTTGAATTTCGAATTTTAACCTTTAGAAACATCAAAATTTAAAAAAAAATCACAAGGATTAACAATTTATAGTTAAAATTTGTAGTTCTTATTTTGTTCAATTAAGTTTGTATCACCACAGGTCACACCTTTAATTATATAGAAATCCAAGTATTTGAAAATATGGTCTTATAATAATAGTAAATTCGAATAAGGCACCTATGTAAAAATTCGAAAAATCAGAATTTCAATAAATTTATTTTTAAGAATAAATGAGAGATGAGCTTTGTGAGTGAATCACTCTGTGTACTTATAGAGTAGAGACAATTTTTAACTTCAAATAATATTTAAGATTACAAATATTTTTAGACCGTTCTCTTAATTTTTGGCCTAGCTACCTACTTAAATGTTGAAATTGAAACTAATTTTGATTTGCATGGAATATCTTTTAAAAGATATATTCTTCATTATAGCTATATTGTTATGTTTTTGCCTCCACTTATTAGTTATTATTGATACTGCTATTATTGTTTGTTTTTATATTTTAATTTTTTTTTATCATGCAACGGGCGTATACTTTTTAATTTTTAATTATCATGGATTAAATTTTTCATTTTTAAGGTGGTGGGCCGTTGAAGCTGCAGACGTTTTATGGAATACTCACGATATTTTTCCTATAAACTGTGTCTAAGTAAAAAAATAATAATTGTTATTTTAGTTTTTTATTTTTGGTTTCACGAATTGAAAAAAAAATCATTATTATTCTCAGTTTAGGTGGGTATACAATGTGCATTATCTAATTTATAAAGGTACGCACAAACAATTACGTAGGCACCATTAGAAATGCACATAATATTATGCGTGCACGCACGCATACGACCTATTTTGTACTACTTTTATATTAACATAACGATTAACGTATATGTTTGCAGGTTTATGCATATTCTCGAATCGTAATGAAATCGTATCATCGACTATCATATTTTAGCCACCCTTTTATTACCTACTGACAAGTGACAACTATTAAAAATAGTGTTAATATTTTAAACTACTTAACCTGCACATGAAGTGAGGCCTGAAAGTTGACATTATTCTATAATAAAACCAACCGAAGTATGCATGAGTTTATTAAATGAAAAATTCTCAACTAAATTGCTGTAAAATTTAATTTATTGTAGTATGTACTACTATGTACTATGTAAAATGGTATAATTTGGAAAATATTATCTTTATAACAAATAAATATGTACATATAAGTTGGTATATTATTATAAAAATAAAATTTTTAAATAAATTATCTTCTTGTACTCGGCATTATATTTTTGAAGAAAACAAAATGTAAAAAAAAAAAAAATATTTTATATAGTCATGTATAGGTTTATACCAATAACACGTATATTATTAACAAGTATAGATACATGCTTTGCTTTTGTCATCAAAAGTAATACATTTAAATAGTTTTACACTTTATTTACTTGGAAAGCAAATCGTTTTATACAATAAAAAATAATATTAAATTAGGTATATTGGATTTGTAAATAAAAACTGATGAAACCAGTGTTTAGATACCTAACGTGTTAGATCCCAATAATACTAATAAGTAATGACTAATGAGTAATGAGTAATGAATAGTTCTAATTTTTAAAATTAGTTATTAAGATTTGCAAAAGTATATAAGCCATTCAATATAAAATGTGAATAATAACTATATTGTTTAAATGTTGTATAATATTCTTCATACTTAAAATATCACTGTAATTTATTTATAAAGAAATTACAAAAACGGCAAGATGTACCTATCAACATTTTTTGACTTAACAAAATGAAGACAGTTCAATTTCCACTGCACTTCACCTTATTAAAGTTGTATTATTGTCGTTAATCGTAATTAATCATTGTAGATTACTACAGATACAAAAGATATTGATAAAAAAATATTTAGCAAACTAATTTTTTTTATTGAAGGAAATGAGTTCGGGGAAAAAAATAAAAACCTTTGAAAATGAAAGCGAGGAAAACTTACCTTTCGATATTTACGATTCGGATTACTCGACAAGAGTTATTCCTTCCGAAAACAATGGTAATTCGTTTATGGACTCGAAATCTTCAGTACGTGTCGCGTCGAATACCGGTGGAACTGCATTAAACGAATATGATGTGGACGACGAAGAAGACTTCATACACTCAACGAATTATTACTAGTTCAAACAACAAAATGCATTTATCAATTTTTAATAAACATTAATTTATTGAAATAACAATAGTTTTATTGTTTTTACAAAGTTTTAATCAAATCTATTAATGATTTAATTAAAATTACAAATTTTCTTTGTTCAATTTACAAAATAAACATGTTTTGATTTGATAAAAAAAAATGTAATTTAATAAAAACAAATTTTATTTCAATAAAAATATCTTTAAATTGACAAAATACTTTATTCAAAATAAATATGACATTTCTAAAAATATTATATGTATGGGTTTTTTGATAAATCCCATCAACGGTCTCGCGCGCGACACACAGACACATACCCGCACGCATACAGTACAACGCCAATACGACGTCACCCGATTCTCGAATTTTCGTTTACAGTCATCATTAAATCCGTTTATCACTGTATTTAAAACGTTTGCTTCGTTTGTTTGTTTTGTTACCTTAGAAGTAATTTCTTATAAAATTGAATACAATAAACCGGTCGTAAGTATACAATTTGTTATAACGAATACCTACAATTTAACAAGGTAAGTGAAATATTTGTATAATTTATTAATATACCTTGAGTTGACAACTAAGGATTCTTAATCCATTCTTTTTTAATAACACAGAAACTTTCTAACTATTAAACCAAAAATGTTTTTTTATAGTTCCAACTGTTAATTCATGTAAATAGTTTCAATTCACTCTGAAATTTACTTTCAATAGAGCCGAACTATATTCAACAATCATTGTTTTAATAGTAATACCTAATATAGATATTTACCTATATTAGGTATCTACTTTATATGTTATACAGAAAACATTTGATTATTAACATTGATAAAATTATTTTGTACCTACATATATAATTCAAATTTTAGTTAGTTGAATGAATTTGTTAGTTTTCTAAGTAGATGCATAAAAAAATAGGTGTACTTGTTGCAGAAAAATTAATAAAAGTTATTTGGTAGATGACGGATAGGTAAAAATAAAATAAAATTAATTTTAGTATAAATTAGATTTAGTATACACAACTTGCATAGGTAAAATTTTATATAATTTAAAATATGTTTGAACTAAACGTTTCACTTTAATGTTTTTAGAAAAGCAAATTGATTTAGAGGCTTTACAGTACATGAAAGACCATCACTTTCCAATTTTACTGTCAAACTTTCCGCTAGGAATACAAATAAAATTTGAACATCATGTAAAACAATATCAGCAATCATGTAAAGTAAATAAGGAACCACCAATATCGAACAAGTTACCTATGATTCAAAATATAACTGGTCAAATATCCCATGCAACTGATGACATACCATCAAAAAACACAGTATTTCAATTACATAGTGTCATAACAAGTAATCCTAATGGTTCATTCATTTTGGACTACTTTTCAAAAAATAATGTTTTAAATGAAAGTTGTCGAAATATGTTAGTTGAGATTATTATTTGTGATATTATCAAAAAAAACTCTTCAATGACTGTCGGATTGGCAAATTCCATAGCCAATGCAATTGTTGGAACTTTTCATTCCGAAATTAAGGTAATATAAGTCTTAAGTAGTTAATAATATACTTATTAAATAAATTAATTTCTATTGTGATTTATTATAGGATACATATTTTTTTAAAGATGCCATGAATTCCCCAAAAGGTAAATTATATACAAAATATTTTAACACAATTCGATCAATGAAGCAAAGTGGATTAATAACAGCAACTACCAAAGAAAAGTCATCAAAACTTATTTGTCGCACTATGGATAAAAACAATCATATTCTTGGTAATATATAATAATTAGTAATTTATTCATGAATATGAGATGAGGGATTTCTCAGAGAAAACAGTGATTAGAATGTATGATTAGAAAACAGTTATTAGAGTGGTACTGGTATGAGTAATTGGTAAATAAAATAAAACTAAGAAGGAAAATGGCAAAATGCAGTACAAATAATAAAATCTAGGAGTGAGATAGGCTTAACAGCTTTCCTATACCTATGCGGCTATGCTTTATGAAATATAATTTAAAACATAATGCAAATTATTTTAATAGTCATAATTTATACAGCTAGTGAACCTGATTCTCAGAGTATATCTTCATACTTATATGATCAAGACTTAACTTGGCCTGAAACTGAAGATATCTGGAAGAAAACTATCAACTATCGACTGAATTTTATAAAAGATAACAATGCCGTTGAAATATTCAAGACATGGAGTCATTATACCATGCCAATGGGTTATAAACTTGTAAGATCTTAATTAGTACCTAAAAAATCACATAAAATATTCCAAAACTATATAATTCTAAGAATCTATTAAATAAAATGATTTTAGAATGTGTGTTGTTTAAGGAATCATAATTGCATTTTTAATTTACTGTTTATATTTCTAGGTTGATATTGATTTCCAGAGGTTATACCCAGACAATTCAAATTTTAGTTTAGTTTTTGAAGAATCCTCCAATAAGCTCATAGAAATATTGAAAGAAAGAGTAAAAGACGCTGCTAGCAAACAAACTTTGACAAAATTTAATGATACACTTGACAATTTATCGACAGGTAATAATTCAAATATTTTAAAGAATGTAAGCATATATCTACCCTGTTTCCAATAGATTGGTACTGTTTTTTTGTAAATATTTTATTATTACAGTAATCCAAAAAAAAAAATGGTGATGTCAATAATACACTGTTAAAATATGATTTCTAGCAATTTATATATACATAAAATCTACATTATTTTGTATGCCTACTTATAAAGCCAGGGTAGTCAAGCATTATACAATCTTAACGTTTAACTTAAAATACTATATTTCGATGTCGGCATGCAAACAATTTGTCAATTAATAAATTTAAAATTATAAACATTTTCAATTGGTCCCTTGTGCATAATGATGCCTGCAATTTATTTGTGTATTGTATTAGTTTTAAAATGGGTACATGTTTTAACAAAAAGTTGTTCATTTTTCAGATTCAAAAGTATTAATTATTATGTATTTGTTACATTGTATTTTCATTCCATCAACAAAAAAATCTACTCGTGATGAAAATGGGAGGAAAGGTTTTACTAAGTATAGTATACGAGACTCACAAAAATCATTTGTGATTGTGAAACCAACTATTGTGGACATGGAATCGACACTCCAGAAGATGTCTGAAAGGGGTGCGATTCAGCCATGTGTGTTAGTTGTTGGTTCATTATTTGAAGCAAAACAAATACTTGTGTATTTCGACAACATTAAGTACAAAATGTTTTCAGCAATTAAGGCCTTTGACATCTGTTTCAAAATCTTTCATGTTTTTAATGTAGAATACCCTATAGAGTGCAGTGATGTTTGGTTATTTATTCAAATTTTTTATTTTAAGATTACAACTAAGTATGACAAATCTAATGTTTTAATCAAACAAGTTATAAATGAACTGAAGTCTTAATTGTATAAATACAAGATGTATATTTATATATTTGATGTAAATACATATCTTAATATTAATGATAAATTAAAAATAATTTAATGTTTTAATTATTTGATTTTTTGTTCAAAATATATAAATTTAAAGTTGAATTTTTTATATAAATACGAGGAGTATATTTAAATATTTAAAATAAACACATAATTCTATTTACAATGAAATTGTTTTTTGGTTTTTTTTTTTTAACAACAAATATTTATGTTAAATAATAAATACCTATCTATTTTTTCCTAAACTCCCCCTTATAATTAATAAATTTGCAGGTAAAATCAAACAAATTATTTTGTCGATTCAACAAAATTATACTAGCAAAACAAAAATAAATACACAAAATGGTCCAGTAGATTCAATAAAATAACTTTGTTAATTCAACAAAATTATTTTATAAATATGCAATATTAAAAATGAAAAATTATTTAGTTGATTCATTAAATTAATTTTGTCAATTTAACAAAATGTAAATTTATTGAATTAACAAAAGTATTATCTCTTAATCAACAAAATTTTTCATTGACCGTATATTGATCAAAATATTGTTAAATCAAACCATATTTTTATTGATAATACATTGATATTTCGTTCAGTGTAAGTAATTATTATTTATTATTAATACGTTTACAATTAAACTACGCTTTCAAAAGTATTGCAAATAAATATTTTTTAAAAAAGGTGCATTTGTTTGAACAGCTTGGTTTTGTTTTTAATTTATGACCTACTCCCTCATTTTAGTTTTTAATGTGTATACGGTATAACTCTTTAGAAGTATATTTCGCGTCAGGCACAGTACTGAAGCCATCCGACAAACCGTATGATCTGCGATCTAAAATCTACGAAGCAAACCGAGAATTGGCAAATGCCAGTGAGAGCAAATTCGTGAACGTTCCGGGAAAAGTCAAGTTCGACAATACTGTCGTGGTATTGGACAGTTTCGAAGACATTGGTATAGCATTTTCCGTTTTTGCATTGACAATATAATGCTTAGTATGTTTAATGAGCACATGCCTGAATTATGCACGGTAAATGTCCACAGAAGTAAAATCTACCTACAAATGAGCACTGATTAATTGGGGAGAGGACGAGCGTTATTTATAACTTTTTTAACATTTACGAAAGTAATTTATAATTTTTATAATGCTTATTATGTTTTTAATTTTTATATAGGTACCTACATATTATTTTGAATACCTACTGAAACCTAAATATAATAAATTACCTTTTTTTAATACTCCTGGTTTTTATATTTTGACAGTGCAGTGGTATTAATATTTCAGTTTGTATTATTTAAAATTTAATTTATAATTTATTTTATGCCTTATATATGTTTAGCAGTTTTCTGTGAGGTTTTATATATTACTATATTAGACCATATTACTATAGTGCTTAGTGCTATATACCAATACCATATTATTACACATAATGTATAAACAATAAATAAATAAATAAATATATATATTGATTTTTATTAAGGGTAAAATATTATATTAGGTATTAATTTAAATTAAATTATGGTATTATTATTTGTTAATAGTAGGTAATAAAGTTATTATTTCTCGACCTTTTAAAAAATACAGCATGCTAAATCAGCAAGAAAATCTGGTAGACACTATATGGATGATGGATAATCTTAGTGTTATATTATAAGTCATCTTAAATAATATTTATAGGTACAGTGTCGATCGGCACAGAAACACTTCAAGGGGCTGAAGTCATTATTTCCAATCATCCGATTGATGATACCGATGATAAAGACATTTTGGCCAAAATTGATTTGTTAAGAGACGATGACGCAGATGACCAAAACGACGTGGTATGCAGTTCGGCTACCGATAGAACCCAGGACACTGATACTGATGACAAAGCTTATTCAAGCACTTCGTTCAGCAGAAGTTTTTCGACTGATTCCGACGACCCGTTGTTTATAAACGTCATAGAGTCCGGGGACGAGTTCAAGACGATCATGGATCGGAACAAGACGCGCCAAGGATCGGCGATTGACGAGCATGTGACGTACTTCCCGGAACTGTTCACCCACACGCAATACAAGATGTACGAAAACTGTGCTGAAAAACCGTTAGAAGAAGGTGATGTAAACATATACGTTCCCAAGAAACTGGACGCGGAGGAACTGAGAAACAAGCTGAAGGAAATCTCAGGAGAGCGTAAACGTGCGGTGCAGGTAGCGGGGGTGTTGAACGACAGAAAAGTCGACTGCAGGCCCATGAAAAAAGTCGGTTGTTTTGCATCGTTGCGGAATGTGCAAAAAAAAATCAAGCAAAATATAAAAACGTCCGAGAAAAAGGTCCAACCGTCGTCTGCCCTGATTCAACAGCAAATTATCCACTGCAGCAACAGTAACAACAATAACAATAATAACAACAACAATATTACGAATAATAATAATAATATAAATAAAAACAACAAGGCTCGCGTGACATATTACTTTGAAATGGACCCTAAGGGTAAGCTCAAACCGCTGAACAGTAAGAACAATCGGCAGGCAGTCGACGAAACGAGTTCTTCGAACAACTGCAACGACAAGTCTGCAAATAGGTTTTTTCACATAAACCTGAGGGCGGCAAAAAACGGTGAGAATGCCAAGCCTCGAATAACCAAGACACCAAACGCAGATTTGTTTCTGGAATTTCAGACGGACAAGTCCGGCAACAACAAGGGGGCGAAGCTAGTGATAAAAAAGAAGCAGTCCACGGCTGGGGAGGACCTGCAACACAGCCCGACAAGCTTGAGCGGTGGAGGTATCATCAAGAAGTCCTCTGCAGCTGGCAGTGGCGAACGTCCTCGTTTGCCGGGCTACAATGGCCTTCGATCCGAGTACGGGCTATCGGCTGAACAACTGTTGGAGAGGCGCAACACGAGAATGGAACGAGAAAGGCGGAAGAAAGAATTGAGGCAGAAGAAACACGAAGAAGAGCAGAAGAAGAGGGCGGAAAACGAAAAAAATTTCTATAAATGGCTACAACAGAAGAAACAGCTAAAGAAACAAGCGAAGACCATCAGACGCAGCTATCCCATGAACAGACTGACCGTGTCTTCCACGAGAGTTTCCATGTAAGTTTTTTTGTATAAACGCGCGAACCTATAACATATTATTTATTTAGCTATGTCTTTAATTAATATAACATTTAAATGTTTTTGTTTTTTATTTTTACTATCAGAAATTCTATACACGACAATGATCGACGCAAAGGATCATTTGCTCTGGAAGAGTTGTTAAAGATCAAAGACGAGAATAGCGAATGGTTTAAGTTTTAAAAAAAATCTTTATTTCCTTTATTACATAATATAAATATTGTTAATATTTAATCGGCTATTACTTATTAGTTATTATGATAAATTTTAGATAAATTACCTGCAAGCTGTAGTCGAAAAAATATACCTACGTAAATTATATATTAAATGCAATTTTTAGGTGTATTTAAATGAGACATTTTCAATAGTATTCTATAGCTGTAGTTCTCAACCTCTTTGTATCCATATATCTTGAGTACTACCTATAAATGATCACTTACACAGTTACACCTAAAAATAAAATACAGTTTTGTCTTTATGCGTAAATGAAAATATTTTATCACGAACTAAATAGTTGTAAAACCATCAGTAGTGATAAATTATAAAAAGCATTTATTGTATAATAACCAAAATAAAATATTCAATTAGTATTTTTATAAAATATGTCTAAGTGATTGCTGTATTTAAATTTATTAAATTTAATATTTAATAAGGATCAATACTAATTTTTAAAACTATTTTATCTACGTAAATCTTTTATGGCTAGGGTATTTGGTTATTTTTATATTGATATGATGATGTTGAGAACAGCGGTATTCTATAGAATTTATACATTATATATTTGTATGTAAATATATGGATTGAGTATTGATATTATTGAAATACTAATACAATAATATTATACTTACATATCACTGCCTATGACTGGTAATTATGTATTCTTCCAACCTGTCCTGTCAATTCTTTACTTGAATATTGATATTCTACATTTTTTATCGCCAATTTTGATCTAATTCACATTTATATTTCATCGAAAACGATTAAATAATAATAATATTAAAGGCCATTACAAAATTCCAAATCTAAAGTTTTTATACCTTTTTAAATATTTTAAAATATATTTTATAGAATATATAATAATACGTTTTTGTTATTAAATATTAATAAGTTATGATTTATGATGTTAAATTCACGTTTGTTATTTTCATTTTAAATACGAAACTGTATAATATATTAGTAAATTGTAATTCATAAGGATACTAGTCAATCAGTAGATTGTTAGATTTAATCTACAATGTAGTCATAATTTTGTAAAACAAGATTACGTGCTTATACTTTATACATTTATAATGCTATATTTCCTGTATTATTGTAACAGTATCCAGTATAGATAATCGATTAATTAAAGTATTTTATTTCTAGTCATATTATAATATATAGTAATTACTTATTAGTTATCTATCATAAAAAATAAATCATAGAAAACATTGAAATTTAAGAGTAATGTTTTAATATATTATACAATATTTAGAATTATGTTTTATTGTTTATTTGTGTGTGTGAAAATAAACGTTATTTATAGCTGTCACGTATCATTAAAAATACTTAGCTTTCTTACCTATCGGACATTTTTAAACATAAATGTAAAATGTTTATAAATTATTATGTATCTTTGTCACGTGAATAATAATCACGTTTATTGCATATTATGGTGAAGGGGAAGAGAGTAAAAAGTTATAAAAATATTACATGTTTAGAATCGAAAAATATTTTACCTAATTTATCTGATAAATCTTTCGTCGGAAACGCAATTAATCGATATATAATTTATTAATTGTGTTAAAAACTGTCAAGTAAACTGGCTTATCATAAAACTTATAATTAAGATATTAACTTTGAAATGCACCGATTCGTAAACAGTTATTTTTAAATGTAAATAACTATATAATCTATCAAATAAATTAACTATTTATAGTGTTTTCTCCACACACAAATCAAGAATTAATGTTGTTTTATTTTAATGTTACATAGGAACCCACTCAAATAATAACTTTAATCATAATAATAATTACGGATATAGGATAAAAATGAATCGAAATTTTTCAAAAAGTGTATGTTGGTACGTGGTTAATATGAAAAAAATTTATCAACAGTAAAAATAATATTATTTTTACTCAATATATTCATATCCATTGGCCGGCACAGTGTATAAGCAATTTCTGTACAACTGTGTGTATGAAGGTTTTCGAACATAATTACACGCTATTTTCTATAAACGAATTTGACAAAAAGACAACAATATTATTATTAATTATAAGGTGACGAGTACCACTCAAACCCGTGTGGATACTATACCCTGGTTACTTCTGGTTGATAGTAAACGACGGCAAATTCACGGATTTCGGCGATGGTTTTAGTCACACTGCAGTTAAGTTTTCGTGATGCGCGATAAGCTTACTATAGATTCAGTATAGGTAGGTGATAGATAATAAAATATTATAAATACAAATTTTTTTCACTTGCAATTTGTATTACTTATTTTATTATACTCTTGTTTCTTAACTACAACATTTGCACAGCCCTTTCTATGTACGGTAGTACGAACGGATCGCTAAAATAATATTTAGTGTAGATATTCAATGTTGTAATTATTCCAACATTATTTTAATTAAATAACTAATAATATACTTTTTGTTAAACGTCGGACACAGTTTATTGAAAAAAAATATGATTGGGAAAAAATACTTGTACGGCTGAAATGTTGCCTACACTGTAAATCGAAGGCGCCAAAATGCAATTTCGTGACGGCCGCCACCGTCCGTTGCCTTTGTCTGCGCACGCCGCACGGAAGACTGCAGTAATGCTGAATAATTCATTTTTGGATGATTTCGTTTCAATTTGTCATCCATAAAGTTTATAAATTTATCGGTGGTTCTGTTACTTTTCCGTGCTTTGTAATCTGGTCACGAATAAATATGGATTGGATTCATTGCAACTCGTGTTTTGTCCAGCCCGGCAAAGAAGATGGGCAAAAGAAACAGTTTCACTTGACAAGCTGCGGCCATATATTTTGCGAGAAGTGCACTTGTTTTGCGGACGGTGAGTAATGGTGGATCGGACCAAACGGAATTTTATATGTCTTAATAATACTTATTCAATAATTGAGTAGGTAGTGTTTAGTAAGTACCGATATTTTCAGAACTGTATATCTTTCAAAAAATGTATTTTACATTTTTACCATAATTATTGTTAAGGTTTTTTAAATATTTTTTTTTGTTCTTCAGATTTAATTTCATAAGTTTAAATAAAACAATATATTGTAATAAAACAATTAAATTAAATAATATTTACCTACCCTCATAGAAATTATTCGGTGACCCCTCTGGTAGGGGAATCTGGCAGTTTTTGTTTATTATACAAATTAATTTACAGGGACATCGGATTGCTGCAGACATTGTAGAAATAAATGTTCATCTACTGTGATAGGAGAAAAAGTAATTTAAAATATATTAAAAAAATTATAAAAAGATCAATTTTTATTTTTTTGACAGTATCATTATATGCATTATTACAAAAACTATAGAGTTTGATGTATAGTTTTAGTTATAACTCAATACAAAATTTAATAAGTTAATAAAAATTTTTTAGTCATTTAAAACGAACCCACAAGTTTTAGAATATTTCCAAGAACCAGAAGAAGTCTACGAAAAATTGCTCAAAGTGATGAAATTCCAAAAAGCGCATCGTATTAAATTAGTTGGACATCATCAATACATTGTAAAATAGATATTTTTTAATATTCTTACTCACCTAGTTATTAGTTAAATTTATAATTTAAGAATTTTCTTTCTTTTATTATGTGTAGATATCGAAGTACAATAGAGCAAAATTATATATCAAAAAACTCGAGGGTGAACTAAAGATTGCTAAAATGTATGTATACCTTAAAAACAAATATACTATATTAGTTGCCCACTTGGCACTGATTTATATACAATTATATTTATTTTAATTTTAATATTAAGTTAGGAAAACTTAATAATATGTAAAATCATATTTTAATTTATTACAAATATTAACTTTATTAATATTGAAAAATAAATACATTACGATAACATTATAAAATCTAGTCCTAGTAAGAAATTTGGGACTGGTTTCCTTTGATTATAAGTTTCGTCCGTGGTCAAATAGTTGACAAGTACATGCGTCTTGTCTTCCAAGTTCTTTTGTGATCGATTTTAGTTTTGATAGCGTTCATTGAAGAAAATGCTGCTTCAAAAATATTGTACATAGAAAATGGCAGTATAGCAATGAATCTTTAGAAGAAACAGTGAACAAAAATAATTTTTATTACACTATTTATCAATAATTCAAAATAATTGCCGAGAATTCTCTTATCATTTATTAAAAATCATGACATTTCGGGGGACACCGATCGTGAAACGCTGCCGCCTGTTTCTCTCATTAACACAATCTTAATTATTTGTACCTACTATAAATATGTATTAATAGTTAGTACTAATATAACTTTAGTGCATTGCGGAATACACCACAAAATTCACTAAGCGTTACAGAAACCCGATCCATTTCGTCGCCAATTTTTCCAACGAATTCGACACCATTTAATATGATTAACGCAGAAGCAAAAATTTACAGAACTCCAGCTCCTGTAAATATGAAACCGAAAATCCCTGACATGAGACATAGGTAACTATTGGGACAACTAAATGTTTTATTTTTGTAACAATCTATACATATTTCATTAAGTGTATAATTTAAAAAAGGAAACAGTCATTTCGAAACGAGTTATCAATTTTATCTACGGGGAGCAATTTATCTGGAGTGTCTACGCCAGGGTCTTCGGTTTACCAAAGGTGATATATATAGCTTTTAATTGTTTATAATAGTTTTTTATAATTATTGCATATTAATCGTAATGAGTAATAAAACAATAAATAAAAAATAATGAACCTGATTAGTACCTATATTACAATTGCAGATTCTGAGCGGAGCGATGAATGTATTGATTTTACAATGATGTGTGTTTTTTTATATTTTGTTTTAATTTTTTATTTTTTATTTTTGTGCCTGTCATCACCTTTTAGGACAGTAAAAATGCTTCGATTTTCTCCAACAGTACCTTTTCTGATGAAAGTGAATCTAGTTGGTACTTTGGGGGTTCAAAAGTTATTATTTCCCACTTTCCCAGTAGTTTTCAAAAGTGCCGTGAAAAACAAATGAAAAATTAAGGAAAAAACAGAAATTTTTACGGAAAACCAATTTTCAACAAAATCGCTTTTGATTTTTGGTATAACTCTAAAATAAATTACCGTAGATACATGAAATGTTGACTGAATGTTTATATTAGCATTTTATATACATGATACAATTTTCAAAATATTTTGATTTGTTTTGAACAATTTACGGATATATTCAGTTTCCAATTTTTTTAGGTTTTTTTTTCTATGAATCTCAATTAAAATTTATTTGTTGGTTAAAAAAACTTGAAAATTTAATACAAATTACAAGGCTTCTAATATATACAATGACATTTGAAAAATATTAAAAATCTGTTGCCACAATTTTTTTATTATAAACATTTAAAGTTCAAATTTTAGCAAAATACATAAAAATAACGAAAATATGCAAATTATTTTAAGTTAGAAATTCATAAAAATTTATCTTTTTAAATCTAAAATTTGAAAATATAATGCAAGATTCCTGATAGGTTTATCACAAAAAAAATGTCCAAAAGAAAGTCAAAATTCATCAAAATCTCGAAAATTATCAATCATTGTAATTAAACAATTATAAAATGGTCAGTTTTTATAACTAAGGATTGAAAATTTAAAACAAAGATTCTAATAAATAGTATCATGTGTAGAAAATGCTAATATAAACATTCAGTCAAAAAGTCATGTATCTACGGTAATTTATTTTAGATAATATATAACAATTAACAAAAACCAAAACGATTTTGTGGAAAATTGGTTTTCTGTAAAAATTCCCGTTTTTTCCTTAATTTTTCATTTGTTTTTCACGGTGCTTTTGAAAACTACTGAAATTTTAATTTTTGACCCCTCAAAGTACCAACTAGATTCACTTTCCTATCAGAAAAGGTACTGTTGAAGAAAATCGAAGCAATTTTACTGTCCTAAAAGGTGATGACAGACACAAAAAAAAAAAATAAACACAATATTGTAAAATCAATAAATTCATCGCTTCGCTCAGAATCTAAAATGATAAAATAATAATATGGTGTAAATTTCATGTTATTACGGTTATTCGTTTTTAATAAAATAAGAAAATCGCTACATGAGAAATCGAGTGAATATCCAATTTTATATATTGTAAAAATTTGAACTATACAAACGGTCATAAAAATTTTATTTGACTTTCCGGTAGAGAATTTTTGATAAAGGTTAAGTTCAGGGCCGGATTAAAGGGGGGGGGGCAGAGGGCGCAAAGTTTTGAAATATTGTAGGTACCATTTAGAGTGAAAAAACTATTAGCGATTACGACAGTGTACACGGCGCGCAAATTCACATACGCGTTTCCACGAATTTACCGATATCTGAATTACAAGTAATAACTACAGTCACAGTGTCCACGCAATAATAATAATAATTATTAAACGACTATATAATATAGATAACATCCCAAATCAGACGAATCGAACCAAGATAAACCAAATACACAAAATTTATATTAACAATTCTGAGAAACAAAAAGTTGGATAGTTTATTTCCTAATACTGAAATTGCATTAAGATTGTATTATACCCTATATCTAACTGTTTCGGCGAAAGATCGTTTTCGGCCTTAAAAAGGGTCAAGAGCTATTTGCGATCTACTTTTTCAAAAGAAAAATTAAATTAATTTGCTATTCTTAATATTGAAAATGTTTTACTTGAATCTATGTCATGGGATGAATGTATTGACCAATTCGCTAAACAGAAATCAAGAAAAGCGTTTTTATAAAAATATTATAAATAACAAAAATAAAATATATTTTTATTTTTATTTACTTACATAATTAATCCCAGTATTTTATATATTATTTTAATAAATAAATTAAAATTAAATTAAATCATGTTTACAAAATTGTTATTTTAATAATTGTTTATTGTTTAGGTATATAGTAATATTAAAAAGATTGTTATCATATAATTTTAATATATTTCTAATATTATTTAATAGATGCCAAATTAAAGTAAAACAATGTTATGTTTATGTATTATTAAAAAGTAGTTCTTAATTTTAGGTAGGTTTGCCCCGGGGCGCAAAATATCTTAATCCGGCCCTGGTTAAGTAGACAAACTTATAAGGAATCTTGTATTTAATCTTTTACACACATGCACAAAAAAAATAATGATCACTAACTACGCATTAGATCATCTTATACTAAAACCCGTATACTTACAATTTGGAAATTGCCTATTTTGAACTCCTTAAAAACTGTTCATTTGCAATCCCCTTAACAAACACTTTTAACAAATCATAATCAGATGGGTCATCGTTTGCCAACTTCATCCTGTACTATTACACTTCTATATTATATTTTAGTCCTCTGCAAGAAATTCACAATGAAAAGTACATGCCTACAATAGATAACCTACAATTAAATTCATTTGGACATAAGTAAATATAATTATTTCCATATTACTTTTAAGATATAATACATACTTAATAATACAACTCCGTTATAATTTATTTTCAGTTATTTAGAAAAAAACCAAAAAGACTTATAAAAGAAAACAAATTTAGATTTAGTTTAAGTTGGTTATAGTTAATACATTTTACAAGCATGTATGTAGCCATAATTTATAATTTGTTGAGGAAAAGGTTTTTTTTTATTAAATTAAGTTGACTTACATTTATATATTAAAATGTTATAAAACACATTGTCATGTACCTAAAAGATGCAATTATTAATTTTTCATTTTTCATAAATATCTTAAAGTATATTAGCTATATTATTTTTTACATTTTTTTTCAAATAAATATTTTAGTTTTCCTTTAAATGAGGGAATAGACGATTCATTTATTGAGTTTATTATGTGCTTTTTGGTAACACTGTCATCTTCGGCTTTGTGTGATTAAAATTTTAGCGACTATAGCGTTCCTTTTGGCAATCATTTTAACTATTCAATTTTTTTGGCCTGCTCCTGGTGTGTATGTTCCTCTTTGCCATTTGCGACTTGCCGCTTTTCTACTTTTGTATAAAATAAATTTTCACCTTCTTCTATTTAAGTAATTGAAAGTTAATACGATCAAAACTGACAATGTGTGACGATTCGAATTTGATTTTGTGCTATAACCGTGGATGTGCTGTGAAATTTGATCAAGCCAATAATCCAGAAGGTAGGTTGTACCTATTTTATTTAAACAAGAAAATAAGTCTATGCTAAAAAAAAAATATCAAAAAATCAGTAAGAAGCATTAAATCTTTAAACAATTGGTTGGCACGACCGAGAAATCCATTCAAATTAATTGGTTAGTACAATAGTACGACCCATTGGATAAATAGATAAAGAAACTACCTACTCCACTTACATATTTTATAGTCCCTTCAATACTATTATAAATAATTTTTACTGTAAATCTGTTATTTATAATGGAAAAGTTGATACGCTTATATTGAAGATTTATTATGAAGTACTTAGATAATTTACCTGTTAATATGATGTAGATATTTAACTGTTTAATAATTAATTACCTAACAATTTTTTTTTTTTTTATTGTTAAATGATAGATTCTTGCGAATATCATCCAGGTGACCCTTTTTTTCATGATGCATACAAGGGATGGTCGTGCTGTAAAAAGAAATGTACCGATTTTACTGAATTTCTTAATATAAAGGTAATTCTTAAATTTTACACTGTCATTATTGTACTTTATAACATTAATATTACCTATACCTATGTTAAAATATTTATATGTTTAAGGGCTGCACAAAGGGTTACCACAACGGTAAAAAGCCAAAAGAGCCTGAAAAGTATGTTCCAGATAAAGATAGCAAAGTTGATGTCATTGAATATCATGCCCCAAAATCAGTTTCATTACCGAGACCGTCAGCTAATTTGCCATTGATAAATATTAAACCAACCATATCCTCTACTCTCTTGCAACAAATGACCGCTACTTCTACAAGCAATAGCAATGGAAACGAGACAATGAGTTTAACTGATATTCCAATTGGTACTATGTGTAAAAACAATGGATGCAAACAGGTCTTATCAATTTATGTTTTATTTTAAAAAAATGTATGAATATTGTCTTTATTAACAAAGTTAAATATTATAGGCCTATGAAGGTGCTGGAAAAGGGAATCTTTCTTGCGACCATCATCCGGGTGTACCTATATTCCACGAGGGTATGAAATATTGGTCTTGTTGTAATAAAAAGACGTCCGATTTCAATGCCTTTTTAGAACAAGTTGGGTGTTCTCAAGGAAATCATTGTTGGATTAAAGAAACGGTAATTTCAAATAATTATTAGTTTTGTTATTAAACTAAAATATATTAAATGATTTTTTATGTGTTAGAAAATTCAAGGACAGACTAACTGCCGTTTAGACTGGCATCAGACTGGACCCTGGGTTGTAATATCCATCTTTGCCAAGAAATATGACCCAAACACTTCTTTTGTGAAACTGTCTCCCGTAAAACTATCTGTGGAACTAAACTTCCCTTTTGAAAATTCTGTGTTTTCTAAAAACATGGAACTTTATGGGGTATTTATTTGCTATTTTCAGTTTCAAAATTAAATAATTAATTTATACTAATTTAATTTTTAGATTGTCGACGTTAATACAAGTTGTGTGTCCATGTTGCCCACAAAAGTTGAAATTAAACTTAAAAAGGCAGAAGCAGTATCATGGGGTGTATTGGAATATCGAAAGCATACACTTTCAAATGGTACAAAACAAACTTTAAATCCAGGAACAAATGACAAACATGAAAATTCAAATGGCTTTGTTGAAAGTGTTGACCTTGGGGATCTTTAGTTTATAAGATCTATAGGATTTTGTTTGTAATTTTTGGATAAATATTTATCATTTTGACAAATATTTGTAAATCTGATAAAAAATTGTATTTCTGTATTTTTTTTTTTTTATCATGTATTTATTTTAATGTTATGATATTATCACAGTTAATGATGTTTTCTTTTTTTTAAATCAAATATTTACTAACACAGCAACATATTTTTTGCCTTACTGTTTGATGTTTATTATTTTTTTTTTCCGTAATATCATTCAGAATAAATTTTGTTCATAACATAATATTACTTGAAATTCAATGAAATACAGTATAGTTGTGTACTCATTAAAAATTGTAATTTATGTTTGCATAAACACAATATAACAATTATAAAAGTATGCAAAAATTCCTTAATTAATTAATAATTTTTACAAATACACGTTTCAGACATTTAGATTAGATAAGTTAAAATCATGAACAAAATTCATAATTGTTTCATACAATAATATTGTATAAATCACGTATTTAGGTACCTATCTGGCAAAAAAAAAATTTAGGTAGACCGTATAATGGGAGATATAATCAATTATTATAATATATTAATATTATATCCGTGTAAAATGTATTAGTGTGTATATGTTATACAATGATTTTGTAAGGGGCTGTTAAAATTAATTTTAAATTCCTAATTTTGGTATTTTGATACTTATTGTTTACAATCCTAAGATTGAAGACATTTAAATGACCGATGGGTCATTATTTAGTGGTGTGTTGATCTTAAATTGTTTGAGTGTAATTATTGGTATAAGCTGGTCTCGTAGTTTTATGTACAATGATATATCAATATACATGGGTACAATTCGGAATGGATATTGGGGAGGATTAGTACCTCCAGTCTTAAAATTAGCACCCTCAAAATATTTATGCCATTTGAGACTAACTGAAAAATAAAGGTCTTCAGTACGCTCAGAAGTTTCATTGACATTGCACCACAGTCAATATCATCGATTCTAAATTTACATTCCATTATAGTCACCTAGTCGATGAAGAGATACCTACACTTATCATTCAACCGGTTTTTCTTATATTTTTCAATTTTTGAATATAGGTATGTTTGTTGGGTATTCGGAAAAAAAAGCCCCAGAAAAAAAATACGGTAAAAAAAGCCCCGTACCTACGAAATACATATCATTTTTTTTATTATAGTCGACATTTTATAATTTTAAATTTTTAAACAATATACCTAGGTATCTATATTATATTATAATTGTAATAATAACCAACGTAAAACTTTTACTAAATATTTTACACTATATAGGTATAAATATACATTTGGAATATAAAAGATTAAAGCATATAGCAATAAAAGTAATTTACTGTCGTTTGACTTTATCTTATAAATGATGAAGGTATTATATTTTATTATAGACACTATCTAGCAACTTTTGTGGGTATCTTAGTATCTACAACATTTTATTGTTATAAATGTGGTTTTTTCGTTCATATAGTTATTGTTGTAATTATTTTCAATTAAAGGTGTATAGGTACTGGGTACCTATACCAGCTGTTAGGTATGATATTCTCTTCAGTACGTATTTTTCGTTCATCTGGCTATAATCGTATACAATTTTGGTTATTTTGAATTAAAAGTGCGAATATATAATGGAAGTGATTCAAAGTAATAAAAAACCTCAAATTGCATACGGTGGATATTTGTACAACATTCAAAAAGAATGTAATACTATGATTCGTTGGAGATGTACTAAATCGAGTTCAATGAAGTGTCCCTGTATTTTAAAAACAGATTTAAATATAGATAGTCCAACTTTACTTTCCATTGAACATGATCACGTACACGAGGCGAATGAAAACATGGTATCTGCAGTAAAAATTCAAAAAATTATGAAGGCAAAAGCCAAAATTACTAACGACGCACCTAGTCAAATTTTTTCAAGTGCCATACTAAATGTTCCGGAGAGTGTATTAGCCGAATTGCCAAAGGAAGATTACTTGAAAAGATCTATTCGAAATCATAGAGGGTATACAAATCCACCAAAACCGAGATGTCTGTCAGAAATAATTGTTGAAGGTAAATTAAAATTTTTAAAACTATTTTTAAACCGCTTAATTCTTAAGCAAGATATATGAGTATTTTTGAATTTCAATATCTTACATACTCACATCTTGCTTAAAAATAAAAATATTGTAAAAGTTAACGTACAATGTTTAGAAATGAGAGCTCTAATATTATTATCACGAGTTAAAAACCTATAAAAAATGTACGAACAATTTTTTTGGATAAAATTCCTATCTCTGACAATGTTACGCACTTGTACATTATTAAAATAGAAATTGATTTTTAAAACATATAGGTACTTATTTCATTTAAAATTTAATAGGTGATTATAAAGAATATGGTCAAGAAAGATTTTTACTTTACGATAACGGCCCAAATACCTGCAGTGGAAGGATTATTATGTTTGCCACCAATACAGGATTGTCCTTACTAGCTGAATCGGATACATGGTATAGCGATGGAAACTTTGGCCTGGCTCCTGAATTTTTTAAACAATTATATGTGATACGTGTACAAAAAAAATCAGTGTTTGTTACAGCTGTTTATTGTATTCTTGAGCGAAAAACTCAAGTTACATACGAGGAAATGTTTAATATTATAATAAATGAATGTAAAACTCGCGATATGTATCCAGCTCCAAGATACTTACACTTGGATTTTGAATTAGGTGTAATAAATGCCGCTAAAAATATTTTAGGAAACCACATTACTATACATGGGTGTTTTTATCATTTGTGTCAGTCGACTCATAGAAAATTACAAAAACTTGGTTTAGAAACCATTTACAAAGAAGAAAGTGAATTTAGAAAATATTGTGGTATGATCGATAGCTTAGCTTTTCTGCCCCTGGATAAAGTGCTAGATGGAATGACGTGCTTGAAAGAAAATATACCACCTCGTGCGGAAGACCTTTTGTTTTATTTTGATTTTTATTACGTAAATGGTACATATAGGCGAGTAGGAACTGCTTCGTCCTTGCGTTTGCGTAAAATACCCCCCATATTTCCACCGTCTACGTGGAATGTACACGAAATAACATTGAAAGGTGGACATCGCACCAACAATACCACAGAGGGTTGGAATAACCGTTTTTCAAAGCTCTGTGGTCATAAGCATCCTACAATTTGGAATTTGATTAAAAAAATGAAAATGGAAGTTGCTGCAGACCAAGCAAAATTAGCGTTATGTAATGTAGGAGATTATGGAAGTACAAAACTTGGTACAAAAAAATTAACTGAAAACCGCTTAAAAAATTTATGCATGCAAATTAAAAATAATGAAATAAGTATATTAGATTTTCTCATGGCTGTTAGCCACAATATTAGAATGCAATGCTACTAATTTTTTAGTTTATTTTATACCTAACCTATTTTATAATTAGTTATTATTATTATTATTATTATTTTTTATAGTTACCTTTTAAGAAAATAAATGTATTACCTTGTATAATAAATTAGATGCATAATAATATAATAAAATAATTTACTAGTATATTATTTTATAATATTATATTTATGATTATGGATATTATGATTATAATTAATTATATAAATCATAATAAAAAAGAATAATGTATTTAGTTGGTATGGGGCTTTTTTTTCCTATGGCGGGCTTTTTTTACCGTATTTTTTTTCTGGGGCTTTTTTTTCCGGGGCTTTTTTTCCTAGATTCGTTTGTTGAAAGGGTCTTATAGCATCGTTGCACCATGCAGGAGACAATTAATATTGGGTATATTATGGGTATTTGTATGTGTTGATTGTGACAGATTAAGGCTGTTCAAAGCTAACCATTTTTAAAGGGTTGGATTTAGGTAATATTTTACATCCATCGTGAATGTGTGACTGGTTATCGGTCAAAATATCCAAATTTGAAAATATAGAAAAACATTTTTATAAATAAACGAACATTTTAAAATATCATTAATCAATATATTCAAATGATATCAAATAAAATGTAAAATAATTTAATTACGTGGATTATAAGATAACATTTTATTTTTTAACAAAATTAGCTCGTAAAATTAATTCAACCTAGGTACGTTGTATAGTGTATAGTGTAATAATAATAGTAAATAAATTACTTTAATAGCAATAATATCACAAAATATACTTCACAAACATTAATCATTTTAGTTTAGTAACATATTATACTACCGATATTATGTGCGGATGCCGCTCTGCTGTACAGTATAAGTTACAAGTGAGTCATTGTAATAGATGGTGTTAAATTTGAATTCAATGACATACAATCATTGTAAACGAAAAATAATATTCTGATCGAAGACGGTCTGTCAGCCCATAATATTATTAAGTAGATATATTAGGCATTATATAGGTATAGGTAGGTATCTACTTAAGTAGGTTAAATTCATTTTTGGCAAAAAAATTACATTTACAAATGTAATTGTGTGTATAAAATATATTAATATACTCTGAAAGTTTCATACATGTATATGTATATACGAATAATGTTTTAAAAGTACAACAAAATAACATCAAAAAAAGATGTTTATAATATTTTTGAACTGCTATTGTAACACTATTTCAGGAGTCTTGTATTCAATTTTCAAGCTTTTTGACCCAACAAATAACATTTTATTGACATTTACAGAAAAAAAACTAAATATAAATGAAATAGTATAGATTAAATAAACATATGGTATACATTTGAAGTATCAACAATCAACAAGTATCTAAAGTTATTCGTTTTTGAATTACGACAAAATAAGAAAATTGCGACATGAGAAATCGAATGAATACCCAATGTTTTAGAACTTCAAACGCTAGTTAATTTGACTTTCTGGTAGGCATTATTTTCTGCTAAGGGTAAACAAACACATGAGTTATGAGGAATCTTGCATTAAATTTACAAGTCTCAGATTTATAAAGAAAATTTTTTATGAATTTCTAACTCAAAATAACTTACACATTTTCGTGATTTTTACGTGTTTTTTAAAATTCGAAATTTAGATGCGTATAAAAATGTATTTTTAATACTTTTCAGTAGCCATTGTAACAATATATATTAGGAGCCTTGTGTATTCAATTTTCAATCTCTTTGAATAATATTTTATTGACTTTATACAAAATAATTGAAAATCAAATTTTCTGTAAACAGCTCAAAACAATATAGTTGAAGTAAATTTTTTTTAATACACAATATTATCTGTTGATGAAGTATAACTGTCCTTTGATACATTTTTTAGTTACCTATAATTAGTACCCACCCAGACAGCGGCTCTTCCCTGACCATAAGCGTAATTAGTTGGGAGCTAGAGGGGGCTTAGTCACCGAAATATTATTTTGCCCCCAAAATTCATATAGTGGCGAATTAAGGGGAGTCATTTATAATTTAATAGTAAATTCTATAACTGTTATAGAAACTGGAATCGTTCAATTATTAATCTTTGATGAAACCTCTAACCTCTGCCTCATATAAATATATAACCCTATTATGTTTGGTCGTATTACTATATGTACCGATGTCCTGTACCAGAGGTGGCAAATCTTTTAAACACTACGTGCCAAAAAATATCTTTTTTTTTTTCGAGCTTGCCATGAAAAATATTATACATAATGTAATAAATATATAATATAATGTATCATAATGTTATATATATAGTAAAAATATCTAAATTTTTCGCGTGCCCTCAAGATCTTTTTCCGCGCCATCGATTTGCCATCCCTGACCTATACGATATAATCGTACCACACTACCACTCACAATAGGCACCGGCACAAAACCCAACCAAAGACATTGGCCCACTGTTCTCTAGGGCAGAAGACCACTCGGCAAGTCCGCCCTTGCCTATAATATAATATATTATTATGTAATTATGAACACGGCTGAAAAATATTATTTTTATTTTTGAGTAAATAATTAAATTATAATTAAATTGTACAATCCTTTAACACCATATCCAGTTATTTTATACTTATATCTCTGTGTTCACACTGTGAGTACTTCACAGTACGTCTGAGTCCGATACGATTCGATACACCATACACATCAAACGATCGTTCAGATCGTTGTATACCGATGATGTATATTTGTTGAAGTCAGACACAATTCCTTATTCATATTGTCAAGTGTATTATAATAAAATCTTTTAATTGCAGTTGTTAATTAGCAGTATGGTTTTTCTTTACAAAACAATAATTATAGTATTGATGTATCTCAAATTGTTTCTCGCGAATGTTGAGTGCTCGTGAAATATACACGTCATGTGCACACGCGTAATCGTACAAGCTATAAAATTCAAATGGGGTTATAGTTCAAAATAACGCATAGATTTTCCAAAAACGCAAAAAAACACTTAAAGTCCCTCATAGTTGCCGCATACAACGCGGGTTAAAACAGCAGCCCTACTGTACGCGGCGCAACCTGTGGCCGTTTGATCGTGCGGCTCATTTCGGAACGTTATCAGTAGCGGAGTAGGTCTTTGGTCAGCTTGTTCTAGTTTTTCATGACGGAATGTCCAGTCAGACAGACTCACGAATCAACAGTGGCGTATATAGGGGGGGTTCAACCCCCTAACCAAAAATGCAGAGATTAAAATATTATGGGAAGAAGCATTAGGGATGCAACTTAAAAAAAGTCACAGGGTCTGTGCAAAACATTTTTATGAAAGTGATATTGTTAGTTCTTGGGACTCAGGTCAAGGATCTAGTAAATATACTGTAAATATATTTTTTTATAAATAATGTTAATTTTTTGTATAATTAATCTTTTTTACATTTTGTTAGGTGTGTTTAAAGAGATTGCAACTTAAAAAGGGTGCGATCCCAATAATATCATACCTATAGATTATAAAATAATTAAAAATGAGGCATAAATGCAGTTTAGCTCCCAAGCGATTTTTTGGAATTTTTTTTTTTCAAAATGTGTGTTTTTGCATGCCTAATTTGATGGTACTTTCAAAAAATGCCGGTCGAACTTATTTTAGAAGTCATGGTAAAAAAACTTCAAAATGCTCAATTTTTTCAAAAATCGTGTTTTTAAATTTAAAATACCTAAAATTTAAGTTTTTAGAATTTTTTTTTTTAGAAATGTTTGTATTTATATGCTCAACATTTTGGTGGAATCATAATTTGCCTATCGTACTTACTTTTTATGTTATTGTTAATAAACCACATAAAACTGAATTATAAAGTTATTTCAAACATTTGCATATTTGAGAAACTCAAAATTGATTTTTTTACTATTTTTTTTCATTCGATGAGTAATAACATAAATAAGTTTTTGGTGAAATCAGAACTAACTTATATTTGTTGGTTTGGAAGATATAGATTCACTGCTATAGCAGTGCTTGAAAAATTGCAGTCTTGGACACTAATTGCCAAAAACAATACACTAAAATGTGATCACGGGCATTATCTTAAATTATGTTTGAGAGCAAATTGTCTGGATGGATATGTATGGAGATGCCGAGAATATTCCACAAATTCAAGTCGAAAAAAAGTAAATTATAAAACTTTATTATTTGAAAATGCAGTTTTTCAGTTCCCAACAGTTTGACATTGTAATCGTTCTATTAATTTACCCATGCCTCCCCACCCCCCATCGGGGGGTTTTTTTTTTTTTTTTGTATTACTTTTCGCTTCCTAAAAAAATAAATTTTATTTAATAAACTGTATTTTTCCAAAGGTAAAATGTGATGTTTATCAATCCATAAGGAAAGATACATTTTTCTACAAGTCCCACTTATCATTGTACACAATTGTTAGTTTTACGTATTTATGGACAAAAAATGTATCTCTAAAAAAATTCTAAAAACTTAAATTTTTGGTATTTTAAATTCAAAAACACGATTTTTGAAAAAATTGAGCATTTTGAAGTTTTTTTACCATGACTTCCAAAATAAGTTCGACCGGCATTTTTTGAAAGTATCATCAAATTAGGCATGCAAAAACACACATTTTGAAAAAAAAAAATTCCAAAAAATCGCTTGGGAGCTAAACTGCATTCGTTCCAAAAATGAAATTTTTATTATTACATTATTTTATAGATATATAAATAAAAGATTAATAAAAACTACAAAATGTGAAACATGCCTTATGAGTTTACAAACTATTTATGGAACATCATCAAATCCAGCTGCTGATTTGGTGCAAATTTGAAAACACGGGGATTTTTGACCCATCCAAATCACTATTTATTCAAACTTTTGGAGTCATTAGAATTATGCTTTATGAAACATGCTGAATCTCAAAGTCCTTTTGATGATACACATGAAGAGTTTTTCCAGAGAGAGAACATAACCATAACTTTCCATGTAATCTACATAAGACGGAAATCATAACACACATTTTTATTATGTATATAACAATGAGGATGAGACAGTACAGTTATAAAAAAAATCAGGAAGTAAAAAAATTAAACAAAACCAAGAAAAAAATTTCTAAATTAGTATCAACGTAGGAAATATAAACTTTTGTTTTATAGTGTATTATATATTTATAATTTATATACAGTAGGTAAGGTATTAACAATTATAAATTATAAAATTATGTTATTATACAAACTTGATTTATACTTTGATTTACTTATTATTCGTGCTATTGTTTCGCTTTGGTAATCTCTTTTGGTTTAAAATAGAATAATTTAAATTAATAAAAGTATATTTATATAAAAATATGAAGAAGGTACTATAATAATAATTAATAATTTAAATATAACATTATTATTATTTAACTATAAATAAATAATATCAAGATTATCTTGGTAATTTAATAGATTGCGCCACAAGGCAGTGAGTTTTTCATATTATTTTTGATAAGAACCTCTGCCGCCGAAATATCAGACCTCGTCGCTTAACCATTCTATCTTAAACCGTGCCGTGACCAAAGTAATAAATAGAAAAACGTAGATTTAGATAATATTCTATTTTAATCTTATGGTATAAAACGCTAAGCAATTCAGACACAAGGAGCGGGGAGCGGAGAGCGAGCACGTTGATTTGTTATTACTATATTTTATATCGTTTTTTTTTTTAATTTTCAATGTTATACTACTTCATTTGCATGTTAACCACAGCAATTCTTATTGTCCGCTATCCAGTTGAATCGGATTGCCTACCTGGATAACAACGTTGAATTGTTATAACTATAATATATATAGTTTTTATTTTAATTTTCAATGTGTTACCACTTTTATTCGCGTTTTCAACTGCAAAAAATTAACATTGTCCGCTATCCGACGCAGTCACATTGCTTACCTGGGTGACAACGTTGAATTGTTATTACTATATCTTATATCGTTTTTTTTTAAATTTTCAATGTTATACTACGTCATTCGCATGTTCACCACGGCAATTATCATTGTCGCAATCTGGCGGAATCGGATTGCCTACCTGGATAACAACGTTGAATAGTGTTAACCTAACCAGATATTACCATGCATTAAATATTAAATATTTTAAAAAAATTTTGTGAAGGGGAACTCTGGAGCCCACGGGCAAATACATATTAAGGAGTGAGAAAAAAGGTTTAGAAACTTATATGGTACTAGATTGTTAAACTTAAAAAATCCATTTAAAAATATTTACAAAATAATTGAAGGGGAACGTTGGAGCCCACAGGCAAAAACTTTTTAAAGAGTGAGAAAAAAATATAGAAAATAATTTATATGGCTCCAGGTTAATGATGTTTCAAAATTTGGTTTAGAAATATCTACAAGACTTAAATTGATAAAAAAAATTTGGAAGAAAAACGTGAGAGTCTGCAAGCAAATGCTTTTTAAAGAGCAAGAAAATATGTTAAGAAATGTATATGGAATTATACAGGTTGTTAAAGTACCTATAGTTTAAAAAATGTATTTAAAAAAAGTTTTTGAAGGAGAACATTGCAGCCTGCAGGCAAATACTTCAAAAGGAGTGAGAAAAAAAGTTGATATGACACAAGGTTGTTGATGTTCAAATAATCTATATAAGAAAATCATTAATATTTAAATTTAGAAAAAAATATGTATAAAGTGGAACGTTTGAGCCCGCAGGCAAATACTTTTTAAGGAGTAAGAAAATTTAATTTAGAAAAAAGTTATATGCACTAGGTTTTTGATGTTTCAAATTTGGTTTAGAAATATCTACAAGAATTTAATTGATAAAAAAAAATTTGGAATAGGAAAGTGGGAACCCGCAGGCAAATATTTTTAAGGAGTGATAAAAAAGGTTTAGAAATTTATATGGTACTAAATTTTTTAAGTTTAAAAATCTATTTAAATATATTTACAAAAAAATTGAAGGGGAACTTTGAAGCCCGCAGGCAAATACTTAATAAGGAGTAAGAAAATTAAATTTAGAAAAAAACTAATATGGCACCTGGATGTTTATGTTTGAAAAATCTATAAAAGAAAGTCATTAATATTTAAATTGATAAAAAAAAATTTTGAAGGGGAACGTTGAAGCCCGCTGGCTCATAATTTTTAAGGAGGGAGAAAAAAAAAATAATATGGCAATACTGGTTGTTCATTTTCAAAAATCTATATCAGTAAATCATCAATATATAAATTGAGAAAAAAATTTTTTGAAGGGCATCGTTTGAGCCTGCAGGCAAATACTTTTGAAGGTGTGAGAAAAAAAATTAATATGGCAACAGGTTGTAAAATTTTAAAAAAATATCATTAATAATATATAATCTGAAAAAAAAATTTTGAAGGAGAACGTTTGAGCCCGCAGGCAAATACTTTGTAAGGAGTAAGAAAATTAAATTTAGAAAAAAATTAATATGGCACCAAGATGTTTATATTCAAACGAAATGTATATAAGTAAATCATTAATATTAATTGATAAAAAAATTTTTTGAAGGGGAACGTTTGAGCCCGCAGGCAAATACTTTTTATGGTGTGTGAAAAAAAAATTAATATGGCACCAGGTTGTAAAATTTTTAAAAAAAACCATTAATAATATATAATCTGATAAAAAAATTATGAAGTGGAACGTATTTGAGCTCGCAGGCAAATACTTTTTAAGGAGTAAGAAAATTAATTTAGAAAAAAGTTAATATGGCACCAAGATGTTTATATATTCAAACGAAATGTATACAAGTAAATCATTAATATTAATTGATAAAAAAAATTTTTGAAGGGGAACGTTGAAGCCCGCTGGCTCATAATTTTTAAGGAGTGAGAAAAAAATTAATATGGCACAATAGGTTGTTCATTTTTAAAAAATCTATATCAGTAAATCTTCAATATATAAATTGAGAAAAAAATTTTTTGAAGGGGATCGTTTGAGCCCGCAGGCAAATACTTTGTAAGGAGTAAGAAAATTAAATTTAGAAAAAAATTAATATGGCACCAAGATGTTTATATTCAAACGAAATGTATATAAGTAAATCATTAATATTAATTGATAAAAAAATTTTTTGAAGGGGAACGTTTGAGCCCGCAGGCAAATACTTTTTAAGGAGTAAGAAAATTAAATTTAGAAAAAAATTAATATGGCACCAAGATGTTTATATTCAAACGAAATGTATATAAGTAAATCATTAATATTAATTGATAAAAAAATTTTTTGAAGGGGAACGTTTGAGCCCGCAGGCAAATACTTTTTATGGTGTGTGAAAAAAAAATTAATATGGCACCAGGTTGTAAAATTTTTAAAAAAAACCATTAATAATATATAATCTGATAAAAAAATTATGAAGTGGAACGTTTGAGCTCGCAGGCAAATACTTTTTAAGGAGTAAGAAAATTAATTTAGAAAAAAGTTAATATGGCACCAAGATGTTTATATTCAAACGAAATCTATATCAGTAAATCTTTAATATATAAATTGAGAAAAAAATTTTTTGAAGGGGATCGTTTGAGCCTGCAGGCAAATACTTTTTAAGGTGTGAGAAAAAAAATTAATATGGCACAATAGGTTGTTTGTTTAAAAAATCTATGTTAGTAAATAATTAATTTTTAAATTGATAAAAACATTTTTGAAGGGGAACGTTGGAGCCCGCAGGCAAATACTTTTTAAGGAGTAAGAAAATTAAATTTGAAAAACAAATAATATGGCACCAAGATGTTTATATTCAAACGAAATGTATATAAGTAAATTATTAATATTTAAATTGATAAAAAAATTTTTTGAAGGGGAACGTTTGAGCCCGCAGGCAAATACTTTTTAAGGAGTAAGAAAATTAAATTTAGAAAAAAATTATATGGCACCTGGATGTTTATGTTAAAAAAATGTATATAAGTAAATCATAAATATTTAAATTAAGAAAAAAAATTTTTGAAGGGGATCGTTTAAGCCCGCAGGCAAAGACTTTTCAAGGAGTGAGAAAAAAAAATTAATATGGCAACAGGTTGTAAAATTTTTAAAAAAAATCATTAATAATATAATAATATAATCTGATAAAAAAATTTTGAAGGGGAACGTTTGAGCCCGCCGGCAAATACTTTTTAAGGAGTAAGAAAATTAAATTTAGAAAAAAATTAATATGGCGCCAAGATGTTTATATTCAAACGAAATGTATATAAGTAAATCATTAATATTAATTGATAAAAAAAAATTTTGAAGGGGAACGTTTGAGCCCGCAGGCAAATACTTTTTAAGGAGTAAGAAAATTAAATTTAGAAAAAAATTAAAATGTCAAAAACATCCCAAATACCGTCGATCCTAATTAATATTTATACTTATATTTTGTTATAATATATTAAAATTAATTTTTATAATATTTCGTGTTAAAGAAATAATTAATTAGGATTGGCGGTATTTAATGTTTTTAATTATACTGGTACAACACTACTCGGTCGCCCTTTACACCGTGGTTAAAAATTATGATGATTAGTGAGGTTCTAATATTTTACCCTACCCATGCCTATCCTAACCCAGCCTCACGAATAATATTTAAATATTTTCTTTCATTGTTATGTTTTCAATATCGAATACCTTAATAGTTAGTAGGATAAGAACATTGCAAAGCTCACGACCAGTGATGACAGCCGTCTATCATCGCCATAGCTTTAACTAACCATAGGTTTACCTAACTAACCTCCTTATGACTTATTAGGACACTTTGAATAAAAAGATCCTGAGTTGGTTGCCGAACTTAAGTGTTTTTTTATCAAGTTGAGCCGTTGATTATTGACTCCTTAGAACACCTTAGATCATATACCATGCCCAGTTTACCTTTGTAAACAATTTGAAGCACTTATAAGGTTGGTATACTCGTAGGTCTCTGACATTTTTTTTGATCGATATCAATTCAATATAATTATATATTTAGTCAGAGACCATTGTCGCTAATATTATGTGCTACACATTATCGGGATAAGGGCCATTCATGGTATATGATCTAAGGTTGACACAATAACTGTGATCACAACTTGAAAGTATGATTGGATGTAAATATTGTAAAAGTCCTTAATTTTTATTTTTTTTTTTTGGCAGAATTTTGATTGGGCACCCGAAGGTTTCTGCTATGCCTGGGCCGTGGATGGCGGAAAAGTCATAATTATATTAATTATTTATCAGCATGTATCGTCTCCGTCTCACAAGTGGGTATTCATTTCAGCTAATCATTTAATCAAGGAAAGTTTTGAGATTTGGAGCAACTTTATAACGTATTCCAATAATTTTATTTTAGACCAATATTGAAGCATTCTCTGGAGGATGGTTTTGGTCACACAGCGTGAACAAATATTTCTACTTATGATACAAAAGCGCATCTCTTTCTCCATCCTCTGATATTAAAAGCCCAGATTCTCAACAGAAAAAATTAAGACAAAATTATAAATCAAGTCACGACAGTCTCTCTTTTGTAACAATATTTCTGATTTCATTGATTTTTAGGATTTGTACAGTTAGGGAAAATCGTTTGCACAAGATTGTGACTAAAGGATATGACATATATTTACCTAATAATTTTGAATTATAGGCATATTTTTTTTTGTAGGTTGTTTATATTGTTGAGAAAAGATCGTTTAAAATAATTGTGTTTATGTATGGCAAGGATTTGTTGCTAAAAATCCCGGGTGGTCACCCATCCGGGAGCTAGCAATACCGGCCGATAAGTACACTCAGAGCGTTTCTTTGTTTTTTTTTATAGATAACACTCGCTTGACAGCTCGACCTAATAAGGTGACCGGATACGTCTCTTTTTCGATAAATGTGAAATTCTCAATCAATTTAAATACTAAAGATTAATATCTTGCAGACGGCATAATTTGAAAGAGAGACTGTGTGAACTGTGCAGTAACATAATATTGTCATTATAAATATTCTTCATCAACTTTAATAAGTCAATATTACCTTAATTAAAAATTAAAACCAGAGACTTGTTTCGTGAAAAGATTCACCACCACTCCAGATAGTACTTCTCACCAATATTATTGATTTTGATTTAGTGTACCTAAGCCTACAAATAGACAATTGTTACACTCAGCCAATCAAAACTAAAATATTATATTAGTTAAATTAAACTCCAAATGTACCTATTTTATGTGAAATAACGGTGCCTAGCCTTCCATTATAATTTTTTATGAATATATTATAAGTAAAAGCTCAAGTTTAGCAATTATATTTATTACATTTTCCTAGTATTTTAACAGAAATTATTAAGCGAAAAATATAGAATTACCTATATTATGGACAGTGAGACATGGGACATGCTAAAATAAGTCAATAGTTCATGGTTTTATATAATTTATAATAATATTAATTTCAGTAATATATTTTTTCATAAATAAATATTTTATAAAGTTGGTTTTAATGTTTGAACTTTTTGTACATATTATTTTGGGAGATCTCTATTATTACTACATCTTTACTAATATGCGTCTCAATGTACTCCGGTTTCCACTACTCATCATCATTACTTATTAGTAATTATATTTACTTCCAATCATACCGACCACAGTTAATGTTAAATGTCAACAATCAACAGCTTCATCAACTTGATGACACTTAATAGGATGTCTGATTTTTGCGCACCACTTATTTCTCTCTCTGACCCACGCACAACTAGGGGGTGGCTAAGAGAGGCTTAGCATGCCAAAACTTGTAATAGCCTCCCCCACAACTATTTTCATTTTTTCGACTATTAATGCTCACACAGCCTAGCCGTGCGCAAGAACCGTCACTGGGTGAGTGTTCTTAGATTGAATTTAACCATTACCCAACTTTAGTATTATATAACTCTTTCACTAATGAATTATTATTTTTTCCAGTGCTGGAATTAAATATTATTTTTTTGTATTATATATTTTGAATATTTTGCATATTGTGATAATTTAAAAATTAATAAATAATTACACATTTTTTTTTTTACATTTCTTTATTAATTATACTTAATTATTATTATTTTTTTTTTGTGTGCCTTTAGATTAGATTTCTCTTATAATTTTAAATTATTATTTTGGTATTGGATATTTTTTAAACTTTATAACTTAAAGTATTAACAAATCATAAACTTTTTTTTACTTTTTTTTTTCTCTTGATTTTTCTTAGAATTGTATGCTTTTTCTGTAGTGGATATTTTACATTTTGTGATACTTAAGGTATTAACCAATCATAAACTTTTATTTTAATTTTTTCACTACTTTTATATTACTTATTATTCAATTTAACCATTACCCAATTTTAATATTATATAATTCTTTCACCGTTGATTATTTTTTTTCCCAGTGGCCGGGATTAAAGTTTATTTTTAAATTTTATTTTTTTGTATTATATAATATATTGAATATTTCACATATTTTGATAATTTAAGTATTAATAAATCATACATATTTTGATTATTAATTAAACTTAAATTATTATTTTCTTGTCTGTCTTTGGATTTTTATAATAATTTTTTGCATTTTTTTTAATTGAATATTTTGCATTTTGTTATACTTTGATATTAATTATTTCATAAACTTTTTTTAAAAATTTTTATTACCTTGACTTAACTTAAAAATTATTTTTTTGTACATGTCTGAATTTTTCTTATTTATTTTATGAATTTTTGTTTGTAGTTCATATTTTGCATATTTTAGTACTTCAAATATTAAAATATTTGTTAAATTTTTATTTTTTTATTTTTTTACTACCAAGACATAATACTTATTATTATTATTATTATTTTTTTTTTGTTTGTTTGTGCGTGGGTCAAATATGGAATAGTGCGCTGACATCCTAACCGGCAACCGATCTTTTTATTCTATCCTATCTCATAAGAAGGTAAGTTAGATAAACTTATATGGTTAGTTGACGCTATAGTGATGATTGACGACTTCCATCACAACTCGCAAGGTTTCCAATGATCATTTCCTACTAACTATATATGTATTCAATATTGTAAACATAACAATGAAAGATAATATTTAAATATTATTCTCTCCTCTCACCCCTCTCTTTCCCCCAACATTTATAACTCTCTCAACCTCTCTCAAAACCTCCTCACAATCTCTCTCATAACCTCTCTCAAAACTTCTCTCACAACTTGTCTCACTACCTGTCTCACAATCTCTCTCAAAACCTCTCTCACAACCTCTCTCACTTCTCTCACAACTTGTCTCACTACCTGTCTCACAATCTCTCTCAAAACCTCTCTCACAACCTCTCTCAAAACTTCTCTCACAACTTGTCTCACTACCTGTCTCACAATCTCTCTCAAAACCTCTCTCACAACCGTTCTCATCACCTCTCTCACAACCTCTCTCATAACCTCTCTCACAAACTCTTTCACAACCTCTCGCAACTGCTATTCTCATTCCACTAACCTACACTTAAAAATATCGTACCTGACTAATTTCCTAATTTTTATCACGACTTTATTCATGGCTGGAATAGTGTTATTATACCAGTAGTTAAAATAAAAATAATTTAAAAAGCTGAGGGCAATACACACCCTGATCAATGAACAATACCTGATAAAAAAGAAAACTACTGAAAAAAAAAATAGGTACATACCCCGTGTCCGAATCAAAATCTGACTTAGTCTTCGAAACACTGCTACACATTTCATTCTGCTTATGATAATACATCATTATTCCTAGTTGGCAAATTTTCACTGACGAATACCATCTCTGAAATAACATGTAGCCTGCAGTAAAATGTTCAACAATATTCGTATGACCTATACACGTCGTTACACATATTATATATTGTATAAATAATGTTTAATTTGTATTATACCTAATCTAACCATTATATTATTTTGTTAGTTTGTATTAGATTCTGAGTGGAGTGATGAATGTATTGATTTTACAATGATGCGGTGTGTTTTTTTTTTTTTTTTATTTAATTTTTATTAATTTTTTATTTTTGTGTCTGTCATCACCTTTTAGGGCAGAAAAATGCTTCAATTTTCTTCAATAGTAGCTTTTCTGATAGGAAAGTGAATCTTGTTGGTACTTTGAGGGGTAAAAATTTCCCAGTATTTTTCATGAGCGCCGAGAGAAACAAATGACAAATTTAAAGAAAAAACGGCAATTTTTACGAAAAACCGATTTTTGACCAAATCGATTTTGGTTTTTGAAGTAACTCTAAAAGAAATGACTGTATATACATGATGTATACTATTGTGCTTATATTTTCTACACACCCTAGCATTTTCAAAATATTCTCATATATTTTGAGCTGTTACCGGACATTTTCATTTTCCAATTTTTTTAGGTTCTTTTTCTATATATTTCTATAAAACTTTATTTGTGGGGTAAAAACTTGAAAATTTAATACAAGGCTCTTAGTATAATATTGTTACATTAATATATGAAAAATATTAAAATCTGTTGTCACAAATTTTTTTTATAACCATTTAAAGTTTAAATATTGACAAAATACGTAAAAATCACGACAATGTGCAAACTATTTTTAGATAGAAATTCATAAAAAATTTACTTTTTAAATCTAAGATTTGAAAATGTAACACATGATTTCTCATAAGTTTTGCTAAGTTTATCAAAAAACAAAAAAAACCAATAGATACCAAGTCAAATGAGCGTTTGAATTTATATTTTTACCACATTGGATATTCACTCGATTTCTCATGTAGCGATTATCTAATTTTGTTGTAATTCAAAAATGAATAACTGTAGATACTTATAAAACTTCACTGAATGTTTATATTAGCATTTCTATACACCTATTTTTATTTTTCGGGCCAAAAATCATGAAAATTTTATACGGGGCTCTTGATATATTATAACAATAGCAATTGAAAAATATTAAAAATACATAGGAACGAATTTTTTTATAGACATTTAAAGTTAAAATTTCTTCAAAATTCGTCATAATTTCGACCATCGAATGTTAAGAGTAATCTTGTTCCTTTCACAAAATGTGTTTTAATTATTCTTAATTTAATTTATATTTATACTTTTGGCATTTAATACGTAGAAATAAATATTTAATTTAACTCTAATAAGTAAATTTAAACCCCAAAATAATATGAAAACAAACTTACGCGTAAACATCGACTCTTCCGGTGAAACCTAGCAGTGCAGACGTACAGTATATTCACCGGTCCTGAAGAAACGGCTATCTTCATCCGTCTTCATCTCGCTCAGAACTAAAACTATAAAGTATCGAATATTTAATGAAAATAAACTGAACGTAACAAAATGTGAGGGTTCGTGTTATAAATAAGGTATATTTTAAGATGATAACATTATGTTTAACGTACTGTCTATTGTTGGCTTATTTTATTTTTTTTGTTCACTGAAATTATTAGAATCGTTAATCGTCTCCGACGAATGTCGACAATTGTCGATTGCCATAGACGATTTAATATGATAAATCCATAGAACTTATATACTCATCGGTACCTATACCTATAGAGTATACGGTCTAATGGTTTTGTATGGCGCGGTGTGTACAGTCAATTGCGGAAACGCTCTGAGTGTACGTATCGGCCGGCGTTGCTAGTTCCCGGATGGGTGACCAGCCGGGATTTTTAGCAACGAGTCCTTGCCACTCATACAAAAACGTGTTTCAACTAACCGTGGGTAATGGCCATAATTGCAGGACTTAAGCTCAATAAAAAAAAAAAAAAAGTAAGTATACGGTCTATACTCTATTGATAAATCATATCATATTCTTTTACATTTACACAAATCTTTGTGATTGGTAATACTTATCGGACTTTTTAGACAGGCTTTAAAAGTTCAAATTTTTAAAAAATTCATCATAATTTCGACATTTGCATAATATTTTGTAGTCAGATATTCGTACAACATTTTCTTTGTTTGCCATATGACAATGTAATACAAGAAGTTATAATAACAGTTGAGAAATAATAAATATCAGTAGGGACGATTTTTTTTTTATAAGTATTTAAAGTTCCAATTAAAGATTTATCAAATTAAAAATTTACAAATTGCTAAGTTGTTAAGATATTCAACTTTTTTTGCAATAAACAAAGATTCTTATATATAGTTCCAAGAATAAAAAATTTAGTTATTTTGTTGTAATTTAAAAATAATATTCGTAGATATATAAAATCTTTAGAGTAGGTACCTATATCATTATAATTTATATACACGATGACATATTTAAATTTAATATTTTGGAAAAATGAATTTAAGTCACTAGCTGTTAAAGGTACTGTACACGCATGCCTAATCGTAAAATAAATTATAGGTAGGTACTTTAAACACAATATTATTTATTAAAGTCTATAATTAAAATTTAAATCTTTAAGTTTAAAGTTTATTTTATTTCAATCAATTATTGGTAGATATTAATTAATAATTGTTGATACATTGTATTTAAGAAAATAAAAATAAATCTGATTACAATAAATTAGAGTTTTGTAATGTACCTACCTATATATGAAAAAAAAAATAATAATAATTAATGTTGTATTCTTAAGGAAACAATATAGGTAATGAATTTGTGTATGTATTACATTATTTAGATATGTACCTGCACGACAGTACGAGTATAGAAGTATATTTCATAAGTGCACACATTTTTTTTAAAGTGGACATGGTTAATGGTTATGTCTATAATCCCTATGATATGGATATTAGGTGAATAATAGAAGTTTAGTATGTTATACTAAATTAATAGTTATCTATAACCTATAACGTTGGATTTGGAAAAAAAAATTTCCATCTTTAAATTAAAATTGTATCTTATGAGTCACAAAAACCTTCTGACAAATCGGCGTACTAAAATGACACCGGAACATATGGATCAATATATAGTTATTAATTGTTATAGGAAAATTAATTGAATATTAAATAAAATAAATAAATAAATTTATAATACAAGTTATTAAATAATAAATTTAAACTAAATGCATATTATATTTTTTATTAATATTGAAAGAATATTTCGCCACACATATTTTTAGGACATAAAATATCATATTTTAAGGATTTTAAGAGAATGTAAATCCGACCTCTACTTATGACTTATAAGTTAAAACATGCATAGGTACGTCTATTTCAAGTACCTATAGCATTTAGGTATGTACCTATTAATTATAGTAATTCTACGACCCGAGACTGGAAAAACGATGAGGACGTTTGTATTATTTGATCTCACGTATTTTATACATTTTGAGCTCGGAACTAAAATATTCGTCTACAACACTTGGATAGCACAGTTTTATTGACATTAAAAATTTAATTTAACTCAAGAATGTAAATTTGAGACCCCGAATAAGTATAAAACAAACTTACTTTAAACATCGACACTTTTGACGGAATCCGTGACGCGTGTGCACTGCGACGTCGCGCGTCGCTTTGGAAACGCTCCAGATACATATTATCTGAAAATATTGTGATTTGTGAAAAATAAAACCATACGAAATGCAGTATATTTTTTTTTATGTCAGTTTCGCTTATGAACATTTTAGAATTTTTAATCGACTGTGACTTCCGCAACGGCTTTGACAATTGCCATAGAATATACATGATAGGTATTATATTATACGTCCATATGATGTATCCACAGATTTAATATAATGCAACTTTTTATATCAAAGAGTTCCGTGTTTAGCCGTTTAGGAACAATTTGATGGTGTATAGATATTAGAAGCATGGTCATATTGTTTTTATGGATCTTCAAGTAAAAATGTGAATATAAATAAATGATGTAATTTCTGATTTTTATGGTTAACTATTAAAGGTATACAATAAACACATCAAATTTATAGTACCTACCGACTATATAATACCGACTAAATTTATAGAATTCCAAGTTTAACAATTTCACCGAATACTGTCGAGTTTAAAGTTAATAATAATTAGGTAGGTACCTATTTAATATGTTAATTTTAATTGTATTGGGTAGGTATATTTTATATTTTATAATAATGGGTGATTAGATTGATGTAATTTTATAATTATGTATGTTTTTAATTTTAATTTTTTTTGTTTTGTGTCTGTAGCTTTTATTTTTAACCTCAGTATCTTTTCCGATAAGAAAGTAAATTTAATTGATGCATTCGAGAAATCTAAATTTAAAATTTCCAGTAGATTACAAACGTCGGGATAAACAAAAAAAAAATTAAGAAAATACTGGAATTTTTATGCAAAATTGGTTTTCGGCATAATCGTTTTTGGTTTTCGGTGATGTAGGTAACTCTAAAAAATTTACCGTAGTCCTTAAATATATAAAATTTTCACTGAATGTTTATATTAGCATTTTATATACACCAGAAATTATTTTGACCCATGTTGTGCTATTTATAGGCATACACAATTTTCGATTATTAAGTTTATTTTTTATAACTAAGATTTGAAAATTGAATACATTTCTTATACATTTTTCTATTTTTATCAAAAAAAATGGAGGTACCTACTTAATTTAAAATTATTATTTGTGGGTTCTTAAAACGTTTAAAGTATATTTTTACATACAAATATGATAATATTCAATATTATGCAAAGAATATTAATTCAATTAAATATAAATTCTTAAAAATAACAATATAAAATATCCTAGTCTCACAAGCCATCTCCGCTCTGAATTGTTTTTCGTATATAAAGATATTACCTACCTATAGGTATTAGGTACGTACAACATCATTGAGTTTAAATTTTACACTAAATATTACAGTGTCCCCCTTGTAATATTCTGTACAGCAGAGCGTCACCCACTTACCTCCTTATTTTGATTTTAAGCTATTCAAGAATATTTTTAATTTTCTCATTTAATTTCCGATAGATATTAATAAAAATATGTTTTCTTCAAAAAACCATGTAAATGTAATCCAAAATTCCGCATAATGAAATTGTTCATTACTTTTTTTTATATACCTACCACCGCAATACGATTTTCAAAATATTTCAACTAATTTTCAGATTTTATTTTGCGAGACATAAGAACGCCCCGTGTGTTGCATGTTCAACACAATTTATAATTAATTGTATAAATATATTATTATTATATTCTACGACCTGCGTGTGCCGTCGTCACCTGTGCTTACGTATTTTATAAATTGCGCGCTCCGCACGTAAAATTTGCATCTATACGTCACCCGGGTAGCAGATTATCCGTGGCAATAAATATTAATTTTAAGACTAAAAAGTAAATGTAAGCCCCTAAAGAATAGGTAATCAAACTTACGAAATATGTCGACTCTTCAGGTTGAATATAGGTTTGCCATGTCTAGAGTACATATTCCATATCAAGAAACTGATATTTCTTCATTCGTCTTAATCTCGCTCTGAACTGATAGTATCGAGATATTTTATGAAATTAACTTGACAAGAATGAAATATATGAATAAATGTTGTATAGGTACAAAATTACTGTTTAACGACTTGTCTGTTCATTGTTGGCCTATTAATTTTTTTTGTTCATTGAAATTTCTAGAACTGCGAATCGTCTCCGACGAATTACTAGGATTGGCGTTTGCCATAGATGATAGATATTATAATATGACAGCAGCGTCATCAGTTTTCAAGTTTTTTACTTCTTTGGATGAGACCATTCATTTTTATTTCATATTTTAAAATAGAATATTATTCAGAGTATTCAAATCTATAAAACTAATAACAAGAAATCCTGTAGGTATAATATGTTATTTAGCTACATTTTTGTTGCGATTCCATTTTTGTTCGGCATTTTGCAACATTGGCAATAATATTGTTTTTAGTTTTAATGGCAAAACTATAACTTAAAATAAAACTACTCTAGTGCCGGGTTGCACTAAACACTTAATGAATAATGAATCGATATGGTGCGCTAATGTCCTAATGATCCCTTATACAAGGTTTAGTGGCCCACGATCGGTCCATTCAATTTAAATTGTTTATGCAACACTGCATTAGAGCATTGAGACTCAAGAGAAATTCAAAACTATGCTTTGAAATTTAGGGGATTAAAAAAAAATTTGGATACTTTTTACTTTGATTTCTATGGGGAAGGATCATCCAGCATCGTTCAAATTTAAAAACTTAGGTTTTAAATATTCGCAAAAAAAAATTTTACTAGGGAGGAGATAGAGAGACAGGTTTCTAGACATTTTCATAATATAGTCTGTGCTTCAGCTATATACTGCTTATAAGTACATATATTTTATTTTATTTTGTTTTATAATTCCAACGCCTGAAGCCAATTTTACAGAAATATGAAGTATTTGTAAATCAATATACAAGTAAATATAAAAGTAACATGGTATGTAAGTAATAAACGTATAAATAATGATATATAAAACAAATTAAATCCAAACATATGGCTCCCATTACATATTGCATCAATGATGTGTCATTTGTGTGTTTAACACCTACCTATAGTATATTCTATATAATTTCCATTAATTGATTCAAGCTTTCAAACTATTATAATTAATATTTTTCAAACGCTAATTATGGTCAAAATTAATCAAAGAATTTTTTTGTTCTTTTATTTAACTGTATAATATATTGTACATTTTGATTTTATTATAAAAATAAATTAATTAATATAGACATTATGTCAAATATATATTATAATTAAGCAAATATATTGCTTAATTAATATTTAATAATATACTGATTCATGATTAGGAAGTACCTTATTATTATTAACTATTATACTATAGTTTTAATTCTTACAAAACACGATATAGGTATTCATTTATAATAAAATCGCTCGGCTATAACAGAACCCAGTTTTTGTTGATTGGTATACCTATTGTATAATATTTTTAGAAGCCTAAGTTATGGTATTTGATGGTGCGTACACCAAAGACCAAAAAATGCTGCACTCTTACTCTAATGATTACATTTATCCGTAAGAACATAAGGTCAAGGTACAACACATCGAAAAAAAAAAAAAAAGAAAAAGTATTTGAAAGTATCTATAAATACTTTTTAAAAGTATTTGTATCTGTACTTGAATACTTTTTAAATGTATCCTTTACAAGACTGCCTGTATGCCAAAGTCTATACGGTGTATTTTAGTATTTATAAGGTTTTATAAAGACATTTTTGATTTTTCTGTATATCTTCATCATTCCCTTATACTAGAGACGGAACATCCTAGTGGGATGCGGGTAGGTTGCGCGGTCTTTCCTAGTGTGCCAGCAGTGATGACATTACTTGCGACCAAAAACATTGTTATTAACACTTACATACTTACCATATTAAAATATACATTTTAATTTTCTCTAATGCATATTGCATAGGCCAAGGCCAAATAACCTTATAATTACTTAGTAGTAGAAAATAAGTTTAATGTATACTACCAACTACTACATAAATCTATAATATTATAATTGTATAAATCATGATATAATGAATTTACTTACTATAATAAGCTAGTAGTTACTACTTTACTAGTTAGATATATATTGGTCCAAATTCATCATGATTTATAGTAATACTAGTTATAGTGTATATTAATATAATAATATTCCATTCTGAAAATGGCAATGTTCAATGGTGGAAAGATTTAGTAGAAACAGCACATTTGTCAATAAAAGGTTAAAAATAAAAAGTAAAAATATATTTGAATTATACGCCGGAACTACAACCACAGAATAGATTAAATGCTACAACCACGTCTCATCTATATATATATATATATATATATATTGTCTATATATATTGATTGTATCCATTGATCCATTCATTGTACCCATTGATCAGTACATCTTAGTCCGTGATAATAAGCAAGGTGGATATATATAAATAATAAATTTATTTTCCTTGTGTGTAACATTGGGACCGAGTAAAAATCAGGATAATAATTATAGCGATTCTAGTTATCCACCTGTCTGGTAACTGGTTAAGTCAATGGTTTATGCATTAAAACCGTATAGTAAGATTAAAACGCGTCCACCGTTATCATTTTTTGTTTCCACCACCGAATTGCATATGGCTGCCGGCTTTTGAGATAACGCAGGAACGTCGGCCGCATAACGGCATAACTACAACTTACTGCATTAAGATCACGGTTTAAGATAGAATGGTTAAGCAACGAGCTATACAATCCCACTGTACATTACGGCGGAAAAGTTTCTTATCAAATATATGTTTTTACTCACTGGATACTAGCGCTTACGGTGGCAACATGGCCTATCACTAAATCTTGGCGCCAAAAGCAATAATTCCAAACGGCATTTTACTATTTACTATTTAGCCATAGTACCACAGAATACTAGAATAGAAAATAAATAGAATTCTATTCTGTGAGACTGTGAACATACTACAGAATATTATAGCAATGGCCAAACACATAAAAATAGATAAAGGATATGTTAATTCGCGCCAATTCCATCAACCATGATATTATAACAGTTTTGGTTATTGTGAATAATAATAAAATTGTCATACTTCTTTTTATATTAATTAAAAAATGCCAAGTTATTGTTGTATACACGAGCCTCACGAGGCTTCGAAATCTCTTTTTGGAAAAATGCAGAGATTAAAATATTATGGGAAGAAGCATTAGGGATGCAACTTAAAAAAAGTCACAGGGTCTGTGCAAAACATTTTTATGAAAGTGATATTGTTAGTTCTTGGGACTCAGGTCAAGGATCTAGTAAATATACTGTAAATATATTTTTTTATAAATAATGTTAATTTTTTGTATAATTAATCTTTTTTACATTTTGTTAGGTGTGTTTAAAGAGATTGCAACTTAAAAAGGGTGCGATCCCAATAATATCATACCTATAGATTATAAAATAATTAAAAATGAGGCATAAATGCAGTTTAGCTCCCAAGCGATTTTTTGGAATTTTTTTTTTCAAAATGTGTGTTTTTGCATGCCTAATTTGATGGTACTTTCAAAAAATGCCGGTCGAACTTATTTTGGAAGTCATGGTAAAAAAACTTCAAAATGCTCAATTTTTTCAAAAATCGTGTTTTTAAATTTAAAATACCTAAAATTTAAGTTTTTAGAATTTTTTTTTTTAGAAATGTTTGTATTTATATGCTCAACATTTTGGTGGAATCATAATTTGCCTATCGTACTTACTTTTTATGTTATTGTTAATAAACCACATAAAACTGAATTATAAAGTTATTTCAAACATTTGCATATTTGAGAAACTCAAAATTGATTTTTTTACTATTTTTTTTCATTCGATGAGTAATAACATAAATAAGTTTTTGGTGAAATCAGAACTAACTTATATTTGTTGGTTTGGAAGATATAGATTCACTGCTATAGCAGTGCTTGAAAAATTGCAGTCTTGGACACTAATTGCCAAAAACAATACACTAAAATGTGATCACGGGCATTATCTTAAATTATGTTTGAGAGCAAATTGTCTGGATGGATATGTATGGAGATGCCGAGAATATTCCACAAATTCAAGTCGAAAAAAAGTAAATTATAAAACTTTATTATTTGAAAATGCAGTTTTTCAGTTCCCAACAGTTTGACATTGTAATCGTTCTATTAATTTACCCATGACTCCCCACCCCCCCATCGGGGGGTTTTTTTTTTTTGTATTACTTTTCGCCTCCTAAAAAAATAAATTTTATTTAATAAACTGTATTTTTCCAAAGGTAAAATGTGATGTTTATCAATCCATAAGGAAAGATACATTTTTCTACAAGTCCCACTTATCATTGTACACAATTGTTAGTTTTACGTATTTATGGACAAAAAATGTATCTCTAAAAAAATTCTAAAAACTTAAATTTTTGGTATTTTAAATTCAAAAACACGATTTTTGAAAAAATTGAGCATTTTGAAGTTTTTTTACCATGACTTCCAAAATAAGTTCGACCGGCATTTTTTGAAAGTATCATCAAATTAGGCATGCAAAAACACACATTTTGAAAAAAAAAAATTCCAAAAAATCGCTTGGGAGCTAAACTGCATTCGTTCCAAAAAAATTTCTAAATTAGTATCAACGTAGGAAATATAAACTTTTGTTTTATAGTGTATTATATATTTATAATTTATATACAGTAGGTAAGGTATTAACAATTATAAATTATAAAATTATGTTATTATACAAACTTGATTTATACTTTGATTTACTTATTATTCGTGCTATTGTTTCGCTTTGGTAATCTCTTTTGGTTTAAAATAGAATAATTTAAATTAATAAAAGTATATTTATATAAAAATATGAAGAAGGTACTATAATAATAATTAATAATTTAAATATAACATTATTATTATTTAACTATAAATAAATAATATCAAGATTATCTTGGTAATTTAATAGATTGCACCACAAGGCAGTGAGTTTTTCATATTTTTGATAAGAACCTCTGCCGCCGAAATATCAGACCTCGTCGCTTAACCATTCTATCTTAAACCGTGCTGTAAAGTACAAGAATAAGAACTCAGAAATTGGAAAATGGTTTAAATACGTTTTTTGATTGACTTTTCTCCCTCCAGATGAAGTAGGAAATGTATTTTTAGAATTAATCGCCGAACAACTTATAGATTTAAGAGTTACTGAATTTAGTGACTATTTAATCGATAATTATATTGGCAATGATGCTACTTTTCCAACCACACTCTGGGCAGCTTTGAACAATAATGTTTGGAAAACGAATAATGGAAGTGAAGCGTTATTCAATTCTAAATTCAAAACTGAGAACCGATCGCCACATCCCAACATATTTGAAATTTTGAAATGTGTCGAAAATATTCAGATTGATACATATACAAAAATCAATTCAGTAGATTTGGAAACTAACAAAAAAAGTGAAAGCATAAGTCAGAAATGTATTAAAAATAAAATCCAACAGTAGTTGAAAAAACAAATTGATTCGCTGACATTTGTGACATATGTATCATAAATATGAACCAGTATAATATTATAAATGTATTCATTTTATTCGTTAAATGTGTGTTTTGTATTTAATTTGTATTTTAAAATGTAACTATATATATTATAATTGAATGTGTAAGTCGTAAGTGTAACTATAAATTTGTATTTTGAATCTAACCGTAGTATAAATCATAATAATATGTAACTACTATATCAATATTTAAAATATAATAATTATTAATCATATTTTTTACCGCAACTAGGACTTTTTTTGATCCCGACCGCAACTCGGTATCAATCAGAAATCATTGTTCAATATTAGTTTTCGGTGTTAAGGGTTCAAAACGCGCGCCCGCGCGTCATAATTACCACTAGTGTGCCACATCGCGCTATCCGCGATCTATTTATCAAGAACGCAATGGCTAGCGACGAATTGCTTATTAAAACCTCAATACAACGAAATAGTCAATAGATATATAATTATATAAAAATGAACGTAATCCTTTAACATAATTAAATAGAAGAGATTAGAAACGTCCAAGATTTTAAGATACATAACGAACATCGTCGAAACAGAAATGTAACTAATGCCGTAAATAATTAACCTACACAAATAGCTTTTTCATGTATGAGGGAAAAATGAATAGTCACATTGGAATACAATTACCTATCTGGATTTTAATTTTTAAATTAGAATCGTTATATACGTTATTTTTATTATGTATACATTATATACACGCATATATTAAGCACACATACCAGGACATACCTACCATAAACTTACACGAATATGCAGTGGCGTAGCAAGGGTATGGCGAACTGTACCTACGCCAAGGGCGCAAATTTGTGCTTCAAAATGTTCGTCAATTTTTTAATCGCTATAAAGGCGCATTTTCTTAGGTTTGCCAGGGGCGCTAACGAGTCTTCCTACGCCACTGCGAATATGTATAGATCATAAGTCCATAATTTATTGTTTTGAATTTTAAAATAACGATATCGTTGGGTAGATTTATTATAATATATCGTTACGAGAGATGCTCAATATTATTTATTACCATAATAAATAATCAATATTATAGAACGTGTATCAATTTGTACCTAGGTGTTCATGTTATTGAAAAGAATATTAATGATCATTTTAAAAATGCATATCGTTTTAATATAATATTATAAAAATAAGCATGACTGTGTACACAATTCAAAAGCATTAAGTGTTGCAATATGTATAATTAAAATTTACTAAATCTATTAAAACAAAAAAAGTTTAAGAAGGTGGGATATACAAACATTGCAAAGTGTGTAGAAAGTTTTATATACAGTTGTCTGTACTCTGTCATCCACAGCAGACAACAGTATAGGTGGGTTATTTTCTGAACAAGACAAACCTCAAGACATCAGAACAATTTTTTATAACTATATTTTTTTTGCCGGATGGCATTACCCGTAGTCTTCCCCGTCTTTTATTCTCTTATTTATTTATTTGCCTCAGCCCTCAATCATAGTTTATTTATGTACCTACACATTTTGTATAGATTTTAATTGTATTTTATAAACACAGAAACTAATCTAAATAAAATACATAACTATATAAGTTTAGGTAGGTAGTTATTTTTTTTTATATCTAACAATTAACATATAAATAGTAAATACACATTATCTTTTAGAGAGGCAGCAATTTCCTAATAATCATACATATTGCTTCTGGCTGACATAAAATGATTATTACCTAGGTAGTAGGTATGGTAAATATCTAATCTGGTCGTTTGTTAAATAATATACTAATATTATAATACAGGACCACTATTGAGATAATTTTAATAGTATCACTATGTCAGATAATTCGTTTGAACTGCCTTGGAGTGCTGACAATCCATTGCACTTTGGAAATATTTCTGAAAATCCAGTAATTAGTGAGATTATCTGTCAATTGGAAAATTGTTTACGGCAAAGAGAAAAACTCAGTTGCCCTAGTGATGAAATAGATGCTCAAATATCATCAGTCATTAGATATGCAATGGATAGCGTTAAGAATTTTATGGAACAAAATTTAACGACATTAACAGACATCCAAAAACAGATTTTAATAAACAAAAGTAGGTTGTCCATAAAAGATGCAATCAAAGTTATTGACAAAACCTTGAAGATGCAATCAACTTAAGTTATATGTTAAGTAAAAAAACAAATAAATATGTATATACCTAGAACAACAACTGTTGAATTCTATAGAAAAATTGTTTTATTTTAATATAAATGATAAATTTATACTACTTTTACCCTAAAACAAACACAATGTCTAGCTGTAACTCTCTTATGATATCCAAATCCTATTTTCCCATACCCTAGCCTACAGTAAAATATTTTTGACAATTGGAAAACACTACTTATTAATAAAAAACAGACCTACTTAAACATTAAACTACATATGTACAACTCACTTTTAAAACCAATATGGACATAATATTGACACAGAATAGATTAAATTTAATCTATTTTATGCTATAGCCTCCAACCACGATGTAGATATTTACAGATTATCTACATTGTGCCTCCAACTATTGGACAATGACCAATTTTAAAAAAATACAGGCATTTCAGAATATTACATTAAGAAAAATAAGAAATTCCACGCCATACTAATCACACCCTCCACACTGATTTGCATCTAAAAATTGATCAGAAAGAAGCAAAACTTCTATAAGAAGATTCTATAGCTGCCTTATAACTCACACAAATCCATGAATTGTAAGCCAACAAAATTCCTGGTAATCCTCCCAGGCGCCTGAAAATAAAATGGTGCAGATATCTCTTAAACAAATAACTACATTAACTAAAAAAATAACAAACTGGGAGTATCAATACTGAGTGGCTTCTAGCAAGTAATTTAATCAGTTGTATAATTTATTAGCATATATTATTATTGCATCTCAGTGTCCTATTATTTCTTTAAAAAATAAAAAAAATGTTGAATATTAATAAAACTCAAATATTTATTTTTGAAGTTAAGAGGTATAGAAGGATATAAACTTTAAAATTCTTAAATCATTATTTTTACTTAGATTTAAGTATTAACAATAGGTTACTTTTGTGTTCTATAAATATTTAAAATCTTAGTATTAACTTCTTAAAGACTTAGAGTAACTTACATTTTTTATAAATAATTAAATAAAGAAAGAACATCCAGTCTTTGATTTTTTTTTCATTTTTCTACTTTCATTATTTATTTATTATATTTAGTTAATTCATTTTATATCTATTAGGTAATAATATATTATGATTACTTAATTACTGTGGTATAATACTGTTATTTTATATTTGTAATAAATAAAATATATTTTAATGTTTAGATGTATTTAATAATTACACTTAATACATATAATAAATGGTAGTCTAGACCTCTTTTTTATTCTAACATTGATACAATCTTAATGCAACTATACAAATATATAAATAGACTTTAAACTTTAAAACATTATATACAATTAAAAATTGTATGTTTTTAAGTTTCTGCCTTAACATATTTTATACTTCATAATATAATTAATTTGTTTTATGAAAAATTAACAGTACAATTAATATGAACATGTTTATTTTTTATTATTGAGTATTTATTTGGAAAATTATTTTAATAATACAATATTATACAATAACTCAGTTAATATTTTGTTCTGTTTATACTTGAGATCAATTTACACCTAAAATGTCAAATTACACTCAATTATATTTTATGTAAATAAATGTACTTAGACTTGCTTTAATTTGGAAGAGTAATTTGACATTTAGTTTTAATTAATTGTAAATTGTAAATGAATAGGAATTGAAATAAATATCATACAAAATTGATTTTTAAATACAAGAAATGTATAAGTTAGAGAATATTTTAATGTAACTACAATATTCTAACATTTGTTTTTACGCGGTCTACCTCTTTTACCTTTTGGTTGTTGTGCTCGTTTAGCTAAACATCTTGGACAAAACCAAACAGCACAGTCTGGAGGACACTGGATACCGACACACACCCAATGATACCATACATCACATCCATCACAACCAATCATTGGGCTTCCGTCATCTGGTTTAGTGCACATAGGACATATCCATACTTGATTACCAGCATCATCGAAATAGAATGCTGGAGGAGGAGTTTCATTCACAGGAGGTATAACTGCAGGCTGAATGGGTTTTGCAACAATTTTAGTTTTAATTTTTTGAATAGGAACTTTAGGAGGAGAGTCAATGATGTCATTGTGTAATATATCTATAGAAATGTCTGATTTTGATTCAATGTCCACTTCAACTTCCATTGGTTCAGGTTCTGAAACTATAGTTATACTTGTTTCAGGTGGTTTTTCAACAGGTAAAACTTTTGTCGTGGTTTCTAACCGAGACCCAAATCTAAATTTTATTTTTGGCACTTTATTGGTAGATTTTAATTTATCTTTTTTCTTTTCTTTCTCTTTCTCTTTTTCTTTTACCTTTTCCTTTACTTTATCTTTTTGCTTTTTTTTTTCTTTTTTTCCCTTTTTCTTGTCTTTTTTCTTCTTCTTTTGTTCTTTCCGATTAATATCTTCATTTTCAACTTGTAATACTGGACTGGCTGGTTTTTCTAGTATGTCTGGTACACTAATTACAGGATTAATTATTTGAGGAAATGTAGTAGGTATTAATCCAGGTCCAGAAGGCAAAGGACCAAAAAATGAAAATTTGGGTAGAACTTCTTCCATTTTTACTTTGTTAGTATGGGATGTAAGAATAACTTTTTTTGGAAAATGTACCTTTTCAGTTACATTAACAATATCAATTATGTCCTCAATAACAGGTTCTGGAATAGGTGGTGGTTCTGGTATTAGCATTTTTTCTTCCTTTGGTTTCTTTTTTTTTTTCAATATTTCTGGTGTTTGTTCTTTTGGTTGTAAAAGTATTTTTTTTGTTTTAGAACCTTTAAGTTTTTTCTTTGTTCCTGATTTAGTTTTCTTTTTGTTTGATAAAATTCTTTGTGATGGTTCTTTTGCTAAATTAGGTAAAATAACAGACAGTTTAGACGTTTCAAGAGGTTTATCAATTTTGATTTCTGGAAATGGCAATAATTTAGATTCTGCCAATCTGCCTTCTCTAGATGGTGATAAAAACCCACCAGATGTCATGACTACACTTGAAATCTCTCTTAACCGTTTGTGTAAAATAACTTCTTCTGGTTCTTGTTTAGTATTTTCAATAGTATTTTGACTTTGTTCTGTATCTGAAGTTTGCTCATCCTCAATTTGTTCTGTATACAATGTTGGGAGATGTTCATGAATATGAATGGGTCTAGTTAAAATTTCTCTACTTCCTGGCTTTAATGTATTTAATATATTTTTCCCTGATATATTTAAAAGAGGTAAACTATGAGGAAATTTAACTGGGCCTGTACTTTTTACATATCTTCGTAATTCAGTCAATGATACAGATTTCTGACGAAAGGCCTTTTCTACGTCTTCAATATCAGGAACATCGTTGTATGCATGTTCAGCGTATTTTTTAGACGTTTTTGATAAATCACTGATGTAGTGGTGAAGAATGTCAGTCATAATTTTCATCGAAGAGTCTGTTATTGAGTGCCACCCAATATTATTACATATTTGGGCAACAGAAATTGTTAACGTCTGTCTTATGAAGTCATCCATTATGGTTGTTTTAACAAAATTAATGAAATGCAAGTGTTAAGACTACTTACGTGTAAAATGTATTCATTTTTGAAAGTTGAAACAAAATGTGGCGGTTAATTCATGCAAATTTAAACATTAGATTTCCAATGTTTATTGTTTACATAAACAATAAATTGCTGGTTTATTAACGTGATTTGAGATTTTTATCACTAATCACATCCTATCTAGCGACTCTTTAGGTTTTAAATTTAAACCATGGTTGTGGTGAATATACCAACTAAGATATACCGTGGGTAACCCAACCATCCGGGTATTGATAAGAGACCCGACCATTATATATTATACTGTGCATGCGCCGGGAATTGTTATTTTACTTATTTTATAATTAAATGCAACATTTGTAAAGACTATATTGTACTGGAACTTTTTAAAATTTTAAAATTATTTAATTGAATGAATTGAGAAAGAGCGTGGAACAAATGTATTTTACCACCACAAATACATTTTTCGATTTTTTTTTGGTTCCTACTTATTATATTAACTATTTTAGAATAATGGTGCAATCAGAATTTGTCGGTCGGACTTAGTGTCGAAGTTATGGCCTTTGGAAGTTCGCAATGTTGCGTTTTTTACGCATACCCTATACGCAATAATTTACCACGCTTTTTATATATTTTTTTCTCTTTTGGTACTCGATATTTAAAAATTAGTTTAGTTCAATATTTAAATTAATAACAAAAAATTTTGAAGGGGAACGTTGGAGCCCGCAGGCAAATACTTTTGAAGGAAAGAGAAAAATATTATTATGACACCAGGATGTTTATGTTTAAAAAATCTATATAAGTTAATCATTAATATTTAAATTGATAAAACAAATTTTGAAGGGGAACGTTGGCGCCCGCAGGCAAATACTTTTTAAGGAGTGCGAAAAAAAATTAGAAAAAAATTAATAAGTAACCTGCAGGTTGTTGATATTTAAAAATTAATTTAGAGAAAAATTGAAGGGGAACGTTGGAGCCCGCAGGCAAATACTTTTTAAGGAGTGCGAAAAAAAATTAGAAAAAAATTAGAAAAAAATTTATAAGTAACCTGCAGGTTGTCGATATTTAAAAACTAGTTTAATTCAATATTTAAATTGATGAAAAAAAAAATTTGAAGGGGAACGTTGGAGCCCGCAGGCAAATACTTTTGAAGGAAAGAGAAAAATATTATTATGACACCAGGATGTTTATGTTTAAAAAATCTATATAAGTTAATCATTAATATTTAAATTGATAAAACAAATTTTGAAGGGGAACGTTGGCGCCCGCAGGCAAATACTTTTTAAGGAGTGCGAAAAAAAATTAGAAAAAAATGTATAAGTAACCTGCAGGTTGTCGATATTTAAAAATTAGTTTAATTCAATATTTAAATTGATAAAAAAAAATTTTGAAGGGGAACGTTGGAGCCCGCAGGCAAATACTTTTTAAGGAGTGCGAAAAAAAATTAGAAAAAAATTAATAAGTAACCTGCAGGTTGTTGATATTTAAAAATTAATTTAGAGAAAAATTGAAGGGGAACGTTGGAGCCCGCAGGAAATACTTTTTAAGGAGTGCGAAAAAAAATTAGAAAAAAATGTATAAGTAACCTGCAGGTTGTCGATATTTAAAAATTAGTTTAATTCAATATTTAAATTGATAAAAAAAAATTTTGAAGGGGAACGTTGGAGCCCGCAGGCAAATACTTTTTAAGGAGTGCGAAAAAAAATTAGAAAAAAATGAATAAATAACCTGCAGGTTGTCGATATTTAAAAATTAGTTTAGAGAAAAATTGAAGGGGAACGTTGGCGCCCGCAGGCAAATACTTTTTAAGGAGTAAGAAAAAAAAATTAGAAAAAAATTAATAAGTATAACCTGCAGGTTGTCGATATTTAAAAATTAGTTTTGAGAAAAATTGAAGGGGAACGTTGGAGCCCGCAGGCAAATACTTTTTAAGGAGTGCGAAAAAAAATTAGAAAAAAATTAGAAAAAAATTAATAAGTAACCAGCAGGTTATCGATATTTAAAAATTAGTTTAGAGAAAAATTGAAGGGGAACGTTGGTGCCCGCTGGCAAATACTTTTGAAGGAAAGAGAAAAATATTATTATGACACCAGGATGTTTATGTTTAAAAAATCTATATAAGTTAATCATTAATATTTAAATTGATAAAACAAATTTTGAAGGGGAACGTTGGCGCCCGCAGGCAAATACTTTTTAAGGAGTGCGAAAAAAAATTAGAAAAAAATGTATAAGTAACCTGCAGGTTGTCGATATTTAAAAATTAGTTTAATTCAATATTTAAATTGATAAAAAAAAATTTTGAAGGGGAACGTTGGAGCCCGCAGGCAAATATTTTTTAAGGAGTGCGAAAAAAAATTAGAAAAAAATTAATAAGTAACCTGCAGGTTGTTGATATTTAAAAATTAATTTAGAGAAAAATTGAAGGGGAACGTTGGAGCCCGCAGGAAATACTTTTTAAGGAGTGCGAAAAAAAATTAGAAAAAAATGGATAAGTAACCTGCAGGTTGTCGATATTTAAAAATTAGTTTAATTCAATATTTAAATTGATAAAAAAAAATTTTGAAGGGGAACGTTGGAGCCCGCAGGCAAATACTTTTGAAGGAAAGAGAAAAATATTATTATGACACCAGGATGTTTATGTTTAAAAAATCTATATAAGTTAATCATTAATATTTAAATTGATAAAACAAATTTTGAAGGGGAACGTTGGCGCCCGCAGGCAAATACTTTTTAAGGAGTGCGAAAAAAAATTAGAAAAAAATTAATAAGTAACCTGCAGGTTGTTGATATTTAAAAATTAATTTAGAGAAAAATTGAAGGGGAACGTTGGAGCCCGCAGGCAAATACTTTTTAAGGAGTGCGAAAAAAAATTAGAAAAAAATTAGAAAAAAATTTATAAGTAACCTGCAGGTTGTCGATATTTAAAAACTAGTTTAATTCAATATTTAAATTGATGAAAAAAAAAATTTGAAGGGGAACGTTGGAGCCCGCAGGCAAATACTTTTGAAGGAAAGAGAAAAATATTATTATGACACCAGGATGTTTATGTTTAAAAAATCTATATAAGTTAATCATTAATATTTAAATTGATAAAACAAATTTTGAAGGGGAACGTTGGCGCCCGCAGGCAAATACTTTTTAAGGAGTGCGAAAAAAAATTAGAAAAAAATTAATAAGTAACCTGCAGGTTGTTGATATTTAAAAATTAATTTAGAGAAAAATTGAAGGGGAACGTTGGAGCCCGCAGGAAATACTTTTTAAGGAGTGCGAAAAAAAATTAGAAAAAAATGGATAAGTAACCTGCAGGTTGTCGATATTTAAAAATTAGTTTAATTCAATATTTAAATTGATAAAAAAAAATTTTGAAGGGGAACGTTGGAGCCCGCAGGCAAATACTTTTTAAGGAGTGCGAAAAAAAATTAGAAAAAAATGAATAAATAACCTGCAGGTTGTCGATATTTAAAAATTAGTTTAGAGAAAAATTGAAGGGGAACGTTGGCGCCCGCAGGCAAATACTTTTTAAGGAGTAAGAAAAAAAAATTAGAAAAAAATTAATAAGTATAACCTGCAGGTTGTCGATATTTAAAAATTAGTTTTGAGAAAAATTGAAGGGGAACGTTGGAGCCCGCAGGCAAATACTTTTTAAGGAGTGCAAAAAAAAATTAGAAAAAAATGAATAAATAACCTGCAGGTTGTCGATATTTAAAAATTAGTTTAGAGAAAAATTGAAGGGGAACGTTGGCGCCCGCAGGCAAATACTTTTTAAGGAGTGCGAAAAAAAATTAGAAAAAAATGAATAAATAACCTGCAGGTTGTCGATATTTAAAAATTAGTTTAGAGAAAAATTGAAGGGGAACGTTGGAGCCCGCAGGCAAATACTTTTTAAGGAGTGCGAAAAAAATTTAGAAAAAAATTTATAAGTAACCTGCAGGTTGTCGATATTTAAAAATTAGTTTAGAGAAAAATTGAAGGGGAACGTTGGCGCCCGCAGGCAAATACTTTTTAAGGAGTAAGAAAAAAAAATTAGAAAAAATTTATAAGTAAACTGCAGGTTGTTGATATTTAAAAATTAATTTAGAGTAAAATTGTAGGGGAACGTTGGAGCCCGCAGGCAAATACTTTTTAAGGAGTAAGAAAAAAAAATTAGAAAAAAATTTATAAGTAACCTGCAGGTTGTTGATATTTAAAAATTAATTTAGAGAAAAATTGTAGGGGAACGTTGGAGCCCGCAGGCAAATACTTTTTAAGGAGTAAGAAAAAAAATTAGAAAAAAATTAATAAGTATAACCTGCAGGTTGTCGATATTTAAAAATTAGTTTTGAGAAAAATTGAAGGGGAACGTTGGAGCCCGCAGGCAAATACATTTTAAGGAGTGCGAAAAAAATTTAGAAAAAAATTTATAAGTAACCTGCAGGTTGTCGATATTTAAAAATTAGTTTAGAGAAAAATTGAAGGGGAACGTTGGCGCCCGCAGGCAAATACTTTTTAAGGAGTAAGAAAAAAAAATTAGAAAAAAATTAATAAGTATAACCTGCAGGTTGTCGATATTTAAAAATTAGTTTTGAGAAAAATTGAAGGGGAACGTTGGAGCCCGCAGGCAAATACTTTTGAAGGAGTGAGAAAAAAATTATTATTACACCAGGATATTTATGTTTAAAAAATCTATATAAGTTAATCATTAATATTTAACTTGATAAAAAAAAATTTTGAAGGTGAACGTTGGAGCCCGCAGGCAAATACTTTTTAAAGAGTGAGAAAAAAAATTAGAAAAAAATATATAAGTAACCTGCAGGTTGTCGATATTTAAAAATTAGTTTAGTTCAATATTTTAATTGATAAAAAAAAATTTTGAAGGGGAACGTTTGAACCCGCAGGCAAATACTTTTTAAGGAGGAAGAAAAAATGTTTAGAAACTAATATGGTACTAGGTATTGGTAATAGGCTGTACAAAAGTTTTTAAATATACTGGTACAAGGCTAACCGGCCGGCTTTAAGGACATAGTTAATTATTATTGTAAATAGTTAGGTTATGATATCTCACCCTACCCTTACCTAACCTAAACTCACTTTAAGAATAATATTTAAATATTTTCTTTCGTTCATATGTTTACAATACCGAATACTTTGATAGTTAGTTGAAAAAGATCAATGCACAGCTCATGACCAATGATAATAGTTGTCTATCATGACTATAGCTGCAACAACCTATAGATTTACCTAACTGACCTCCTTATGACTAATTAGGACACTTTGAATAAAAAGATCCTGAGTTGTTGCCGAACTTAAGTGTTTTTTTATCAAGTTGAGCCGTTGGTTGCTGACTTCTTAGAGCACCTTAGATCATATACCATGCCCAGTTTACCCGTGTAAACAATTTGAAGCACGTATAAGCTACGAGTCTCTGACATTTTTATTGATCTAGATCAATTCACATATTTAAACTTGTGTGATTTCTCTTCGCACATGTATGTTCGTCAGAGACCATTGCCACTAATACCTATGTGTGCTACAGATTATCGGGATAAGGGCCCATTCATAGTATATGATCTAAGGTTGCTACATTAACTGTGGTCACAACTTGAAAGTATGATTGGATGTAAATATGGTAAAAGTAATAATTATATTAATTATTTATCAGCATGTATCGTCTCCGTCTTAAAAGTGGGGGATATCAAGTTCAGCAGATCATATAATTTTTAATATTGGAGATATGATTATTAATTTAAACTAACAATTTCAATGATAACTACTGAATATTAATGTTTGATATTTTTTAAACTTGTAAGACACACTTGGAGACACATATGCGGGTGAAATTACTTTTTTTAAGCAACATTTTTAATGATTTTTTTTATAGCTTCATAAGGTTTTTAAAATACTACGGACGTTTTGAGATTTGGAGCAACTGTATAACGTATTCGAATAATTTTATTTTGGACTTATATTTAAGCATTGTCTGGAGGGTGGTCCTTTTGGTCACCCAGTGTGAACAAATATTTCTACTTATAATACAAAAGCGCATCTCTGCCTCCATCCTCTGATATTAAAAGTTCAGATTCTCGACAGAAAAATTATATTAAGAAAAAATTATAAAGCAAGTTACGACAGTCTCTCTTTTGTGACAATATTTCTGATTTCATTGATTTTCTGCATTTGTACATTTAGGGAAGATAGAAGACGATATCGTTTGCACAAGATTGTGACTAAAATCATACTTTTTATATATGTACCTAATATTTTAAAATAAGTGTGTTTATGTGTGGCAAGGATTTGTTGCTTAAAATCCCGGGTGGTCACCCATCCGGGATCGAGCAACACCGGCCGATACGTACACTTCTTTGTTGTTTCTTCGTCTTGAGCGTGGCCCCGCACCAGTTTATTTCTTTATAGACGACAGTCGCTCGACGGCTCGACCTAGTAAGGTTATACGTACACTCGCAGAGCGTTTCCTAGTCTCGAGCGGCCCCGCACCACTATGTTTTTTTTTAATAGACTCTTTTTGATAAATGTGAAATACTCAATCAATTTAGGTACTTAAGATTAATATTTTGCAGTCGGCATAATTTTAAAGAGAAACTGTGTAAACTGTGTAGTAACATAATATTTTCATTATAAATATTCTTCATCAACTTTAATAAGTCAATGTTACCTTAATTAAAAATCTATCATTTTACGAGACTTGTTTCATGAGAAGATTCACCACCACTCCAGATAGTACTTCTCACCAATATCATTGATTTGGATTTAGTAAACCTTATCCTACAAATAGACAATAGTTGCTTCCAATCATGTAACACCGTTTTATAGTGCTTAACCACGGTTTTTCTCCTATCCCAAATAAATTACTGGTTATTTGATTTAATGTTATAAATGCATTTGTATATCATTCATTAAATTTAAACACTATCTATTGTGTTAATTTCATTTTTATCTAAAATCCTTCCATTTGAATTATATATGTAATATTTTTAACCCACATTTGTAATTATTTATATATTCCTTAAAGATCCACTATTATATTTTTAGTAAAGTAACATTATATTTTCCAAGGACATACTTGATTAACAAAATCCATCGACAAATTATTAAATTATTTATACCAAGTACCGTAGAAGTGCTACACTTGAAGCAGAATTTGATTTTTTTAAATATTAGTGTCAACTTAGTTACACTCAGCTAATCAAAACTAAAACATAATAGTTAAATTAAACTTCAAATGTACCTATTTTATGTGAAATAACGGTACCTAGCCTTCTATGATGATTTTTTATGAAGTTATTATAAATAAAAACTCAAATTTAGCGATTTTACTTATTATATTTTCCTAGTATTTTAACAAAAATTATAGAATTACCTATATTATGTACAGTGAGACATGGGACACAGTAAGATAAGTCCATAGTTTATGGTTTTATATAATTTATAATAATAATAATTTTAGTAATATATTTTTTCATAAATTAATATTTTATAAAGTTGGTTTTAATGTTTGAACTATTAGTACGTATTTTTTTGAAGATCTCTATTATTACTACACCGTTACCAATATGTGTCATCTCATTGTACCCCGTTACCACTAATTTTCATCATTACTAATAAGTAGGACAGAGAAGTTATAGGATTTGCATGTTTTATTCTAGGCCTCTATTTTATAGCAAACCAAGATATAAATATAAGTCATAGGCCCCACAGTTGAAATCTAAAATTTTTGTTCGCATATTTTTGCATATTTTAAAGATTTAAAAAAAAATTGCATATTTCGTTATTTTGTGCATATTTCATGCATATTCTACATAAAAACTGTATGATATTATTATATACTGTATAGTATATATACATTGTACACCACCCGATGCCCGTGTACACTATGTACTATATTATAGGTACCCACATATTTTAGGTGGGCTTTCGGATAATGTTTTCGAAGATAAGATTTGACAGATGGCATTTAAGTATCTATATTAAATTTTATATTAACATTATTATGTGTCCAGAGTCTACTGCAGTCCAGTGTCGTTCGATACGAAACTGCGTGCCGTTTGTTGTGTTTTCCATGCTTACATTTTTCTTTTAATATATTTTCTACTAACATTTTGCACAATGCCAAAAATAAATGCAAATATATTTAACAAGTATGTGAAACAGTTTGGTGAAGATACATTTGCTACCGATGGTACTATGCTTTATTGTAAGATAAAACTATTTTTGTATTAATATATTTTATATTTATTTTAAGGATAAATCCAAAATTCGAGATTGAAGAAAACCATACTAACAATCGGCGTTCCTTCGACGTAGAAAATATTTAAAATAAAATTAATTGTGCAATGCAATGATTTTTATATTTCTTTTATATCTAATTTTTTTTATTTTACAAATTATAATTTAATTTTTTTCTGCATATTATCTTGCATATATTTTAATGAATTTGAATGCATATTTTCAATTTTTATGTGCATATTTTTCCAATTTTACCTCCTATAACTTCTCTGCCCTACTTATTAGTAATTACATTTACACTCCCAATCATACCTACCACAGTTAATGTTAAATGTCAACAATCAACAGCTTCATCAACTTGATGACACTTAATAATAGGATGTCTAATTTTTAGCGCACCACTTATTTCTCTCTCTGACCCACGCGCAACTATAGGGAGTGGCTAAGGGAGGCTTAGCATCCCAAAATTTGTAGTAGCCACCCACAACTATTTTCATAACATTTTTCTAATACTTAAATTTTACTTATTATTTTTTTACTGGATTTTACTTAGAATTTAAAATTTTCATTTTAATTGAATATTTTGCATATTGTGACAATTTAGTTATAAATACATTTTTTTTTAAACTTCTTTTTCTACCTATATTTTTACAATAATTAATTTTTTTTTGTTTGGTTTTTTCTTAGAATTTTATTTTTTTTTGAATTGAATATTTTACATATTTTGATAATTTAAGCTATTAATAAAAATCATAATTTTTTTTATAAAATTTTTTACAACTTATATTTTGCTTATGACTTTTTTTATTTGTCTGGATTTTTCTTAGAATTTAAGCTTTTTTTTTTAATTGAATATTTTTTATGTTGTAATAATTAAGCTATTAATAAATCATACATTTTTATTTTTAAATTTTTTTTTGACTTAATTTTTCTTAGAATCTAAGCAAATTTTTTTGAATTGAATATTTTACATATTATGATAAATTTAAGTATTTATAAATCATAAACTTTTTTAAAATTATTTTGCAACTTATATTTTAATTATGATTTTTTTTATTTGTCTGGATTTTTCTTAGAATTTAATCATTTCCTTTTTTTAATTGAATATTTCGCATATTGTTATAATTTTGGTATAATTAAATCATACATTTTTTTTTAAAATTATTTTCATCCTATATTTTCATTAATTTTTTTTTTGTTTGGCATTTTCTTAGAATTTAAGCATTTTTTTTTATTTAAATATTTGTTATATTGTTTTTTTTTTTATATTTTTTTTATATTATTTTTATTTTTTTTGTACCTAGACATAACTTATTACTATTATTCTTTTTTTTGTTGTGCGTGGGTCAAATATTGAATAGTGCGCTGACATCCTAACCGGCAACCGATCTTTTTATTCTATCTCATAAGAAGGCTAGTTAGATAAACCCATGGTTAGTTGAAGCTATAGTGATGATTGACGACTACCACCACTAGTCATGAGGTTTGCAATGATCTTTTCTTACTAACTAAATATGTATTCGATATTGTAAACATAACAACGAAAGATAATGTTTAAATATTATTCTTTCCTCTCACCCCTCTACTTTCCCCCGACATTCTCTCTCACCACCTTTCTCACAACCTCTCTCACAATCTCTCTCACAACCTCTCTTACAACCTCTCCCACAATCTCTCTAAAAACCTCTCCCACAACCTCTCCCACAATCTCTCTCATAACGTCTCTCACAACCTCTCTCACAACCTTTCCAACAATCTCTCTCATAAACTCTCTTACAGCCTCTCCCACAACCTCTCTCATAATCTCTCTTACAGCCTCTCTCACAACCTCTCTCGCAACCTCTCTCATAACCTCTCTCACAACCTCTCTCACAACTTCTCTCACAACCTCTCTCACAACCTCTCTCACATCCTCTCAAAAATATCATACCTGACTAATTTCCTAATTTTTATCATGACTTTATTGATAGCCGGAATAGTGTTATACCAGTATAGTTACAATAAAAATAATTAAATAAGTTACGGGCAATACACATCTTGATAAATTAACAAAACCTAATAAAAAAGAAAACTACTGAAAAAAAAATAGGTACATACCCTGTGTCCGAATCGAAATCTGATATACAACTTAGTATTCAAAACACTGCAACGTTTACACATTTCAATCTGCTTATGATGAAACATTATTATTCCTAATTGGCAAAGTTTCACTGACGAATACCATCTCTGAAATAACACGGAGCATGCAGTAAAATGTTCAACAATATTTTTATGACCTACACGTTACACATATTATATATTGTATACATAATGTTTAATTTGTATTATACCTAACTAACACTGTTATATTATGTCGTTTGTTTGTATTTTAGATTAATATTAAAATAACATGTTTTTCTTTTAATTTTTATTTATTTTTTTAGTATCTATTGTCACCATTTGGGACACTTAATATGTATCAATTTTCTTCAACAGCATCATCAAAAGATACTTTGGGGGGTTAAAAATAAAAACTGTCTAGAAAAACCAACAGAAAATTAAGGAAAAACTGAGATTTTTACGCAAAATCTGTTTTCAAAAAAATGGATTTTGTTTTTTAGTATCACTTTAAAAAAACACCGAATATAGATGAAATTTTCACAGAATGTTTATATTAGCTATTTATATGCACAGTTGATATTACTGGAAATTAATATATTGTTAAGCGTATGTCAACAATATTTTTTTATGACTGAAGTCAAAATTTTGATAAATTTCATAAATTACACGAAAATTGACAAATTATTTAAAGTCAGAAATTCATAAAAGATGTTCAATTTTTATCTAAGATTTGAAATTTTTATACCTTAAGTTTTTCATCATTCAACAAAACAAAAACAAAAATGTTTATCTACCTACCTACTCTACCTTAGACATAAGATAATCACTAACTTATAAAAAATCATAAATCTATTAACTTAAGATATTTAAAATTTCCTTCAAACGTTTAAATTATATTTTATATAAATGATAAAATTTCCAAAAATTTCGACTCGTTTTGAGTGATTTATAAACATTTGAAATGTTTTTTGTTTATTATTCTATAAATGTCAGTAAATTTGTAGTCGTTGGGTCAAAAAGCTTAAAATTAATAGAAAGTTCCTCATAAGTTAATATAATAGCAGTTGAAAAATATTAAAAATACATAGGAACGATTTTTTTTATAGATATTTAAAGTTCAATTTTTTACTAAATTCATCATAATTTCGACATTTGCATAAAATTTACATACAATATTTTCTTTGTTTACCTAAGATATGAAAATGTAAGCAAGGTTCCTCATAAATAGTTATAATAACAGTTGAGAAATAAGAAATATTCGTAAGCACGATTTTTTTATTAGTATTTAAAATTCCTTTTTTAACAAGATTTATCAAATTAAAAATTTACGAATAGATTTTTATAAATAGTTCATAGTGTTCATACTGTAACCAAAAAATATAATAAACCTATAATAAAAGTTCAAATTTTTAACCAACCTAACCTAACCAGGAATAACAATTTTAGTTATTTTGTCGTAATTTAAAAATATTATTTGTATATTTAAGTATACTTTTCATAAGTGCGCAAACGTCAGGATAGACGCAGTCGACCGTCCCGTGAACATTTTTCTTAAGTATACTTCCTTAATCCCTATGATATAGATATTAGGTGAACAATAGAAGATAAGTATGTTACAGTAAATTAATAGTTATCTTAACGTTGGATTTAGAAAAAAAATTACCATCTTTAAATTAAAATTGTATCTTATGAGTCACAAAACCATTCTAACAAACCGGCGTACTAAAATAACACCGGAACATATATATGGAACAATATATAGTTATTAATTGTTATTGGAAAATGAATTGAATTAAATAGACTTAAAACCAAATTACTGTACATTTAACTAATTAATTAATTTAAAATACAAGTTATTAAATAATAAATTTAAACTAAATAAATATATTTTATACTAATATTGAAAGAATATTTAGCCACACATATTTTAAGGACATAAAATATCGTATAGGTATCTGGTATTTTAAAATAATATTAAGAGAATAATATATTGCCTATTTTAAACGACATAAAAATCTCATATTTTGAGAATTTAAGTCCGGCCTTTACTTATGACTTATAAGGTAGAACATGTATTTCTATAAATTAAACCAAAATGTATATGTCTATTTTTAATACATATAGCATATAGGAATGCACCTATTAAATATTATAATATTTCTAGGATCTGGAAAAGGAAAAACGATTACGGCGTTTGTATTATTCGATCTCACGTATTTTATACATTTCGAACTCGGAACTAAAATATTCGTCTACAACACTTGGATAGTACATTTGTAGTGGCATGAAATATTTAATTTAACTTTAAAAAGTAAATTTGGGAACCAAATAAATATAAAACAAACTTACATTTAAATATCGATTCTTTCAGCATTCGTCGGAATCCGTGACGTGTGCACTATAATTACGACGTCACTCTGAAAACGCTCCAGATACATATCAGAAAATATTGTGATTTGTGAAAAATAAAACCGTACAAAGTATATTTTTTGTTCATGTCAATTTCGTTTGTTAAAATTTTAGAATTGTTAATCGACTGTGACTTCCGCAACGACTTTGACAGTTGCCATAGAATAAAAATGATAGATATTATATTATACGTCAATATGATGAATCCACGGATCTAATAAAATGCAACTTTTTACATCATGAGTTCCGTGTTTAGGAACAATTTGATGGTGTATAGATATCAGAAGCATATAGGCATATTTATTTTTATAAATCTTTAAGCAAAACTGTTTATAAAATAAACGATTAAATGATTATAAATAAATGTAATTACTGGTTTTTAGAGTTAATTTACAGGTTTATAATAAACTCATCAAATTGACAGTACATATACCGACTATAATACCAATACTAGATTTATAAAATTCCAAGTTTAACAATTTCACCAAATACTGTCTAATTTAAAATTAATAATAATTAGGTTTTTAATATGTTAATTTTTATTGTATTGTGTATATTTTATATTTTATAATGATGTAATTTTAGAATGATGAGTGTTTCTAATTTTTATAACCTATTTTTTTTGTGTTTGTAGCTTTGATTTATAACTTCAGTATCTTTTCTTTTCCGATGGGAAAGTGAATTTAGATGATGCATTCGGGAAGTCTAAATTTAAAATTCCCAGTAGATTATAAACGTCGGGATAAACAAAAAAAAAATTAAGAAAAAACTGGTATTTTTACGCAAAATTGGTATTCGGCAAAATCGATTTTGGTTCTCGGTGTAACTCTAAAATATGTACAGTAGTCCGGAGATACATGAAATTTTCACTGAATGTTTATATTAGCGTTTATATTAGTTACCTATTAATTGTTATTGGAAAATTAATTAAATATAAAATAAAATAAAATTTATTTATTTATTTATAATACAAGTTATTAAATATATTGAAAGAATATTTCACCACACATATTTTTTAGGACATAACATATCATATATGTATCTAGTATTTTAAAAGAATATTAAGAGAAAATATTGCCTATTTTAAACGACATAAAAATCTCATATCATAAGAATTTTAAGAGAATATAAATCTGGCCTGTACTTATGAATTATAAGTTAGAACATGTATTTCTATAAATTAAACCAAAATGTTTATGTCTACTTCAAGTACCTATAGCATGCACCTATTAATTATTATAATATTTCTACGACCTGGAAGAGGAAAAACGATTACCGCGTTTGTATTATTCGATTTCGCGTATTTTATACATTTCGAACTCGGAACTAAAATATTAATTTACAACACTTGTATACCACAGTTTTATTGACATTAAAAATTTAATTTAAATCTAGTATTTGAATTTGAAACCCCGAGTAAATATGAAGCAAACTTACTCTAAACATCTACACTTTTGACGGAATTCATGACGCGTGTGCACTGCGACGTCGCTTTGGAAACGCTCCAGATACATATTTGAAAATATTGTGATTTGTGAAAAATAAAACCATACGAAACGCAGTATATTTTTTGTTCATGTCAGTTTCACTTATGAACATTTTAGAATTTATAATCGACTGCGACTTCTGCAACGACTTTGAAAATTGCCATGGAATATAAATGATAGATATTTTATATTTTACACGTCCATATGATGAATCCACAGATATAATGCAACTTTTTATATCAAAGAGTTCTGTGTCTAGGAACAATTTGATGGTGTATAGATATTAGAAGCATAGGCATATTGTTTTTATGGATCTTCAAGTAAAAATGTGAATATAAATAAATGTAATTTCTGGTTTTTAGGGTTAATTTAAAGGTATACATATTTATATAGGCGTACAAAATTTTCGATTATTAAGTTTATTTATTATAACTAACATTTGAGAATTGAATACATGATTTCTTATAAAGTTTTTTATTTTTATCAAAAAAAATGTAAGTAGGTAGGTACTTAATTTAAAATTATTATTTGTAGGTTCTTAAAACGTCTAAAGTATATTTTTATGTATAAGTATGATAGTATTTAAAATTATGCAAAGAATATTAATTCAACTAAATATAACGTCTTAAAAATAACAATATAAAATATCCTAGTCTGAAAAGCCGTCTCCGCTCATGAATTGTTTTTCGTATACAATGATATTAGTATATTACCTACCTATAGGTACCTACAACACCATTGATTTCAAATTTCACAACATCTATTATACAGTGTCCCCCTTGTAGCTTTCCGTACAGCAGAGCGTCACCCACGTACCCGCTTATTTTGACTTAAAGCTATTCTAGAATATTTTAAATTTCCTCAATTTATTTCCGATAGATATAAATAAAAATGGCTTTTCTTCAAAACACCTTGTTAATGTAATCCAAAATTCCTCATAATGAATTTGTTCATTATTTTTTTCTATACTTACCAACACAATACAATTTTTAAAATATTTCAACTAACTTTCAGATTTTATTTTGCGAGACATAAGAACGCCCGAGTGTTGCGTGTTTAACACAATTTAAAATTAATTGTATATTAATATTATATTCTACGACCTGAGTGTGCCGTCGTCACCTGTGCTTATGTATTTTATAAGCACGTTAAATATGCATCTACGTCACCCGAGTAGCAGATTTTGGTGGCAATAAATATTAATTTTAAGACTAAAACGTAAATGTAAGCCCCTAAAGAATAGGTAATCAAACTTACGAATATGTCGACTCTTCGGGTTGAATATAGGTGTCAGGTGTGCCATATCTAGAGTACAGATTCCATATCAAGGATCTGCTATTTCTTCATCCGTCTTCATCATAGTATCGATATATTTTATGAAATTAACTTGAGCAGAATGAAATATATGAATAAATATTGTATAGGTACAAAATTACTGTTTAACGACTTGTCTGTTCATTGTTGGCCTATTAATGTTTTTTGTTCATTGAAATTATTAAAACTGCGAATCGTCTCCGACGAATGACCAGGATTGGCGTTTGCCATAGATAATAGATATTATAATATGACATCGTCATCAGTTTTCAATTTTCTTACTTCCTTGGATGAGACCATTCGTTTTTATTTCATATTTCAAATTAGGATATTATTCGGAGTCTTTACATCTATAAAACTAATATCAATAAGTAATTCTGTAGGTATAATATATTATTTAGCTACATTTTTGTTGAGAGTCCATTTTTTTTCGGGATTTCGCAACATTGGCAATATTATTGTTTTTAGTTTTAATGGCAAAACTGTAACTTAATATAAAACTACTTTGGTTGCACTAATAGCGCACTATGTAGATAGTGAGCTAATGGTCCCTCGTACAAGGTTTTGTGGTCCCACGATCGGTCCATTAAATTTAATAAATTGTTTATACAACACCGCATTAGAGCGTTGAGACTCAAGAGAAATTCAAAACTATGCTTTGAAATTTAGGGGTATACAAAAAATTTGGATACTTTTTACTAATTTTGATTTCTATGCAGAAGGATCATCCATCACCGTTAAAATTTAATAGGAAGGAGATAGAATGACATGTTTGTCTAGAAACATTTTATTTTCATAATATAATCTGTGCTTCAGCTAAGTACTGCTTGAAAGCTATATATGCTACATTACCCACTATCTCATTTATAGTTTTCCATAATTGCTTCTGTTTATGTTTGAATTTATTTAATAGATTTTGATTATATACCTGTTTTGCTTCTTTAATTAATGTACAGAGAATTTTTTTATTATGACCTAATTTGGCTTTAAGAAGTCTGTTGAATGGACACAGCCTCAGTTTCAATGACATTTTATCTCTGCTTATAATCGAAGTAATAAGACCTTTTGTAATCCATTATTTTATTATTTTTGAGTAAATTATGGATTTATTAATTGCTTTTTCCATTTTAATAATAAACAAATGTACAGCAATAAATAGTCTAATGCCTAAATATTTGTCAACAATCCATGACCATATCAAAACAAATATTTTTTGAATTTAGTTCTTATGTGTAAATATATTTATTATAGTTGAACCCGTAAGAAAATTAAGAAAAAATAAAAAACATCAGTGACTTTTGGTACACTTTTAAAACTAATGGCTGTAAAACTTATTAATTTTGAAAATAGATAAAAAAAAAATAAACATTGTAATTAAGGTAATAATATTTTTAAAACAATCTAATATAGTATCATAATTTATTATCTTAATTATTTATATATAATATGTGTAACGGAAGAACTAACAAATAAAATAATATCACAATCAAACAAAAATTAGGTACTTTTGTCAATATTTAAAAGATTATTCCTATTAAATCTTCAGGAAGATATTTCCGTGATCACCTTTGGTCATATCTGCTTCAATTTTTACTACAGTATTCTTTTTAATCAATCCTTTTTCATGTGCTTTAGCTAGTTGAGATACTACGGACCTTTCCACTTCGTGCTTAATTGACCTAGCACCGTAGTTTACATCGTATGCACCAATTATAACATGTTCAACAGCACTATCCCACTCGATTTGTATGTTATGTTTCTTCAAAGCCTGAAAAAAATGTAAATTAAATTAAATTTGAGCCAGACAGGAAATATGGTTCATAGTATACACTATACTAGACCATACTACATTTGCTGAACCTTTAAAATGTCTCCATTGTATGTGTTAAGTAACAATGAATAAGTGAGCAGTTTAAAATAATGAGTAAAATAAGATGACACTGTTTACTACCGCCATTATAAATATTTTATATTCGTTATAACCAGAAGAATATTGGTCTCTACCAAATTATTATTTTCTATAATTTACTAAAAACTAATTTTAACAATTGTATGGAATAATTAATAGTTTAAATTAAAGAACAATCCTTGAATAAAAAAGGAGGATGGTTCAAACTGTTTTTTATTAGACAATATATTAAATACTATTATATTAATTATTTTAGTTCCATTAATCATCAGAAATATTTAAGAGTTTATGACATACCAACTGTTGCCAGTATTGCAATTCTCTTTGAACGATTAATTTCAATTCCATTTCTGAAAATGGTAGGAAGTACACCACTTCATTTATACGACCCAAAAATTCATCTCGTTTAAAGTGTTTTTTTAAAATAGGTTTTACAATTTGGTCTTTGAATTTTTTGGAGATAAATGTTACAACTTCTTCATGTTTTTCCATTTTTTTATCTGATAACCCTAAATTAAATGATAAATACAAACAGTGTAAATACAGAAAACGTTAAAAAATTATTATAAAATAAATAAAAAATCTTACAGTTATTTTCTATAAGTTTATTTTGACGTTGCTCATTTCTTAGTTCTAAAGCATGCTCTGCAATTTCACCACTGGCTAAATTTGATGTCATAACAAATATGGCATTTTTACACACAATTGTCTTGCCTTTACCGTCGGTTATACGGCCCTATATAAAAACAAATAACATTAACATATATATTGTAATCACATTATTTATTTAACTATCTATAAATTATGGATAGATTATCGCTAATTAATTAATTGTAAAATAGAACACATTTAAAATAGATATAAAGAGTTCTTGAAAATAAATACTATTTTTGACTATAACTGTCTAAGGAAAATTAATTGGTAATGGGATAACAATAAATAACCTTATTACAAAAGTATTGAGGCAAATAAAAAGTAGAAAAACGAGTAGAAAAAACCCCTTTTTTTATTTGTTATTACACAAACACAATCTGTGCAACCAGGCCAAATAAGAGTATGAGCTATTTAAAATATGAAAAACATGAATAATTGGATTGAAGAAGCCACCCATTGATATTATTATGTGTAAGTTTTTTAACTATAAATAGAATGAAACAAACATAATATAAGTAAACATTTTCAACTGATAGTCTAGATGTCTAGGCTTATCTTGAAAAAGAAAAAGAAAAAAAAACATTATTAATAAGTAATAACATAATATGCAAAGTAAATATTTAAGTTGTTTTAATAAATGTTAGGGATTTCTAACATAACTATACAGGGTGATTCTTTTATCATGGACCAGTCAATATCTCGGTAAGTATTAGGAATTTTAAGACAATTTTTTTTTTAAATTTTCTAGGTTTTACTGTTTTACAATTTGATATAATTTTGATAATTTTGAGTCCCTTCTTTATTTGATAAAACACTATCAACTTTCGATTTTCAAATGGCAACACCTATTTTCAATAACGAAAATCTATAAACATTCTGAAAAAAATAATTTTAACGTTTGCAGAATTTAATTTGAGTAATCCGTTTGCGACTTATTTATGCTTAAATATTCGTTTAATTTACAGCTACTGGGCAATTGATCAAACCCAACAGTAAAAACCAGAAGTCAAAACGAAATTATATCACAATTTAATGACCCAAACTGTCATAATAGTAATAATCCTATAATCCTAAACTATTAAGTACAAAGGTCACACGATTTGGACCTTCCTATCTTGTCCCCACTCACAACATCGAGTGAATCGTCAGCAGTATCATATTTAAAGTATGATAATAACATTTTACCATTATGGTTACATAATATAGCACCGGTTACTGATTCTTGGTATACGGTCTTATCTCTTAAGAGTTTGTAGGTAAACGAGAAACGGTAAACAGTAAACAGTTTCTGTCGTTTCTGAAAACATGTGGTTTTTGCTTACGTTAGTTTAATAGTTGTCAAATAAATTAATTGTCGAATCTCGAATATTAATTATTATTCATTGAATGTTTAAACACAAAAAACATTTTAAGTAATAACTAAATTATGTGTATTATTTAAAATATAAATTTAAACCAATGCATATTTTTTGATAATGTTTTACATTTTTTAAATAATGTTGTACCTATTTTAGTTTAAAATTTAATTAAAAATATGCATATTATACACTTCTATCCGATCAGCATTATTATGTATGAGAATTAAATTTCACACTTTGCCGACAACTTTATTTGTATGTATACTTTATTGGTAAGTTTAGTCTAAAATTTGATTTTTTTTTTTTAATAAATGATTAATATTATTGATAAATGAAGACTATGATTAGAACATTTTGATTTTATTTCAGTGGCAAATAGTAGAATTGGTATAATTAATCAAAAATAACAGTGAACTATAATATTACTTGACACAAGACAGTTGAATTTGACCAGCAATTAATGCAAATTCATATTGCATACTGGTACCGGTACCTATAGGTAATTGATACTGGTTCCAATCTGAATACTTCATAAATCAATATGGAATAAAATATACAATAGATTAACAATTATTTATGTAAGTACAAATATTTTTTTTATATAAAATAAATCAATGTTCTACAGAATTTGATGTAAATCATAATTTTTTTAGGAAATTAAATTTTGTTTTAATTCAAATTTCAATTGAATTTAGTAGTACCCATTAACTTTTAATAAAAATATCTATAACTACAATTAAAATATTTTGATTTTATTTCAGTGGCAAATAATAAAATTGGTATAGTTAATTAAAAATAACGTTGAACTATAATAATGTGACTAGACACTAGACAGTTGAATCTGACAAGTAATTAATACAAATTCATATTGCACACTGGTACCTATAGGTTCTTGCTACTGGTTCCAATCTGAAGACTTTATAAATTAATATGGAATAAAATAAACAAGAGACTAAACAATAACTATGTAAGTACAATTATTTTTTTTATTATTAAATTAATCAATGTTATAAGTAATTTGATGTTAATCATAATTTTTTTTAGGGAATTAATTTTGTTTTCATTCCAATTTCAATTGAATTTAGTTGTATTAACTTTTAATTCAAATATCTATAACTAGATTGGTAGAACAAATTAAAATTGTTATTTTTGGTTTCTCACAGTCACATATAGTACCTACCTGATAACTTTTTAAGTTAATATGGAATGAAACATGTTTAAATGTTTAAATTGACAACAGAATCAATTAAGTATGTATAAATATATTATTTTTTTTATATAAAATAAATAAATTTTTTAAATAATTTAAAATAATTTTTTTTTTAATTGCATTTAGATAAAGAAAAAGTGTGCAGCATCAAGGCTAACTACTTCTACATTTGTAAAATTTGTTGATAACATTGTTTTTATGTTTAAACAATTACCTTAAATTATTGACTTACTATTAAGTAGACCATAAGTTGTAGGGCTATGGAGTTTTTACCAATCTAAATTGAAAAATTTTAAATTTTTTTTTTTTAATATGAGTATGTCATTTTCATGCAATGTTAAAATAATTTTATATCATAAAATATTAATTAAAAACTCACCTAATTTCAAAAATAAGTAAAAAGATTATTATTTTTTAAAACATCCATAGCCCTAAAAATATGTTGTAATCTAGAGTACCTAAATAATGTAAAGTGTGTTTAATGTTCATTAAATTTTTATTAATTTATCTTGGGCTGTGGACATATCAAGTGTTGATATTTTTTACTAGTTATGACCTTACCCAAATTCTGCAAAACTTTGCACTACGGAAATTTGTTCATATTCTAGTAAAATTATTGATAACTAATGTGTTTATTACCTTTGATAATTTAGTATTAAATTAATGTCCATTATTTGGTCTGTTCACACACAAGATAGTTTTGATTCAAAATGCAAATTATACATTATACAAAAAATATATCCCAGAATACCTAATATTTATAAATGGAAAGTCGGGTAGGCACTAAGAAAAACGGGCTCTGAGCCTATAGCCCCACATCAGATTGACAATACAGGACTCGCTTCCTCGATGCACAAAATATTGTAATATCAGTCTGATGTAGGTTATTTATTTTGTTGTGTCCCTTTATTTGTGTAATCAAAATAACTTAGCTATTCCATTTTTTTTTTATAGTTTACACAGATTAATTTGTAATTATTTATTTTTAATGAAATGAAAACCTTAAGAGATAGGGGCATTGTAAAAATGTATAACTAAAAAAAAAACGGAATGTGTGAATAGACCTTTAACTACTTTAGTCTTGGCTCTAAATCCTGAATCCAAGTACATAAATTATACATTTGTATCTGTATATTATTTATGAATTATTTTTCAAAATACATAGACATTTTTGATTTACTTTGTTTTAAAATGAATAAATGTTATCTGTTTAATATAATAATTTACCATAGTAATTAAGATACACCATATTGTTTTAAAAAAAATATTTATTTTGTAATTTACTAGTCAATCTGATATAGAAATATAAATTATATTATGAGCGTCGTGTAGTTTGGATTACAAAGGTGCTTATTTGAATTCTAAAAATTTAAACGGTGATAAATATTTAAATTTTTTAAAAAATGATCTTCCTATTCTTTTGGAGGATATACCATTATCTAGACGCAAAAATTTAGTTTGGCAGCAGGACAGTGCTCTAGCCCATAATAAGAATACTGTCATACAGCATTTAAATAGCACTTTTGGTACAAATTGGATGGGAACATTCCCAATGTTGGCCATCTCGTAGTCCCGATCTGACTTCGCCGGATTATTTTCTTTGGGGTTATCTTCAAAGTATAGTTTACAAGGAAATGGCTGCTAATGTAAATGATCTTAAACAAAAAATTAAAGATGCTTGTTCAAATATCCCCAAGTCATGTGTTAGTGAAAACTACTACAAATTAATTGATTAGACGACTGGCAATTTGTTTAGAAGTGGATGGTCATCAGTTTGATCATTTATTAAAATAAATTATTAATAAACCTTAATTGAGTACTTACAAGTATTGTGTTTGTGTTTGTCTGTTCAAATTATATTTACATCATAGATAAGTATATTTACATTTTAATTTACAATATTTTGTTCAATTATACCTTACACACATATACCATAGAGTAATATTACTCTAAAAATAATACATAGAACAATATTTTATAGATCATTATTCATTAGAAATAATCACGGACTAAGATATATTATCTTAGTCCGAATCTATTGATTACACACTGAAAACATTGATTGTGAATAACTTATGAGTTAACAACCAAGGTATACAAATTAATTATTCAAATAAAATATAAATACAAATATTGCTAAATAATGGTATAGCCGGTATTGGTACTATAGGTATGGACGTATGGTAGTATGGTACATATGAATTATGACTATGACTACCTTGAAGATATAATTTACATTTTTTTATTTTATCAATTAGTATTAATTACTATTTAGTATTTTAGAAGCCACTAGCCAGTAGGATTAATAAGTTCAAGACATTGAAATAAGTTTAGTTATTAATAGTTATTAATACCTATTCGATAGTGCGAAATTTACATTAAACACTTTTTTTCATAAACAGTTTACAAATTACAACAACTTATACACAATTTACTGTTGAAAATTTTAAATGTTAAATGTTGATCACGATATCCAGTCGTGCACTCGTGCTGTTCAATGTTGACATAATATGTTTATTAACCGTTAATTCTCGTTTATCTACAAACGTAATAAGTGATAAGACCGTATACCAAGAATCAGTAACCGGTGCTATATTATGTAACCAATTACTAACCATAATGGTAAATTGTAAAATATTATTTTTATAGTAGATGATAGCCTGTTGCAGGCTTGATGTTTGGAGTGGGTACAAAATAGGAAGGTCCAACTCGTGTGACCTTTGTACGTATTACTTATTAGTTATTATCGATTATGACCGTCTGGACAAATTGAGATATAATATGTATTGTTTTGACTTCTGGTTTTAACTGTTGGGTTTGATAAATTGCCCAGTAGCTGTAAATTAAACGAATATTTAAGCATAAATAAGTCGCAAACGGATTACTCAAATTAAATTCTGCAAACGTTAAAATTATTTTTTTCAGAATGTTTATAGATTTTCGTTATTGAAAATAGGTGTTGCCATTTGAAAATCGAAAGTTGATAGTGTTTTATCAAATAAAGAAGGGACTCAAAATTATCAAAATTATATCAAATTGTAAAACAGTAAAACCTAGAAAATTTAAAAAAAAAATTGTCTTAAAATTCCTAATACTTACCGAGATATTGACTGGTCCATGATAAAAGAATCACCCTGTATATAATAAAACATCCTAGACTGACATACCGTCTACGCTCAGAATCGTTTTTCGTATACAATGATATTTTATCATTGAATTCAAATTTAATACCATCCATTATGCAGTGACCCACTTGTAACCTAGTGTACAGCAGCGCAACATCCACTTACCCACCTACTGTACAGCAGAGCGACATGCACTTACCCACCCTTTTTTGTTTATTTGGAGTATTAATTTTGACCAAAAAAAATGAAAAACTGATATTATAATTTTTTGGTTATTTAGTTTATTATATTTGTACTCTAAATGGTTTAGATTTAACAGTCAGTAAAAATGTTGCTACGACTACAAGTTCAACAACTAAAAATAGCTAAACTAGTGTCACTGTGTCTGACATTAAGTCTAATAAATACCTAGACAATAATATTAAATTAAATGGATAAAAAAAAATCTTTTAGTCGTCTGATATTATGTGCTATATGATTTATATCATGAATTAACATACTATGTATTAATCTTACATTACAATATTTTCATTATTTTGGTTTTGTTTTTCTTTATTACTGAACTTACAACTATATTATATAATAGGTACATTATATACAGATGTATTATGTTAAAAAATAATATTCAACCTCGAGAAGTATTTACTCTCGATTAATGGTTTTGGTCCAAAAGAGTAAAATATAATACGTGTATGAGTTAGTAAACAATTTAATGTAAAATATTAAGAATAAAGTAAAGTAAAGTAATTTATTATTAAATTAAGACATTATTAATAGTGTTGTAAAAAGTTATTTTGAAACTGTTAGGTACACAATATAATGTGAAATTGTACAATATATTTTAATGTGTACCTAACCCCAAATGGTAAGAATGTGTGAAGCACACAACGCGATTTGTGTAACATGTATACACATTATATTATTATATCATTATTGCTCTCATAATGAGCAAAAGTGTGCAAAGTGTACAAAATGTTTTATGTTCTCAATACAGACTATTCCGCTTTATTGAGATACGTCGGTTGCATGTTATTTTGTCCCAATAATCTAAAATACAAAAATGAACATCTAAATTTGTTGAAAAACTGATTTTTTTATATATTTTTATTAATACAAATAACATGATATTATAACCTAATTATTTATAAAAATACATACATATAAAGTACATATACATATTTTTTATTATGTATTTTATCTTATTTAAAAAAAACTATGAATTTTACTTTGTTTCTTAGGTATTATTGATTGTTGACGAATGTAGGCCGAACAAGCACTTTGGAGCTTCCCTCATTTTCTTGTTGAAGAACATACGATAAGATAAAATTTAATCTAATAATCGATTATGCTAGTCGTTTGCGATTGTCGAACTATTGATCTACGTATTAATATATTTGATAAAAATGTCCCAACTATCCGGATTCGTGGCCCAGATAAGCAGTGAACGTTTACCCTACAAGGTATACATTAGTTTTCGTAATTGAAGAATTGTCCCTATTAAGTGGTTATCCTTATTAACCGGTGTCTCTATTAAGGGGAATCGACTATATATAGATAGTCACATAAATATACTAATGGGGTTTCCTACGTATATTTCATGCACAACATAATATAGTATGAATAATCTTGGTAAAATGATTGACGTTTAATGAATAAATACATTTTACATATAATAATAAATTAATGGATAAATATGCACAACAAATTTAAATATTTCTTGGTAAAATTATTGATTTTAAAGAGGTACCTAAATACACTTTAAAATCTTTACATATAGGTATAAATTATAAGATAATTATTGATTAAATTGCACGTAAGTGTTAGGAACTTGTGAAAAAAATCAATATTTTATATTAGGTGTTTTGTTTTATAATTTTTTTTACTCATTATAATAATTAAATTATTATGTTCTCGTTTATATGTTTATGTCGAGTCGAGAAGGATTCCTCTATTAGTTTATTTATTTTTTTGTATCTGTGATAGTTTTATAGTTTATTTGGGCGCCAGTATACTATGTTGAGTGTCATATACGAAGGGGGAAGTGAAAAAATAACATGTGTATAATGAGATTCAATTAAGACGCTAATTAACTGCCCAACGATGTTTGGCAACGGATCATCATCGTATACATATCGTCAGCCGACTCTCACTTTGTATAACGCGTGTAATATAATTATTTATAAACACAGTGGACTACGATCCAGACAAACACGAGACCAAAACGTTTAGAATTAAATAGAAAGAACTAAGAAGCAACGATAGGGCGAACAAAATAGAAGAGGCTTTTGTTTTATTTTCGTCCAAGATTGAAACGTATAGTAGCTTACGCCTGAGGTGGCGGTAGAAGCGTCTCGATACACCTACGCCACTTTCATCTGGGTCGGTGTTATTGTACGGTTTTTGGACTCATTCCAACAGAATATGTATAATTATGTCGTCGAAATAGCCACGAAATGTTTAGAGGAGGGGGAGGGTATACCTTTTTTTGAATATGTATACATCAGCTAATATAAAAGGTGGTATTGATTTAATCATATTTTGGTAACCTCGAAAATATTGTGAAGAAATATGTTCGTATAATTATTATACTAATTAGTATAAGTAATTTACAAAATGTCAATATTGAGTAGGTTATACTTTATCAAAATATATAATACTAGCTGAGCACGTGTACTTCATTCCCCTTAAAAATACTAAGTCATACATGATTCAACATTTTTTCAATTTGTTACATTTAATATTCAAAGTAATAGTGTTAAAAATAAAATATTTATTTTCAAATCAGAGGATGGTTATAAGTAACTTTTTTTCTTTTGGTTAGGTAACCAATTATTATTAGCAGAAATAAGCGAATATGCGGTTATAATTTTAATCAACGTGGATAAAACATAATATAGCGATCAAATATCAAATGTAACTAAAAATTATACACAATCATAATCAATAATCATAAAACAATTTTATTTTATTTTACCATCGGTAACCATTTTGTATTTAAAAAATATTTACCACGAATATAATGTAGTATTTGTTTACCATATTATAATAAGATACAGGTACGACCCGGGTAAAACGTTATTATTTGTAGATAAACTAATATTTCATTGTAATATTATTATATTATTATATCATCCCCACCAAATTCTGCTGTTATAAGATATTTTCCCTCATAATTTATGTACTTATTAATAATATAGATTCCATGGAACTATAATGGTAGATCATGTAGGTACGTAAGCGTATTGTTTAAAATTTTGGTTAACTGTCTATAAATGTCTTTTATTTTGATAAATATCAGCTCACATTAATGAGTTTTTTCAACTAAGGCAATTTAGTGGGATAGCAGAAAGAAAATCCTATAACCTAATTTTGTTATAAATTCATCGGAGTTGATCTGAAAATATTTGTTTTGAAAGTTAGCTCAGTAAATTTGGTTTATGAGTTATGAACCTACAGTTTTAAGATTAATGAATAGTATTATTCAGACAATTAATATTGGTTATAATTCATGAAGTTATAATAAAATTGCCTTCTGATATGACTCTAAAATCAAGAAACCCAAATATTGTTTGCAAGCGATAAGACAGTTTTTGAATAGTGGTTAGGGTAGTTAAAAGGGTCACTTACAATATAAAATCGATTAATAATATTATTAAATTCTAAAAAAACGATACTAAATTAAGTAGGTATTGTGGATTATTCAAATAATATGGGAATAGAGAATTTTTACATATAGTTCTTTATAATTAAAGTTTATTTTTATTTTAAAACAATATTACGGTAAATTACGAATTCAAGGTTAAAAAGTTATTTCAAAGTATATTATAATACATACAATATGACATCTTAAAATTTTTAGTGTCATCGCTATTTGAAATTCAAAACATCACTATGTGAAATTCATTGGTCTTATACTGACGAGTTTACATTTAGTGGTATTTTTGTTACGAAAGGACTATAAAAGTTCTACCTTCCCATTTATAATTGTAAATAGAATTGGTAGGTATATAAGATGCATTTTTTTTACCAGTGGTTATAGTGAAATACGAATAAAGATTTTTAAGAATAAACTTAATTCTAATTAATAAACTAAGTATATTATGTAACTAAAATAATTCAGTATTTAAATTTGAGATTATGAAATATAAGTTAAAATGTTAATATTTAATCATTTAGTACATAGACTATAATCAACTATGAGATGTAACTGTTTTGCATATCCTTATAAAATATTAATTTTACTTGATTTAAAAATGTTGTCTCTAAAAATAATAGCTAACTCAAATTGGTAAATCAATAAATCAATTCCAATTTGAACTTTTAGTTATCATTTGAACTTGTATTAAATTACTTTATTATAGTCACAATTTAGAAGTAATTATTAAATAGTATTACCTGTTATGAATACATTTTATTAAAAAATTGAATATTTCAAATAAAATGTGATAAGTACTTTTAATTTGAACAAAGTTGTAAATGATTTTAAATAATATTAATAAAATACGATTCGAGAAAAATTATTCAGCAGTTTTACTTTAAAATAATTTCATTAAAATAATTACCGAATAGTAAGGAGATACTATTTTAATGATATTATATTGACAACTTAACACAGGTAGTCTAAATTGTGTTATAAATTCTTAACCTTTAAATCATTTAGTATATCAAGTTGAATACCATTCAAATACGATAAAACAAAAATCTAGATGTTGATTAAATACTGTACCTTTTACACCTACCTATCTTTTCTCGAAGTAGGTATATACTTTCTGCAAAAGCCTTTTTATTTACCTTATATATTTCGTCAATGCTCTCAGATCTGTCCACACAATGATAATTGTAATATTATTAATGACGATTATAACAGGCAGCGACGTCAATTTCAATTTTCCGAAATAATTAACGGGGACGCCATTACTTCACAATAGGTACGGAGTAACCGTGTAGTCGGTTGACGTCGTGGAGAGAGGTGTTGATAGAAGGGCACTACCTATATACATCGGACGCGGTGGATGGGTGAAGAAGAAGAGAAGCTATTGCCAAGAACAATTTGTCAACCACCGTACACGTTGGCCTCGATCATTCAAAGTCAACAAATGTTACATTAAAACCACCCCTAATTTTCAAAGGCGTACCACGGGTGTGATTGTCGGCGTCCCTCTGCAGACATTTTCATTGTACACGCATTAGTGTTGTTATTATGTGAATGCGCTAGTGGTTTTTGTCATCTCGCAGTGTCTATTAGGTATCTGAAACCATTTTTTACATCACAGCGTATCGTTTTTGTGAATTTTTTATTCGTAATATATATAGTCCAACGACGTTCGGTCAACTAAGGAACTCGATTTTTAATAATAGTGAAGACAAATTGAAATGATATCATATGATTTTTGTGGTTTAAATACAATTAAATAAATATATTTCGTAATTTACAATAGCAATAATAATAATAATAATAACACTATTTAGTAAAAATATGTTCAATACCTAATTTATTTTATTACCACTGTGATTATATTTTTATCGGCTATACTTACTGACTGAATTCTAAAATATATTGTGTTACCTACTCACTTCTTAATTTTCTAAGCACACAAAGGTAATATTATAATATATAATTTAAACTGGTAGATCGAAGTGTATAGTAATTGTAAAAAAGGACACATAAAGATCATTATATAATTATGTATCACATAGAGAAGTATTATTTACACAATATATTAACTTTGTATACTTATAGATACCACGAACTATACAGCTTCTACCAGCTAAAAATTTGTTTTTTTTTCTTTGAATATGGTTATAACCTATTATATTCTATAGGTACCTATTACCTATAAGTTTCCTAAAATATTAAAATAATAATAATAATAGTATGTGTGATGGTAAAAGTACTAGCTCATTAAATACTATATAATAATATATGTATGGCAGTGGTCGTCACACGTCACTCGTCAGTCATACTTATAAAATATGTAACACAGTTTTGTTTGTCGGTAAACTAAAAAACTATTTGTTGTTAGCTTTTACTAATTATCTGATTAGTAAAAGATATCGGTGTTATATTTTCAAACTTTTTAAATTGACTGCATTTTTCTTCCAATTACAACCACTGTTCCCTCAGAGAATAATTTTTACTCAGTGTCGTTTGATCTCACAACTCTTTCGTAATTCTTGTGATATCAACCATTTTTGGACGTCGAAAATATTCATTATATTGAATAAAATAAGTCAAATAAGCTCGTGAAATATCGGTCAATCACGGACCATACTATAGTGAACTTAAATTTGAGTAGAATATGATGACGTAATAAAAACGTTCAAAACAACGACGATATTATCTACTGTTGTGTAAGTTGATTATGTTGTTTCGTTCAAGGACCGATATAGGAATAGAAAACATATTGTCACTGTATGTATAAATTGCTGATATTCTACGCGCGTGTGTGTGTGTGTGTGTGCGTGTGTGCGCGCGCGCGTGCGTGCGTACGTATGTTGAGACTTCACTGGTTGTCCATTGTGTTCGTGGTGAGGACTATTAATGTCATTTTGCCGGCAAACTACATGGCTTTAGTTGTTCATGTGTGACATAAATCAATATTGTTAAGCTGAAAACGTGGGTACGATGACAACGTCGTCGTCACCCAAAACGAATGGATGGGCACATTTTTTTATTTTTATTATAGCCCAATGAAGGAAAAAAAATAGAATAAAGTTTGACCTTTGTCACTATTACATTTTTTTTGATATCTACATTATTATGTCCATGTTCTGTAATATATATTTATATATTATAAAATCTCACAATAATAATTCGTGTTTGGTTTCATGTTTTTTTCATTTTATTTATTTTTGAGTAAAAATTCAGTTTAATTATTACAATGATAGACATCAATACATACACACATTTCTTAGAACAATTTTTCAACTTTCAGATCTTGAAATAAATTATTGAATGACAAATAAAATATCATACCTAAATTATTTGCTTATTTTTAAGAACATTTATTTAATCACATAATGAACGTAAGTGGTATTTTTAAAAATATATTATCTATACACTTACAATTTACTTTTAAGCTTTAATAACTCCAATAATCATGTTGCAACTATAACGAACTACATATTCTCCATAGGAAAATGTCCTCACCCATGTGAAAGCTGTGTCAACTAGATAATATTATACTTTCAATCCTTTTCATTGTTAAGTTAAAGTTTTATTTGTATACCTTAAAAACTTAATAACTTGACTCGTAATTTTGTTTTTTATTTTAGTATAGGTACTTAGTATAATCCTGTTGGATTTAATAAGTATTTTTATTTTTATGATCGAGATAATCATCGGTTATTCTATAGATGACGGTAGGTAGTTCTGACGCGTAACTTTAATGATAAATTATATGTAGAGTTATACATTAACCATGAATTAGGGATTTTTGATTAATTAGCTTTAATATTGTACTAATATATTTAAATCTCATCCCCATGTTTTTATTTTCAAACGACAGATATTAATTTAATTAAAATGAAGTATCATTGTATAGCAGTATAGTTTTTTGTGTTCTTACTTTTTTTGTTATTATTTTTATTGATCATTATAGTTTCAGCTGCATAGGCCATTAGCTTTGGAGAGTTATAAAATATAATATACTTACATTTGAAAACATTTTACAATATTACAATATTAGTGACTTATAACTATTTACTTGTTAAGTGATTTTCTCTATTTTTATAATTTGATGAATGAAGTGACAATATCTGTTTGGCAATCGGGACCGGTTCTTACTTTTATTAATATATTTTGTTGAATTAAAATAAAATAATACACATTTTATTGCGTAATATTGAAATAGTATAATATTATAATATGTTATAGAAGTTGTGACTTGTAACTAAAAAAAAAATAATCAACATTTTTGAGGTTTTGTCTAAAATATTATGTTAAATATGTATATAATATAGTATATCTGAAAATGATAATTTTCAAATATAGTTTTATCTTGTAGGTAATTTGCTATTTATAAACTATAATAAAAATATTACAAAAAATATTCTTTTGACGATCTCATGAGAGAAATCGCATTTATAAAACTAATGGACTGAGGATCTATTTTTTTTTATATAAACATAAATAAAATTAATTATTTTAAGTAGAAGGTACTTTATACAGTAAATACATTTTAACTTTCTAATTAATTACATACTTTAAAATACGCGTTGGACTTCAGTAAATATTAATAACAATATACACAGTTATAATTAAGTAAAATTAAGGGGTAATTAAAAATAAGTTTAAAGTATTATATCTTGAAAATAATTTAATAATACTTATAAAATACATATTATATTCACAACTACATAATAATATAATCTATATAGGTACATTAAAACTGACTGAAATCTGAAATTAAGTATTTGAATTTGTAACTTAAGATTTTAATATAAATACTATAGCGTTATCAAGGATTTTATAAAACTTTACAAGGTGATTTTTTGCGCTCGACAACTGGTTTCTTTAATAATTAATTCAAATTCAAATTTTTATTTTTGAAATTATTAAGTACCTAGTATATGGCTATTTAATAACCATATTTTAAAATAATAAAATTTTTATATGGCTTAAGGATTGTGTCGTCACAACTTACTAACTTCTATTTTTCATATGAGAAACACTATTTTTACTGAAAATATTGTTAAGCGGATAATTTTTTTTTAAAAAAAACATTTTTATATACATAAGTTGCATGTATATCAAAATTGAAATTAATATAGTTTCTGTATTGGTAAATTGTATGTACTAAGGACAATATTGGTATCGTCAATAAAATAAATATAGTAATATACTTTATGACGTATTATAATTATTAATATTAATATATTAACTTTTGTTAGTTAAAATTGTTGATAAATATTGTCCGAGTAAAATAAGTAGGTATCTAGAAATATTACCTAATATTTACATTTTTATTCAGCTATTTTATATTTTATATATAACCAATATCCTTATAAAGGATTATTATTCTTAGAACACGAGTTTTAATTATTTGGAAGTATTCATTCAAATTTCGATGAGCATATTATTATATGTTATTATTTTATTAACTCGCATTTTATGTTAGTTATTATATTATTAATAAGCATATTACGATTATATTTGATTAAATACTGATAAAAATGGGAAATATTATATTTATTCATAAATTCATTGGAAACATTGAATATTAAAAATTTAAACGAATAATAGTACACGTTTTTAATGGTTGGTAAGGGAAATAAACAAAGAAGATCCATCGTTTGGATACGAATGAAGTCGTTAACATGTTCCTCATGGTATATTTAACTATGAGCTTTATCACACCATAATATATTATACTAGATTTTTTTGAATGGGAATATATTGTATATTTTTCTACACGCAATTGTATTTTTTATATATATGTATAGTGTGTATGTTTTTCATTTCCGTGTTCAATAATAAAAAAAAACAAAAATAAAAAATACATAAATACATAAAAACAAAACCTAAACGAGTGCGGAGGAAGAGTACAATTTAAAAATCTGGATTAATATTGTAATATTTCACTGTTTTATAATCATTTTAGTCACGACCAGAGAACGTTTTATCGTGCCAAAAATGACGTTTAATTTAAAAACAAACCAATGATACTCGGTTTACTTATGACACACACGTTATGTATGTCTATTTGAATAATAAATATATTGTTTTTGTTCTCCGTCAACTTTACTATTCCACCCCTGTAACAATCAACAGACATTTACATAAGATTTTTTATATAGTTTTTTGAGTTTTGTGATAAAATTTTATATACCTAATATTCTTGTAATTTAAGTACAAAAATCTATTTCATAATGAATCATAACAATATTTTAACATTTATTGTATAGTACTTCCACAGTCTTGTTTTTTACTCCTTAAAGTATTAATTTATGTTCCATTTTCTTATATTTTATGTATCGTATTAACCATTATAACCCCATTTTCCACACTGAACTTTAATAAAGTACACTAAAAATACTTTTAAAACTATTGTATTCTTTAAAAAATATATTAATAAATATATTATAATAATAGATAAATATGATATTTAAAAAAAATACTGATTTAGGATTTTATAATGTCTGTGTGTCTTTTGGTGAAAATCCATAGTTACGAATATTTTAGTTGATCAATACTATATTTTGATTTTAATTTGTTTGTTGTTATAGTTTTTGTCATTCGAATTCGTTCATAGATGTGGACTAGGTTATTTCCAAAAACTTTAAATATACTTTTTTGGTTTTGATGTACCTACCAAGATAACTTTTTAAATATCATCAAATAATTAACTGGCAGTTTTTTATTCTTAAGTATTATTAATATCAACTACCTATTAAAATAAACGATGGTGTAGTGCTTATAATTTAAAATCATATACTGAGTATTTCGGGCCGTCATCCTCTCATCTAAAATGTCGTAAGCCAATGAGTTTCTTACTTTAACAAAATGAATAATACGAGACAATTATAATATATTTTAGAAAAGTAATGGATAAAAACATTATAATTATTATTTTATTAACGAAAAGTTGTACTTGGAATTAAAAAAAATTACATCGTTGGGTTGATTGATCTGAAGTATTCGTGTCGCGTACTCAGCCGGATTTGCATGCTTAGTCTGCAAGGGAACGCGCATATAAGCACCAGTTTGGAGGCCGGAAATGGGAGACGATGGAGAATTTCAGGGGTTGGTCGGCCGGAAGAAACCGTACGGAAACGGTGATCGGGTGGATACTCTGCACAACCGGAAACATAGAATAGTTTTTTTTTAGTATTCAGCTTGTGTATGGCTTAGATGCGCCGAATTATATTTATACCAAGCAAGTATGTGTACTGCGTAGAGATTGGCTCTTGATTCAAACAAATGGAAATGCGAAAACCAAATATTCATAATAATGTATTTGTAACTGTAACAAGTATTATACTATATTAAGCTCGAATAGAACTACCTACTTGTAATTAAAATAACATTTTAAATACGTATAATATATAAATTTTCACAACAAGAGTGAAAAAATATATAAATATAAATACGTCTTATTACTGTAATATTGAACTATAAAGGTGTGCATTGATATGTGTATATTAATATTGCGATGTATTATTAAAATTTAAAACTTACAGTTACAGATATAATATTATACATTGTTAACTAATTTATCTATATCCAATGTTCCACTGTTATTAGAAGATTAAACAAAATTTATGTGAATTAACTTTTGGGGATACCTTGTATAAATAATAAGAATAAAACGAAATAAATGACCTGCGATTGTTGAAGAAATAATACTCGCAATAAAATAAATTTTTCATAAATGTTATCGCTTATTAATATTTAATTAAGAAAACATATTATAATATTATACTCAATGCATTTTTTGTTGGTAATATAACTGACATTTTATCAGATGTAGTAAAATATTATAACCTTGGACTTGTGAATTGACTTTTGAATTTTATTACATTTAATAATTATAATATGTTCTTATAATATTATGAAACATCAGTAGTCATCATCAAAATTAATAACTAGTAACTATTAATTGTATAATATTGTATTTTATATGTTGTCTGAACTGTCTGTTAAACTATGTTAGATGCGTTAGTATGTGTCTGTTGTCTTACCATATTGTTTGTGTTCTATTGCTCCAAACCATGAACAGAAATTCTCAACCGTACACTATATGATCTCTTTTTCTATATCTTTTATTTAAATCTGAGACGTCAAATTGTGTTTCATATGTATCTTCTGCGGTGGTATAACGATTACAATATTACGTTAAATTACCATTATAATATTGTCCAAATTACTTAGAATTCAATTATTAAATTCATTAAATATTTAATTTTTTGACTGTTATAATGTTAGCGTTAATTGGTCCGAAGACTGATAATTTCTATGTTTTGACGTGCATGTAGATAATTATTTTACAGAGCTTAATATTAGCTACCTAACTCGATAATATTCTATTGAATATCCGTGTAGAAATACTTAAGTATGGCTGATTTGCTGTTGTTTTAATGATTCTTTTGTTTTAATCTAGTTTAACGGTTTTAAATCTTTCGGAGATTTGCTGATAATATATAATTTAATATAGGTGAAATTATTATTATTATAAAGACGAATGAATTAACTGAGTGTTATGTAAGATATTACTAATATATATATATATATATATAAATATACAGGATGTAAAAATTAAATATTATGGTTTCCATAGCATTATTTTATTTTTGGGTAAATTTTAGAGTTAAAATTTTGACTAAATATAATATAATTTTATCAATTTCGAAATATTTAAAATTAGTTTTATAGTATTGTTTATAATTAAACGCTTATTTCTATACAGATTTATAGCTGTAATATATTTTGTACGATTTAGATGTGATATCTTTTTTCCTTTATTGTCCGACATTTGTACCACAATTGTATCTATTTTTAGCGAAATCTGATAGGTAAGAAGGATGTTTTTTCATGTGTTCCAATAATTATAACACGGCGTTTCAGTTAGGCAATTTAGGTACAATATATCGTGATCACATTTTCCATTACCTCATCTGCTTAAAATTTTTATAATAATATGAATTCGTTTTTCTGTATATTTTTTTATGCTATGAATTTCATAATCAGGTAAATTATTATGATTGATAACATTTTTCTACCCGCCCCATGCTGTATATTCAAACAATGCTGCATCAGAGCTAATAATAATGATTATAATAGTAATAATAATATTACCCAATTGGAAATATAAGTAACCTATTACTTTTTAAAATAACAATCATATGGATTATATTTTGAATAAATATTATACTTTTTGATTTCAGGTTAGTGTTTTTTTTTCAATCCATAACTGACGAAATTTTATTGACAACATCAATAACAAATTTACAATAATATAGGTAAGGCGTTTATTAAATATATGTATATTGTATTGTATCTAGAGCTAAAATTAATGCTTTATATAAATTAAATGTATACTATTATGTGAATTTCCTGGTTGTTTTTACATTAATTTACAAGCTGTATTATTTTTTGCCATATTGGATTTACCATTATGTCATATTTAATCTATTATATACTTGAACTTTAACCGTGTAACTCTACACTAAATTTTGGAATCCAAAAAATAGTGTAATTTTCTCTTAAAATAATTTATTTACATTTACATCCTAAAATATTGCAATATGTGTCACTGATAATTCAATCGATTTAGGAAAACTGCGTGTTTAGGCATATATTTCCAATCGTTCAATATTATCATATTGATGTCAGTGTATCACATAATAATATTGTAGTATATAATTGTATTATATTATAATTTTATTAAAACCACACCCGACGAATCTTTCCGGCCGATTGATAAATCGTCCATTGATATTCACCACCATTGTTGATAGGCTATCGGCAATAGATGCGGCTGTCGAGTAAAAAAAAAGCCAATGTACACACACCACACACACACACACACACACACACACACACTCATTTATATATATAATTCGTATGACGTTACGCCCGTAAAAAGTCATTAAATATCACTTACGCCTATTGCAATGATGAAACGTAGTATTATTTTTTTTACCCTCCCTCCCATCCTCGGTTTTTTCGTTGACGGCTACGCGTCATCAACACTCGACAGATATGTATTGTTGTACAGGAAATACGTTTTTACGACACGTTATTCGGGCCAAAACACCGTCCAATAGCCATCAATAATATTATTATTATTGCAAGAAACGCTTATGTTTTATAAGCTATCTACGATCATCGCCATCAATGGTAATCGAAAAATGAATAACAATAATAAATAAATTATTATTATGAGTACAATGCCTAACATTATTTAATAACACTGTCTGTAGTTTTTGATGGGTTTGATGTCGCTCGTAGATATTCACAACAAATACTGATGACCAATACATATTATTTTTAGAAAATGTAGCAGTTTAATAACTATTGCATATTTTTACATCGATTTTTTTTTTATTGTGTTAAGGCTTCATCATCTTAAGTCATATTATAATCTTAAAGGTTATTTAGTAGGTTTTTTTTAATTGTGGGAAGTATACAGTTGGTTAGAATACGTGTATATGTGGCGAGGATTTGTCACCAAAAACCGGGAGGTCACCCATCCGAGAACTAGTGACCTCGGCTGATGTTTGACTATTACGTGGATTTGTTTTTGTATTAAATGACACTGCACGGATAGAACTTTAATACCGATGTCAACAAAATGCATTATAATTTTACAAATAATATTAATGAATAGTATATAATATGTTAATTGTTTACATAGATATATAAAATATATATTGCTCTCAAGTTATTTAATATAGGTTAAATAAAAATCCTTTGATGCATTAACCATCCGGAGAGATTTACATATTATAATATTTTGAGTTTATGGAATGCTGGTAATATATTGAATGACACTTAAATACTAAACCATGATATTATATTATAGTGTAAGGTATTAACAATTAATATTATATTATATACAATAATTATTTAATATAGAAAATAAATCGATTAAAAATGTTTATATTATAACATTATATCAAATTGAAATGTTAAAATCGTTGCCCGAAATCAAGCGATGTATTTTTGGGGAAAAAATGATAGGGATAGGTATTATATTTAAATTGCCATCTGAATAATAATTCACCGTTTAAAGAAAATCGAAGGGGAAAGAGAGACTTATGATAAAATAATCGTATAGCAAGGATTTTTGGTATAGTATTTCAATTTTAATGAACGCATCGAAACACGTTTTAGGATTCATTTTTGTAGTCTTTAGAATACTTAAAAATACTCAATTGATTTTTCTACATAACGATTAAGTCATAAATTATATGAAAATGTGATGACGTGCGAAGAAATATTCTAAAACCCTGATCTAATGCACCACAAAACCAATAATAATAATATAATAATAATAATAATAATAATAATAATAATAATGATAATGTCGCTTATTTAATTCACGTTATTGGGCAATTTTTGTGGCTTTTATATAAGTTTTCAGTACATTTTGATGTATGTTTTTAATTTTTTTACTAACAAAAATTTTGTCACTAGGCAGTCAAAAATAAATTGAACTCTAACTGTAATTTCAGTCACTTAACAAAAATAGAACCATCAAAGCATAACAACCAGACTGCTGTAATAAAATGTGTTTAATTGTATTTTTGTAAAATTACGTTTTCCGTGTTAGTATGAACTTTGCCAACAGATGTTTTGTGACAAACAAAAAAAATCTCCTATTTAAAATATTGTAATTTTATTTGTCAGTTGGTTAGACAACGTTTCGAGTAAACAATATGTTTATTTTTGTCTGGCGTATAAAAATTTCAGAACTTTAAAAGCTTAACTTGTTTAATTCTTTAGTTTGTAAGAAGACACATTTTTATATTACTTAACTATGTTTAGTGCTAAAAGTCTATAAATGATTTGATTATCATTGTTATGGTTTTAATTATAGTATATTTTTTTTGGTGTGTCATTAATGGAGCGCCTCTATTTTTAATGGATTAATTAGTAATTGTTGATCACGTAATATTTTACAATGTAATATCGTAAAGATATACGACAGTGTTATCTTGCTTCTGTAACATTAAAACTGTGTAAAGAATTTCATCATTTTATAACAAAATGAGTTATTGAAACTGATTTAAAAATGTTTTTAAGAGAACGCTACACGGATATTTGTTGTCTCCGTCTTACAAGTGCATGACATAGCAAATTTACGCTCAGCAGATTACGATTAACTTCGTTAGTTTTTTACTTAGAGTCAATTTTCCTATAATAAAATTTGATGCTAAGAATATTATATGTGTTTGTAAGGGGTTTTTTTTTATGATAATTCAGTTTTTAATTGAGTTATGAGAATTTTTAATTTACGTTATATTATATAGGTACGCATAACTTAATAAAAAGTTTAATCATCGTAAAAAGCCCACATACAAAAACAGATAAAAATCTTACCATCAAGTTTCATAATAAGTCGATTCACTCTGATTTTTGAGCTAACTGAGCTAAACTTGATCTGCTGAGCGTAAATTTGCTATGTTACGCACTTGTAAGACGGAGACAACAAATCGCTATGTAGAGTCCTCTTAATGCTTTTTGCTTTTGTATTTGATAAACCTACATTATACTATCAAAGTAAATATACATATTTTGGTTAAATCTTATAATTGACATAATAATATTAAACGTAAAAAATATTTTAAAACCCATCTAAATTATAATGAAAAATAAATTGTAAATAATAATTAAAATATATTCAATTATATAGGTAACTTATTAAAACTAATAAGATTATAATATTTATTTATTACATTTTATGAATTTCATATTTTATTTTCCTATTACTTATAACTTATAAGTATATAAATATTATTTTATTTTTTTACTCTGCGGTTTATCTCTCACTCATCGAGTTGGTAATTTTTGTTTTTATCAATTTTTAAACACACACCATATAATCTATAAAGTATTTTAGTCGTCATTGTGTATATGTTTTATATTTTTTGATACTAGCCATAATTATAAATATTTTATCTTTCAAGAAAAACATATTTTCAATAGTCATAGGGGTACTTTCAAACTTCAATTTTTTTGATGCAATATTTGTAATAATATTAATGTCATATTATTTTATAGTAAATATAACCATACAAAAATGTTATCCTTGAACATAATAAAATACGGTTATAATTTTTATTTAGTTCTATATAGATCAATGTTATGAATTTTTTAGTCAGTAAGTCGTAGTGGATTTCGAAAAATGTATTAAATTTGTTCTTTCATATTAAGTAATTATAATCTATTATATCGTATTTATATTTTTTATACTAGCCCAGTTTATTATTTAACTAAAATTATATATTTTTTTGGATTCATAATATTGTACAAAAAGAATCCTAGTTTTTATTTTATTCTATAAACAGTTGGTTTGAACGAGATATTATTTTATTTGAAGTACTTAGACTTACACTAGTGTTTTTAAGTCATTGTGGCCGACTTTTTTCTGGTAAGAATGTAAGGTTAGAGGTACATGTATAGTCTTTGGTTAACAATCACGGAGGAAAATTAACAACCGGTCGGATATCCGGCATTAGCTTTTAATTACTCTTGGCTACCCTGCATGACTAAAGTTAAGAACTGTCTTCTTATCTGGACTGACATGTCAAATCTTGAAGCTATAAATGTAATGTGATGTGCTTTTTATCTAAGTAATATTTTAATATATCAAAAAATGATATTGAGGCAATAATTATTAAAAGTGTTTTACTATTGATCGTATTTTATTTTATATAGTAGAATGGCAATTGTTAAATTTATTAGTCGTCAGTTTTTTTCTTTTAAATAAATTTAACGCTATTTAGAATAAATAGGTTTTCGTTGATATCTTATCAGCTTTGATATTTTTGTTCATTACGCTTTTATTTTTAAATTGTAACTTTATTTATTTTTTGACCCTATATTATACCTATAACTTATAACTGTGGTGAGAATTGAATGTTGCACCATTACATTTTCCACATACTCAATGCTACAGAAATAATAGGCAGGAGAACAGGAAAATACATTATTAACTAGTTAAAAAAACTCTCCCAATTACATAGGAACAACTATATTCAACAATTTAAATAACACAGTAGAGTCTAATAAAAAGTGTATGCGAAAGTCAATCCAATAATACCAATTATATAATTAATAAAAAACAAATTAAGAAGGTAATAAATAAAATAGTTAGTGATATTGGCGATAATGTGTGTATCAATAAAAGTCAATATGTCTAAACATAATATCTTATAATATGCGTACCTATAGGTAACGTTGATGTTAATTTTGTTTCTAAAGCCAGCTGTATCTACTATGCTATGTCTAATTAATTAAATCGTATTCTTATTTGAATAAGTATTTTACTATAAAACAAATTTCAGTATCAATGAATTTATTAATAACTTTATTAATCATTTAATTGTAATTGATTTTGATGAATAAAAAAAAAAAATTAATATCTAACAAAAAATAAATAAAAAAATAACGGATGTCAGTTAATAAGTCCTAAAACCATGGCGAAACATTTTATACATTCAATTAATCGTATGAATTAGGTTATTGTTATATCATACATAAAAAATATTTTAACAATGTTATCATTTTAAAATATTTTATTTATTTAAGATATTAGGCATTAAAATTAGGTTTTGACCACTTTAAAAATTAATTTTGAAACAATGGAAAATATTTAAGCTATAAATTAAAAAAATGGTCTTTGTCGTATTAAATAATATGTTCCATGGTTTTTTGTAACGTGTTAACTTTGAAAGCTATAAAAATTGCGTTCTAAAAGTGAATTATTAGTTGAATGATTTGAATAATATTTTTCGAGTGTAATAAATACATAAAGAAAACTTGGTTTGCAAGTTTTCATGATTGTTCAATGTATATGTGAAAATTAAAACTTTATTTTCAAAACTTAGTACAACACTTCGTTAACTATAGATAATATAGTGGGCCCAGTAGCATTTTTAAGTGGACATGCTATTTACTAAAAATGAATCCTTAAATTAACCCTAAATCAAGTATGATATAGGAATTTATTCAATGTAACAACTGTAATATAATATAATTTGTTTTTATAAAAATCTATGGCTTTAATTGTCTTTTTATTCATAATATTTATAATAATATTATGTATTATAATAAAATAGGTTTACTTTACATGATTTATTGTGATGATATAAATATTAACTAGACAAATTTACACTTAACTATAAACTAAACTTATGGTAGAGGTATGTTAAAAAGTTAAAATTTATATATTATATTATTATATTAATACAAATGTTTAGCTACCAATCTAACGAGCACAAATCTAAAGAGGTATCAAGAAATTTCATTTTTGGTCAAATTCGTTTAATTTATATTTTGATCAGAATATAATAAAATAACATTGTGTTATTAGTATTTGTTTTATAAATTGTACTAACATTACATTTTTCCATCAAAAATTATAACCTCTTTTGTTACTGAAATGTTTACGTCCTCGCCATAGCATACAATTGTATTTATTTATTATACGAAATTAAGTGTACTTTATAAACTTTAATCTGGTGTAGAAACTTTGATATCAAATTATTTATTTTTTTATGATTTCAAACAATATTTTAAAATCTCAATAAAAAAAAAAAAAAAAAAAAAACAATATTTCACTATCTTTTTAATAATATTTTGAATAAATAAAGTTTCATTAATGACAACTATTATATATTTAAATGTGACTATTGTTTCTTGGTTGATGCCAAGTTTTATAATTTGGAATATTGTATACTTATTTATAAAGAAAAAAAAAATTTAGTTGTATTAAATAATACTTGATGTAATTATGTTTTGCCCCATGGTACTAATATTTAAACAGTACGTTATGTGAACTATTTATTTATGCATACTAATGCAGGTAGGTAATCTGTAGTATTCTAAAAGTTTTAAGCAAATATAATTTTTATTAGTTATGAGACTATACGAGTATACTAACTTGATTATAACTTTGAAAAAGTAGGTAATTGGGCTAAGAATAATGTATTTTATTTAGTTTTAATTAAATATCTAACTACGTATAATAATAAAGTTATTTTAAAACTTGTAATTTATATTTTTTAAATTAAATTTTTAGAAAAAAATCATATAAAACTACATAAAAATTTAATTTATAAGTTCAACGTCCAAAATATTTTAGAACTATTTATCGGAATACTTAACGATTATAATATTTTCAAATAAATTGAGTGTTTTCAAGAATGTAATTTCAGAAGAATAAAAAATTGATCTTATAGTGTTCAATGTAAAAAAAAAAAACAATGTAAAATTGGGAATCTTTATTTTAAAAATGGGTCGAGATTTCATACCCTTTTTTACCAAAATGGCGTGTACGCAAGAATCGACACAAAAACAATTTACAAGGGTAAAACACACATGCACACACACATACACACAGAAACACACACACATACGCATGATACACTTTTGAAGGATATTAGAGTAATTTATTTTCTAATAGCTACTCTTAGCGGTCATCCTTTTATCCGTCTCCACACTGAAACTGATGGATTTGGTGCAAAAAAGCATTTATTTTCTAGAATTTTTATGACTTGGCGGTTTTAATGTGTATTTTATTAGACTGTAAACGTGACCTTCTATCATGTAGATTTTATACCTATCGTAACAACCTACTGTACAACATTGCTGAGCATTTTATTTTCATTGCAATTAAATAATTTTGTGAGTGACATAATATTATATCCTATACACTAGATTATTATAGTTAATAATAAATAAATGATAATAATAGTTATTAGTTTAAAATGTGTTTACTGTTTACTGTGTATATTATAAAGAAACAGTAATCAGTAGTTAGCATTGTAGGTACACTTACCAGCTATACATTTAATTCCAGGTTGGACTTGCGAATGGTGAAATAATAATATAAAAAACCAATACAGCGCTAACATGATTTATAGTTCATTTCTCGTCTAGATTTTATACTTATCATAGCAGACTTTTGTACACAAATGCAAAGCGTTTTGTTTTAATTTTGATTAAATAATATAACATATTCTCTTATGGACTAAATTATTATAAATTATAATGGTAACAATGATATTTTATTGTAATAGTTTAATTTAAATCATGTTTAGTGATAAGTTTGTATAATATAAAAATTAGTAAAAAGTAGTACCTAGTTATTATTTGATTTATAGGTACACATACCTGTAAATTCAATGTCAGGGTTGTGAAAGGCGTAATAATTATCGCTCTAAAAAACCAATATAGTGTCAAACCAGTTGCATAGTACAGGTGTTATGACAGTATTGCGTGCAAAACCATTTATAAACTGAGTATATACCATTTTGTTTGTGTGCAGTGTAGGCCACCTTAAAAAGAAAAGATCATTGTGAATTTGTGGTGTATCTCGATGCCATCGCACGTGAATAAATGGCAACTGCAGTGAGGCCCGATAAAAACATTTTTCTGTGTCATATACAAACATTAACCTTAAACCATAGTTTTAGAAAGAACCACGTAAGTTGACCTAAAACTGCCATTATTCGGCAATACGACGACGTAAAGTTTGATCTTGCAAACATTCCATTGAAACTATATTAATAATAATGTCGGTGTGGTTTCGTTTTAAAATTCTCTCTATAATACACGAGTTTTTTAAATAAATAAAATTCCTAAGTATAAATATTATATTTTCCATCATAATATAATACATTGTCTAGATAATTATTATTGTATTCACTAATTTATATAGTTGTGCAATAATGTTAACATGCAGCGAAAATATATTATGTAAAGGTAATTATATTTTAGAGGATTATTGTACCTATGCGTGTGTTCTTAAACATAAATACATAATTAAATATGTAATTATGGTTGTTATTAAATACGTGTAGTGTCCCTGGTGTTTGTATAGATTATTTTCATATTTAAAGAAATATCTTAAAATATATTTATTTTTTGATTTCGAAATATATTATAATATTACAAACAAACCACATAGGTAAGTGATTATATTACGACATGTATTTTATCATTAAGTAGGCTATTTTTAAAAACAACAATTTTTTCAGTTAAGAACCATTTATTTATTATAGAAAGAGTTAAATAACGTCATGAGCATCATGTAAAATTGCTAGTCAACATTTTGAATATCATGGTACCATGTAGTATTTTTGTGTTTTAATTTTATTTATAACGCGGATATGTGTCAAAAAATTACTGTAGTATTTTAAAATTGTTTTTAAAATTAAATTATGTTAAAATACTTCTGGTTGACTGAAATATAATTTAAATTTTATTTCACAACCAATACAATTTTAATAATTTCTTTCATGATTTAGAACGTATATTTTTGATAAATGGAATATTAATTAAGTTAATTTTAGTGCCTTTAGTGTTCATCTAAAAATAATTTATTATTTTACGATTTATATTCAGTTAAAAACATTGATAAAAAACCAATTCAATCAAAATAAGAAATCATAATATTATACTTTATACTTTACCTACACTATTTCAATTATTATTGAATATCATGCCATGATTTAAATATTATATATTTCCATTTTTAAGTGAAATCTGACTTTAAGGAAACAAAACATCGAAAAAATATCTCTAGAACGTGACTACAGGTAGATCGAGAAGAGGGTGGTCGTATCTTTATGGCTTAATGTATCCGTTTTTCATTCTTTAGTAAATATAATTTTTTTTTCCTTAAACACTCTTTGCTTTTGTTAAATACCAAGACGAATTTTTTATATTTATTCTATTTCCTTTCCTTGTTTTCATGCCGGAATAACGATAACTACCCCGACATCATAGATTTCAACGATGTATAGTTTAGAATTTAACATGTACCTGATAGATAACTTTCGGTAACCTTTAATTTTATTTATTGTTATTATGCAACATAAGATCTGGGTTTTTCATTAATATTGAGTTTATTAACTTTGGTTTATAAGCGTAGCAACGATAGCATTTACACTCCTGGAAATTACTATACAGAGTCACTGGAAAATGATAGTTCCCGAGAATACTAAAAAAATAAAAAATAAATCTTTTTAGGTGCTTTATAAATTTAAGTAAAATAATGTTTTAAAATATTATTTATCATGATAAAGCCTCAAAAGTCCAATCTGCAATAAATATTAGTCAATAAATCAGTAGTAAGTACTAAGTACATACATGTGAATCGTTTTATTGTGTATTACTATAATTTAATTATTCAGCAAGCACCACATTGTGTCACTGTATAGCCACTAGCCAGTGTTGGGACTTATCTAGATGAAAATTGCATTATCTATTATCTTATCTAGACGAAAATCTACTGGTCATCTTTTTATTTATTTTAGATGAAAACTTCAGTTATCTATATTAATTTATCTAGATATTTTTTATGTATAGACATTTATTTAATACTATAGTATAAAAATACATTTTTACATTTTGTGTTTGAAAACCATAATAATATACCGTAATAGGTAGTCAATGTTCCAATAATTTATTGTTGACTGTTGCCTTAATTAATAGGTACATGGTTATTTCTGATCGGCTTTGGTGGCAGCAAAACACGACGATTTATATAATAATACCTAGTATTGTTGTTATTAATATTTTATTATAGTGTATTTCTGCGTATACTGCCTTAGACGAATTAATCTATATACATAATAAATATAATAATATTATATTGTATTTATGAATTTAACTTATAGGTACATATTATAATATATTGTATATCCCGTAAAATTACCCGGTCGAGGGCCCGGTCACCACCCCTCCATGGTTTGTGCAGTATACAGGCAAGACTATATGTATATGTTATATGGTATTAAATCTAGTGGTTCTCCCCGTCTTGGGATGTTTCTGGCTAAGCCACTGCATAGTTTTTGTCAAGTATAAAAAAATATAAAAAATGCTCATCTATTTCTTTATCTAGATAAATTCCTATCAATAATCTATTATCTTTATCTAGATAATTATTTAGTTATCTATTTCCAAAACTATGTATAACCAGTAACCACATAATAATAACTGTTATTTTGTGCAGTGGCGTAGCTGAGGGGGGCATGGGTGCAGGGCTCCCTTGGCATTTTTATTGGTGATGTTTTAACTACGGTTATATACGTGGTAGGTACCTATATAAATATATAAATTGTACAAAAAAAATAAATATAATAAATATGTATTTCTTAATTTTGTTTTATTATAACCAATCAAGAACTCGACTGCATTGGCCGTGGCAAGAGTGTTACATGACTTTAGGATTTAAGTATAATATGTATATCATAAATTTTTTGTATAGCAAATAAATGGTAAGCAATTAGTTAAACAATATATTCATGTATGGTTAAAAATAATTAACGGACAATTTTGAATTCCTCATAATATTTTGTGGTATATTACAATTTTTAAATAGCCCCCCCCCCCTTGATTGAGCTCCAGCTACGCTACTGATTCTGTGGTTAAATCGCTATAATCGCTGTGAAAAACATCATGAAGTTGCTATAATTTACTATGCTTTTTTTTTCAAATGAGAACGCACTGGCGGCGGATGAAGACCGGTCGAAACTCGCGCACGTCCTTTCCACTCCCGACAGTTACAGCCGTGATTGCTAATTTTGTGGAAGGGGCGTGTGGTTCTGCCTTTGATAACGATGCGCGACGTGGTGCGTTCTCATTTTAAAAAGAGTATAGTTATCAATAATACCTATTAACTACCTACGAATATTAATTGTCTTATCACTTGGTGTAACTTAATACTTTAAATTAACTTCTTAAGTTTATTAGTTTACATAAATAGGTAAATTATACCAACTTTCATTAGTTAATTCCACAATGCTTTATTGTATTACAATATAATTATAACTGTTATTAATTACTGCTTTTTCTTTCTTTATTTATATTGTGATCAATGCATATCTAATAAGAATACACCATTACATAAAACTATCATAATGATTAAGAAATCGTGATTTATTAGCTTGAATTGATCGAAATTCCCCGAAGGTTTATTCCTGGATAATTCACAACTCTTCAAGGAATTTCTAAGTGGTTTTTTGAAATTTTTTCTATTTATAGTTCATTGAATCTATTATTTATCGGTGAAAATGAGTAATTTATTATATTATTATCAATATGTACTTATTATTTGTCTAGAAATGTTGTTAAGTTGGAACTTAAAAAAGGGGGTCAAGTGGATGTCGCTCTGCTGTACAGTAGGCTACAAGTAGATCACTGTACTATAATGGATGGTATTAAATTTGAATTCAATGATATAATATCATTGTATAAGAAAAACGATTCTGAGCGGAGACAGTATGTCAGTCTAGGATATTTTAAATTATATTGATATTGTTATTATACGGTAGCTGCTAAGTTGAATTAATATTATTCATATTATTTAATTATTAACCTAAAATTATCAGTGATGCTATAAAAATATTATAGGTAATATATACTTTTACTCGTTAAAATTGATTTTAATATGTAATTCCGTCCAAATTTAATGTCTATAAAAAATAACTGTGTTTAAATATTTTTTAGATTTTTTGAATACAGTATGTACTATTTATTAGAATCTTTATTTTAAATTTTCAATCCTTAGTTAAGAAAACTGAACATTTTATAATTGTTTAATTACAATGATTGATAATTTTCAAGATTTTGATAAATTTTGTTAAAATTCGAACTTTAAATGATTATAAAAAAAATGTGTACCTATGTATTTTTAATATTTTTCAATTGCTATTGTAATAATATATCAGGAGCCTTGTATTAAATTTTCATTATTTTTGGCCCAACAAATAAAATTTATTGATATTAATAGAAAAAAAAACTAAAAAATTTGAAAATTGAAATCGTCCGTAAAAAGCTGAAAAACAGTCAAAATATATTCAAAATTAGATGGTGTATAGAAATAGCTTATATAAACATTCAGTGAAATTTTCATGCATCTACAGTTATTTGTTTTTGAATTGCAACAAAATAAGAAAATCGCTACATGAGAAATCGAGTGAATATCTAATCTTGAACAAATTTGAACTTAAAATGCTCATAAAAATTTATTATGACTTGCTTATAACTTTTTTTTTATTGATAAAATTAGGCAAACTTATGAGGAATCTCGTATTAAATTTTCAAATCTTAGATTTAAAAAGAAAAATTTTTATGAATTTCTAACTCAAAATAAATTGCACATTTTCGTCATTTTTACGTATTTTGTCAAAATTTGAACTTTGATTACCTATAAAAAAAAAATTGTGACTACGGATTTTTAATATTTTTCATCTGCCTTTGAAACTATATATTAGAAGCCTACTATTAAATTTTCAAGATTTTTTACCCAACAAATAAAATTTTATTGACATTTATAGAAAAAAAAACTAAAAAAATTGGAAATTGAAAATGTCCGTTAACAGCTCAAAATAAGTCAGAATATTTTGAGAATGCTAGGGTGTGTAGAAAATGCTTATATAAACATTCGGTCAAAATTTCATGTCTCTACGGTCATTTCTTTTAGAGTTATACCAAAAACCAAAATCGATTTTGTCGAAAATTGGTTTTCCTTAATTTTTAATTTGTTTTTCACGGCGCTCATGAAAACTACTGGGAAATTTTAACTTTTGTTAAGTACCAACTAGATTCACTTTCTTATCAGAAAAGGTACTATTGAAGAAAATCGAAGCATTTTTACTGTCCTAAAACGTGATGACAGACACAAAAATAAAAAAAAAACACACATCATTGTAAAATCAATACATTCATCGCTCCGCTTAGAATCTAAAAGTCATAATTTTGAGTGAGGTTTTCGTATAATATGTGAAAAGGAAAAAGTAATATTGTACACTTCCATAAAACCGAAATAACTTCAAACTACTAAAGTTTGTAACCATAAATTTAAAAATTTAAATGGTTGGATGATAAAATTACAACTACTTATAGAAATTTCATTCGATATTAAATTACTTAAGAACTGACAAAAATCGGAGGAAAATTATTGTTTCGGATGAAAATGTTAGTTTTCCTATTGTAGGTATTATATTTCAAATTGTATTTAATAAAATCAATGAAGTTATAGCTAAAAACGAGTAGCAAATAAATTAAACTGTTGGTAAGATCTCTTTATAACAAAAAATAAAAAAAATATTCAATAAATTGTATCTTATTATAGAACCAAACAGTTTATAAAATTTAAATTTATCCTCCTATTAATTAGTTTATTTTAATGATTTTTGATTGTGATTGAATTAGTTAGTAAGTAGGTAAACACTTTATTTAGTTTTACGTTTCAGTAATTTTCAACTACCTATAGAGTTATAATAATCAATGGATTTTGTTTTAACAATATTACTTTGTGCTGTAATTTAATAAACATTAATCAACTTGAGGAAGTTATGGTTCGATATTACCTATACAGGTAGGTATCTACTTAAATCAACATTTTATCTGTATTTTGAATTTTCTATAATTATATTTTGTAGTATCACCCATGTACAGTGGCACACGGTAAGCCTACTGCACCTTACCCTCGTACTGTTTTGCTAGTGACGTGACACTCTCTAAAATAAACTAATAAAAAAACGGCACTGTTAACCTCATGAGGTTGGAATGCGCTTGTCGATTCTACGTCCGTTCCTCCTAAGTTGTAATGAATCAAAGATTGCATGTACCATGGCACTATTCAGTTTAATAAAACCTTATTGACACACAGTACGATTGTCCCGGCACTATTCCTATAAAAGGTGTAAACGTAAAATTGACTAAAATAATATTCAAACTCGGATTTTCAGGTCGGAAACGTTTTTATTTAAATATAAAACAAACGTAAATGAAATACTAATTCAAAACGCATAGCTGTCGCTTCACACGTACAATCGTTGTACCTACGTTTTCGCCGAATCACGGGAATGACCGAGCCTGCACTTAAAGCGATGTTATAAAGCAAAATATTAATGCCACCTCAGCACATCTTGCTTCATTGGTCTGACCAATATTAATTATGAACAGCTTAAAATATTCCCACCTACATTACATATATATTAAATAATATTATATTGACGGTTGACAGTTGTCTACAATATATGACAACTTATAGAAATTAAATATTTCAAAAAAATACTTAAATCACTTTTAAATTATTGCAATTGAGAAAATGTGTTAAGTTCTAAGAGAGTTTCACGCGCATGCACCTTAAAGTATTAAATTTTGTTTTGGTTAGATTAAATGTTATCTATTTCCGTTTCGTTTTACGTGTAGGGATGAATAAGAACACAATATATAAAGTCACACGTTCTCTACGTCTCTACGTCTTGATATATTGCATTTGTGTAAACGAAATCATGAATGCACATGGAACGCACAGTAAAAAAATGGGAAGAAAAAAATATAATAATATCGGGAATACACGATGTAGGTAACTATACTATATTATTATCTAGAGAGTAGGAAAGAATTCAAATCTAGAACGACGTATAAAGTTTCTCACAAAATGTCATCCATGACGTCTCTCGTAATAACAGGTGTGTGATCTGCATGCAAAGCTTAAAAGCCGAATTGCTTATTCTGCATGAAGATTAGTGGTGCGTGAACCCATATTTTGATTTACAGTAGAACTTTTTATGTGTGCAAAAACGTGGCTTAAATCATAATACATGAAAACAAAAACACCGTCGTATAAAAGCTCTTGAGCTTTCCAAGGGTATTTTTTTTTCGAAAACGATAACTGGTTGATACCAACCTCCGGCTGCAGAAATCGTCGACTAAACGTAGTTGTGTGAAAATTTCAACTGGCGATGAGTGCTAATATTATATAGACCTATCTTTGAATTCCCTCGGTGATTTATGCATCATAGGAATAATAATATTTATTGGCATCCAGAACCTTGGGCAAACCTTTGCTCAGTGCAAATTGAAATTTAAGGTTGTAATTATCCTGCGTAAGATTTCTTAGGATGTATCCCTCTCATAAACCTTTTTTGGATAGTTCTTATCAGTGATTAGATGAAGATTGAAAAGAAAATTATTACTTAACTACTAAACAACGATAAACATTTAATAACTATTAAATCAGATATAACACCTTTTCAAATTTTATATTATTGAATTTAAGAAGGTACTTAAAATAAAAATATGTATTGGTCAACGATAAAGTCCAGTTTACTCTAATAAAACGTAAAAATACTTTTAAGCGTACTACTTTTTTTTTATACCTACATTATAATATAATATGTTTCCAATCGATTAAAAAAAGAAAATAATATTCCATGTAAGAATGTATAGTTAAAGAAAACATGTTAGGAAAAAACATAACAATTTAATAATTGTTAAATATACAATATAGTAAACAATAAATAAGTATAGTTTATAATGAAAAATAGGTGGTGTATAGTACCCTATATGTTTGTCTGATAATTTTATTATTAATTATATGGGTTAGGCACTATTTGCCATACGAAATAAAATAAATAAAATTATTAATTAGAGTGTTAGAATGGTTATATGGTTAAGAACAAGTAGTAATAATAAAAATTATTGAGCCTTTAGATTGAAATATGACGTGTTTGTATGTATTTTATATTTTTATGAAATTAACATTTAAACGTTATGAAATCTATATCATTTTAAACAATATTTTATCTTTATAACTGATATATAACTAATACAGGATACAAATAAAATAACTAATTGAATAAAATTTAAAAATAAAAACTTTCAATAGTATCTAATTGGTTTACCTTTGTACATAGTAGTCATGACGTATAAGACTCGCATTAACTTACATTTTAAAAGCTGGACAGAATATACATTGATGGTTATATTTGGTACTCAAATGAGTTGTTCTTGCATTAGCTCAGGATAGCTGTAGGTAGTGTTAAATGTTTATGTTGTAATATTGTATTATACAGTTCCGACGATAAATCATGGTATTCAAATAACGGTTCTGATTCAGGTCTCAGTTGAACTGCGTTTTCGAATTTCTTTTAAATAATTCAATGTTTATCAGTAGTTATCTAAAGTCGCTTTTCTTATGGGTTTTGATAAACATTAAACACATATATCGAGAAGGTAAAAATTGACTGTACAAAGTAGGTACCATCAAGACTAAAATTGTAAGTATAAAAACGTCCCGTGAGAAATGTTTTGAGCACATTGATAGGGAAAATGTAAATAATTGTTTATTATAAAAAAAATAAACGTCATCATAAAATCAAATTGCATTCCCTGCGTTTTACTAAAAATCTTAAAAATTATAATAAATAATCATGGATACTCAATAATATATAAAGTTATTACCTATAATATTATAAAATCTTTGAGAAATTTAATGTCTCACATAAACAATAAAGAAAAATATTTTTTTTTTCTAAATAATAAAAACACGGTACTATATTTACCTTTACCTATATGTATACACGCATAAACCATCCCTATCCGGGGGATGTTATCGTCAGTGATTTATGGATATACGACGCTTGTATCGTAGTTGAGTACGAAGGTGTCTGGATACGCATTGACAGACAGTATGAAACGTCGATTAATAAAAGGACGCTTGTCAATGCACTAGTCCACATTTCGAATTTGTTTCCACTCTATCTACAAACTACATATCACTGGGGCTTCTGATACCTGAAATCGATATCGACTACATTGCGTCGTTACTTTCCATGAAAAAGCGCACGTGACCTTTGCAAAAAGAACGGTAACGGCTGAATAATAGGAAAAGAAAAATTATATTTCAAAGAGAACCAAAAAATGACTTTCAAGGGAAATAACCGGTAACAGCCGCAATGGGTAATTTACCGTGAGCGTAATTAAACCGAGGGACTCATTTTGACTTTGAGAGCCACATTCGTGGTGGTTTACATTAAAATGACTCGTTCTTTTGATATTTTATTAACGAGCTTGTAAAAAAAAAAGTCACCGAAAAAAATATACGTACCTAACGTAAATATTATGGACACTCATGTACAGTAAACTTGAACGCAGTGTTTTATACATTATCTGATTATATATTTTGTTGATACTTTATCAAATGTATTTGAAGGACTACATAATATGTAATATAATATAATATAATATTATTATATTGGTTGCTAGAATGCTGTTGTTAGAAATATAATAACATTTAATCACTCTTTTAATACCTATGAGTGGGCATAACGAACAAATTAAATTCAAAAAATAATTTATACATTAGTCTCATCTTCATTTTATAGAGAACAATTTTTTGTTAAATATTAATCTGTAAAATGTTACTAAAAAATATTTCTAGAGTCAGAATCTAATATATTTATCTGAAATTACCAGCCATTGTTGGTACCTGGGAGTTATAGTGACCTTGAAAATCGCACATTTAAAAGTCGAAAAACTTATTGATATGGTGCCTTTTATTATATATTGGGCGATAAAATAAAGTAACGTAATATCTTTTGATACAGATATAATACTGGTAATTCTTTCAACGCACTGGAATCCTCAATCATCCGTCATTATATGAACGGAATTTTCGTCACTGTCGTATCGTTTTTCTTCATGTTTGATGGTTAACAAGAAATATGAGAAACCAAAATTGTCGTCTATTATATAAACTTTAAAAGCGATTCAGACGGTTTATAAAATGAAACACGATATCCATAAGCGAAATTCAAACTGTCTCTCTATAGTATTTTTTGTAATATAATAGACGTGCACACAAATTATTTCGTAGTATATGATATTGACTTAATAACCAATTAATAGTTACTTGCATATCGTCTGATTAAAATAAAATTTGTTTTGAAATATTTAGTAATATTTATAGTAATTATATCTTTAGAGAGTTGCGTTTTTTGAGTTTTATTTATACGAACACTACTCATGCGGTGGAATGAGTGCTTCCAAAGTTACGTAATATACCGAATTTTAACCTAGGAAAATGTAATTTTATTTAGTGATTTAGTATGATATTTTTCGAATTCTATATATTATAAAAAAATTCCCCGAGGGTAAGGAAAATCATCTTTTAAACCTTCACGAAATAATTTTGAAATCTACGCGTTACAACACCATCATTAATTGTAGACTGTAGTTCATAGCCGAATAGAGTTTACACATTTCTTTGTTTTAGCACATGATAAGAGTCCTCCAAACTTAAAAACGGTTGTTAAAATTACAACAAGGTTATGACATAACTTTTCTTTTGATGGTTACAAAAGATATTTATTAACATAATATCAAAAATCTTATACTTACATTTTTTTTTACTCTGTTATTTTTGGATCCAAGATATCTTTGTAAATTCTTTATATTAGTTAGTAAATAATTAGCAAATAGTTTAATTTACTGAAATTACTATACTAATTGTAAGCTTATACAATTTGACTGTTCGTATATATACAGTATACAAAGTATGAAGTTCCATAAGCTTAATAATTATTAAGGTTTATTTTATTTGGGAAAAGTGAAATGTACAATTTGTAGGTGTGAATGTGTGATATAGTTGATAATAGTTCTACGTTGTACAGATTACTAATAATATAAACCGGTGTGACGTCTATTTAACTAGGTATTTATAGGCTTTATTATAGTTATTTTTACTACATAGATACTGAAACATGTCCCTATATGGAGATGGTTGACCAATAATGTCTATTAAATTTATCTCGAAATCTAAACGCTAAAGGATACATTTAATAACAATAATACGTAATAACTAACACTAACTTGGAAATTCTAATACTCATCAACAACATACTTTAGACGTCTTGAGCTTTGAAAGTCCAACACATCTAGTAAGATGACTCATAATATGAAAATTATGTAAAATAGTTTTAAATGTCATGGTTTGAAGGCTTTGTCGGTATGATAATGCAATATTTTTCAAATAAGTTTTGAAAAATGAACCGATTCTGAATTAGTTTAATATTTGGATCTTTTTTAATGTACCACCAAGATGTCAGAGTTAATGTACCCACGAACAACTTAATTGTATGTAATATGTTGATTAGTAAATTGAAAACAGTTAGCTATAACATATTATAAAATTACGGTTGGATTTCTAATTTGATTTTTAAAAAAAAAACTGTTTATGTAGTTGTCTACCTAAATTAAAATGTGTTTGTTTTTGGATTGTCATGTATTTTGTGCGTGAAACACCAATAGTGAATTGACATTGTACACTTGCGCCTACATAAAAATAAATCCAATAAAGATATTAAAATAAACCTTTTTGAAATTAATATTTATAATATCTTTTTCGATAGTATAATATACAGGTACTAAAAAAATATTTGACACTTGTAAAATACTTCGAAGCTCATTTAAAACAATGTATGTTGGTTGAATAATTAATTGCAATCGTTAGATGATACTATTTTAATATTATTATCTTTTAGTGGAAATACTAATTAAGATAATATGTATATTTGCATTTATTAAATACCTTATCCAAAAATTACTGTCCTTCTACATATGAAAAAATATTTATTTTTTTTATTGATTTGAGCCATTAGCGTTTTAGGGGTTTATTTTTTTCGGAACACACGCATGTGTGGCGAGGATTTGTCACTAACTAGTGACACCAGTCGATGCTTGCATTCAGAACACGTTTTTTTACTAAGGAAAACCACCGCACTACACCAGCTTAGGCTACAAAATATAGTTATTATATAGAAAAATGGGATTTTATAAATTAACACTAACATTATCATAATATATACTAAAAATCCTAAAAATACTAACTTACTATTGTTTGTGTGTGTATGTGTGTGTGTATTCACATGTGTTGTGGTAGGGGGTAGGGGATGGTGGAGAAGTTTAAATTTATCATGAAAATTTACCACTCAATTAAGGGTATGATTTATCTGAGACGTCAGTAAATAGCATATACAAGATCATAATCACGGTTCACGCAAACTAATTTATACCTCTCCTACCACTCCTCTGCCAACAATACACAGACGTATCTAAGTAATTTAATTACCCTCCTTCTCATCAAGCATCCATTATGAAATTCATATTATTACGGATATGTATACTTATGATTGTATCCCGAATGGTTTTGTGCCAGCCGCAAAAGGGTTTTGCATATAATATGTATGTAATTTTCTGCTTTAAATGATCAAAGCAGATCAGATAACTCCTATGCATTCGTCGGCCATTAACAATTTAACATCGGCCATGGAAACATCAGTTGACATTAACTATATTTTATATTTTAAGACGTTTATTTTAATAGGCATGTTTTAAAAAGCCTGTCCACACTCCACACCGTATAACAGCTTTCACGTTTCTATACACATATATTATATATAATTAATTGATTTAATCGTTTTAATAGTATTATTAATTTGGAACCTATACTTTATAAAATGTTGAATCGTTCGATGCTTTCGTTTAAAAACTAACGTAAGTAGTTACATATTTAATTTGTACTTTAAATATTATACATAATTGTCATTGAATACAACATACAAACTGTTACGTCGTGAGATATAAATTAATATTTTCATATTTTATGCTTAACAAATTACAATAATATATCGTAATGTCAAAGCAGTATTTAATCGAATTTCAAGACACAATTTTTGTAGGTAAGTATTATACCATATTATTCTACAATGTATCAATATGATATTGTTTGTTGGTATTTATCCTATAGATAGATATTATTTTTTCCTAATTCTGAATTCAAATTGTAGTTTATCTCAATATAATATGATACGTATATTTCCTAAAATTGTTGAAAATTATAAACCATATAGTACAAGTATAATATTTTAATCAAAAAATATATTATAACATACAATTTTAATTATATTTTCAAGGATCAGAGTATGACTAGAAATTAATATAATGCTTAAAATAAACCCTCTACAATGTTAATTTTTTTTATATTATCGTCAAGATTATCACATATAAATCGTTGAGAAAATGATAGTAAAAGTTCCTCTTAACAAAGTCTTAAAATATTTTCAAAAGTTTGACGAATTAATGGATAAATATTTTGCAATAGTAGCTGTTAATTTTTTATTTGAACTTAATTCACTCAGAATTTATTTATAACGATAAAAACATGGATGTAATATTCCATTATTTATATTTTTATATCAACAGATTTGGTAGAATTTAAACTCTAATAATTTAATAAAAATGTAATATTATTATTCCAAGTTCTTGTTTATTTTCTCGTATTTTAAAAAGTTTTTGGGTCACCTAAGTATTTATATTGTTTTAAACAATAATCGAAACAAATATAAATAGTTCATGAAAAATTTTCATAGAAAAACACTTAGTTAAAAAATTTAGATTTTAAACAAATATTTTTAAATTACATGTTTGATTAATTAAATTAATTTTTAACATGATGAAAATCATATTTTATTAATTTATTATTTTTTTTTCACACAACTTAAAACTGAAAACTTAATATTTTTCATTTTCTTGTTTGATTAGTTATTGTTGTTGTAATATATTAAAAACTAAAATGATTGCAAGTTCATCCATAATAATTTTTTTCCATATAAAGCTAATAAAAACAATTATTTTTATGAAAAATCAAAATAGTTTATTAGCTAGACTTTTTGTATACAACGCAATAATAATAAAACATAATTTTATCTTTTTAATAATCAAAATACGTAACTAAAATTCATTTATTACGGATTGTTATTATTTTTAAATTATATAAATGTTATTGGCCTGTTTGTAATAAATAACACGTAATCGTATATATAGGTTACCTACTTATAAATATATTTGAATTTTAGTCAATTACAATTCCTTATTTATTTTCTATTCGTGTAAAATCGATAATGTCATTTAAAGTCATAAAATAAGTGTATTTTGAATGATTTGTATCCCAATTAAAATTGTAGCTATTAACTTCTGATGAATTTATAATTCGTTTATAGTTTATAACTAATTCTAATTATTTTTTCAATGTTATTAGTTAACAGAAAAATAATTATTTTATTTACCTACTCATATTATATCATCCTATTTCCAATAAAAATGTATAGTGTTTGATAATAGTTTATTTGTACTCCTATAATCTGTTTCATCACGTAACTATTAACTCAACAATTAAAACCTACCCCAAACTCCAAAGAATCTCTGAATGATTTAAATTAGATATTAATAAGTTTTATCATAATGATAAGTATATTATACTCAAGTTTTTATATTCCACATTAAGTTTTACCTTGTAGAGTTTTCATTAAATTTTAATTAGTAATTGAAAAGTTGTACAAAATAATTAATTCACCGTGAAGCGCGGAGCTTACTCATTTTTAGTTCCTATCTGCATTCTACATTATACTATAAAACATTAGTTGTTAAATTCGTTGGTTTTACAAACGGTAAATAAATTATTATAACTGAAAAGCTTGGTAGGTATGGGGTTTTTTTTCATATGAAAAGTGTTTAATTATAAATTAGTTACCTCTTACCTGCTGTAGTTAAAAGTGCGTTAAAAATATAACTAAATGTGTTCGATCCGACTATAACGATATATTATAGGTACATATAGTTATATAGATCATCGACGATAAATAATTAAAAACTCAAAAACTAATGGAAAATTCTGTAACTCCACTATATTTGTAGTACTTACAAACATAATGGGATTATCAAAATTGCACGTTACAGAATATATATAAATAGAACGAACAATACACAAAATAATGTATAAACCAAAAAAATTTCAAAGCACAATAGTCAAAAATTATTTACACGAACAACTTTTCTTTACCACCGATTTTGCAATAGTGTTTTTCGAAGTTAAGTATATATTTTTTTTTCTAGAAGTTTACATAATTTATGTTGCGCTTTTTAGACGTACCGTCCGAGTGGGCATTCGTATTTGGTTCATGGTTGTAGGGTGATATGTATTTGTGTATGGGTACTAGTGAAACTTTGAGTTATTCGCTTACTTACGAGGATAATTATTGTATTGAACACATGCTTTCTCGTCGTTGTGGGTGTGAATAGATATGCGAGCAGTATCACTTAGGCGTCCGAATCCGTGTCCGTCTTGTCACGTTAATTGTATCTATTGCAGAGGAGACGAAATCAACTACTTATTTAACCTAAAGCTGTGCTACGAGTTTAGGATATACCATTTGTGGCTAAACTGCTGATCATCGATGATTATTTTAAAGTCAATCCTAAGTAATCTCAAGAATTTAATAAAAAATATGGTAAAAATCAGTAAGAACAAGTACCTACACATCAGTGCCTTACTGTATACATTCGTTTTGTACGAAGCATACAAGCTGATGTTCGACGAAAGTCAAACATAATATTCCCCCAGTAAATCGTTATCAAAAAAAATACCCTCTGTGGTTATAATGTTGGTACTTATTCGTAGATATCAACCCTCTTTGCCATAATATTTTGAGTAGTGTCTCACTCTATATTACACACACACACACACACACACACACACACACACACACACACACACACACACACAGATAGATGACTGCTGTGCTGCTCTGCCTCCTCCGAGTATTGCAACCCCGCGACGCTATCGTGTTAATTAATTTGGCACCGGATTAGATTAGGCGCCGCCACCACCGCCTTTCGTGTCGTTAACACAGATGCAACCACCGCCCACCACGGACTGCCAACGACGCCGCCGCTACTGTAGCTGTAGGCCATCCGTCGCATAATAATAATAATAATAATCGAAGTCCTTCCCACTCCCTACGTCTTTCCATCCTGCCTCCTCTCTCCACCCCTTAAACCCGAACCTGGTAGATTCTTTATTCGTTTTATTATTACATTATATTATTATCATCACAATATTTCTACCCTCGGCCCCTCCCCACCCGTCGTTGTCGTCGTCGACGTCGTCCCGTATACGCGCTAGGATTTTCATCACACACACTTCGAGCGGCCGATGATTATATTACGTACACGATAAATTATGGCTTACCCGTTTTTTACGCGTCCTGCGGGCAATTTCCTATAGCCCGCATCTGCCAAGTTCATCGCAACGTTTCGTTTAAAACGTTCATAAAACGGTTATTGTCGTTTTAATTTCCTTGAAAACAGGTTTTATTATTTTCATATTTCGCCCCCCGTGTTTTCTATTTATTTCGATAAAATATTATGATTTTGGTACGTGCTGCTCACAATTGTATTACTCTATAATATATACAATATACTATATTATTATGTATAGTGACATGTCACATCGACTGCAGCTATACTATAATAATATTTCTTATCGTCATGTCGATACTATGATAACAGTTTGAATTTAATAAAACCATATACCTAGTTCATATAATATACTATTTTATTTAAATAGTTATAATTTATATTTTAGGTGCCTATATTATGCATATAACATTACTAAAACACAGCGTCATATTAAAATATGTATATTTAAACGGCTCATGAATATGTTTAATGCATTTTAATGTACTTATCTTTAGGTCTACTTTGATGATAAAAAATATATATTATAATAGTTTTTCAAACATTCGTTTTTGAATTGCTCTTCTGAATGATAATAACTTAATACTGGCTCAGTATAATATTGTACGCACGCATTTATTACATCATTGTGGAATAGATATATTATTATATACTTGGTTTGTCAAACTGAATACCAGTAAAAAGAGTTAAAATTAAAATTGAATATTTTTAATTTAAAATAAACTTACCTAATTGCTTCATCGTTTTAAAATAACCTAATTGATTTTGAAAATTGTTTTGTTTCATAATTACTACCTATACATATATATATTAATAATATTATAAAATCAAAATATAAAACAAACACTGAAAATGAACAAATAACAGAAACGAATATATTTATATATGAATGCTTTGTTCATGGGGTTTTATAAAGTTTAATGTAATTAATTTTTATCGATTACTTTGCTTAAATTTATATATAATTTATATTTAACAGAAACATTCAGAGTACGTATTACCATCGTAATATATTGTAGATGAAAAGTTATAAACAATAAGTATTTAAGTGTAATATTCTTTACCCTTTGCCTTTTCAAATAAGATTTGATAATATTTTGTCTTAAGCATGAATGAATTAAAAATTAAAAATTAATAATGTATTTAACAATGTTATATATTTTAATGAACCCTAAGTGCAGCTGTCGTGACTGTTGACAGTAATTCTATAGCAATATTGTTTTAAATAGTTAATATTCAACATAGCTCGGTTAATTAATACTCTATTAAGTACTTAATTTGAATAGCAATAGATACACAAGTACTTTTTTTTTCAGTTAAAATTTTTTTTTAGTATCTATACATATATTATAAGTACATATTTTATATAATATAGTAAAAATTAAAACTGTAATTTATTTTTATAATTTTTTTTCCCTTCAAACTCCTTATAATATTCACGAACTGAACGTGTATATTAAGAAACTTAAATATTATTCATATTATTTGATAAATTATATGTTTTGCATACTTATTAATGAGTTCTTTAAAAAATGTATAGAACTCAAACGTGATTTAAATCGTATAAATTGCTTAGTTTAAACCCTTAAAGTTTGGGGTATCATCTTAAGTGACTTAAGTAGAACACATTCCAAGTACCTACCTTGTCAGTATCTAGTCATTCAATGGGGAGTTTACCAATTGCGCTTAAAATGATCTTTTAATATACCAATTGCGCTCTGTCTTTTTTGGGTCGATATACCAATTGCGCTCTGTCTTTTTTAGATAGATAGACCAATTGCGCTCAGTTATTTTCAGGGTTTATAATATTATTCTACATTACACCTAGTATATAAAAATACTTTTATAAAAATATGTATTTTAAATAGATTTTTTCAGTCAATACAAAAAAATTATACAATGAACGTTAATGTTAATAATAATTGTACAATATAAATCTATACCAAGGTTATACCACATAGATACACGTCAATAATAAATAATTAATATATATAAAAATATAAAAATATAATTACAATTTATGTTTTACTGTAATAATAAGAAACTGATTTTAAAAATTTGATGAAAATGAAGCATGAAAACTTTCACATGCATTGGTTGTACTTATTGTATTCGATGCCCACAATATGGGAGGGAATGTAGAGGTTGATGATATGTAATTTTCAACGATATAGTTAGTGAATTTAGTAACATTTAAATTCGTTGGCTGAATTGATTTATAAAAACATCCTCCACTTCATAGTGTGGAAAAAGTGACAAACCAAAAATTAAATGTAGCCATTTTCCTATTTCAGAATCTGGATTTTTATACTCAGTTTGTAGTCCACATTTTTGGATATTCCTCCTCCAAGCTTGTGTTAAATGAAACCTACAACCTACCAGAGTGATTGAAGGCCAAACTTTTTTAACAGCAAAATGAATCGCTTGTTCAAAATCGGCAACGACTGTTTTTGGACTAAAATAAAGGTTAAAAGTTGCACATTTACTAGTCAAAACTCGAAATAAATATTCATAGGTACTAGATAACTTATTTGGCAGCAAAGTAAATACTAATGGTATATAGTGACCGTTTTTTAAGCCATGTATCGTGAATAGCTGATAAAAATATTTGGAACAAAATTCAAAAGTTCCATCAACAAATATTTTTTCACAAGTACATAAAAATTCTAAATTTGTTTTTGTTGAAAAACATATTATATTTAAAATACTATCGTTTATTAACAATATATTCTCACCCTTGTATGTACTTATTGTACATGATAATGAAAACTTATTATACGAGTAGTCTATCATTCAAATTCATACTTTATAATATGTTCGTTAATAATAATAAATAAAATATTTTATATTTCGCCCTACGTCGAGTCGGGATAGGTACTATTATTAGCTTGTAGCTTGTCGTATTTTCCCGTAATTTCGTATACGTTTTGCTTTAAATCAAGTATACTTGAATGTATATTAGTTAGCTATATTTAATTGTGTATATACATATGTAACTTTTTCCGCTGTGTGGTAACTTACATATGTCCATGTAAAAATAAGGAACCTGAAATATAAGTAGCGCAATTGGTGTACTGACCTAAAATTTAAGCGGCGCAATCGGTGTACTGACCTAAACTTTAAGCGGCGCAATTGGTATACTGACCTAAAATACAAATATTGTTTTAGGCGCAACTGGTCCATGCCCATTCAATGATTTCAATGTTGATTACTTCAAAGACACTGAATTTAATTTTACACACGTTAAATAAAAACGTCTTCACAGTCACTTTATAATTTATTTATTTTATCGTTTATCTACTCTACCTAAACAATTATATTTTTTTTCACATTAGAACTGTAATATTTGTGTCTATGAATTTACATATTTTGGAAGCATATTATTTAACTATCTATTCAATATCATTGTAGTTTATATTTTTAAGTCTTAGTTTTATTAATCGTACATTTCAATAACAATAATAGGTTGATTACGGTACTCAAATAATATTTTAATTATTTTATATCTATATGATTTGTATTGTTAATTTATTTTTGATATACAGCAACAGTTGACTTTACCAAATCAGTTTGACTGTTTTATTTAACTTTTTTCTTCTTCCGGTGGAGATAATGGTTTTCTCATTTAAATATATTTAGTCAATAAAGTGAAAATTAACTAACTAATTTATTGCTTGTTTAAAATTAAAAAAGTTTAAACGGTATAAGTATAATATAAGTATTCATAATCAATTGTTATTATTTGTTTAGTTTGTTAAACTTTTCCACATGAAATTGAACACGTATACTTAATTGATTTAATTTGAGATGATGTTAGTTTTGTATAAGTATATTTTTTTTTTGAGGAAACTGAATTTGAAATTTTGATCACAGAAAAAATATATTTTCTTGAAATTTGACTTTCAAGTATTCAGCGTTGGATAAATAATCTATTCACTATTCGTGATCATTTTAGTTTATATAAAATAACATTAAAAACAGACAAGTTTTTATATGATACTTTAATCATACAATATTGTGCACATATTATTACACTAGGTACTCAGTTTTTCTCAATTTTACATTGTATGATCACTAAACTTTTGTTCGATATTTAATATTTAATTATGAATTATCTTATTAAACAAGATTATTATAATCATTATAATTATTACATTTATACTATATATATTCACTATTTTCATATAAAATTAATCACAATTAGTGGTGGAAATAAAAAGAAAACACAATTTTATTATTCAATCAAGTACCTTTAGGAATTCATAGACGACTATAACTACACCTACCACAGTATTTTTAAATGTTTAAGTACCTGCATTTTTATTATTATTTTTTAACAAGTCTCTAATTTTAATAGTTAAAATAAATACACTATCTATATTATATTATAATATAAAAGTTTAAATTACAACTTAGCATTTTAATTGTTTTATTTTCTATGGCTCTGAAATCAATGTTTACTACAAAAATCACAACATTGGAAACTGTTTTCTGCGTTCATTAGTTTATACTTTATAGAATGGGGCTTTTTTACAAGATCGAAAACAAAACATTTAAACATGGAAATGTGGGTAGTGTACTAAATGGCACGTCATCGTGTTTTTTTCTTAGTTTCACTAATGTATAAAATTAATCGCTTTTGTAAACTTAAATGTGAAAAGTAAATACAATTTTCCGCTCGACTTAATTTTGTAAATACATCTTATCACATATTGGAGTTATCAAACATTTAGATAAGAACATAAGAACATTATTGCAGCATAATGTATTTGTCCTAATTTAAAATGTTATGTTAGCATAACTAGGTAAGTAATTACAATTGGTACATCAGCCGTGGTTTTTTGTAATGCTAAAAAGTTGACAATTATCGTTTAATTTGAAAAAAAAAAACGTTTCCGGGTAATTAATTTGATTATTGGTATAACTATACTACCTTCTACTACAGTGGTGTATAATTAATATGAAGACTTTTACTTAGGTCCCCAAAATATCTGAATAATATTATGTAGTTTTATATTCGATGGTACCTATAATTTTAAGGAGTATAAGTATAATAATTATAAAATCAAATCAGAAAAAAAGGAATTGATATTAAATTATTTGAATGGTTTGATGAGAAAAATAAATATTTTAGTCCAATAAACGTTAAATTGATTAGGAAATATGAATATCTTAGTATTTAACCCTTAAAGAAAACAATCTAAAATCTTTAAAAATGAATAGGACTCTCAAGAGAGGTTGAAACTTTTAATGGTAATTATTGATTTACTTATTCTACATTAAAGCAAGCAGAAATATTTGTTTATGTTTATTTATCGGTAATTACTTTGTTATTATATTCATGATTTAACTTGCTCTGAACACAATTATACTCATGTTTGAAATAATTTTTATCATTTATGGTTATCATATTTTGTCGTACAGTTAATTTTTTTTTTTACAAATTACATTTACTGACCAATGTTTTTACACGCATAACAATTAATATTGTTTCATATTTTTTTTAAATGCATTTATTTTTGGAATAATAATTTGATTGGTTTAATTGACTAATTAAGTCAATTTTTTTTTAATAATTTAGAGCCAACATTTTTGCGTTCGATGAAATTGTAATTAATATATATTTTTTAAATTTAATATTAAATACGATTAATAATTAAAAATATTTTTCTGTGGTGTACACAATACTAACAATTTAATAATTTTAGGTAAGTTATTGAAATAGGTTTATAAAACTAATAAAGTTTGATTTTTTTTTTGACATTATATCATTTAGTGTTTTTTCCCGAGTTGCTCATATCTGAACTAAATTATTTTGAGTGAACAAAAGTATAGCCACTTACTTAAATTCGAGTGATTTAACCTGGAATTAAATTTTGGATATCCATGAATATTCATTACCACAAAACTCGTGAGTAACTTTTGATATGCATCAATTAAATAATAAAAATGTATTATTTACATATTAAATAGAAATTTAAACTTAGCCTATATAAAAAAATTATTGGTTTTGAACTGCTTGATACATATGTGTTTATATTCAATTCTAATATATATTCCAAATTAAGTGGGTCAAATTAGTGGTAATTATATTTCAATACGATAATATCATCCGATCATTATAAAATGTATTTTATTCCATTCGACAATAATTGGGGACCTTGAAAAGAAAAAGAAATTGATAATGCCAAATAGGTACTGCCATAATTCATTTTTCAGTGATAAATTGTTATTTATTTCAACTTTCAAGATACACTTCAGATTTATTATTCACTTGTTTTAACTTTTAACAATTATAATTTTTCATTTTATGTACTTTTTACACTGTCGAGAAACCATCGTATTATAATCATTATATTTTCATGTTTCTATTTTTGTTTATAATGGTTTAATTTCATACCAACATAAAAATGCACTTCACGAGTAACATGTTATATAATTTTATACATTTTTAAAGGTAAAAATATTACATAATATTATTATGTATTATAAAAAAATAACTTGAATGATTAAATTATGTATTTCGTTAATAATTTCATTTGTCAAGTTTAATTTACAGCATAACTCGGACATATTTTTTTTTTAAACATAATAAGTGGGCTTTTTTTTTACAAATAATGACCCTACTACAGTTTAAATTGGATAAACAATGAATACTGTAATTTAAATTTATTTGAAACCAATTAACACATTTTTAAATCAAGTTTTTGTGTTCGGTTTTTAAGTTATTTTAAATTAAATTTAAATTGTACAGCTAATTCATTAAAAACAAACAAAATATTAAACAAAATTTTATTGGAAAATGTGTGTGTTCAGGTTACAAAACTTTTGAAGTAGATTTTGGAATCAAACTTGTAGTTTGCGTATACACTGCTGACTTATAGAATATATAGTTTTATCTGAATAAATAAATACATACATATTATGCATGAGAAAAATGTGTTTTTTATAGCCAAACTGATAAATGTTTTCTTTCACAACCAAAATAGTTTTACGATGTTTCTCTATAGTTCAGTTTTGTATTTGTGTTTTATTTTTTTGCTCATTCGCTTCGGTGTATTCTTTTGGCTTACATGGTGGTACCTAGCAAAAATATATTGCGTATACAGGTAATATGTATATATATAATATTATATGTATAAAATATAGGGTACTGAAAAGTAAATAGAGAGATAGAAGAATTGCGAGTGAGTGAAATAGAAAGGACGCGTGTGACTTTGAGGAGAGATGGAGAGAAAGAGAGAAAGAGAGAGATAGTTGCGACGGTTCTCTTCTCTTGTTTATACCTGCGCAGGAGGTTCACCGAATAATATATATAAAAACGAAATAAATCGCAAAACGACCGAATAAAAATGTTCGGCTGCCTGAAAGTGAGATAAGCGGAGGATATTATTGCCGATAAACAGTGCCCCACGGGAACCCAGAGTTAAATGGGCCAAACCATAATCTCATCTTCACGGTAATCCGGACCTTTTGCCGCCGGAGCGGACGATCAGATTTCGCGAACAACGTTCCACGCGATTTCTCCCACCCTTTGCAAATACCCACCCTTCCTTCCTCACCACTGTAACGGTATTCTCCACTATCACCGCTAATCGCCACTGTTCTTGTCTGCGCCTTAACCATATACGTATACGCGTATATGCCTTCGTCCCAGCAGGACACGTGAGTTTCCGTCGTCTACAAAAACTGTCGTAAAATATAATGTTTTGTGATATTATTGAAGGTATATGCTGTGATGTAGCTACCTGCATGTCAGTCCAGTCACGAATGACTAATTTATTGCTACTATTAAAACAACGTGGAATCGTCTTTGACTAAATTTGGTTGTAACGTATCTAAGTACTCGACAATTGAGGGGCATCATGATTTTATTTTTCTGTATAAATTGACCCCGAAACAATTTTAGGTGGGTAACTTGGTTTGGGTGTAAAATTATTATTGCATTGAACTTTTGTTACCTATTGAATAAGTAATAATATTATGTTGAATTTAATTCAGTGTGATAAATTAGCATTATATGCAATAAGTATAGTTTACTTATTTACTCTATTTGAGTCAGCACACAGATATCAAAAAGCAAGCTGTATTATTGTGTTATGTAATAAGGAAACTTGAAACTGCAGGGAAATATTTATTATTGTAGGTAAGTTATAATATGTCTAACTAATTAAACATATAAAAGCAATACTAATATTAGCATATTATAAGTGCATAACCTGCTACATTAATTTTAATCAAAATTATAAAATAAGATCAATATTTATTTAAAAAAAAAAATAAATTATAGATAATATGGGTGGTTTTTAATTTTATGTGTGTTTTGGTGGCCTTGATATTTGTCCTTATGCGGATAAAATGTATTTTTTGACACCACTGCTGGCCGCAGTTATTATTATATTGTCGGTAACATTGTCATCATCCCTATTTCTTCCAGTACGGTGTTCGATGCGACAACTAATTACCATATGTACATGTGAAATAAATTATCGTCATATTTTGCCAGGTATCCATAAAAAACAATCTTAAATAATAATAATACAATTAACGGGTTAATGCATAACAAGGTGCCCGCCATGGCAGTAACCTAGCCAAGGAGGAGTTGGGTTTTAAACTCCCTCAATTGCTTTCCTCTCCCCCCTTATTAATGTCTTATTATTTATATTATCGTTTATACCAAACCAAACAAAAACTGTAAAAACTTAGTTAACCCACCACCATTAAATAATTCTGGCTACACCACTACACCAAGGTATAACTGCTTCTTTCGTAAACGTTGTCGTCATGTTTCGATGTGTTTATATGGGTATTCGTCTGAGGATCAGTCTCGGCCTTCATGTGCACAATATTGTATTATAATAATATATCAATTTTTTATCAGAATTTTCATTTTGTATTCGCATGTATTCGCACATATTCGTATATGTGATTATTGATTAATAAAGGATTTCAATTAATTTCCTTTTAGCTATTGGACGAGAGTATAAGGTAAAAATGATACATTTTATATTTAATTCCAATAATATTGTTGAAAACATGATAATAACTGACTTTAAATTACAAATATAATATTAATATTTTATATGTTGCCAAATTACTTTTTTCCAGTACAGAGTTAAAATCAAAATTCAAAATTTACAATTGAGTTGAAACTTAAAAAAATTATGAAAATTATATTTAACTATTAATTTTAGTCTGAGTAATTATCACTTTCAAATAATCTTTTACTTTTTTTTATTTTATTAAAAAACATTTAAAACAAATACAATACACTTAGTACAATGATTCAATTCGATAAGTGGTTATTAACATCAGGTTACTGTTATGGGCAGGCACTCAGCAGTGCCACCAGGAATAAAATAATCTTAAAAATAAATAAATAATTTTTATTTTTCCAGTAAAAATTTAATATAATAATTATATAGATTCAATTTGTTTGAACTAAATAATCTTATATATAAAATTGTATCTGTCATAAATCACAGTGAATTATAATAATATTATGAATATAGTATATTTTAATCGTTTGACAGATTACACAAACATAATTTTTAATACAGTTTATGAAAGAAAAATGTTATTCGTTTTATCTAAATAATTATAAAATATTATGTTTAAGTACAACAGATTTAGCAAATATTAGATTTAAATATGGTTAATTCTAATTGATTATTTAAATATTTAATGCGATATTAAGATAACTAAGCCTGTAATTTATTTACAAATTGAACTATTTCGGTATCACTAAGAATGATACATTCAACTATTATAAGCAATGAGGTATTTATTAGATTAGTACATGTATTGACATATTTTTATCAAATATCCCCTAAATATAGCTAAATATAAGCTGATTTTTCTTGTTTGTTTTTGTTTCAGGTTGGTTGATTTTTGTTCAAACAAGTATTGCATAATATTAAACCATTGAACTAATTGTAAGTATTTTAACTATTATTACCAAATTATGTCTTTATAAATAATTTATAAGAATTATTCTTCGATCACAGAAATAATTTTTTTAGATTCTGAGCGGAGCGATGAATGTATTGATTTTACAATGATGTGTGTTTTTTTTAATTTTTTAATTTTTTTTAATTTTAACTTTAATTTTTGTGTCTGTCATCACGTTTTAGGACAGAAAAAATGCTTCGATTTTCTTCAATAGTACCTTTTCTGATAGGAAAGTGAATCTAGTTGGTACTTTGGTGGGTCAAAAGTCAAAATTTCCCAGTAGTTTTCATGAGCGCCTGGAAAACAAATGAAACATTTTGGGAAAAACGGGAATTTTTACGGAAAACCAATTTTCGACAAAATCGATTTTGGTTTTTGGTATAACTCTAAAAGAAATGACCGTAGAGACATGAAATTTTGACCGAATGTTTATATAAGCATTTTCTAGCATTTTCATTTTTTTTTTCTATAAATGTCAATAAAAATTTATTTGTTGGGTAAAAAATCTTGAAAATTTAATAGTAGGCTTCTAATATATAGTTTCAAAGGCAGATGAAAAATATTAAACATCCGTAGTCACAATTTTATTTATAGGTAATCAAAGTTCAAATTTTGACAAAATACGTAAAAATGACGAAAATGTGCAATTTATTTTGAGTTAGAAATTCATAAAAATTTTTCTTTTTAAATCTAAGATTTGAAATGTAATACAAGATTCCTCATAAGTTTGCCTAATTTTATCAATAAAAAAAAGTTTATAAGCAAGTCATAATAAATTTTTATGAGCATTTTAAGTTCAAATTTGTACAAGATTAGATATTCACTCGATTTCTCATGTAGCGATTTTCTTATTTTGTTGCAATTCAAAACAAATAACTGTAGATGCATGAAAATATCAATGAATGTTTATATAAGCTATTTCTATACACCATCTAATTTTTAATATATTTCGACTGTTTTTCAGCTTTTTACGGACGATTTCAATTTTCAAATTTTTTAGTTTTTTTTTCTATTAATATCAATAAAATTTTATTTGTTGGGCCAAAAATAATGAAAATTTAATACAAGGCTCCTGATATATTATTACAATAGCAATTGAAAAATATTAAAAATACATAAGCACACATTTTTTTTATAATCATTTAAAGTTCGAATTTTGGCAAAATTTATCAAAATCTCGAAAATTATCAATCATTGTAATTAAACAATTATAAAATGTTCAGTTTTCTTAACTGAGGATTGAAAATTTAAAATAAAGATTCTAATAAATAGTACATACTGTATTCAAAAAATCTAAAAAATATTTAAACACAGTTATTTTTTATAGACATTTTAAGTTCAAATTTGGACGAAATTACATATTAAAATCAATTTTAACGAGTAAAAGTATATATTATAATATTTTTATAGCATCACTGATAATTTTAGGTAATAATTAAATAATATGAATAATATTAATTCAACTTAGCAGCTACCGTATAATAACAATATCAATATAATTTAAAATATCCTAGACTGACATACCGTCTCCGCTCAGAATCGTTTTTCGTATACAATGATATATAATATCATTGAATTCAAATTTAATACCATCCATTATAGTACAGTGATCTACTTGTAGCCTACTGTACAGCGGAGTGACATCCACTTGACCTTCTTTTTTAATTGTGTATTACCTATTTTATAAGAGTTATTGTTGCTAGAAATATTTGTCAAAATACATGTTATCGTTTTGGACGTCGAGAGACTGTGGTACGAGTAGCTTTGGAGTGTACGATCGTACCATAATACTATTATAGGCTTTAGAGTATACTTTGGAACAAAATAGAAAAAAAACATGGAAAATCCTTCTCCGAAATATTTTTTACACTACGATATAATTACTTTATTCAACCATTCCATTTTATAAGGATACTGTTGACATAATATATTGTATATCGTAATGTAATTTTTGTACATTATAATATTCAACCTTAAATGTTCCTTAATATTTACAACAGTAGAAATTTGTTGTTTAGTTATTTGCAATGGTAGAAATAATTACATATTCCACTAATTTTTTAAATAATAGTTCTGTGAATAGATTATAATATATAGGGGACACAATGAACAATGGATATAAATATGCATATGCTTTAATATTTTACAATATTCATTAACTATTGAAACTTCTGAAGAATTTAACATCGAGTAATGCTCGTATCCTAGCTCGCTCAACCTATAAGAATTTTAAACATTTAAATTAATTCGTAAATTGAATACTCGTCAATCGTTTGAGAAGAATATTGTGCTTAGCATGTTCCTGCTCTAGTTCAGCATTTAAAAAATATATTATAAAATTTACAAAGTTGCGTTCAACCTATATTTTGATAAAAAGTGAAAGGTATAATATGTCAAAAAATTTTTTATGATAACAAATAATGGTTTTAACGTTATTGAGACTTATTCAATATAAAAATAATAAATTGTTATTTCTGTTTCATATTTTTCGTAAAATTAATACATATAGATGTAGGTATAGTAACTAATTATGTACTTGATTATTTATTGATTAATGGTTTTAATTTTGCTAATTATATTATTATGTTCTGTTATTTGAATAAAATTGTTATTATATTATTTTGATCTATCATCATTAAAGTGTAATTTCCATCATAACTTTATTATTCTGAACATATTGACGTAAGGATATGGGATAATTAAAATAAAATGGGTAATAATATATTTTTGTTTTCTCTAAGTAAATCTAAAACAATTATAGAATCAAAACTTTTTAAACTATTGTACTTACGCATTATCATCGATAAAACTACTTATATAATACTATAGAATAGTTTACATGTACATACAATTTATTATTTTAAATATTGGAATAGTTTAAATAGTTTAAATATTGGTCAAATAGTAAATAATTATTATTATGAAAATAAGTATTTTCTATATTTAATAATATAACGAGAATATAGTTAAAACATAATGTAAAACTATTTTGATACAGGTGAAAAAATACTGATAAAAACTTCAAAAATGTAAGCTATATCTATTGATTAAACCAATCGAGTCAAGATAGTTCTCCAACAGTGCTATTTTTAATTGTATCGGTAATTTTTCAAAGCATGAAAACTATTCTAGCTATTTTATTTTATATATTAACAAAAAAATTGGAAAATCCCGGTTTCCGTACCTTCTTTAGTATTAATTTTTAGATAATGTTTAGATTCAGAGTGGAACTATGTACTTATTGGTTTTATAGTGATGAGTTTTGTGTTTTCTTCCATGTCTGTCATATTTTTTACTGTAGAAAAAATGCTTGAATTATAAGTTTATTGATTCGCTAAATTTATCAAATTACAGAAGTATGTATACAATTTTTTCCTAGTTAAATATTGTTAATTATCTATGAAAGCTTTTAATACGATTTTCATCTTGAGTTTATTTTACTGAGAATAAATAATTAAATAAAAAGTTCAGCGTAAGATGACATACATTTTCCCTAAAGTTTAAAGATCAACTTTTGTGGACATTAGATATCTGAACCTATATAACGATTTATTATCAAACATTTTTTGTTATTTTCATATAAGGTTTTAAGATTAATAAAGTAAGTTACAGTAATAATTTAAAAATATTGAAAATAAATAGACATTTTTTTATCAACGTTTGAAATAAGAATGTTTACAAAATTCTTCAAAATCATAAAAATTCGTAAACTGGTTATATACTTACCTATCAGTAATATATTTTTTTTGTTTTAGTAAAAAAAAAAACTTGTATGGAATCTCCTATTACAATATCTATTGTTAGCTATGAAAAGAAAAACTTTTATGAATTTCTAACTTAAATAATTGTTCATGCCTATAAATAGCAAAACATTACAAATATAGTGTCACTTATTTTTTTATAATCATTTAAAGTTCAAATTTCAACAAAATTTATCATATATCAAAAATTATCAATTATTGTTATTAAGAAATATAAAATATTCAATTTTTATAGCTAAGGATTTAAAATTTAAAACAAAGATTTTCATAAATAGATTATACTGTTACCAAAAAATCTAAGAAATATATTAATACAGTTATTTTTTACAGACATTTTAAATTCAAATTTGGACGAAATTACATATTAAAACGATTTCAGTTATTTTTTTGTAATTAAAAAATATTATTCGTGGATATATGAAAGTTGTATAGTATATTATTATATTTCATTTCATAATTCATACACACAATAACATTTTCAAAATTCTCAAAATTTAACCTATTCTGTAATAGATACTTTTTCCCAATACTAAAATGCATTGCTTTAATCACAATGATATCATAAAATATAACTACTTAACAATATTATAGTCGGACTAAACGTCTTCGCTTAGAATCGTTTTTTGTATACAATGATTTTATATCATTGAATTCTAATTTAACACCATCAATTACAGTAACCCAATGAAGTGCAGATTGCCATCAATTTATCCGCTTTTTACCTCTTAAAAGTACCAATTTATTAGAATCATTTTACCATCAGAAATTATGCTGTTATTGAAAATCAAAGTATTTAACTTCCCCAAATATTGAGGACCAACAGAAAAAAAAATATACACATCTTATTAAATACAATACATTCATTCACTACTCATATAGTATGTACTCAGAATGTAAAATATCATACAAATATAATATTATTATAGAAGGCATGCTACTAGATATTTTTTATCTGTAAGGAAAATTGATGAATCGTAGACATATTTAGAGTATAGTTAGAAAATATCCAGGAACATGCCAAATTTGGTTTGAAATTTAATCTTTTTTTTTTGATTAGCGTTTCCGTGGCAATAAACAAATCATTACAAAAATGAGACTCGCTAAAATCGGTTAAAAAATAAAAAGTTGAATCCTGTCCAAAAACAAAAGAAATTATGAATTATCCTTAATAAATTTATGAGCACACAATTTCTACTCAAAATCATTTTTAAAATAAGCCATGGTTTTCATTAAATTCAAAATTAACACATCCAATAAAGTGACCTGGTATTAAATTAGTAATTGCGAAATACTCTTAATATATAATATATACAGCAAAGTGACCCTAAGTTTTTTTTTAATTTCTGTACGTAGTGTTTGGAAATAGTAGAACTAATAGAAATGGTTTCATAATATTATAATTGGAAAAAATGAATTTATTATTAGCTATCATACTGTATGTAAAATGTTTTTTCTTGTAGTACCTACAACTCTAATATTAATTATACACATAGGGTCTGCATATATAAATTGCATACTTCATTGTACTAGGTATTATATTTAAAACATTTTTTTTTTTTGGAAGATATTATACTTAATTTAAAACGGTATTTTTACCAGTCTTTATTTTATATTATGTTTTATGAATGTTTCCAAATGATGTATAGGGTTTTGAAAATTTAAAAAAACAATGGCACGCACAATGTATTTATATATATATATAGTATATACCTAATCTTCTACGGAAAGCTTAACTCATCACAATTTAAGTGTGTTCCAAAATACATAATAATTAATTTTTCAAAAAAAAACTTTACATTACACTTATAAACAATCCATAGAGAACATAAAGGGTTGGGTGGTAGGGTTGAGACACTGCAGGATGAATAGAATGATTCATATTTTCCTTGTGGTAGAAAAGAATAGAAAGACAGTAGAAAACGAGTTTTCTGTTTCGAGAGGTTTTTTTGTTTTAGTTTAATTGTGAAACAAAATTATTAACAGCGAATACGGAATAACATACTGCATAATTGCATGAACTTGTAATTTAAGAACCCAACTTAAACTGATTATGGTACTTATAATATTATATAAATAGAAACTCAGGAACAACATACATCATTAAAAAAACATAATATGTTGTATTTATTTATTTGTGCCAGATAATAATATTCCAAAATATATTTTATTTATTAATTTTATTCTTGAAATCGGTAAAGAATATGATGCATATTATATACTGCTTAAAGTATATTATATCCAGTTGTGAATTATGTTTGAATAGATAAATATAGTACGGCGTATTTTAACAGATACTTTTTATAAATAAAGTTTTCAAAGTAAAGATACAACTACTTGTTTTGAAAATAATTTAAAATTCGGATTTGAGTACAAATACAAATACATTAAAAAAAGGTATTTATAGATACTTTCAAACACTTTCAAATTGTTTATAAAATATTTGATTTACCTTATAAATCTACTAAAGTAATTGTCATGTTTTTATTAATTTTATAGAAAACTTGCACCGTATCATTTAGTGGAAATTTAAAATACTCAAATGTTTTCTCTGTCGAAGTATTTGAATTTTAAGGCAAGTATAGATCACAGTCAAAAAAAAAATATTATAAGAATAAAAAAAATTAAAAAATAGTATTTTTAAATTAATATGTTTTTGATTTTAAGTACAAATACTTTGAGAAAGTATTTAAATTACTTTGCTCAAATACTTTTTTTTAGAGTATTTAAAATACTTTTTTTGAGTACACACAACGAATTTGAATACTTTTAAAGTTAACGGGAGGTATACCCTTATACAATCTAGTGATTAATGGATCATAAGGTTTTTTTGTTTTATATTTTATATACTTACATTATAAGATGATAAAATCATTCAAACTTAAATTCTTGAGCATTTGGTTCATGATATGTTTTATTAAGTACATATTTTAATACTCCTGTTGTTCTGTTTGACTATAGTTTCAGTGCTAATAATAAAGGGCCTAACTAATAATTATAGAAATATTATTATTAGTACACAATTTTCTGCACTAACAATAAATGACCGACTAGTGATAATGTATAACGTAATATTATAATACTATAGATTATATGTTTAAAAATATGCATTATATATTTATATATTTATTCAGATTTCACAGCATATTTTACTAACGTATTTTATATTTATGTAACACAATATAACCTATGTTAAGGTTTATCATTTTTTTCATCTTACTTATATTTCTGTTATACATCAACTATATATTGATAATTTTAATAAAAATATTAATTTATTTTGACTGAATATTTAAAAAAAAATTATTTATTATAATATGGTATGATGGCAGAGATGGCGTTGAATAATATTATTTACAATCGACATTGCATATAGTTCAATTAAGATATAATTATATGTTAAATTTTAAAACAGCCCGAGAGATAAGATACTAATTTTCTCGGAATGTGGATTAGTATCTCCCTAGTAGTGTGAATAATGAATTATACTATGATACTGTGTTTATGGTCAGTTTATGTGAAAAGCAAATATAAGGGGTTTGAATAATAAATTAACAGACCACCGAGAAAATACAGGTCAACCATAAATAATATAATGTTCCAAATATAATTTAAGTATGTAGCATATTATTAAAATGATATAATGAAAAAAATGTGAGTTGGCTATGTATACTAATATTATATTTAATAATAATAATTTTAGATCTAGTAAAAATTAAATAAATAATTAATACCTATAAAATTATAATATTTTATATGAAATTCAAGACTCGTTAATTGATTAAGCCAAGTCACAATATTATATTTTAAAAACAAATTAAAAAATACATATACATATAATAATTTATAGGTAGTAATAATTATGAATTTATAAAATATTTGTTGTTTAAACTCATTTATAAATATTGTAATTTCAATAATTTGCTGCAATGTTAATCGATGATTATAGTGATAAAATACTTTTTATTATCTCAGACTAATTGTCTTATTCTTGTGCTAGTGAATATATTTCGAATAGTTTCGTTACATTTTATACCTAAATAAAATATTAATATATGGTTCAGCAAATATGTTGAACATTATTTTAAAACTAATTTATAATAACTTATGGTCAACTAAATAATTATTACTAGTGAGCTACGTAATTTATATTTATTTTGTAAATTAAATAAAATAAAATAAATATAATAATGAAAATATAGAAAATAACTTATAATTCAGCTATCAAACATATTGTGAAAGTTTATCATTAGTTTTTAGATATAAATATTTTTTGAATAACAAAAATTAAATAAAAAAGTTTATATTAATAAATAATAATTGTACCTACGTCTTTTTGAGAAAAATCAATTGTTGTTAACAACTATTTTTAATATGGTGACATTTAAAAATTTTTTTTTATCATATTGTATCAGACGATTAAAAAAATAATATGTACTACAGTACATAAAACTAAAAACTGTTACAACAAACCATGTATAATATTAAAAAACAAATTTTCCACATCATGTGTTACGCCGACAATGTATAGAACCTAAATCTATCTAGTATCTGTGTGTTCATTTTTTTTATCAATAACAAATTAATTATTTAAATGAGAATGTATAACTACAGTTAAAAGAATTAATAAACGCTACGCAATTTTATAATTGTATCAGTTAATAAACTCGTTGATGATGCCAAAAAATATTTATGAAATTAAAAATAAGTTCTATTTTAAATTAATTTACAAAAAAAAAAAAAACGACCTAGATGCGATATGTAATAATATTTTGACTCCGATGTTTTTGCTATAAATGTATAATATATTCATATTTTCCAATACACAAGTATTATTAAAACGCTATTGAGTTTTGATCAACTTAAATAGTCAGATTTATGAATACGACTGTGTAAAATTAACACATTGTCAAACAACAGATTTTCTGAAAAATAGTATTATATATTATGCCGTATAACAGTTGTCGAGGCCAAAATGTGTATTGTGTATTCTTACCTTGTTAACAATATTAGTTAATTACTTTATGCATTGCTGGTTGAAATAGTTTGTCATCTTAAAAATAATGTCACTGTAGGTATATATAATATATAACATGCAGAGTGATTCACAAAGCATGTTTACACGAATTTCTCATTTATTAATGAATTTATTCAAATTTTAGATTTTTGGAATTTTTAAATAGGTCTACTAATTAGTATACCTAAAAATAAAGAACATATTTTCAAATTTTTTAGATTTTTTGTATTACTTAAAATATCAGCGTTAAAAATTACTGCATAATTTTTTTGAAAATGCTCATGTACTTAATTCAAAATTTGAAGGAGTTATTTTTCCAGGAATAAAAATGTTATACTTAATAGATATAGTATTTAAAAATGGTTTACCAAAACTATACAATGTAATATGTATTATTTAATCTGGTACTTATTATACACATACAATTTTTCTACTGTAATATTTCACCTTACTAAGTAAGAAAAACCATTCGCTTAAAAATCTCTACAGGACACTCCTTAAGTAGTTCGAAAATTCTAAAGAACTTAAAAATATCATCTTTAACTATTCCTTAATATTCCAAAAATCAGTTTTTCAATAACTGCATTATTGCAGAAAAGAAGGGGTTGAACATGCTCAGTGAACCTGATATACCTCCCGTATATTAGGTATACTCAATACTAAGTTTTATATATAATGTGTGATCGATTTAATCTTCTACTAATGTCGCACGTCAATGTGATACTGTAATGAAATTAGATTTCGTTGCGCAGGATGGATTTTACACGCTCATGTGGTTCGTGTTTTTATCTATTAAAATACTGTGTTTGCACACATCTATATACCTACATCGTTTTAAAATCCTTTAATCCTTCACCTCGTATTTGTGCAAATACAAAGTAAAAATAGCTCAAAATCGTCGTATATAATAAGATATAATATATTTGACAATGACTCTCAAGCGAGAATACAACAACTATAGCCGAGAGACTTGTGGAATTCGCACAAAGCACCATCTTCAATAATATTTTGCAAAAACTAAATGGTATGCAGTAGTAGAAACCTCGTAGGCAGATGCTGTCGACCACTATATTATATAATATTATGTTGGTAACCTAGTTCCATTCATTGGTGGTGGTGTGGTTGAAAAAGTCGACCTACGCGTACCCCGATAAACGGGTTATTACTTATGTCATCCTCAAACAGTCCGTCACCGACAGGTATGGCCAAGTGAATTCTTCAAAGAATTCCACGAGACCAAACGTTATGAATAAAGTATAAAACAGCAGAGGAATTGCTAAAATATTATAGGTGTACTTGGAATTCTTACGCCCTACAACGAATACCTCTATAATTTTGTAATTGGACGTTGTGGTGGAAATTTTATGTTAATATAAAAGATTCAAAATATTTTCATATAAGTATAATATGTGCTTTTCTTAAAATTGTATGTATTTTATTTTTATTTTTAAGATATTCCATTTCATATTCATCAAAATATAAATCTTAAAATATGCTCCAAGTAGTTATGTTGATTTTATGTATAATTATACATAATATGTAATTCAAGAATAATACAATATATACTATCCATACCTAATGGTTTATACTATCGATTTCCTTGTAAATGAGAGTCGCATAATCTATTATTAAAATATTTCTATGTATGTAGTTCTTTATTCCAGTAGTATATATTGTTAGTTTATTATATTATTCTATAAAATAACAACAATAATTATGTTAGTTAAAATAGTTAAATAGTTTTAATTATAATATGCGAACGAAAATACTTTTTTTTTATTTGGTATTACAAAAATTGTTGATTACAATGATTTTTTTTTATTGTGTGAAGGCTTCATGTCTGAATGTTATTTACGAATTGTAGGTATTTTAAGTGTGGTGATGGTATGGTTGGTTAGAACACTTGTATATGTGGCAAGAAGTTGTCACTAAGACTCAGGAGATCACCCATCCGGGAACTGGTGACAACGGCTGATGATTGACTTCAGAACGTCATGTTTGTCATTTGAAAACAACCACCATCGTGCTACACTAGACCACGATTACAACAATTATAATTTATAACTGTAGTTTTTTTAAATGTTTAATGAATAAAATATTCATATCACAAGATTAACTAATTTCCACCAATTTCTCGGAAAATCTTAAGACTATATTATACAATTTACCTACCTAAAAAAATGCAATATGATGATGTATTTACATATTTTAATTACATATCTAAACTCACCAGTCACCATATATATTAAATCTTATTAACTATGGCTGATAGTTAATACATTATTTTCTATGAGCATTTAAGTACTTTTTCTTTTATTATTTACATTTAGATATATTTAAATATAAAGCTTTTAGAAGATATTATCCTTTTAAGTGCACTGAACCGTTATGGGTCCATAAACAAATTTACTTTCGTCATTCTTCAAAAAAGCGTCGAAACTATCTTTTGGCTTTTGTCGGAGAATCGTCACATTGCAATGTGATGTCATGCACAAAAAACTGTTTTATTTCCTGAAAATATTTTTTCCAGATGTAAAAAAATATATTTTAATTTAAATTTAGATTTTAATGAATAGACTTTACAATTTGTTTTCATTGTGTAAATGTTCTCGGTGTGATTTGAATAATTAATATTTTATTTCTTTATTCCAATAAGTACACAAATTTTAACGATTAGCATTGACGTTAACTTAACATAAATAAATAATTATTCGTTAGGCCGTCACTATCAAGTATCGGTACATAATTACGTTGTACATTTTTTTGTCCATTGTAATGTCGAGTAGCGTCCTAGATATACTTAACTTTAAGGTTTTATATTATTTTTGCATTAAAAACCTATACAGCCTAGTTTTTCACGGGCTTAAGAAAATATAAACTATATGACTTATGATAGTGGGTGTTATAGACGTTTTAAAATTAATTTTTTGTGGTTTATTTATTATAAATATATTTTTTTGTTTTCGTATGAATCAGCGATTGACACCATCAAATTAAGTAATAATATTATGTTCTTCAAAGTATAAGATAGGGATGGCTGTTATTCACAAATATCTGTAATATTTGTTATTGACGTTGTGATAATATTAGAGATCAATACGGACATGTTTCATCGTTATTGTGTATTTATTTCATTGGAAATTTTATGTTAATCGATCATACTTCACATAATATATATTATTACATATAATACATAAGACGTACAAGAGATAGACAGATTTAATATAAATATATATGTTTATTAGTATTTCGCTAATTTATTGTATTATTGATCTAAAAACAGAAGTAGCAAAGAGTGCAACGAGTATAATGTAATACTATAAATACAGATTTAAATTAATTAATCTATAAAAATCATAATTTGGGTAGAATTGTATTGTATTGTGGTTAGCGCGTACACAATTGTATCAGGTACAAGTAGTGCATTACTTTGTGGTTTTTTATTGTTGGTATCTTATATAATATACATATTGGATATGTCGTTACCTCTACTTGTGTGGGTAGTATTTTATTTTTTAAAAAGCTACTAAAATGTTCACCACACAAATGGTATATTTTTAGGAAGTACTATAATTTGTGTACATACCAGAGCGAATTTAAAATTGTATAATCCATAGGTAGAATAATTAGAATACCGAGGCAAGTAGGTCACTACTCCTCTATAGACACTTATTTTTTCGACGCTACGAAAATTTCCCTATACTGTTACATAAATATACACGAACATAAATGTCAACGCAAGGGGCGTTTTTTGTCAGTTACCACGTGTTAAGCTGAAACCCTGGCATTATGTCTGTAGAAGTTTGTGTTTAATAAAGTAGGGTACTTAGAATACGAAACGTGTTTCGTATGAGTCCATAGTTAGTTTGTGTGTTTAATTTGCAAGTTTAATTAAAAATTTTCCTAGAAGTTGGTTTTGTTTATGTTGATTTTTAAACTGTGATTTGAACCCACCTCGCTATCTAAGTCAAACATGACAAACTTCGTTATTGCAATAATATATTACATATTGGTGCATTACGTATTCATACAATTGTGAAAGCTGGAATATATTAAGCTCTGCACATGCAAGGATAACAGGCGATTTTCTAATTGATTTATGTAACCTGATAGATATGTAAGTATAATTTACTATGTTGATAGTTTTTAGTCCTACGTTGAAAACTTGTCTTTTTTTCTATATTTTTTCTATGTTTAAAATATTTTCCCAATTGGTTCTCTGATTTTAAATAAATAATAAATTACTTAGCGCAAAAGTATCATAAAAAGTCATGTCTCTGAAGCAAATAATCGATGAAGTTAGGTAGAGTGTATTCTAAAATGATAAAAACCATGTTTCATTCACTGACCTCGAGAAGTGATGTGAATACATTAAATGTTTTCATCGTAATAACGATTTTATACTTGTGTTTTTTATAAAAAATATTATATATAAGAACTTATAAATAGGTACTAGGTAGGTATGTACTAGGTACTAATAATCTCATTTGAAAAACGTTTTTATGTCACAAATTGATGGTTATATGACAATATTAAAATTAATAATTTACATAACTTAGAAAATAATTAAAATATTTTTTTCCGTTGGAGAAGTAAAATAAAGTTTTTTTTAAAAATGTGATTTATGTTTGACACTTAAGTGGCAAAAGCATTTTTATACAGTTTAATATTTAAAAAAATGTTGCTTAATTTTAGGATAAGTTAAAACTTAAAAGTGTATAAATATTATATAAAATAAATTATAACAATAAATTTTATGTTCGTACTATTATTGGTTGATACCTAATATTATGAAATTATATAATAACGAATAGGGAAAAAAATGATCACTCAATTTTTTCAAAAAATTTTCGAGCGAAAACACTTGTTGAAAAAATCCTAGCTAGAATTGACTTATCGATTTTTGGTTTAGATAATAATATGTCAACTCATAGATAAAGTTGTTTTAATCAATTGTTTAAAATATTTGTAATTTTATGCTGAATAGTGAACAAGTAAGTTTTCAATTAAAACTGTCATTGAGTTATTGACTATATGTTTTGATGGACAAAAATGAGTGCGCCAATATCTTTGTAAGCCTTGATACTAGGCCTAACTCATAGGCCTAACATTATTAATTTATTACGGATATTTTGAATAAATATTGTAGTAAATGCTTATGAAATGTATACAAAAGCCGCCACACATAATAATAGTGATAGTGATAATGATGTTATTTCAGATATTATATTTGTCATTTAGGTGTTAGGGTCACTTTAACGAAGGTTACCATACCAACCAAAGGAAATAAAAAATGCCGTTTAACTTCTGTTGACTAATAACACCGAGTAAGGAATAAAAAGTTTTAAACACGAGAAAAAACCAAAATATCTTTTATATAATAAAAAAATATCAATATTATTATGATGGCTGCGCAAAAGCCTATGTAAATTAAAAGCTTTCACGCAGCATAAATTAATGCACACATTACGTCTTGATAATCTGTACCAACTAATAAGTAATAATCGTAACTAATAAGTACAGCAACCATTGTAATATGCTTCAAAATACTTTTAATATGAAATCCTATTGATATATTGAATAATAATATAATTGTGTTATTATTATTTTTTTTTTTTTGTGAAGTAATTAATAAATCTATCATATAATGTTCAATGTTAAATTTTTTCTTTTGAGGTAAGAAATATTCATAAAAAATGTACTGTACTGATTGTACCTAAGTATGAATATAAATCATGTTTATATTAGATCCAATTAAAGGTATCTAAATCGTATAATTACCGTTAATTTAGTTGTATAGTAGGTGTAAGTTAAAATCAGACATCACCCAATTAGTAATGATTATAATTAATATTGTATGGATAATGAACTATTTTGATGGGTATTGGGTACCTACCTAATATTTTGGTAAAATGTAGAATATAAAATCTTTTTGTCTTTCCATTTATAGTGGGTACCTATTTTTTCGTATTGGCACCAATACATGGGAACTGAACTGTTTTCACAAGACTTGGCCCCACACAAGTCTTGGATCTTAAAGTGGGTACCTAGCATATATTATTACACTCACTCGTATTATAGGTGTAAGTATTTTGAATATGAAATCGACTAAATTCAGTGCAAATTGAAAAACTCGATTGGGGCTTCTAACTGTAGTTGTATACTTCAAGCACATTTGACGGCAATTTAATTTTCTTTTCACAAACACACTTGCCAACAAACTTATTCGGTCTCTATTACGTACATTTACAGTTTGTTCTTATCTATGGCATGGCAATGAAACCATCCCTTTCCACCGGTGTGGTGGTGGATACAGTGAGCATAAAACACATTGACACGGTAGGCGAATTCTCCCTTACGACCGGGTCAGGTCGGATAAGACGAATAAATAAACAACAATTGCCCGGGTTCCCGTGCCAGAAACCTTGTGTACTATTATTATATGCACTCGAACAGTACCCCACATACAGCATAATAGTACCTTCATGCACACACACCCGCACCCACATATGTATATACATTCGAAGGAGTTTGTGATAGGCAAATATTTGAAGTGCCACACACTCTTATTTTCTTATCCCACTATGCGCATACCCGCTAAATTCATGTACACATACACACACACACACATAATTATATATATAGTGGGTAGGTATATGTGCCCTAGGATTATTCTTTCAGCACATGTATAATTCCAGACAATACGGACTCTGCAGAGAAAACCTATTCCTTTTCAATTTCATATTCAAATATTGCCACATTGGTTTGTATAAAAGATGATCTTAAGATATTTCTTATTTAAACGACGAGGAATCAACGTATATAGGTGGGTAATCTAGATATCAGTCGCTGCAGTGCAGTGCAGATACCAGTGCACTGCTTCATTTGTTTTAAATATTATTATTGTAAAAATATTTTCCGTAACACAACATAGGTAGGTACCTATACAAAGTAAGGTATACTCGCGAGTATTTGCTCTTCCTTAAACGCATTACACTGCAGTACGCGTTCGTATTATTATTTTCGGGTTTATTTGCTTTTCATTTTTAATCGTTTCTGATTGGTTTAGTTAGACTTAACTGAATTAAATTAAATACTCGTGTACAATGTTATCAAGATATTTTTAACTTTCTATTTAGTAACTGCGCTGTGCAAATAATAATACTATGTGTAAATCCTTTTAAAAACTTATATACGTCTGCTTTATATTATATTTTGCATGCAATGTTTTACTAAAACTTACAGGTTTATAACTAAAGCTTACATATTTTTGCGCTCGGAATATAACACATTAGCTCTCTTAAAACTAATCCCAAGAAAATAGTCAATATAAATTATAAATAAAACTATATGATTGTGAATATATATAATATAAACTAGGCACTTTGTTAAGTTATGAAAATTATTTTATACAACAGACATTCTCAAATATTTATGTAATAGTTTGCCTGTCACTTAAATAAATAAAATTAGAATATTTTAATAAATATAAATTAGGTTTTTAAAACTATCTTAATTAAAACTAAAAAAAATATATTTCAAAATTCCACGCTTCATCGCTTAGAAGACGCAGACGACTACTAAGTCAGTAAAGCAACAAAATTATGTTTATAATATTACTTAAATAGTAAAAAGAAAAGGTTTATGGACAAAGTTTATGTAAATGAATTGTTACCTTAGCAAAAATAAAATGTCTTTCAGTTTAATGTCAAAAGATTTTGAAAAGTTTAATTTTGTAGAAAAACTTATCACCATATATTTTAGCTAAACCAAAGTATGAAGTAAAATATATTATGCTTACTCATCTAACACTATGGTAATTTTATGTTAGGAAAATCAAAACAAACCTTTTTATTAAATTTTAATTTGTATCGCACATTTTGATTTACAAAGAAATTGTGATCGCAGCTATTAAACATAGTTGATCAAATATAGTTGATAAATATAATTTTCCTTGATAATATTTAAATGTAAGTTACTTTTAAATTTTATAAATTACACATGTTGTCATACATCATGATTCATGTTTTATACAAGTTATATAGGTACCTACTTATATGGATAAGTATTACCTTCATGGATTTGAAAGTCATGAAATAACTTTTATTGCAGTACTACAACTGATTTATTATTATTACTGAAATTAGTTATATTATTAGAATTACTAATCGAACAACTGCAGTTAGGTATAGGTACTACCTTTTAAATATTGGTAAATGTATTTTACACAAAATCAAAATACAAATATTGGTTTGATATTTATCCGTCTGAATAATAACATACGTGGTTTAATTCATTATTTTAATTGGAATTTAGAGGTTATAAATCAAGTCACTTATAAATGTCAGTTTACATAACGTAGACATCTTGTAGAAAATGTGCTTGCGTTGCTTTACAGTTACCTAATTAATTCTTGCGCTCCACTTTGCATACACATATATCGATCAATGTCCTTTCTTCATGACAAAATGTGGAAGTCGTTGAATTGAAAACAAATGATTTTAAGTATAAATTATTTATCGACTGTCTACACCCTATCTGGATTAAATCCAACTTTGTAGCGTATATATATATATATATATAAACGATATACGATGGTACTATTATATGTAGGTCAACGGCTGGTTCGGGACCAATGAATGGTAAATTAGCTGACCACTACCGCTATACCCATCTAGTATATCTACTATTTGTTCCTCATAAATCCCAGATGACCTGACACCCGGCTAAACACAACCTTTTCTTTGTTCTATCCTGCACGGTACATTCGGTACAGTTTTGCACGATAAATATAACACACTATACCACGGTCCTTGAACTTGAACTGGTTAACATAGTGTATCATATTTGGTTGATTAAAAATTACATAATATTCAGACAATATTAATTGGTAATTAAAACAGTATTATGTTTAAAACAATATTATTGATTTTTGATTTTAATTTCTTATATTATAGTGTAAAATGTATAATATTTAAAAAGCATTAACTTATAATTTTTTGTAAAATATACTGACAGCTCTAATTTATCCCATCTTTTTTTCGAATAGTGATAAGTAAACTATAGTTCCTCAACAATCAACACCCAATTTATGTTTGTTAAGTTGTACTTGCATTATCTCTATTGTATTGTGTTCTGTTAATCCGATACTTTTAGTTTAAAAGTGGTATATAATGTATAGAAGCAATTGTGGAAGACGACACTAGAATTATAGTTAGCCATTGTTATTTTTTTTCTAGTCTACGAGATACAATTTCATTATTAATTACTATTCGAACAAATCCTGTAAGAGATGCCGTTGAAAAATTGGATTCCCCTCATATATAGATTAGTAGGGAAAAAGGTCGGGTAACAACACGAATGTGACTCTTCGAGAACTTGAGCTGCACTTAGCCACGTAAGCCGTCGTCAAGGCCACCACAAAAAGAGGATTTGAGTTGTATTTGTAAGGAACTGCGGCATCCAGCTACATCAAAGAGACAAATGCCAGCAATGGCAAGGGATACCTATTTTGTGTCTTTGTGACATAAATATAATAATTTGTTAATTATAACGGTCTGAGTCACCGTCGTAGTTGTTTACCCGGACGTGGACGCAGTCTCCGAAACCCGCCGAAGAGCTGAACTTGAGAGAAACATCCAGGTCGACAAATCCGGTCGAAACAAAACATTATTCGTCGGTTCCGAAACAGAATGTTAATATATTTATATAATACAACTGCCGTGCACAACTGTAATGTGGCGTTGGTGGCGTAAACTGTTGCTAGTCGTTGTTATGCGTGCTAATATTATAATGTTTATGTATAATATGTGTTGTGTGATTCGAAGCAAAATGCGAAACAGCAGAACCTAAGGTTTATATGGGTGACAACGACTACGACGTTTCCCGCTCGACGGCTGTGCTTTGCGGCTCGCTGCTTCCGATAACTTTCCGCCACCATTAGGTCTCCCTCACGGTAATTGTATACGTATATTATAAATATCAAATATATTATATTATATGGTTTTCGTTGTCGACGTGGGAAATCCGGCGTGACAAAGTACGACGACGGCAGAGAATTCGCCACTAGAGAGAAGGTGAAGAGAACTATTAAAACATTGTCTCGAAATACCGAAAACGAAGTCAAAGGATGGTGGTGAGGGAGGGGTACACAGGGTATAAATATTACACACTGCAGATACAATGTGAAATTGCAACGTGGGTGGCGTGGCATTATTGTATTCTATATTATTTATAAAATAAATGGGAAGTGGTTGCGAAATACAACCTCTCTCTAACTAGGTAAGTACTGCAGTTAACCTAACACAGAAATAATGCAAGCCAAGCGCACCTGTACACCGTATACCTGGAGAGATCTCCCTGGGGAGATGCGTAGAGGTATAATGTATAATATATTGTGTGTGTTTCCTGGGGAGGGGGGGGGTGAGGGGATGGATTAGGTTAGGATATTGGTTTTGTTGTTTTTATATACTAACTTGAACACACAAACTTTTGTATGATTTTTATGTAACGCTTAATTCCCAGCTCCAGAACTTTCCATTACTTTACCATTATTTAAAGGTCGTTAAGTGTGTCATATCCAACCACTGGTTAGACTTTCTCCATGCTATTAGCTGTAGTTGATTGTTATAAAGTCCTGCTATTCCTTTCTGTGAGGTGACTAACATACTTAACATACTGTGAAAAAACGTACAGATTGGTTAGAGTCAAATCCAAAAATGTTAGTATATGGCTAGATACTCGGGTTTGGTCTTAAAACTATTTATGATTTTGATAACAGACCAATTTTTTTGCATAAATAATTTTAAAATTGAATTTAGTTTACTTACCTACATATTTACTGAGAACATTTATAATATTGTATTAACAATCGTAAAATACATTATTAATGTTGATCACACATTATTGTTGCTTAAAATGTACAATTAAATACCATTATAGATTATAATATTGTCATTGCCATTGCCTCTTAAGAATGTTCATCACGTCATGAGTATAATATAATACAATCAATGTTATGCAAATACCAAAACTAAATTAATCCAACCATTGCTTGAATCTCAAAATCCTTTCCATTCAACTATGATTTAGTACTTCCACTATCGCTATATTTACGACTTTATATTACCAATAATATATTATGCGACTGTGCTATACAGAAATCCTAGTGCTAATCCTATATTCTTAAAACCATATAGTCAGTGTTGTCTTGAATCTAAGGAATAGAGAAGATATATTTATGATTTTAATTACCTACTTAACTATATAACACACATTATATAGATTTCTCGATAAAATTATCAAAAGGTTTTAATATGTAATATTTTCATAAATTGTAATACATTTTATTGTTTATAACACTAATTTAGTTACCTAGTATTATGTCGTATGTAGTAATATTAATTATTAATTAAACTTAATTTTTTTGTACCTACATCATACTTAGTTATTATTTAATTGTAAATTAAAAATAATCTGTACTTTAATATTAAATTGTTTGTGATATTTGGTTAGGTTAGGTTAGGTTAGGCTAATAACTTTTACAGTTTCAAAATTGGTCTTAAAAAAAATTACATATCATTATTTTAACATTGAAAATCTTATACTTACGTATACAACTGGTATGCAGGTAAAGGTTAATTTCTTTTAATCATAATATTATAGTACACATTTAATTTCAGCAATCAAAAATTGAAAATGGCCCATTGCATGCATTATTTTCTGTATAATAAGTATAACTGAATGCTCCGAAGAGTTATATCCCAACAACATATTTTGTTAGTTGTAAAGTACAAATAGTATAAAATACTTCCAATTCAATTTATAACTGTAATTTTAAACCTTGGTATTATTTTAACTTATAATAGGTCAACACATTTAATAAATAAATAGTTAAAAACAAGTTATTTCTAGATCAACTTTTTATTTATGTTTTTTTTATACCTAATATGTTATATAATTAATAGCAAATTATACCTAACAATATTTTACCAATCAAACTATTGGGGTGTGCATATAAAATATATATAATTAAATATTATACAAATCACAAAATGTGTTATTACTTATTTCTTTTGGAAATTATTAGTTTCATAATAATTACTACTTTTTTTGCATAAAAAAATCAAACAAAAGAAAAAGTTTTCCCACGCAAACAAAAATAACAACATGGTGGCAAAGAAAAAAAGGAATGGGATATTATATATGTATGTTTAAACTTTTTTAATGACGTTTCTGGGTGAGGGTAACTTGAAGTATAACGCTCAGCATTTTGTTTGGCGTGAACTTTTTATTATTATGCATCCTTTTCCCGGAACAGGATATTTATCATGGGTCTATCTAGGTTCTAGGCTCAAGGTTCTAGGTAATAATAACGTTGATAATAATATGATAAGTTTTTTTTCAGAAAATAAATTACTCATACTCCATGTATTTCTCATTTAGTTATACTAAAAAAAAAGAATATTACTATTTAACATATTAACACCTTCAATAGAAGTTGTTTATTATAGCCATAACTAAAAAAAAAAACAAAATATAATAATATTAAGTATAGAGAATAGGCATATCAGTGAATAATATTATGGTGGGTATATAAGTAAATACTTTGAGTTTCATATTCTTCATTTAGTTGCATTTATTTTTTAGATATAGTTGTTATTTAACGAATTAAAACAATATTTTGATGATTTGTATCGGCTGTTGTAAATGTTATCGTATACTTTAAACGTCAACTTACAATAAAAATGTCAAGCTCAAAGATAAGTAATAAATAGTTTACACATTTTGTAGGGTACCTAATCTTTGTTACTTTACTCCTGTCAAAGTTAAACTTTAATAAATTGCTAATAAATAAAAACTATTTTTGAATCATTTAATATTTATTTTAATGTCAGAATATTCATGAAAAAAATTTAATTTAAATTAAGAAACTATAAATTATCTTACAAAAAATTAAATATCATAATTTAAAAGAAAAACATGGTTTTTAAGTTCTTCGAAATAGGTACACGTACCTATTGTTATTAGAAATCTTAAAATGTTACTGTTAAAATGATATGGTATAAATGAAATTTGTGAACACTTTAGAATTTGTTTATAATAGTACCTAACAAAAGAAAAACTGTAAAGAAAACAAATAAGATTACAAAATTGAATTAAATATTTTTCATACTGAACATAAACTGTTTATGATTATATTTAAAGTATAACAAATATTTAAAAGTCCGGGCTTTTAAATTATTATAATTTTTTTATAGAAAAATATTTTAAAATGTACATCAAAATATGTACCTACCCACTTATTTAAAAAAAGGTACCAATAAAAATAAAAACACATTATTAAAATGAATTATCAAGCAATACATATTATCTAAAACAGCTATTAAATATTATATAAATTATATATTACATTTTGTTCTAAAATTTACTCATCGGACATAAAGTATTATTAAATTTTCATATTATATTTATAAAAATCATATTTTTATCTACAATCACGTGTTTAAAAAAAATATTTTGAATAAAATAATAAAACATTTTACTTTTAAATTATTTAGAATCTTTTTACTAAATTTTTACCCTTATATATATAATACTAAGTCGCTATTATCACACCATTTGAAATAAAATATATGAATATATGTATATACAAATCAAATGAAATTGATACGAACTCAATAGAGTTAATAAAGTTCAGTCAGTATGAAACGATATTTGTCTTTAATTTTTTTTTTACTTATACATACTTGAATGGTTTCATTTTCAGGTTCTAAGTAAATACGGATTAAATCGTTAGGGATCGTTTATATTGTAATATTACTGTTCACTCGTAATCGTTGGTGGTGTTTCGTAGGATATAAATCAAAGGCATGTTATAAACAAAGAAAAATAATAAACATAATAATAATAACGTCTCGAAAAAGAAATAAACTATTTTATTACACAGTCAATGATATTATTATTTTTAAGATAATACAAATGATGGACTTGGGTCAAAAACTATATCGCTTAGCTAAATCGTCTTGCGATCGTTTAAACTTTCTTATGCGTGATCGTTCTCGCCGCTGTATACGTTTACGAGTCATCCGCGCCTTATCCTGCACGACTGTAGTTCTAGATTGAACAATTCGATTTCCGAATTCTCAGTCACGAAACTTTTTAAATCCTATTTTTGCACACCAACAAACCCAGATAACGAGATCTTGGATAATAACCTTTCATTCTTTCTTCTCCCGTCCACGCCACAGTTTTTCTCAACTAAGATAATACTACTACAGATAATACATAATATGTGCTCCCCATCCCCCGAATTTGCGGAGTGAGACTTTCATCGCTACTGATTGTATTTAATCTATAACTGTAACTATATATGCAATACAATAAATAAACCTTAAAACTTTCGTATTTTATATTATAATAAAATAATCATGCATTATTGGTTAACGATGGTACATAAAATGATAGTATAGAATATCCAACGGAATGACTGACGTCGTCGACGGTTTATTACCATTACATTAATAAAATTACCACGCATAGTTTGGTGTAATTAATAATACACATAAATTTAGTTTTTTAGTACATAAACATAATAAAAATTCGTATTGAAAATATGAGAAGAAATACAATTAATTCGAACAGTTGTACGTGCCTTTTTTATCTAAGAAAGCATATTTTTTCATAGTATACAATTTGTTTTTATACTGAAAAATAAAAACACACATCATTACAAAATGAATTTATTGCTCCGCTCAGTATCTGAAGCTAATGTGATGTTAAAACTATATATGCTTATAAGGCGTACCTATAACCGCAGTACCTATGTATAAAATGTTATGTTACAGAATTTATATTTGATTATTATAATATGATCTCACTCAAATAAAATCTTAAATATTAAAATGTCTATGATGTGGTGTCATGGTGGTGATCTTTGTTTATTCCATTTAAGACCTTACGACCATTCACTTATCTCCCGTCGTACACATCGTTGTCAAACCCACTTTTGTGTACTATCCCAATTGATTATCATATCAAGTAACAATTGTTTACACACTTGTGTCCTACTTATATATAATACATAATATTACATATTATATAAACATATTATGTATGTATACGTTTGGATGTTACATCGTGAAAACGGTGGTTTTAAGTTCCCTCGCGGTCTTTGTTACATAGCTCCGCAGTGACAGCTTAAACGTCGTATTTCGTGGTTGTTAACTACTTCGCCGTAGCTTTATTTGTCAAAGTGTTTATGTTCTGTTTATTGTAATATAAATTATGGTCAGATCGAAGAATTGAAGTAGTTGGATAAATTGTCAGAAATAAAAAATATGGTATATTATTAATTATTATAGATACAATCCGAAAGTCTCATCCAGGTGCAGTATAATAAAATATGTATACATTCAACTATTAAAGTTATAATATAATTAAACATTGATGCTATTAATAATTCGACCACCTAGTTCGATAAGTCTTTATACGTAATCTCGTGGTCATTCTTGGTACATCGTTTTTTTTTTTAATATATATTATAATTGTTTGTATTGAGAACGTGTTATCATAAAATATATGTCTCAAACAATCCTATTGGTATATTATATCACTTTAATACGGTTTTGTTTTTAGGTGTCACTCTACCTATTATCACTTACTCTTAGGTATACCACTTTTGCACCAATAATACGGTGGTACCGGTGGTACTACCTATCATTATGCATTATTACTATACTGAGTTCAGATATCCGCTAAATAAATATCTTATGGCTACTATATTATACATTGACCGAGGCATAGTGACTTATAGCTGCTGTTGTTAGCCGTAGGGGGCAGGTTATATCTATCATAGCTAGTACACAACCATGCAGTGGTTGGAAAAACATAATATTAGAATCTTGCTCACGATTATATGTTTGAAGTGTCCTGGCACCGGCGGAATTAATAAAGACGGAAAATAAGATCTCGTTTGACAAGACGACCACGATGACCAAAGCCCGCGGCTTTTCGGGCAGAGAGGAAATGCGGGGATCAATGATAATGATGACTGTGATCGGCGAGGGTGGTGGTGGTGTGGGTGCCGACCGGCATCATGGAGTGTAGAAAGCTATACGCACTCGCCAGCATTGTTAACTGTATCTAGAATAATAATAATATATACGGTGGCGGTGCAGTTGGGGTTAGGCCAGAACGCCTTCATGATATCTTCCAATGAGCCTATTCACTGTGAAGGCGGCGGTGGTGGCTCTCACCGAGAACCACGTGTTACTGTTCACACACAACTATGATATACACTGTATAATATATTACATATATATATTGTATGATGCAACTGTGTATACGCGTGATGGCGGCGGCGTTGAAAATACCCTTTTGTTGTGCTCGAGTCCTTTTCCACCTCCTCGCTCCCCTAACCCCCCAAAAACCACCCAACACCACCCACCACTCCCCACCACTTTCAGTAATGCCCTAAGCCACCGCTTTCCCATTTCCTGTACACGCGCTGTTCTTCGGCGTCGTACGACCCGCAGGTGTATTGTCTCGGATAAGCTGCCTCAGACTTTATGGAAAACCGTTTCTCTCATATACTGGTGTGTTATAGTATACGTGTACATTTATTATACACAGCAGTTATGTATATTAATATATTGTAATATGATATAAGAGTAATCGTTTGTTATTAAATTATTATTATAATATATGTTGACAGAGTGATTAGTATTATATGTTATATTATTATATTATGTATTAAAAACGAATGATAGAAATATGTAACAATGTTATATTAAATCATTCCAGTTAATCCGTTCTCGGTGCGTATTGCGCTGATGCCTTGATGTTTGATATAATATTAAATTGCTTACAATAACCCCTAAAATGTATGTTATATTATAGCACCACATCTATTATTATCGTATTCCATGTTATTTTTATTTCGGTAAACGATATAATATAATGAATACCTAGGTAACAATCGAAGTTAATCGTGAGTTGTACTTAAATAGGCATATAATATGCGGCCTTTATGTCTATTAATAAAAGATTTATTAAACTACACAATATGTATATGTGTTTGGAAGGGCAGCTACAAAATATTGGCAACGATGCAAAAATTTAAATCCAAAAGAACTGCTATTACTATTAAACATTTGAATTTAAAGTAAAATTAATTAAGTATACAAATTTTATATAATATTTGTAGTTTCAAACTAAAACTTTAAATAACCAATTCAATTAATTATAAGCACTGCACAGTAAATTGATAATAATATTATAAACATTATTTTTAAATGTATAACTTTCGAGCTTGCAAAGTCACTATAGTACTAAGCGGTGAAACATTAATTCGTTTATCAAATTTTGTTCTTTTGTTGATAAAGTTCCTATTTTCTCTACAATTTCGATTAATTGCAGTTTATTATAATTGTCAATTGATTTTTGGAGGGACTCAGCTGTAATGCATTAAAGCCACAACATCTGCTTCGGCCTATTTACGTCACTTAATGATATTACAATGCTGTGAATATAGGTGTACCGTGTGGACTGAAGACAGATGTTAACCAGTGGTTGGTACACAAGCACTTACTCGTTTAGACATTTATAGTTACTTATATGGAAAAAAATCTCATTATTGCCGAAAAACGCCTTTCGGCCGTAATACGTTTTCGTTTCTTCTTGCTGCCGTTTTTATATTGTGGTCTCAAACCATTTTCACGATGAAAACGAACCATGCTACATGTGTATTTAAACTGGAATATTTATCATGGCACCTCCGCAACTCTCCACACAAAATTATAATAATATATCTCCTAAAGGTAGCTACATAATACTTTAATAATACTATGACAGTAGTTGTTGATACCTATATTATATTGGATTACAACTTTGTATTTGACTATTATTATTTAGTGATAACGATGCGTCTGCAGTCTGAACTTTATCGGTCGTTAAGTAATTGATCAACTACTCCATCAGAAGATAAGATAATTTTATTAGACACATATGCATTGGGAACAAAAAAATGAGTATACGCGAATTGCTTACGTACCTAGTTTTAGTAAATATAGTTGCTCGTAAAATGAAAACATTGAATGTCAGCAGTATACGTGGTTTAAAAAAAAAAATCAATCTCCGGGCAAAAGAATACATAAGTCGCCTTTAGATTCAGCTGCCATGTCTTTAAAAATAGAGAAAAAAATAATTTATCTTTTACAAAATATAAATTGATATGTTTTATAACTTTTTGAATGTCACGATTCTTTGGATAAATTTTATTTGATGAATATATTATATCCAAACGAAAATATACCCCCCGGGTAACCTAACATCTAGATTAGATAGAGATAATCCAACCTTTATCTAGGTAATATTATGCTAGATAAGACTTCCTCATTTTTATTATATTTAAATAACATATTTATTTTTGTCAAAGGTAAACATAGAGTAGGTAACTAACAGTACTATGCTAATATTATGTACAAATTGGATAGTGTCCCGTTAGAACAATTTTAGTAAAAAAAATAATATGATTTAAATAAAATGTATCTAATTAAGTAAATATGTCATCCAAGATAAACAAGAGAAATAATGGCACAATATGTAACTAGATAAGATAATAGATATATCTAGATAAGCTTCAACACTACTTATAGGTGTAGTCCGCATTAATACTTCACGGGGTGCATATTTTTTCATCTGGCATAATAATATCAGTTTTTTTTTCAATTTTTTAATCATAATTAATTTGAGTTTATTAAATTCAAATGCTAATGTTCTGTGCACATTTTTTAGTTTTATGTTTTGTTTGTTAAATGCATATTTTATTTATTTGTATTCATTTTTGGTTGAATACTAAATAAAATTAGAACTTAATTTGTTTTTCACTGGTAAGGTATAGGAATCTAATCTATATCACATATTGATCAAACCACATGAATATATTATAGAAATATGCCATTATAGTTATTACGACAATTAATAACTGATTGACTATTGTGAATTTTTCAATATTCCTCGTCATCCATGAGCATTTCCAGGAATCACCCAACCCAAATTCTGGATTGATATTTTAACAGTTTTTAAAAGTGCAATAGATATTGGAACGTCATACAACTGTTTCCTTATTATAAACAGGTATCTCGCGTATATTATTATGGCATTCAAACACCCATTTATGTCGGAGGTTTTATTATAAAACTAATAGGCGTTCACGGCTATCCCGTCAAGTTTATAATAATAATAATAATATACCAAAAATAAAGATTATACTGTAGTGTTGAACAAAAATTATATGGACAACAAAACGGCAACAATATTTAGATGGACACAATTTTTTTTTTTTTTATCGGTCTAAAGCCCTGCAACTAAGGACATTAGTTATTATAGGGTTACGGTTGTAACGGTTAGAAAGGTTGTTACGGTTGTTTGGCAACACGTGTATGTGTGGCAAGGTTTTCGCCACTCTGGCCCCTGTTGGTTAGGTCACCCATCCGGGAACTAGTAGAAGCGGCCGTTGCTTACTACCAATCACGTTGCGTGACTGATTCCAGACATTGCGCTGCGCCGAGACACTGACATAACTATTATAATGCATTTGAGAATATGTAAATTTTCTACAATATTAATGTTGTCATAAAATACTGTCAACTATGTAACTGTTCTATAATTGTACGGGACTCTAATAGGTTTAATATATTGTACCTAATATTATATTATAATTCTGTATGAGTTAGAGTATATTATATTATTATATATTTCAACAAAGTGATTTGTGCATCACATGTGTGTGTGCACAACTTACTGTACAAGCATATAATATATAATTTAATATTGCGCGACACGGGAAATAAACGCAAAGTCGTGAATCTAAGTAATTTTCTAAGTCTACTCATGTGCGTTCAACTGATATACTAAATATGTTATACCATGTAATTAAGATTGGTTCTATATGCATATATACCAACCTACGTATAATTCTATACATACACGATATACGCGCGTATAGGTATATAGAGCTATTCATACAAATTCGAGTGACAAGCAATACGTTGCAATTACGTTGTTCTCCGAGTGAATTTAGTGTACATAGTACATATAGTTTTGGAACAAAAGCTTGGAGCTGCGCTGTGTTTCTGCGTGTATAATGAATGCTACAGTAGGCACCACCGCCACCGCCAACACCACCACCGCCACCACTACAACCGGGACGACGACTCGGATTTGTAAAACTCATTTAATTTGTTTACACCGAATAAGAGCTTTGACTCGTTTCGCTCTCGTTAAGACAGCAAATTGGATTTTACGTTTGAAATAGTATATCTTAAAAATCATAAGCGCCCGGCGTATTCCCATTCCGTTTTTGCACGACGACCGTAAAAATGCAACTCGCTGTCCCAATTATTCCGGCTCGTGGTAATCCCGCGGTCGCGGTCGGTCGTAACTCGCGCTCGTCAGTCCGCTGGGCGACAATAACAATACGTAAGTACATTCTTTTGGGGTTGGTTTTTTGTTTTTATATTTCAGTCACGCTTTATTATCGCATCTGCCCACGGTCTGCTACCGCGCCAATTCGGGTTTTAATTCGTTTCCATGGCGGTCGTCGCGATGATTTTGCGTCGCGGAACTCGATGGTTTTATAGGCGTCAAACGTGGGACTTGCGACATATTATAATTATAATTATTTACAAATTCACTATTTGCACATGGTTTTGAAATATAATATAAAACGCATAATATGAGTTTTGGGTACGATTCCCGAGGGAAACCAATGCAAGGCGTTCGCTACGAGATGAATATTGCAGATCGTATTTATATTGGGACATATTATACGACAGCTGCAGAGTCCCATGGACCCAAATTTACACCTAACTTGGTGCGAAAAATAATAGGTTTCTACTTAATTGAGTACAAAAAAATAACCTGATTGAGCCCAAAAATAACGCACGCGTGTCCATCCGATAAATGCTACAATAACAATACCTAGGTATTCTCTCGGGAGTGGTATTTTTTTTATATTTTAGTCACTTTATTACCACATCTGCGATCGCCATCGCAGCCGGTCTGCTTCCTTGATTACTCGCATTGCATTCGTTTATTATTTTTATTAGAGGTCGGCGTTCAACGTGGATTTATAGGCGTCCAACGCGCAACCAGCGACATATTATTATACGCAGTTTCATCATCTGACTACAATTTTAAATTATAATATAATATAATACACAATTTGGGTATAACTAGTGTATAATACGGAGTACGATTCCCGGGGGAAACCATTGCAAGACCATTACCCGTTCAAGATAAATCTTGAAGACCCTATTTTTATGTGGGACCAAACTTCCATGAACCCAAATGTACCCCTGATTTAGTCCAAAAAAAAACAACATTTTCCTTCCAATTTTACAGACATACAGCCAGTACATATTATATAGGATTTAAAAAAATATATCTATTATATAAAATGCTAAACAATTAATATAATTATTTTAATTATATTAATAATTATTAATAACTAATTAAATACACAAGTATTCGAATTCAATTACATATTTATCTCATTAATAACTGTTATTATTATCAAATATCATTACCAAGTACCAATGATCAACCACTGATTTATATTTGTATGAAAATAATCTCATCTCGTCCCATGCTGTTATTATTTCATATCGTAACCTAATAATAAATTATGTAGTTAATAATATTATAACAATAGGAAAATCCATTATTAACTAGTTGTTGTATTGGACTCAATTATGCGTTTATTATCGGACGGAATTTATCCATAAATATAATTCTAAATCAAGGACTGAACTGTATAACACCCTTTCTATGCCCCTGATTCAGAATATAATATTATCTGTATACGTGTTTATTTATATTTTTGTTTCGAAGACACCCCAAGGCGTGAAACAATACACAGGAAAAAAGTAACAGGTAGTGGTGTATAGCTGGTAATGCGTGATATAATAATGATGATAAATAAACGCTAAATAATAAAAAGGACAATCGATCGTAAAAAGTAATAAAATATATACTCGTATAGACCTATATTATACCTTTCTTCGCATCGAAAAAAGATATGTTTTATATTTTTATTCAATACGGAATGCAATTGAGATTTATGTTACTATAGTTACCTATATACCAAAGAATATTCATGATTATATATTTAGAAAAGTAAAAAGGGACCGACATTTTCACCGTCTTCCATCACTAACAATAATACGTACGTACCACTAAGTGGCGATTTCAAATTGTTCTCATTAGCGTCAGGAAATATGTAAAAAGTAAAAGCTGTAACAGGTTAACCGTGTTTTAAAAATATTTTTTATTCCACATACGATATTAATTATTATGTATTTCATTTTACCTACTAAGTACCTATATCAAAACGTAAAATAATTTTACGGTGGCTTTAAGAAGATTGTACATAATATATATGACGTATACCTACCTGTAAAATATCAAATGAGTAGATTTTGGTAACGCGATAACACTGTTTACAGATATAGCGAAACAATGGCGTTTACTTAAAATAAATTAAACACTAAAATAAAGTTGGCTGTGAATATAAAATAAGTTAACATAACATAATATGTATATATATATTCCCTCTTTAGATGGTGTTTAAAGATTACCATTATTCTTTTAAAACTCGAGATTATTATGCTAAAAACCCGGCACGGAGATATTTTAAAATTCATAATAGGAAAAAAAATCTACTGTAAAGTGATTATTTGATGAACTTCTTTTCACTTTCATATATAATACAACAGCAGCGTGCTCAGTTTTCGGGGGTAATGTTGTTATCGACAGGCATTGCAAAAATTGTTTCCTTGAGATCAAATCGAAACCAAAAAATATGTGTAAAGAATTCTTATAATTTTAAAAAAACTCCAGTCCATCCATATTATCATTTTTATTTTTTTGGCTTATTCCAGCAGCCTTGTGCTTCAACTACATCTGTCCGTGCTTCCTTGCAGTCCTTGACCAGTATTGTTCCACATCTCTTATTCCCAAGAGCTTGAATCCTTATCTGACTCGATCAATCCACCATTGTCTTGGTCGTTTTCTTGGTATTTCCTGTCCGGTTACCATGTTGTGACCTCACGTAGTGTTTAACCCTCCGCTCACCACAGACGTGTCCGGTCTAGCTTATCCTTCTACTTTTGAGGATCCCCACTATGTCTGGCTCGTTGGCAATAATAAAATTGGCGTTCCTAGACATACCAATTTTGTTCTTCATTCATATTATGTATTCTCCATAGAAATCATATAGTCAATTAAATTAATGTGTGTGGTCGTAACATTGTAACGAAAGTCAGTTTAGCTTTAAGGATAATTATTTTGGGGCTATAATATGCATGCATTACTAACACTGAATTCTTAAATTGTACGTTTATAACTTTAAATTTCTAGTTGATATGGCCTAAAACTAAAATCGTAAATTTGCAGAAAATCACGTTTATAGTCATTTACAGGTAAAAATGAATAAAATAAAAATTGAATTTTGTAAAAAAATTTCAAATATTAATTACCTTTGCGGTATTCTTTGCCCTCGTCATAATGAAATTCTCATAATTTATTATTATAATAAATCGGTATCTGTTTCGTCATTCGATTATAAGAAAACGACCGATGCAAAATATTATTTGAAAGTTGTATTAAGGATTGTAAAATAGTGAAGAACAAATATAATTGTTTTCTATTACATATTATTATAAATATCGTTATAATGGCATGAATACAAATTATTTAGATGGCACTGCATTTTGACTCTATTGTAAAATATCGTTATTGCTATAGCTTACACGCGTATTATATATAACTTACACGACACCACTGCGTCATAAAGTCGCGGGTTGTACGATCGCCGGGCACATATCTCTCGGGGCGCGTTCCACGGTGATAAATCGAGCGCGTGACTCCGACTTACGCATCGGGTTTTACGGGAGCGGGCTATCCGATAACAACCGCGGGCATGCGTATAATACAGTTAACTGCTGCAGTGCAAGCGGGGTTGGAAAGGGGATGGGGAAAGTTCGGTGTGATAAGACGATCACTGCACCACAGAGAGGGGTGGCGGGAAAAGAAAAAAATATCCCCTTTACCGAGAAGGGACTTTTTATTATTGTGGCGATAAAATTATCGTCAAGTAGTCGCGGGCGGCCGTCGTAGTTCCTCGGCTCTGTAGCTGGGTAGTGTATATGTGCGCAGAAAAGGTGAGGGGACGAATGATGACAATTTCCATTGTATCTCCATTAGGCCCTCGCACCGAAGAGTATACAATATAAAATATATAAGCGACGTATATTATTATTATTATATTATACATATTTTGTGTGTGTGTGTGTGTGTGTGTGTGCACGCGGTATTTTCTCACAATAGGTCTCAGTGGGGAAAATGTACAAGGGGGAGGCAAGGAATCAGTAGGATACACTGACATATATACGAGTCGTGAGAGAGAGTGAGAGAGAGCGACAGAGACTGTATTCTGCAGTTATCCATGAAGAAGGATGATCGGGTGGTGTGAAAGTGGGGGGGAGACGTTCGTCGTTCAAAAGCCCTTCGGAATAGCGCCTGTTTGTGACAATCGGAGCGCGGCGACAACTGAAATATTGGCATTTATTACACTTTGACTCGTTGCCGGTGATCTCTTCCACCGTGCAGAGCTGCTGCTGCTGCAGAGCCGGCGGCGGATTCGCGAATATTTCCACCTCTAACACTGATATCTTATACACGATAATATATGATTATTGAAATAATAACGATAGTAATAATGTTATATGTGGAAGACGAAACCATCGGATATAATGGTGTGGGATTATCATTATTATTATTATTATTATTATTATTTTCTCGGAAGACAAATCGGAGGTTGAACGATTTTTCATCGTAGGCCCACGTGTATAGCCTGAAACCGACGGTTGTATAATAACGGCGTTGAGGATGACGACCGCCACTGGTCGATACGGAGCAAACGGTGCAATAGTTAAGACTTATCTAGACAAATAATTTATCTGAACACAATTATCTAGATGAAAATTGTATTATAAGCTATCCCTTACATAGATATAAATCTACTCATTATTTGTTCATTAAACTTAATAATATATAAAAACTTCAGTTGTATTCTACTTTGATTTATATACCGGGAGGTGCTCAAACAGGGATTTTGTGATTCACGATGGGAAATTTTTTTATAAATGGTTGTTATTGGTCATAGCAGAAATAATTAGTAATATTAGTAGAAATTAGTATTTATTTGTTATTAGTTTCCATTGGTTATTCGAGCAGATCAAGTACAAGCATACCTCAAATTGAATTTTCTAGTATCAAGGTCGCCTACATTGCTTACCAAGGTGGCTGAGTTCCACTTACTGTAGATAGTTACACACAAAAGGAGTTCAGCAATCAACATTTTTTTAAGAGTTATCATTTTTTCAACGAAGTGCGGGGGGATAAGACAGTTTATAGGCTATATAGGCTATAGATAGCTAAAGTGTAGCGCATCACACATGATTTTTTTTAGTATTTAAATTTTAGTTAAAGAAAAAAATAAATCTATTTAAATGGTTGCAATTGGTTATATATTATATTAAAACTAGAATTAGCAGAAATATTGCATATACATTTTATACAAATATATTTATTAAAAATACAAATCTTTGGCATGGATAAGTCTAGCGGGACAGTTAGTTTTGTTGTTAATATTATTTATTTGAAACATAATTTATGAAAAACATTCAGAACTACAAATGAAAACGCATGTAATTTGTTTATACTGCTTTTAAATATGAAAATAATACAATGCATTCTCAAAATCTAAAATATTATCATTGATAGTCATTAGTTAAAGCTTTATTTACTATATAAGTCAACTGTGTCTACTTAAAATATAATTTTTTACGAAGATATATTATTTTATTTAACTATATATGCAAAATTCATTCCCAGTGCAATTATTTCATCTTTATCTATATTTAATTTTAGTCATCATCTATACCTAACGGCCAAGAGTGACCGTTTTGGAGGATCTATATACTATTTATGTTACATATAGGTGCTTAACACGAAACAGGTCTTTTTGATACCCAAGTATATGTGGTATACGGTACACAGGATCTCATTGGTCCTACGTGTTATTCGATGTGCAATTTCACACACGTCACAATCGCAAAATGTTCGCTGTCGGCCGACGCTGATTATTATAATACCTATGATATTATGATATTATCACGCCAGTTTCTAGGAGATTTGTTATTTACACGCGAGAGCACTCATCATCGTAATATTAATATGTATTTATACGGACCGTGGTATACTGTGTGGTATATAATATACTACGTTCCGATGATGCGTATGTTGTACGTGACGCGTAATTTCCTCTAGTGCACATAAACATACATCCATTCATCCAGTTGATCGAAACGGTTTACGCCTTTACGGTTAATATAAAGAAAATAATATATAAATATTAAAATACGATCGACTGTTGTAAGTGTGATACGATTGTAATTTACGTATATACAATTACGAACAAGTCTATATCGTTAAGTCGTCCCTATTTTATAATAAAAAAAAAATGATAGTATATGTTAATATTTGATTATTAACTGTATTAACTGGAGTTAACGAGACAGATCATATTGTAAATGGTAAATACTAAATAATAACTAATGTGCTCTTTATGCGCAGTCAAATATTCAATTTGAGATTAAATCGACCCTTTAAGAAACTCCTTGTTGGCAGTAGAACTTTTTCCAAAACTTCTTGTACTTTTCTCAGTAATAGAAACGACTGTCACCGATTTCCCACCGCACATGCATCCGGAATTGACAGTTCCGAACTTGATACACGACATCCGGTTGATACAAAACGCCGTTGTTTCTCATTTATCAACTATAAAACTGTATCGAATATCCTCATTTCATTTTTTATTGGCAAAATAAAAAAGTCAACTTTTCTTGAATTTTTAGAATAATCACATCTCACATTAAAAAAAAAAAAATATATATCGTCGGGGATTTAATCAAAAATTGATTTTATTACAATAATTTTATTTCGTGACAGAATTATTATAAGTTAAACATATTATTATTATTATTATTGTAATATAGGTACGTCACCGAGGCATATTCTTCGACTATATAATCTCCTCGAATCATTTCGAGTCTAACGGTTAGAAAACAATATGTAAATTCAAAGATGAGAAATATGTATTACAATCGGAACTTTCCGTTTTGTGTTACTATGTTTTCAATTTTGATAAGGTACCCACATGTAAAAGTTAGAATTTTGCAGATATAATGAACGCATACCCGTATAGATACGCAATTATCTATATATATATATATATTTATATATATAAATATATTATAGACTATATTATATAGATACTATAATATACAGTTTAGGCCTCCCAACATATTTACAAGATCGTAGTGTTATATTATTATATATTTACATAGTATTACACATGTTTTGTCAGGACAGAGTCAATATACAACTTTAAATAGTTATACGTCGTACCTTAACGAATCCTCATTATAATCATTATTTTTACACAAATTCAAACAATTTTATTTTATTTAAATGCTCAAAGTATTATAATATAATGCAGTAATAATTATTATGCAGTTTTTTTTTCTCTAATAATATTGAAATAGGAAACCGTATCGCGTACATCGTAGTTAGTAATCAAAACTGTTTATATTTTCGTGTTAAACAAATTATTATGTACTGCGCGTGTATTGACTATGTTTCCTGCTAAAAAGTTTAATTTGTATCCATATCAAATGGCTGGTTTTAAATTAAATTAATCCCCTTCATTTCTACCACTCGAGTATCGTGTTAAAAACGATTTTAAAATTAATTACATAATTTATTGCTGTTTATTTTTTTAGTTTGTTTAGTATTTATTAATTTTTGAAATTTAAAGATTCGAATTCATTGTGAATCATAATTTAATATAATAGTTAATGTGGTTAACAGTATAATTCAAAATAATATTATTATTATATGATGTATTTTAATGTAATGTTTTTACTTTGTTTCAGGTGAGATTCATATATGTTTTTATGATGTATTACAATCGAATTACATTGACTTATGAAATATATCCAAATCAATTATCTGCAAAATCAAAATACAAAATTACCGTGCAGTGTTCATAATATACTATGTACGTAGGTCAGTAATGTTATTTAATCATAAATTGCAATACTTAGAACATAATAGCATAGGTCTAAAGGTGTAACTAAATAGAAGTTTAATTATTTTAATATTAATAATATATGATAGTATTATTTCGATTACAGTATTAAATTGTGTTTTAATATGTCTTTTGTTTGTTAATAATTCATCATTCAATAATAATGTATATATGCGGACTTGGAATTTATAACGAAAAACAATTTTCTACTGTGAATGCTTTGTCTTTAAAGTTGAAAAAAATTAATAGAAAAATTACTTTTATCCTACTTTTTTACTTTTAACATCGTTCAACTGTAAAAATAAAATATAAAAAGTTATAACATAATTTTTTGTCTTGCATTTTTTTTAAAGAATAATTCATCAACAAAGTATTTTTCGGAAGACTATTTATTTAATGCGATTCTTATCTTTTTTTCTTTAAGAAATCTTCTTTCATACATACCTGTCTTATGATATTATTACGACTTAAAGCACCCAAAAGTCTTAATTTAAAATTTTGTACAGAGCCAACTTTGTACGATGTTTAAAAAAAGTTTTTTCTTTACTTTTGAAAATATATTATATTCCTAAAACCATTGTCAATTATACAAAATATTTTTTACTATAATATCGCTGTTTAAAGTATATTAGTTTGTATCATAACGAGCACAATGCTTTAGGTATATAAGTATACTGTTATATTATTTCAAGTATAATACTCAAAATTAGTATTTACAATATATTTAGTAGGTACGGTATCAGTTATTCTCTGGTTTTAATTTATTTATTGTAGTGTATAGAATAGCTGGTTATGTTTGTCTGGTTTATTTATAACTATAGAATTTTATTTTTATTTTTTAAATTATATTTCTTATTATATAGGTACACATTATCGATCAACAATATTTATATATTAATAGGTTTTGCTGGATCTAATTATTTGTTAATTAAGAGTTCATATCGTGTTTTAAATTTTAATTGGACAATATCTTAATTATTGTTGTACTTTTCCTAGGTTAAATAACAAAATACACATGATTTTCAATGATTAATTCACAATATTATTCTGATTTGAAATACGTTAACAAATAATGAATAAAGTGAATATCATATTTCGAAGTTATTATTATTTTGCACTATAACGTAAAATTATTTTTATTTTTTTATTGGTCTATATTCCTCTTCAACATTAGTCATTAGTGCTAAGAGTTATATACAACTATCGTTTCGCATTTTTAAGTGTCTATTTAAGTCAAAATGTAAATATACACATAATGGATTATTAGGTAATTAAAATTATTATTCAAATTACGAATTCAATTAAAATAGTAATCAGAGGTGGATATTTAAAATATATTGATAATATAAAATGCGTGATGTAAGAGATGACAACATATTAACTTAATATTTTTAGTGAAATTTTATCAGCATTTTTATAAAAACCCGTGAATTTATGAATTTTATGTTTATTTATTTTATACAGACTCAGCTCAGTTTATCTATGTGTCAGTGGAGGAAATATTATTTATTTTTAAAAAATTATAGGGTTTTGACATTGTACAGTATCTACTATATTTTTTTATTCCGTAAAAACTTCACATGTATTTTCTAGTGAATATCGGTTAATTATTATTTCATTTAACTTAAACTCATGTTTATTTTCCGTTCATTATATTTTTATTTGCATACATATTATATTAACGAATATAATTGCATGGTGGAATATTTTATAAATTATTTTTATAAAAAAAATGTGTTTTGCATTACTCACCGCCAAACGTCTAAAATAGGTGCAAAACTGCAAAGAAATATTTTGATTTTGATCCCGTCCATTATCTGTTGTAAATAATATCTATAAGTCGGAAAACGAAAAATTACTCACAGAAATGTTTTTCAAGTCATACTATTTAGATTTTGTTGTGAAACACACACTCGTCCTGTATTCGAAGTCGATGTGTATAACGGATTAGGTATATGTACCTTAAGCTACCCACAGTGAATATAAAGGGAAAATAAAATTTTTTGCGCGAGGGTGGCAGCTTAAATATTTCCAAAACACTGGTCTCCCTCAAATGGAGTCTCGTTGTTAAAATCACCGTGCCATTGTGTACGCATTTTTTCTTCTCCTTCGAATGAAGCGATTTCCTTATTTTTGAGTTCTGTGGTACGAACAAAAAATCACCACCGGTTAACCGACTTCATAAAAGCAATAATAATAATAATAATGGAAAAACAACGATAATGGCTATACATTCTTCACGACCTACAGCTGCAGTATATACGGACCGAACAAAAAATACACATAAACACTACTACTTACCGTTATCCGTTTATTATTGGACTCTTTATCAGTATATTAAACGCAGTTTTATCCATCAAACAGCCGTAGTTGTATACACAAACAGTATCTCAGTTGTAGCCAGCACCAACCCTGCAAAAGGCGCGTACAAAAAGTAGCTGTCGGTAATATTAGCCACAGCTCGTATTTATTACTATAGTTCACGAACAATAAAATGTTGTCGTCGCGATTATTCATATTTTATATTATAAATCTTTCACTTTATTGTATAAATTGTTGGTAATAAATTGAACTGAAGTATAAATATAAATAAATAATATAATAAATTTATAACAGCAAATCTCATTTTTCCCAAATTTTGACAATAACAGATTTTAAAATTGTAATGGTCGTTTTAGAAATATAATAAATAATTATGTTTGCTACATTCACCCTTCTATCTCAGTGATTATTGGTACTAGAATTACTCTCTTTTAGCATAAAAAAGCGTATTAAATTGAATACATTGGCATTTGAAACTCATTTTTGCGAAAAAGTAGTATTGGCCCTTTTAGATCCGAGCCATCCACATATATAGAATTACTAATTAACAGTTGTAGGCTATTTTATATATAAGGGGATTCAACTATTTATTATTACTGGTTAACCAAAAACCATCCAACTAATCGGATTAGTAAACAACTATATAATATTATAACAGTACGATTCAAACGTTTACCATGATATATTTACCAAATCATGGTTAGGAAGTACCGTGTCGCTCTAAGCCGTTTATTTATTTATTTCATTTCTGTTTAGCGGCATCGAATGATATAATGGTTATCGTGAGAATGTCGGACGAAATCGTGCGCAACTCGAACCACCGCTTTAGATCCATTCGTACGGAACCGTTTGGGACGATTACCTCACTTAACCGTTTTTAAGTAAAAAGTCACGGGCACCGCTGACACGTCTTCCTTCGACGCACCCTCTCTCCACCTCCTCTTACTATGCCTCAATGCCACCACAATAATTCCACATAATAATAATGTATGATATTATTGTTATATATTTTTTCTATACTTTTATTTCCGACAAGTATATTATGTATATAACAGTAATAATAATGAATGGGATATCAGAAAAGCGGATTGGAAAATGACATTCTGAACTTGGGGCAATGTCAAATGTCAAAAATGTTCTCCAGATTCCAATAAAGAAACGTTGCCAATGAATAATGCATATTATTGTTTCCGAGTGGTGGAATAAAAATATATAATAATAATATCCCTTTCATCACGCGGAACCGTCCGGCCGACATTGGCAATGTATTATAGCCGGCGTGACAGTGGTATGCATCCTTTGGCGAAATTTTCTGACCGACAACCGTTCAAATTATGTTCGAATAAAACTAAACACTTTTTTGTTTTTGTTTACGATGTATTTTTTATCATCGTATCCAAGTCGAAATGTTATGGGTATGAAGAAGAATTATTAAAATGTCGTACGCAAAACTTCAGCTCCATCTCCGAAACTCCGATGTACAACAAAAGCCGTCTTGAAACCGCATATATACGCACTCTTTGTCTAATATATTACATTCATACATACATCATCATATTGGACAGCGAACGGTATATGAGATGAAATGTTGTTTCGAAACTCAAAACTTGTGTATAAAAAATGAAAGTGCGTAGCGACGGTATACGCGTTTGATAATAATAATAATTTTAATTATTATTATGAATTATTGTGGTACAATACCTTCATATTCATTTATTATAATTAGCATACATCAACTTCCATTTTCCCATAAGTATAGTTATTATTATTGATCTCTAAGCTTGGTAAAATATAGGTATTAATGGCGTAGTAATTATTTGTTTAAGAATTTTTTAACAAATATGTAATATTGAAATACGTTGATGATGCGTGTAAGATTTTAAGAATTTTGTTTTTTTTTATTGATCTAGAGCTCAAAAACTATAGCCATTAGCTTTTTTTTTTGGTAGGGGTTACGGTTGTAACGGCTGGGAGGGTTGAAACGGTTGGTATGATTGGTATGGTTGGTACGGTTGGTTGGAAACACGTGTATGTGTGGCAAGGTTTTTGCGCACTAAATTCCCGAGTGGTCACCCATCCGAATACTAGGAGCAGCATCCGTTGTTTACTCTCAATTACGTCGCGTGATTCACTTAAGCCACTAAGCCTCGCCGAGTCACGTTTAGAAATTTATTATGAAATATATTGCATAGAATATTTTAAGTATCTGATGTCTTATAACTATATAGTATATATTTTATCTGAAATATTTTTAATTTTAATACCATTCATAAAGTTGAATATATTATTAGAATTTATAAATTGTAACGTTTTAAGTAGTCTTATAATAAGGATAACTTTTTTTTATTATCTTTAAGTCTAATATCGATTTTTATAAACTTTCTCTAAGATGTTGTAGATTATATAATATTTTTTTTGTAATACAATTATATTGGTTTGAGAATAAGCTTACGTTAGCAGATTGTTAATTGCTTAAAATAAATGACAAAAAAATAGAAATTAGGTTTTTTTCGTCGTACAAAATTGAAAGTTGTTACTTGTTCATGGAAAACCGTAATCATTTTTTTAGCAGAATTTATAAGATTAAATTGCATCATATTAATTTATTGTAACAGAGAAAAAAAGTATGTAGAAAAGTAATCCATACATCTGTTGATAATTTTTAAATTTTTCTATTGTTGAAAATTCACTTAAATTTGCATTATTATGCAATATTTTTTTTAGTCAGTTTTAACAAATTTACATACACTGCTTGTTCATAGATCTACACTTCAACAGAATACTTTCGTCCAACTGCGATAAAGTAAAGACGATGTTTTATTTGAAATGTGTTTTCGTGGCTAGCTTTTGTTTATTTTTATTTTGGCTGATCCTTTCTAGAACAAAAGATTTTATATAAAGAATTTCTTATCGATATAATTTGTTACGATTAATATGTGAGTGAATGACTTGTTATTTTTTTATTATGATATAAATATGGTTGTATACCTGAAGAACAAATCAATAATATTATTTCATGTTATTAGGTATCATATTATATCATTGATTATTTAGGTTTAATTGTTACGTTATACAACACCTGCAGGTTTTCTCATTCGTCTGAGTATTAAAAATTCACGCAACAATAATATTATTCAAAAAAGAAAAATGCATTATTAGATTGTGTAGATTTTTAACGAGTTTTCCTCTTAAAAATGTAGATATCAGCTGTTGTGTATACTTTAAAAACAGATTTTATTTTAAGATAAGAACTATTTTAATTTAAGATTTGCATTCATACTGTAGCCTGTAGGTACCTAGTAATAAATTATGATAAATGATTGTAATTTTATTGAATATATTTTGTCTTACTCATTCAACCAAACATTATTATAGATATTATATATTATTATAACGTTTCACGTTTGTATATTTTTTTGATAGACCGGAAATATCCAAAAACATGTTCTGATCGTATTTAACCAGGAAATCAAAATAGATTTTTTTCGTTCTTTTTCTGTAATACCTTATACCGTTTTACTTTTATAATAAAATTTATACCCGATGAACAAAAACTGGCAAAAGTTCCCTTTTGTATAAGTCTTTCGAAATCGAAATCATATTAAAAAGACATTCTAGTAACAAACTCTCGTTAGCAGAGTAAATTGAAAACTTTTTCCTTCGAGTAATTTTGAACACGTTTCATTTTCACGGAGGATTTTCTTACTATTTTTGGTGTGACTTTAAAATCATTTGGTAAATCGTTTAGGTATATAATATTATCAAATAATTAAAAACATGTTTCTATCGTATTACTTATAACATTATAGTTTGGTTACGGTGTGTATGTACTCCATAAAATAAAATAATAATTTAAAGTATAAACTAATAGTTACAGTTAAATGAATAAATATTTTTCAAACTTGTTTACATTAATTTAAAATTGATATAAAATAGGTAGTATAGATAAGTATAACTTATTTTAAGCGTAGGTTTAATTGTTTTATTATGTGTGTTACATAATTGCTGATTGACGGTACCAGTTGTAGGTAAGCATACAAAATATAATGCAATTGTTATTGATACGTCTTGATTTTTAATTTTTAAATAATACCTATAATACAACAAAAAAGTATTTGAATGAATTATAAAAAATACTGTTTTACACATGAAATAAACATGAAACGCAATACCAATTTTATGTTTTCGTGTTCATAAAATTATATTACATAATATTATTACGTTACTGTTATATTATAATTCTTCACTAGGTATACTTTTGTTTGAGACAGTCTGATAAATTATTATCTAATAACTTTTTCTCCAGTAGCCTTAAATGACTCCTAATAAACAAAAAATATTATTTCATTCTTTAAAATACCTACTTTACTTTAGTAAATAAATTAACATTTTGTTATTAAGTTTTATTAAAAGTTAATGCGTGGGTGGTTTAGCATTCGTACTTTCACAGAACGTATGTCATATAAGTCATGCAACTGTTATAAACTAGGATTTCCAAGGAAAAAAAATTAATAACATTTTTTGTAAAATGTATTATTTATTATAGTACGTTATTACAATGTACAAGATAATAAAGAAAATTCTATCTGGAAGGAAATGCGTAGTGTAAATATATTTCATGCAAACGCAATACTAATGATTTGTTATCAAATTATTACTGCTTCAGTAAATAATGTTTAATACGAGTTTTATTTGTCAAATTATGCTTGCATTATTTGCTTGGTGGTTTCAAATTGAATTAAATAAAAATGTTTTAAATATCCTTGCATATAATAAGTATATTATAATTATTAGTACTAGCATTTTTTTAGTGAAATATTATTTTATAGTATTTGTATTAGATTAATCAAGAATAAGTTGAAAAATATGACGTAAGCAATTTTAAAATGTATCAAGTTATAAAATATTATAATTGTATTTTTTAATGAACAAAAAAAAAAAAATTTGTTTTACTACGAATAATATAAGTACTTAATACAGTAGACTTTTAGGTACAGAAATTGTATTGGTATAGAATGGTAAATCATTTATTTCATTTAATCGGTGATTGTAGTACACAACCAAATAAATGCGTATCATCTTGTTGACTCGTTAAAATATTCTTGTCACAATACTCATTATCACCTGTTATTAATTCCAAATTGATTAAATCCTTAGAGTTCTATTTCCTTGAACTTAAACATTCTGCAAGTGCAAAATGCAGTATTCTTAATTTTATTATAACGCAAAAAGAACAATATAGTTTTAAGTTATGCCTTTACAACTTTATATTTAATTAGGTTTTCAAAAAAGTTCTTACATATGTAAATATTTAATCAAATAATCATGAAAACAAATTAGAATTAATATTAAATATTTTTTCAAAAAGAATGAGAGAATTATTAAAGTATACATTTATTTTGAGAACTGTTTAATTTAAACAATAGCGTACAAAGTTGGAACATTATTTTATAAGCAAGTTAATATTTGTTATTTCCAAAATTAAAACAAAACACAATAATTTCAATGTGCTTATTTTTTTCTGCAATTAACTAATTTATATTTCAAGTGCAAGCCACAATGATGCACAAAAATTTTAAAATGAGGTGTAATATCATTAATTTAAAGTCCACAGTAGGTAAATGTTATTATATGGTCTTAAAATATTAACTATGTTATAATAAGAGTCTTACACTAGCTTGTAATCATAAAATTAATTAAGAACGTCTAATATTTCAAAATAAAATAAATATATTATAAACTCACTTTCTTATAAATTATAATATAATAATTAAAATAAATATATATTATACAGACATTTTTATTTCTAGTATTATTTTTTATAAAATATTGTTTAAAATATTTTAGTTCTATAGTTATATTTGGAGTTATATTCTATAGTAAAATGTACATTGTACATATAATCACGTTTTTATTTCATTATTTGACGCGAAATAATATTGAAGACAGTTTTATTTGGTTCTTGACGCTAATTAATAATACTGATATTTTCGAAGCTCTAGCTCTAATTAAATTTACATCAATAATTTTGTTTGAACAAATCTATTAATTGTATCTTCATAGTTATTATTATTAAAAAAAAAAACGTAAAAAACGATATATAGAGCGTCATGACGAATCTAGTTGCATGAGGAAATTTAAAAATAATTAACAACTCTGTTGGTACCTAATATTACAATAATATTATATTATAATATATTTTTCTTCATCAATTGCTGCGCTTACATAATATAATATTATTTTGAATAACAATAATTATTATTTATGTATTTATGTGTGGCGCGGTCCGTACACTCAATTGCGGAAACGCTCTAAGTGGACGTATTGGCTGGTGTTGGCTCTAGGATGGGTGGCCAGCTGGGATTTTTAGCAACAAATCCTTGCCACACATACAAACGTGTTTCAACCAACAGTTTCAACTGCTCCTCTTCCACACAAACAAAAAACAGCTAATAGCAATAGTTTCTGGGCTCAAATTCTATAAAAAAAAAGATTATTTACATTTTTAAGTTGTACCTAATATCTCAATAAATAACGTATTAACTAATAGTTATGCCGGCGGCGTTCCGAATAGGCAATATAGCTACATGTATGTCCTAGATGATACTCAATAACAATACTGTTTATGACTATTTCATGTTATTTGTATTAATACCTACATAATTAATTGATTACTATAGTAATAATAAATATAAATCAAATTTCTAAAAAATAATATCAATTATAATAATAATAATAATACATTGTATTTCATTTCTATATCATTATAAAATTAAGGTACCTCGTGAACTTTAAATTCTAAGAAGCATTTTATAGGTAACTTTATATTGTTATTATACATTTGGCAGTCGACCATGTCATTGTGACTGGTGATCATTAGTGTAAGTAAACAGCTATAGTAAACGTACGAGGGACTATTTTACGCAGTGTATGGTATGGAAATGTCAACTACATTATTTTTCTCAAACGGATGATTCAAAAAGCACGTCGTCACAGTATTATGATTCCAATTTTGATTCTAAAAAAATATTGAAATCACGCCATTATATTTATAAGAGAACGATCGATGAACATTTTTCGAATTATCGTTAGTTGGTTAAATACTTGAGCTTGAAATTTTTGAAATTTTTAAACCGCATTTATTGCAATTTAAACTTACAGGATGAAAAAAAAAAATTTGGCTCCGTCACTCCAACTTATGTGTTTTGGGTAGTTAGAATTTTTTTTTTTCAGAAAATAAAATCAGGACGTGCGTTGTGGTGTTTTTTTTGGAATTAGAATGATTAGAATGAGTAGTTTGTTGACTAAATATAAGAAGTATACAGTCACGACGACCCATTTCATTAAAACATAATTTAAATAACTATTAAGATTACTACGTTGGAATTAAAAATGATATATTTTTTTTATAATCTGGAATTTTTACAGATATTTTTATTTAAATTAAATGTAAGACTATTTAAGCCTGCGCCAGTCTTATTAAATCTTTTTTTTTCTAGTTAGTCTTAATACGTTTGAAGGTCGAACATAAAATACGGGCATGGATAAAGATAGTTAGAATATGTAGTACTACTCACAGCTCTTACATAGGGATTCGGTTATTTTTATTTTTTAAATACATTAATCTCGGTGTTTTAAATTCCAGATTTGTTATCTAAAGTAGTATAGGCTGGTTTTATATAGATATATTAAGCTTTTATTATAGAATATCCATTCTTTTTCCTTTTTATCTTATTAAAATTTTCAGAACTGTCCATTTCACCATTTAAGATAATAATAATATAAAGATTTGATTTTATCATAAACTTACAAGTAACCCTTAACAATTAATAATATTTTTTTTATTTGGATTTGTACTATATAATATTATGATTATGTTACAATATATATACAATATTACATATTTTATAAATCCTGTACACTTTTATAATATTCATAACATTTAGATAACTTGCTCACATTATTATCTTAACTTTTTTATCAATATAATTTAATTTAACATAGAACAAACTTTTTCGTATAAAATTCGTTAGAATTTTAAGCTAACTATTATAATAATATAATGTGTGCTCGAAAACTTATTTTACTTATCCCAAGTCTACAACTGTTTTCGTTGGTCGCGACAACGGATTTTTAAATTCGCCACACAGGCGCCCTTAACGCGTCACCGAGTTTCACCGAGTATTCGATAACTTTCGTGTCCCCTTTTAAACTTTCAGCGGAAACATATAAGTGTAGAAAATATAAATATGAGGTGTACATTCCACTGCGTCAGGAAAATTTCGAGGCGGGTCAATTACTTAGGGAGAAACGTCAAGGATCGAAAAAAGTTATCCTGAATCTGAAATGATTAATACGACGAAGTTGTGATCGTATATAAAACACGTAATATATGTATTATGTTTAAAACTATAAATGCTATTACGAAAGCATAAATCTTTTATTTTATTAACAAGGATTATTTATATCATGAATAAAAAAATGAATGAAGTACACATCACAATAAATCGTCTACTGCATACGTGTTCATTACGTCATCATCCGTAATAATTTCGATTGGTTAAAATTATATATTATTATTATTATTATTATTATATAATAATAATATAATGTATGAGAGTTTTTATATTTTGAATAAGTCGCGAACGGTTGAGATATCGTTAAAAATGTAGTTTTTACTTTTTTCTTCTTTACTACAATGAGTCATCAAAAATTGTGCTATCTACTTTGGGCCTGTGGTTTCATTATAATAACAACTATCACCATAACCGTATTTATGGTTTGGTAAATGCAAGAGAGCAGAAAATACATAAAAAACAAAGTTTTGCAATAAAATATTTTGTGTACCGCTTTCACTAAATGCATTACCTACATATATTTACTATGGAAATAACACGCCGAATTCTAGAATGACAAGATAATTATGTATATATAATTTCTTTTGGTTTATATGTAAATTTACGATATCTGTTTTCCCTTTATTACCTTAAAAATGGTTTTGTTAAATTGTAAATTTCATAATATAATTATTTAATACTATCATCCATTAATTCTTATCACTTGTCGAACCTGTTTTTAGTTACAGCTGTATTGCAGGTATCTATAAATTTACTATTATGAATTGTTTTACGTATATACAAATACTTAGTTATTATTATTTAATCAATATCACTTATCGATGTAATGTTAAATTCATAAAGTCGTATTGATCACAGTTGTATAAGAGAACACCAGGACACCGAATCCACCGCAATATTTTTGTTATCAACTTCCTAGACCATAACCTTAGACAAAGTTACAATATCAGTAGTTCACGTTTAGTTTAGTTAATATCAGAGTGAATTTAACCGTAAACAAATTTAAAGACAATACATCTTCGGAATTTCATCGAGAGATAATTGTTCCTTGTATATGATACCCTAATTTCGCCGTCACAGTAGCTTTTAAATTCACGTGTAAAATAATAATAAACATATTATGGAATAGTTTTAGTTACAGTTATTATTGTTTTCATCAAACAACAATGTTTAATATCAGTGTATAACATAACAAATTGTGTCGCAAGCGAGCGCTGTTATATTATAGTCGTGTTAATTTTCCAGGAAAACTGCTCACACAAGACACACACCAGCTAAGGGTATGCAAATAACACGGCGTATCTTTAAGATTATAATACTATGTATATAAAGTAATATTAATATACACATATAGTGTATACACAATGTAGGTACTATGGGTTTGCGTACTAACTAATAGACTATTTACAGTTGAACATATTTACAATTAAACTTACTTTGTATCTGTACAAACTTGTAGGTACTAATTCTAAGCACCTGAACTCGAGTTTATATTCTGCTATTTTTTGATTCAATGTGTTTTATTTTAAAACTATTTTGTTCGGAAGTATACTCCACTAACATTGTATGATCATAAAGTATATTAGTATATTACATACAGTTAATAATTAAATACCTAATGATACTATAAATATATTTTTAATCACGTAAACAGTAAGGTACGTAAGCAGGTAATAATAATTGTAGTCGTTAAGTATAAACGTTTGTTAGTTTTACAAGATTTCGCCAAAAACAATAAATACATTTTAAAAACTATTATTTTCCCTGTTAGAGTTTATCAACATCTTTGTTTGATTAAATAGCATTTTTCAGATTCTCAGTTGATATAGACATATATATATATATATATATATATATATATATATTATATAACAACTAACTGATATTGTGTATTTATCAAACTATCTATAAATATCGTTTGATAGTTACATAATATACATACCGATGACTGACTGTAGATACTTAAAAAACAAACACATAATTTCAAAAAAGCGATCACATACCTCAGTAATTTAAGAATCTGTTTATCTTAATATGCTTATTCATATTATACTTAAACGATTGGATGAAAATAAACCAGGTGTAGACCTAATAAAATGAGTGACAATAAATAGATTTTTAAGTATTTTGATCGGTAAAAACATAGTTTATTATTTATTAATTGATAATTTTCAACATTCATAACTATAATATATAAGTCAACTTTGCTTATTATATAAAATTTGTAGCGTTACAATTTATAATATACTTTATTTTAAGGATTGAGTAATTAAAAAAAAAAAAAAAAAAATAGAAATTTCTATTATTGCTGTATTCTTAAGGTTTCTTTAACGATTTTCAAATCAAATAATAGTTTCCTTTAACCATTTGGAAATAAACTTGCAAGTTAAATTATTTTGATAATTATCATCTATTTGAATTTTTTAAAACGTTCGCATCAAAAACTTCCTGTTCTATAACTGCAACTGTATTAGGTTGGACGGTTATGATTGCGACCAGCTGATTCGTATCTTTAAAAATAGGTATAATATTTTAATATTAAAAGGAACGACTGAATAGGTGTGTATGAATTTTATTCTCTCAAACCCCCTCCTGAACAAAAACACTTTTTTCACGCATGAGTTCTTCAAATATTTACTGGCTCTCATCATATTACACTATAAACAATGTAGTATGTTATTTATAAGATAAGAACTACTGCAGCGTTATAATAGCACTCACCATACGTGTCGTACTTAGGTGTATAGGTGTGGACCTATCGTGACACCGGTGTGATAATAAAATAAAATTATGTATACGTGAAACCGCTTGCATTCAGCTGAAACCTAACGTTAACGTAACGTTTCTGGATTATTTAAATGTCGTGCAAAAACTATGTTAAATTTATTAGCTTTTTATTCTATATTCCGTATAATGGTCTCTCCGTTGTTATTCGAGTGAAAAATATGTTGGCAAAAAAATAAAAAAAAAATGGATAAAGATAATAAATGATACGCGTTCAACTTCGTTCAACTTCGAATAATTTTCAACGCGTGCGCTTAACGTTTATTAAAATATATTTTGTATTTTGTATATCGTTTCGAAACGGCTAGAATCAATCAATCTGACGTTTGTTGATATATTTTAAATTGTATATATTATTAGATTCTATTATTTTATGTGCCGTATTCTTTAGGACATACTTTACATAATGAGTAAGTAATGTGTAATAATAATTATAATTATAGTATGGAAGCCACATCAAAATTTAATATTGTATTTTGAGTTTCTAGTATACTAATTATAAAATTTATTTTTATTTGAATATAATGATATGAATTATTCATCGTTAATTATTATTTTAATAGTATTTATCTATTTGTAATTGATATTACAACGATAGTTTCTTTCTCATATAAACCTTTGCAAAAATTGTTCATGCGAGAAAATAAATTGCCTTATTATCGATACTGCAGTATTAATAAATTTATTTGTTACATATATTATTTTTATTTTTTCATTTTCAAACAGGTTTCAGTGTACAATCAATGTTTGTTATGCCATGATCACGTTTGTCAGTGCTAAATAAATCACATTATGTATCCATGATATTTACGTTACATTAAACGGCCTTGTATGAGAGTATATTATTTTGTAAGCAAATTACGGTTATAACGCATAATAAGGAATTTCAATCAACCAAATAGAGTTTTATATTAATTTCCGTTGATTTCCCAGTGGATCACATAAATACATTTTGAACAAATATGTGTACCAAGGTAGTTACTCCATTTTTAAAACCAAAACCTTTGCTGCAGAATCGAAAATAAACGTGAAAATAATAATAATACATTCACGTTAGAATTTAGTTTAAATTTGATTGTAAAACAGGTTTCTATTTTGATGATTAATTTATTGTTTGTATAATATAATGGCAATCAATTTTATATGTATGGTGTTTTATGTAAGATATTGTATACCACCTATTTTCACATAATTAAAATTAAATTTTAATTTATTATAAATACAAATATGTAAATAAAAATAGGTAATCAATAAAATATTCTTACGAATCACTGGGAAAAAGGGGGTCAAGTGGATGTCGCTCCGCTGTACAGCAGGCTACAAGTAGATCACTGTACTATAATGGATGGTATTACATTTGAATTCAATGATATAATATCATTGTAGGTATACGAAAAACGATTATGAGCGGAGACGGTATGTCAGTCTAGGATATTTTAAATTATATTGATATTGTTATTTTACGGTAGCTGCTAAGTTGAATTAATATTATTCATATTATTTAATTATTAACCTTAAATTATCAGTGATACTAGAAAAATATTATAATATATACTTTTACTCGTTAAAATTGATTTTAATATGTAATTTCGTCCAAATTTAAACTTAAAATGTCTGTAAAAAATAACTGTGTTTATATATTTTTTAGATTTTTTGATTACAGTATGTACTATTTATTGGAATTTTTGTTTTAAATTTTCAATTCTTAGTTATAAAAACTGACCATTTTATAATATTGTTTAATTACAATAATTTATAATTTTCCAGATTTTGATGAATTTGGTCAAAATTCGAACTTTAAATGCTTTATAAAAAAAAATTGTGCCTATGTATTTTTAATATTTTTCAACTGATATTATATTAATATATCAGGAGCCTTGTATTAAATTTTTACACTTTTTTGCCCAACAGATAAAACTTTATTGATATTTATTGAAAAAAAACTAAAAAAATTGAAAACTGAAAATGTCCGTAAACAGCTCAAAAAGATTCAAAATATATTCAAAATTAGATGGTGTATAGAAAATGCTTATATAAACATTCAGTGAAATTTTCATGCATCTATAGTTATTTGTTTTTGAATTGCAACAAATTAAGAAAATCGTTACATGAGAAATCGAGTGAATATTTAATCTTGTACAAATTTGACCTTAAAATGCTCATAAAAATGTATGTTGACTTGCTTATAAACATTTTTTCATTGATAAAATTAGGCAAACTTATAAGGATTTTTGTATTACATTTTCAAACCTTAGATTTAAAAAGAAAAATTGTTATGAATTTCTAACTCAAAATAAATTGCACATTTTCGTAATTTTTACGTATTTTGTCAAAATTTGAACTTTGATTACCTATAAAAAAAATTGTGACTAAAGATTTTTAATATTTTTCATCTGCCTTTGAAACTATATATTAGAAGCCTACTATTAAATTTTCAAGATTTTTTACCCAACAAATAAAATTTTATTGACATTTATAGAAAAAAAAACTAAAAAAATTGGAAACTGAAAATGTCCGTTAACAGCTCAAAATAAGTCAGAATATTTTTAAAATGCTATGGTGTGTAGAAAATGCTTATATAAACATTCGGTAAAAATTTCATATCTCTACGGTCATTTATTTTAGAGTTATACCAAAAACCAAATCGATTTTGTCGAAAATTGGTTTTCCTTAATTTTTAATTTGTTTTTCACGGCGCTCATGAAAACTACTGGGAAATTTTAACTTTTGTTAAGTACCAACTAGATTCACTTTCCTATCAGAAAAGGTACTATTGAAGAAAATCGAAGCATTTTTACTGTCCTAAAACGTGATGACAGACACAAAAATAAAAAAATAAATAAAAAAAAAACACACATCATTGTAAAATTAATACATTCATCGCTCCGCTCAGAATCTAAAAAGAATTATTGACCAGAGTACATAGTACAAAAATATTCAGTGAATGCAGACAATACAATTATACTGAGAGAAATATATAATATGAGAAAGATAAAATATATTAGTATGAAATATCCCATAACAGTTATCAAGCATTCGTTTAAAAACGATCCTTCCACGACAGTCATCGATATTTATATCAAAAAAAAAAAAAAAAAAACAGTAATCTGGTAATATTATGCGTATTATGAAGATATTTAACATTTTTACTGCTGTAATTTTGATTTATTATTTATTTATTTTTTATTTTTTATTTTTACGTAATTTTTGTGAAATATAATAAGGACGTGACGTATAATATCATACTATTACATAGTAATATCTATGTTAACAATCAAATTAAATGTCTCCCGCCGTTGTTAGTCGTGTCCCACAAGATCATTTTTGAGCAATAACAATATCATACCTACGTTGCAATTTAATATCTAGCTGAGTTAAGTTGTATATTATTATCTATGAATTTTTCGTATTTACGATTTGTTATAATCGCATGAGAAAACTATGATATTATCATTGTTTCGAAAATTATTGAATTCATAATGCGATATCCATCTCGATTTTATATCTCCGCAGCCGTATTAAATATTATTATTATGGTCGGCGTATTTGACGAGTTATTTCGAGAATGCTCGGCGACAGGCAAGACGAAAAAATAATGGTCAGGAAGCAATTCAGTAAATAATACATGGGATGATGTACGTTTGAAAAATGTGAGCACTTCTATAATTAATTATGGTTTAACGTTTTGTTATTGGTGAACAATCGTACTTGGCTTTTAACAACAACTTGGATCGCATGAACTAAATAATTTGTATTTAATAATAAATTAATCACAATTATAAACGTTTTCGTATTCATTTCATAAAAGGTTCTACTATCGTTATCAAATTGTCCGCGCATATTCTGATAAGAAAAGAACAATTATTACATATTATATCACTTTGAATCATAAGGCATAATATAATAACTATCCAAAGGTATTATAATCTATTATACAGAGTGATTTGTTATGGCATTTCCATTCCCATTGTATCCTCTTTTAATAATGCATTTATTCAAATTATTGTTTTTGGAATATTTAAGTATAATACTTAAAGACCAATTTTTAGTTACTTGAGAATTCTTATACTATCTTAGGAATTTCCTGTGGAAATACAAACTTATTTTTTTCAAATAAAAATCCCCTTTTTAATCTAGGTACATTGAAAAACGGAGGATTTTTTTAAAAATGAAAATGATAAAAAGTATTTTCTGATTTATAACTTTATACACCTACTAATGATAATTTAGTTATCATCAATAGTTTACATAAAATATAAAATTTAATATTAGGTAAGTATATTTCTTATACCATTTTTACAGTTGTTATACATTGCTAATAAAAATAAAAATATTTATTTGAATATTTTAAATCTTCGTACCTTAAATATTATTATTATCTTCAAACTAATACCACGGAACCATGAAAATCTAATTTTCTGAAACTTGGGGATTAAGTGTACATATGAATTCAAAGCACCAGAATCTTAATATAAGCTTTTAAAATAGGTTGTATTCACAGAAAATATGTAGGTGGACATGCTTAGTGACTCATACTGTATAGTGCATATCCTAATTGGTACTTGAACAAAATTAACTTTACCAATGAATAAAATATACTGATAAATAGTGAGAATCCTTTTAACTCGAGTTTGTACACTTAAGGTTTATATGTAATTTAAATGTTTCCCTGCTACTTAAATAGCTATTCAACATTTATAATTTACAGTTTTGTAGCTCTTGTGTAGGTTAGGTTGTGTAAGAAGTTTAAAATTGAAATAATATTATTAATATATAATTATTTTTAATATTACAAAATGAATTATGTTTTTTGTATTGTTGAATACTCTTAAAATTATATTTATTATTTATCTTGAAATATTTACAGTTTTTTTTTTTTTTTTTAATTAATTATATTACTGCAGTAACATTATGAAATTAAATACATTTTAAACTGAGTTTTCCATCGACAAAACTATTAGGTAAGATATAAATAGGTACACTAAATGGTGGGATATACAATGTACATATTATGTTGTAGAGTAAATTTTAGCTGCACTATTTGTTATTTATTTATTGTTTTAAAAAAAAAAAAAGTGTATTATAAAAGATTCATGATATTTTAATAACAGCAATTCATATAAAATTTATATTATTCGATTTGGGGGTTTCATAATGTCTCATTTAAAAGTTTAGAACCAACTGAACCATTTTGATTTAGTGACGTGGATAAATATAATTTGTAAATAAGTATCTTTCCAATAACTTTTTAATTCCAGAAATATTGTATATTATATCATATTTGTATATATTTATATATACTGATCAAGTTTTATTATATGATTCCAATTAAAACAATATGACATTTTTGAGTTTTGTACTGTATACCATCTGCAGACACAACGTTTTTATGATAGTCGGAACTGATTTTTTGATAAAAATGTATCTGATGTACCACAGACTACCGTACTAAATAATTCTTATAATAATACGTGCATATAATAATCTACTACTATAATTATTTATAATATTCAAAAAAATATAAAATTTACATAATTATTCTGCTCAGGGGTATATTTGGGTAAAAATCACTAAATAATAAAAAACATATACCTATTTAATTATAGGTATGAATATTTTTGTCTACAGTATTATTTAAAATTGTATTTTTACCTTAGCAAACTATTTAGACAATTTGTATAAAATCACGATAATGATAATAAATTATTTTTATTTTATGTGTGTTTTTATAAAGAGTGAGAAAGTAATTTGAGAAAAAGAGCAAGGAAATAATTCTTTATTTTTTTCTATGTCTAAACGCTTTGCTCTATATATATTTTATACTATTTTAACAATTTCAATCTTATTAATACATGTTTATACTTAGGTAATAAGTTACTTTTTGGCCTAATAGCTTTTTTAATTGCTTTGAATATATTATTATAACTTACTATTTATATTTTTCTTATTATTATTTAAAAGTTGGTTATTGTTAAAATATTTTCGCTTGAATAAATTTAATATTGAATTTGACATCAACGAATGAAAATTACAACAGTGTAATATAGTTGAAGTGTTTTTACTTCATTTTTATAAATTCTTTCTATGGCATGAATCATATTTTTAATAAAACATTACATCTTATAATAATATTAGGTATATCATTGTTCTTTCGTATGAATTAAAATATATTCTCGGAGATCATTATCACTCGCATTTTAAATAGTTAATCTGAGACTATAATACAGTTTTTAAATTATTTTTAACGTATCTATGATGTACTGTTATTACATTTTTCCCAATGCATAATTAAGATTTTGTCACATGTTGGTGTTTGGATTCTGGTAAAATTATTAATACTTATCTGAAATGATTAATTGTATGGTCAACGACCAATGCATTATTTTGATGATGTATAAAATGTAGACACCGTTAATTTTTCAAGTCTCAGAGTAGTCTCAATGTATTTATAGAATATCCCAAAATGTGCACTTCTAATCGTACATCGCACTCATAAAATAATTGAATACTATTGAAGTATTACTATAAATGATATGATCAAAGTGGTATCGCAGCGACAGTCGTGGATTGATGCGTACCGGACAGCTGCTGGCTGTTGAGCTTCGTACGGTCAGTCGTATCGAAGAACAATCGCAAAGTGCGTCTTAATACTTCGGAAAGAGTGTGGTCTGAAAACAAACAATAACTATTTAACACAACAATAACAAATAATAAGAGCGTTTCGACAGTTTTATCGGAGAGACGTGCCGAACAACGCAATGGTTTTCTGCGGAGCGCTGCTGCAGGCGGTTTTCCGACGAATTCGAGCGGCGTAAACGAGAAAAATCGTCTCCACTGGGTATGTTGTTTTTCCGAATACATTCTGACAGACACGCAGATGAACAGGCAGACAGACACACGACGGATGGACGGACTGACAGTACAGCTGTACAGGAGACGATTGAGAAACGCGCAATCAATATTCGTTAGTGAAACTGTACGCAGTTTGAACTCCATACATACATATCATATCCATGGCGATGTATGGGTGGGGGGGGGGGGGGTGGCTCACTTTCGAACGATCTTTGTTGTCAGTCGGGGCCACAGTCGTGAGCGTAAGGCAACGTGAGTACGGCGGTGTGCACGTGCGCGTTAAAAACAATAATAATATAATGTGCACGCGAGTCTTAGGATTTTTTCTTCCTTCCTTCTGAATATTCGTCGACCGTCGTTATGAGCATTGATTTTAAGAGCTCGTGGACCTCGAGGCGTCCGACAGACGCCATAAACGCAAGCCGTCCGGGTGGAGACTTTTGTACGGTGGCGGCGGCGGCAGTGCAGGTTTTTAAAGGACCCGGGTCGTCGTCGTCGTGGCCGGAAGTGCGGGGACCCGTCGGTTATTGGTAAAGTTGCTTCCTGTATAGCATAAAACGTGGCATGTTCTATAAATTAACGGAGGGGGGAAATAAAAACAACAAAAATTCTCAAGTCCCATGCAACGGGACGTGGTGGTGTTCGGAGAGTAAGGGCTGTCGGTCGTGGCGAGTGCTGCGTGGTAGTCGGTCGGGGGTGGTGAGCGTGTAATTCTTTTGTTTATTGCTAAACACCTTATTTCTGTTGAGGGAATACGCCGAGTTTTATTTGTGAATTCTCATCGTCGAATGTGACCGTCGAAGGGCGGTGGAGGGCGGCCACTGTGGCAGCAATACGTGCACTAAACAAATTTAAAACGTCTGTGAAAACTGTGGTGTACGGAGGAAATGTTTTATTTATTCGCCATTAGTGTTTTAATTATTTCAGTTGTACAAAAGGCTATACACGCAGGTACGTGGTTACTGTGACATAAAAATACACGAAACACAAAGTTTTTTCTTTAACCAATGTCCTCAAACTAATTATTGTTTTTTAATTAAAAATCGTTTCGTGATTTTCCGCTTAATGCTAGTTGTAGGTACTACATTTTACAAGTGGCGTGCAATTATGCACATTATAATTACTTACAGTTACTTATGTACAACTACTAACTTCAAATGAAATAATTAGTTTCATTAATTTCTATTTTTATCACATAAATACGTGTATTAAGCTAACTTGTTGTGCTTTTGACATGTTTGTGTTTGTTTAAGGATAAATCCAATCCAACAATTTACGTAACACCTAATATATTCATTAAATTGTACCCGATTTTATATAATGCTGACATATATTCATAAACGCGTTAGAAAAAACCTCGTTTGGGGATTTACTGAAATTCCGTTCCATAAGACCTTTGTATGAAATAGGACAGGGTAAAAAAAAGAGGTTTTTTAATATCGGCTGACGGAGCTGTTTGAATGTTGACATTTTGATTTTAGAATCCCTTCGTGATTGCTAAAGAAAAATGGTTAAGTTAAAAAAAAATTAAATCGTTTTACGTAAAACATATCATATAATAACTTGTCAGTAAGTCAGTTACTCAACATAATCGTAAATAATAATTATTTCTTTAATTTAGATGTTATTTTGGATCTAATAAAATACAATTTACGAACTATTGTTGACATTGATGGATTTATATATTTTTTTGTCATCATGTTATATCACTTCAACTTTTATTATATTCGACATTTATCATTTGAAACTTGACTAACTAGAATAAAGTACTTTTCAATAAAATGTACAATGAACTTTCTTGTATGTAAAAATTTTGAATCAAACATAAAAAAATCATACTTTTTGTTATAAAATAAAATGTTGTTACCTAATGGTGCGTTTCATGTTGTAAAATCAAAAAGGTAACTAGATTTAGTTTTAAATCGAATGTTATTAATATTTATTTTCCCTAAGGAACATAAATCAATTTATATGATGTGAGTAGGTATTGTATTGTATTTTTTTTTTTTATCACAAAACAGTTACAATATCATTTAATTTTAAATACCTAATATTACCGTAGCTTAAGAAATTAAATTAGTTTTCATTAAAATAAAACTCAAATCATTTTAAGACATTTTAATTAAAATAACAAACTATCATCACATGATTATAACTTCTTGAACATAAATATTTTATTAAATGTATATATTAGGGTCGGCGAACACCAAAACTTTTGATTACAAACGTATCAAACTCGGTATAAAAAGGTTAAAACAAAATTCCACACTAAACAACACATACTTTTTCTTACTTCATACCTATAGATATTAGGTACAGTAATATTATTTTTTTAAGTTTGTATTCTTTAAATTAACATGGTCAAAAGTAAAATATACACAATAAAATGCTTTGGAAACTTGGGTAAGTATATTTTACCTTAATTTTGAATTTAATAAGAATCAAATCTGAAATTAAACTTTGTTAAAAAAAAAAAGTAATTACGTATTTCATAGTATTATAATTGTATACTGTTTTAATACTTACCATTTTGTTTTTGATTATCAACCCACTGAACCCACTATAACTAATATAGACAAAGGAAATAGAATTACTAAATTAATTATGAAATTAATTTCTCCATAAGATTATATTAATATACTTTGGTTTTTGTTAAATAATAATTATTATTTAGATCACTAGTAAATTGTAATTTATAGTTTAAATGATTTAATACTTGTCGGAAATTTAACCTTGAAGGTTCTATGTTTCAAAATCATAAGAAATATTACAACGAAAAAACAGTATTTTTGTATTTTTATTTATAACTTATACTAATGATTAATAGTATATAAATCTAAGATTGACCGCGATAATCACATTATAAAATAATACTGGATTGAATTTGCATTGATGAAGATCGATTTTCATCAAAATGTAAATGATATGCCTATACAGATTATAATATGGACAAATAAATGTTTTAGCTAAAAATTATATTTTATTTTAGTATCACATCATGAACAAATAATACACTATAAGTTTCCTTCATTTTTATTTTATTCAATTTTACAATGTTACAACCTTACATGGCTTGAAAGACTCAAATAAGACAAAACACCTAACGGTATCACTTTTGAAACTTTATTTAATTAATTAATTAAGTCTTTAGTGTCTACGTTTAAGTCTTCTGCCTATAGATTTCCAGGTTATGTACTGGGATTTAGTTGAGAAATACGAGTATTGGGATGGGACTGGGAAAATGAGTGAAACTTTTTGTAAATAATTGAGGTTGTCTTAGTGATAGACGATAGTGTTGATGTGCGAGGCAGACAGTCTGAGTGGAGACACTGTATTCATTATTTTTTTATAATTTATACTTTTTTTATCACATGAATTCGAATTATTTTTCAAATTTTATTGTACTTTATATTAATTTAAATTATAAATCTTAACCTGATATTATTTAAAAGTAATTTTATATCTACGATATGTTTTAATATAGCTGTTACAGTTTTAAATGTTCACCTGCATTTTACATATTAATTACGTCTTAGGTATCTACTATAATTACTTCTGAGTCTCGGCATTCTATGATAATAACGTACATAATGTGCTTATTTTTATGTACGTCATGTTTGAAAATAACATGTGTCTCCACAGTAAACTGTCTCGACCACAATTCGTCCACCGTTTTGAATCAACTGGTTTGGAACTGCACCAGATAATCATATATACCTACCTATGCAACTAGTATAGAAACTAGAAAGGTCTTACAACTCCACAAATCAAGTAATTTTTCGTGGTTAAAATACAAATTACTTATTGATTAGGTATAATTATATAATATGAGTATTCCGCCATACTATGATAATAATATAAATATGCTTAATTTCGCGCACGTCACGCATGACGTATATGACAACTCACGTATGATCACAATAAAACATTTTCTCCACCCCGACTGAGTTCACCGTTGTCCGTTTACCATCAACTGGTTTGTGACTATGGCAGATAATAATGTATGCATTACGCAGTCGTTTTGTTGTCTAAACAGATAGACACACACAGACACGTGAATAGTGTTTTATATAAGATAGATATGACCCGACGCGTGACTACGAGAATCGATGTGGGTTAATCGTGAAATGGACCGGACGCCGACGTAGGATATTATTCACACCGAGTCCGGTCACGTCCGGAAACTCGCGCCTGTCGGACCCACGACTGCCCAGTCAATTTGCTATCATTCAGCGCCGAGGAATTCAAACGCCCGGACCGGTCGGAATAAAGTTCAAAGTACTCGCGTACTAAATGTATTGCGTTTTCGACCTACATCCTTGAAGTATGAAATAAATCGATTAAGCGTTTTAAATTGCATTTATTTCGACGGTTACAACTACAGCAGCAGCCTTCGGAAAAGAAATGAGACGACTACAGCACTACTATATACGAGTTAAAATATATTTGCACAATTTATCGGGATTACGACGTCGTCAGCTTATAATATATTATTATTTTAGTCTTGAATATTACACAAGAGTAACATTTAAATCAATTTAAATAACGAATTCGTATAATTTGATTCTCTTTGTGTATAGTTTAGTGAATTGGTATATATAATAAAATAAATTGAAATAACTAATAACATTCAAAATTGAATGAATACACAAATACCTAGGTACTTTAATCACATATTGTTAATATTTTTATATGAAATTGTATTTATCTATAACGAATTATATAATCATGTTGTGTGAGGAATGAAATATGCAACTCTATGCCTGATTTGATTACAATATTTTGAATACTAAAAGTGAGTCAAAATATATTATTTTATCAGTATAATTTGAATAATATTGCAATTTTGATCAACTGCATCTCATTGTATTAAACTATTATATCACGGGTTGTATGGCGAATATTCTGGTAGTGATGTAGAATTGCACTATTTGTTTAAATTTTAGTCGTTAAAGTAAGAGATAGTATTGATTACAAGTTAAATTAAGTTAGTACTTATAAATAACTATGATCAATGTTATGATTTTGATTATATATCAGAAATAAATATTTTATAATAAAAATAAATAACGCCTACGTCCAGTAATTTAAAATTGTTTTAATTATACAATCAACCCAGACAAGTGCTAAACCGTAATAGATATTTCTAAGCTATTGTTTGATTATTTTGATTTTTTGAATAGCACAGAAGTAAAATACATTTTAAGCATAATATTTAGAATTAATTATGTTAAAATAATAAATCGTAATGACGATTATAATATACGTTTTCCACAAATTGTTAATTTATAAATTCAATAACTTTTGATTTTAATCCGATATCTAGAGATTTCATAACTATAATGATTAATCACAGTTTTGAGTTATCTCTAAAGGCATTATAAGCGCATTTTGAAATACTAAGTGTGTTCAACTTCAATTTCCATTCCATTATAGCGCAACACTTGAAATAATTGGTGCACATATTATTAACAATTCTAAAAATGATCGTTACCAAATTAATATAAACCATATAATGTTGAAATATAAATCTGAGTTGAAAGTATTAAGAGTCACATTTGTATAAAAATGTGTATAATATTATGATAAAAATGTTTACAGCATAATGTACTCGTTAGTCGTTATAGTTACTTGGTACAATAGTACCTAAGTCTAAGTAGTTAGGTATATTTTACAATACTTGCTGTACCAAATTTTAATATATTATTATCATTGTTTAAAAGACATTCAATAACATAACAAAATATATTTTACAATAATCGACTTGATTGGAATCAAATGCAAATATTTATAAACACATTACCTATAATATAAAAAAAACTTATATAATATTAGGAAAAATTTTGATTTTTTAAAGTTAATTTTATCAAATAAAACATAAATTCGTACTTATAGACATAATATTGTATATATAGTACCTACAAGACGTGTCACCAACACTTTAAAGTTGGTTGTTTGGGGTTATTGATTGAAGACTAATATTGAAGTAATCAAGTATTGATATTAAATCAATATGATATTATATTAAAATAGAGACTTATATAAGGTTTACTTACTAAGTTTAATAGATGTTTTTTCTAAAATATACGCTCTACTTGGTTAAAAACTGAATATACATAAGTTCATTAAATAATAATAATATAAAATTAAACGATATTAATTATCGGTATAGCAAAAAGAAATAGCTAGTCACATAAAACTATTATTTGTACCCCAATTTGTATTTCCTTTTGATACATGCTGATACATACACTGTTAATAATTAGAAACTGTTAACATACACTTTATCTTCGTATTAGAGACTGTGCTGTTTTTATTTTATGTTTTTAATATTAATAAAACACAATCTGAAGGAATTCCATGATAAGATCATTATATTTTAATATAAAATTTTATTTTTTACCATTTCGTTGTATTTCGTACTTAATGGAATTATTTTATCAGATGTCATCGATGCATTTCTTCATTTTATTAATTGAAATAAAAGTGTAATAGTAGTTATGCTCCGTATGTGGACAGCTATTTTATTCACAAATAAGATGATTAGGTACTTTAAGTAAGTTTTCTATAAACACCGGTAGTAATATTATAGTATTCACTATTCATTGTTTTCAATTCTAAATAATATATAAATAACATTTTAAATAATCAATTTTCTGTTCTACTTTGCTCCCTCATTATGACAGGTCGCCATTACTGTACACGCATTGTATCGTTGTATCGTTTTAATTTATTAAACAAAATCTGGGATACATCATGAACGTAATTTTTCAGAACATAAAACCAAAATATATTTGGTTATCGAACAATAAATTATTAATTAAAAAAATAAATGTTCAGGACCACACAAACTTTAATCGCGCATACGCATACAAATATAATAATTTCCGAGTTGTTTGATGCCAGTTACTTGTGGAAAGATAAAGCAAACGAGGTTCCGTCTCATATCTACAGGAATTATTATTTCGAGACGTACCTAATAAAATATACGCCTTTTAACTAACATTTGCAGGTGATAATATGCGTGACCTTGCAACGAATGACGAGCGTGTATTTTATAATAACTAATTGCACAACGATGAAAGATAATGATAATACAATTTTTAGTACACCGATAAAACATAAAGGCAGTCACATGCCATCGAAAACGTGATTATTTTATATCATCATTTCATGCTTTGTTTTACGCGGTGAATGAGATTTTATCAGGAACGTAGGGTATAAAAAAAGCGAATAAAAGCGTGATTGTAACTTAATAATAATGTGCATTATTATACAGTGATAGTTTTTTGAGGGAGGGTGCGATCCCTAGCTGCTCCATCTTTAACACTAATATTTAAGTATTGAAAAATAATAATTAAAAAAAAACTATAAACTGTTAATATTTAATACATTTAACAATTAATTTTAATAAAATATAAAATTATAAAAATAATAAAAAAGCAAGTATGCATCTTTGATAGACTTCAGCAGTATGATGAGAATAATTGTTTCTGTATTATTTGTTGTGCTATGGTAGGTACTTAATTCACCTCTACCACGAAGCTTTTTTACGACCACTACCATTATTACATAATAATATATATAGGAAGGATATAGGCACAATAATATTTTATTTTGTAGTGATAATTTTCCAGTTTTTGTTTCTGGGCTTAAAAAACCAAAATATATTGTATATTATTATTAACTTCAACTATCATTATTTTGAATTAAATACTCGATTTGTATTATTTATATTGTTTTATTTTAATATCGTGTTATGCACGCTAATACTTACCGACAATACTTGAACATTCTCATAATATATAAACAACAAAATACGTACACAATATATCTGTTTACCAACATCAAGTAAAAATGACCGTATTGGAAATTATTTGAAATAAGTTGGTATAGTAATAATTAACTCATTAGAATTTAAAACTTTATGATAATGTTATGATGTATTTCATTTTTACGATATATTAACAATTTTCTGAATTGTCTTGAGAATCAAGTAGGTGATCTAAATTGTTTAATGTGCAGATTCCACTTCACATCTTTTAAAAATGAACACAAAGTTATGAACATTGAGTAGGTGGGATCATACCAGTAATTTAAAGTGTTGATTCTACTTCACATCTTTAACAATAAACACAAAGTTATTGTTTATAAAAATAATATGGTGTTGCGGTGGCCATTTTCAGAAAAGTTAACCTTTATTGAAAATTAAGTAAAAATAAAGTACATCTCCATTATAGGTAAGTACCGTCTGTTTACCGTGATAATTTTTTTTCATACATATTATATATTTTTTTAGCATGAAAATAAACAAAATATTTTTTTCTCTATGACTAGTTTATTAAATCAGTTTTATATTTATTGCATATTTTGTGATTAACACGATCAAATTACTCAAATGTTGTTAAATATGCCTACGCCATCTTAAAAATAATAAAAATAAATTCTGCTTGCTTATAATATATTTTTCGTTATAATATATGTACAGCAATGTTAATAGGAGTAATTATTTTATTTTTTCCCCCCGTTTCTTTGATATAATTAACATTTTTTTTCATTATTTCCTCCTTGCTGAATAAACAAACACAGCCAGAGAGATATAAATTTCACTAAGGTATAAATTAAAACACTTAGTTTAATTTTCTCACTGTCGTATAAGAAATATGTGTGCGTGTATAATACACTATATTAGTATGAAACTATATTTTAGATTTAATCTTCTACAAAGTAAGTCAAGTAAACATTTTTTTTACCACGTTACGAAAGTCATTTATTGTTTCCCAATATAAGCCATTTATATTACATTTTATGTACCTATACGACCTACGTGTTATGCATATTCTACGTGTAACCTCCATAATATAATTCATATATACCATGATATATATGTATTATGTATATTATTGTAATATAATATGGTACAGACCACGTTATTGTGTTCAATACAATATATTATGATGCCCTTTTAAAAGTCCATTATTGAGTTCGCAAAATTTGAGATAGAACAGAAAAATCGTACTGTCAATTTACTACCACATCCGCCGATAGTAAAAAATAACTAAATAATAACGGCGAATAAATAAAAACAAAAAACAAACACATATTGCACATCCTACTCAAAATTCGGTCAACCTGTCATTTTTCAATAAACACAATTTTATTACCTCTTATTGTATATACCTACGCATATTATATAATTATAATATGATTATATATCTACCTACCTACTTTTGTTGTTTTATATTATTATTATTATTATTATTATCACTATAATATGACCTGCAGACCTGCAGTACGGTGGCCATTTAAATTATACTGCCCAAAATGGTGTGGGTGGTCGGTGAGTGTGGCTGAGGTGGAGGCGGAGGCGGTGGCTTTTCGAATATTGTTTTAAACAAAAGTGAAAGCTTTCTCGTCCTCCACGCTCGTACCTTCACCCCCTCTCTACCCCCGACACGAGCCTGCTCGGGATTTTGGGGACAGACCCACCCCTAGAGATACGTCCGTTTTTATTGTTCGTTATTATTGCGGACACTATATTATTCTGTTTTTCGATCGTGTGCAATTCCATTATAGCGGTTTACGACTGACCGGACAGCGGGAAGAGCCTGCGTTTTATTAATTATTAACGCAGTCGAATTTATCTTCTGCGAATCCGGACAAAAACATGGTCTAACTACTACTATTACTTCTACTACAGTGCTATATAGTGGAATAAAAAAAAAACGTATTCATAATAAACGCACTGTATAATAATATATTGTATTAGAATAAAATATATACAACTATAAAGTGAACGTAAGCATGTCGCTTTAGTGGGTCAGCAGTCTGCGTGGATCTCCGTCGTCGTCAATCCGTCCGGGTTTGTGCAATTACGTATAATCACACTTAATAGGCGTAATAATAATTAATTCATTTTTTTTTTTAGTTCAAACTCGTTCCCACAAAGTGACAAATTATTTAGTATCCTTCGCTGTGGGCTGTACTTCTATTATTCACATTTTATTATTGTACTGCGTTTCTTCATTTATAAAATGTGTCTTTGATATATTAATTTTTTAATCATACCGATTAGTCTACCTAATCCACTAGACAATATATTTAATTATTTAAAAAAAAATGTTTGGCTTTTTGAATTATAATATTATAATATACAAGATTCGGAGAAAAAAAATTGTATACAACTACATAATATTATTATATCGCATGGGTAAAATATGAATTTTGACTTTATTATACACTTTAGGTATGTCAATTATTACATAAAAAACATTGTAAAGAATACAAAAAAAAAAATCTAAACATTTCATTCAGACTTTCAGACCACACTATAAGCTTTATTTTGAATGGTTTTTAGAGCTCGATGATTAATGGTTTTTTGGTTCATGAAACAATACATCCGATATTATGTAGCCCCCTATAGACTGATTAACTCTTGCAGGATTATGAAAGGCTGATAAAAGTCATGCAAGCCGAGGCTACTCTATTTGATATTAGTGTTGTTGTACTGCTGTAACATTATTTGTATTTTATTAAAATAATTATAACCATATTTAAAAGGTATGACGAAATCTTGTAATGTATTCATTGACATTGCAACTCATGCAATAAAGTACTTATACTAAGTATAGTATTATTATTTTAGTAAACAAATGATAATATTATTATTATATGAAAAAATAAGCATGGTTGATAAATAATATATACAGAGTGATTCACCAAGCACGCTCAACCCTATTTTTTTCTTTTAATACCTAATACATATTTTATTCGAATTCTGATTTTGAGATTTTTAAATACACTCAAATATTAATTTTTAATTCTTATTTTTTTTTAGTACTGCTGAAGGATGGTCTTGTAGCGATACAAACTTCTATTTTTCTAATGAGAAAAAAGGGAAGGAGCCCTTTTTACTGTAAATTATTTAGTGGATAATTTTATTGAAACTGTTGATGTACCTATCTAATTCATAATTCAAACGAGTAATTTCTCAGTTATTAAAATGTTTGTACTAAGAATAATATTCCTTAAAATATTGTTTTACGAAAATATAAAATAAATGTTATATCGAATCTATACTTGTACCCATGTCTTACAAATCCATTATCATGTACATATTATCCTAATTAGTACTGAAGAGAAATAACTCAAAGACTATTCGTACGAGTTTTGATTCTGATATGTCAATATTTTCAGAAAGATTATCCACTAAATAATTTACAGTATAAAAGAGGTTTCTCATTTGAAAAATAGAAAACTGTATCGTCACAAGACACTTAATAAGTAGTAAGAAAAATCTAAAGAATTTGAAAATATGGTATTGAAGCATATTTCAAAAATTCAAAATCAGGTTTTGAATAACTGCATTATTGAAAAAAAAGTGGTGAGCATGCCTGGTGATTCAACATTGTATACCGTTTCAGTGGAATTTAACAAAACGCGAATGTGTGTTGTTTTACTAGAAAAAAAAACCATGGTGGTCGCATAAGCTTTTCGCCGGAAATATTGACTGTCCTGACATCTTAATTAGCTTTTCCTTTTATGCACTTCTACTCATAGTATATATTTTAAATATTGTATTGCATTGTTTTTCATTTTATATTCGGACTATTGTTATTACCATCAAATATTTATGTAATTGGGCCTAGCACCTTAAGTACCTATAAGTTAATAAATAATAATATTAATAATATTTAGATAGGATGATACTGCAGCCTATATTATCAATCAACCTTCCTTTGTTAATCTGTGCCGGAAAATTATCGAAATTAATTTTAAAAACTTACATAACCTGAACTTACCTGTGGAGTATATAGTGAGTGGGGTTACACCCTTCTCTCCCCCATAACACACGAACATAAAAGTATGTGTGTGTAGAGTTGTTATTATTAATTATACTTTTGGGATTTCTATAACACCCCCAACAAAATTAAATTCTATATACACCACTGAAACTTGCACACCCTTCGTTAACTTATGATGCTAACTTACACGTTACGGCCCTTAGTGCCGCCGCTTCAAAATATATTAAAACAAGTGGAAATCGCGGTTAGTGTCTACTATAGCTGAATGCAAGTACAGTGCAGGAAGCAGTTGACTCTTTGTTTTCCTCCGCCGCCAGCCGCGATATTTACCGATAATTTTGATAGTCGTGTTGCGTGCATAGCGAATGAGTCTTTCGTTCGTTTTATATATACACCGCGCCTGTAAACCGTAGTCCAGTCACGTCTCACATTACGCGTGTACCCTGTACCGTGGGGTGGATGCGGCGCGGCTCTTCTATGTATATGTAATACTTTGGGACCACGTGGTCCCCTCCCACCTGACGCCGACGCATCCCTATCGCGGCCATAAAACGTACACGAAGGATGTGGAATGGTTTTATGTGCTCGCTGTTTAAATTCCTGCAAACGACCGAGATTTTAAGCATTCGTAGGCTCCCGGCGCGTAACACATATACGCGCATATTATATAGCCAGGTGAATACCTAACCGTTTCGAGAATTTATCACGGACGATCTCTTCGGACGATATTGTGGAGGTCTGTTAATATTTTCATACGACCGACTGATATATTAATAATATGACGACGGGCGTATAAGTCGCTCTTAATACGTTTACCGACAATTAAATATGTGCGCGTTCGTATAAATAAATACCTCCGATGCGTCGACTGCTGATATTCAAACAATTTAATCGACTCGCTTATATAAAACGTAGTATGAATGGTACCTATGCCTCGCATTGGATTATAAATTATTAACTCTGTAGTTGGTTATGCTTTCTTGGATATATAACCACTAAATTTCAAGTATACATTTTTATCTCACGTGTATTCAAATAAACGCGTACACCTCTAACGCGTTATAAATAAGTTATAAATTATAATATTATCATTATTATGAGTTAAGGCAAAGACTTACTTTTTAATCAATACACGCATGTCATACCTATTTGATAAAATAAAAATTAATTAATGTTATATTATAATTAGGGTGAGCTTATTATTATTATTATTTACAGTACCTACATATCGCGTTCTTCTGATGACGTTGTCTATGACAAGATTTTTGTATTTTTGAACATACAAAACAATAATATAACGATGCTATAAATTCTCTGTCTATGGATAATATATTTTATGTGCATGCAATTAAAATTTTAATTCAATTTGTATTCAAAAATATAATGTTATTTCTTCGTTTAGTCTATTTAAATTTTAAATAGGTACCTACGTACATGAACGTATAATATTTTAGCATACGAAACATAAAAATAAATAAATATATATCTTTTGTGATGTAAAGCGCTTTTTAATTTCAATCATAAAATATTACAGCAGCATTCACGAAGGTTCTTTGGATTGTGATACTAAATAACTAAATGTTTTCATTGGTTTCAAGGCTTTGTACAAATACATATTACTTTATTCAAATATACATCAAAGGCATTATGAGATTGAATTTCAACCATAGGCAAGTAAATAATATCTGTGGTACGGAAATAAAAGGGCCAATGCCGATTTTTAGATAATTTGATATGTCACATGCAGTGCTTCGAATTACGGTACCTACCTGTGGTTTTTCTCATCCTAAGAACGGATAGTATAGGTATTATTGGTATAACTCTCTATGACTCGATATATTACAGATGGGTTACTATGAAAGATAATATAATAATTCAAACAATTTTTAAACTTCAAATATCAACCAACTGAATAATAAAAATCTTTCATGGAAATCGTATAAAAATAAAGTGGTTCTTTAGCTCGTTCAGACAATATCCGATGTTGCAGTTGTTACAATTCGTACCACAAAATTTAAATTTAACTATCGAATCACATGATATAGTTGAATAATTATAACGGAAGGGCGGGGGGTAATGTATTTATTGTGTTTAATCCAATGATTGTCGATTTACGGGAACAGGTATCTGCGGGAGGCGATAATCTGCTTTTAAATCATGACGACATTATTATTAAAATTATTATTATTATTAATATTATTATTATGAAGCCTGCAGGTGTGTTTTAAGTCCATGGACGACAATCAATCACAGTGGGTGTTAAAGGGAAAGGAATATTTTAAAATACCCTTTTTCCACGACTAATAATAATCTATTCTAAAAAGAAAATATTAAATTAATATTTTTATCGGAGTTTTTGAGAGAATAGGCTCGGAAGACTATTGTTTATATTATGATTTAGTCGCGAATGTCGGGATGTACCCCAACATGATACTTAATGTAGTTAATCTGCAATTCATTGAATATAATAATTCGATAATAATCGTTTGCTAGAGTTCCATACGTATATATAGGATATGTAGTAATTTATGTGAAACTTGTTTATTCGATGTCGTCGGTCCCACCGGATACTATATAATATATACACGGTGCATGATTATAATATTATATAGTAGGTAGGTAGCAGTCTTGTCGATTGACTTGTGTCGATCGACTCGTGGAGATTCCCTCGAGACGTTTGACGTCCGTGCTTAGATCTGCAGATATATTATAGCTGATAGGCCCCTCGTAAAATAATAATTGTTGGATAATGGAGCGATATATTAATATGATATACTTCCCACCCGTGAGAACGTACTGCTGCTAATTGACTGTCGTGCCATCATCCAGACATTTAGATCACTAAATATAAAGGTAAATACCTACAAATAAGTTCACATAGAGTTGAGCGTACAACTTAAATGTTTCAAGAGAGTAGAGACTATATAGGCCTAGAAAGCCGTTAACTGGCTGCAATATACTGTAGTAGTTGTAGTTAGAAAGAGGATGATAGCAATGGTGAATTCCAGTCGTTCCTCGTAGGCTCTACAGGTGATTCTCTCGTACGCGTTTTGGTTTATTTTTGGTACATATTTTTTAATGTTTAATAGAGAAAATAAAAACGTGTCCTACAGGTGTATTAAAATAGCAAATGATCGTATAGAAATATGTTCTATAATATCTTCAAATGTCGTGTAATTTTCAGATACGAGTAGACAAATAATAAAAAAATATAAGAAATTTATAAATAACACTTACATGAATAATGCATACAGTTGTTAAAAGACCAAATTATATAATATTCTGAAGGCTTTTGTATCATTTGAATTGTAGATTACGTTTATGGATAATATTGGATAATACAACGAGGTATCTATAGTTTATAATAACAATTTTAAGTTTAACAAGAGAAAATGGATACCTAGTTATGGTACAAATTTTGTTTTATGTTTATTTATACTAAATGTTATCTATCCTTTCAATAATTTAATAACATTAATACTTGTATTTAAGTGTAATAATATTTGATTAGTTTACAATATTTTCAGAAAAAAATATATTCTATAACAATTTAAAATACAAAATATAAGTTGTAATTTTATTGTTTGAAATTTTAAAATGTTATGTTATAACACTATATTATTATACTATCAAACAATGAAACAGAATAAAAATATTATAACTGAAAATCCTTAATAATGGCTTGCATTACCTACAAATAATTTAATCTAAAAATCTAATAAACCTAAAAAAAAAATAAAACTACACATTTTGGTCGGTTCAGTTTATAAATAAAAACTACCTGTAGACTGCTGTATTATTGATGCATTTAATTCTAGAATTTAATTGTATTATATGAATTACTACCTATACAGTTCTTAAGTAACAGCGTAGAAAAGTTCCGAAAACTCTTTAAAATTCATGATCCGTGGCGTATACAATATGTAGTATATTGATGACTTCGTTAGCCGTATTAATGTTGGTATACGAGGTTTAGTTTTACTTAAATGTATTATTTACTATAGTCTGTAGGTATAAGTTTTAAAAGTCTAAATAATTATTCACAATTTATTTAAAACTATATTTTAGTATACATTCCACCACTTGATAGTCTTTACCGATCAAATAATTTTAGTTTTTATTCTTAGTATAAAAGTGAAAATGTAAAAGGGGGTAATTTTGATTTGATACACCATAATTGTCATAACAATTTTCTGCTAAATAATTTACAGTAGAATAGAGAAGTACTAATTTGAAAATAATAAATTTGTATATCTACATGACGCTTCTTAGTAGTACATTAAATATCAAAAGCTTGAAAATATGATTTTTAGATAGGTACCTATATAGAAGAATTCTAAAAATTATATTTTGAATACCTAACTGAATATTTGGTGGAAAAATGAGGGGTGAGCACTGAGCATGGTTGGCGAATAACTGTATAATTATTAGCTTATAGAACATTTTTATCACTTATCCAATTCTGAAATTGTATTAAATGTGTAGGCATAACTACGTTAGTTAAAGTGTATTTTCAATTGTGTTTTATCACCATTATTATTTTCTGTGCTAAAAAATTAAAAAATTAAAATTTTCATTGAAACTATGACGCAAAATGTTGTGAAACAATCGGTTTCAAATAATTACATTACACAATGTAAATGTGTAGATATTTTTATTTCAGTGACTTAAAAAATCAAAAAAATATGTATTTTTAAATGTTAATTAATAGTTAGTATGTAATATTTTTCCAGGTTTCCTAAATTGGTTTCCTAAATTGGTCTGTAAATCATTTATGGACTGTACATTTATGTAAAGCTGAAAACACTAATTTAATTTATACATTTCTAAAATATAAACTACACTTTATGTGATAAAGTCTCATAGAATCTTATTGACTATTTAGATTCATATGCGTGCGCAGACTTATAAAATAGGATATGTAGCCTATTTGTTGACCACCCGCTGGCCACCTCTTCGCACTGACACTGCCTCCCCTTGAAAAAGCGCCCTCACTAATAATTCATAAAAAAAACATTCTCTAACAGGAAATATATAAATATATATATAATATATAAATATATATATATAATATATAAATATATATATATATATATATATATATATATATATATATATATATATATATATATATATATAATATATATATATATAATATATATATTATAATGTAGGTACTGATAAACAAAATTTTTTTAAAATATTAAAATGTTAAAGAAAAAAATTAAAAAACACATCTCCCAAGTTCTGAAAAGTGATATCATCATCTTGATAATACTTCCAAATGCTATCAGTTAGGTAGAAAATACATGAGTAAACTTTTGGCACCTACCTACACAAAAAAAAAATTCAGGTGAAGCTATAGCCCTACAAACCACACCAGTTTGCACGTTTATAAGAGATATAGGAAACGTGCAAGTGTTTACGAATTCGCGTGCACATGTCAAAAATCTACCACAAAAAAAATGTTCGGTTTTTCAGGCAAACTGGTAATTTTAATTACAGTAGTAATACTGTGTACTCGGATTTTTGTACAAATATTGAAATATTCGAATCCTCCACAGTAATATTATACTTCAAAAGGGAAAGTCTGGAACATATTTTTGAAGTTATTTTTGGTTGATTATATAATATTTTAGTTACTCGTTTTCAAACAACATTTATGAGATACCATTCAAAAGATGTATACATCATAGAAATGATACTTGCTGCGAATTCTTAGAATATTTTTTCAAAATGTAAATCTGATAGCTGTTGCACAGTACATATAACTGTTGAAATAAGAATTAGAATTTTTTTACTCGACATAGTCACGATAATATAGTCACGAGGCATTTAAACATAAAACTCTACAAAATATAATACAAATATATTATTATAATATTGAATTTATAATGCTTTTAATAACAACATATTATATGTATCTATTACGATAATCTTGTAATATATAAAAAAAAAAAATAATGATACATGCATACAGTGCTTACAGTTATTTAAACCAGAATTCGTATAAAATATATTGTATTGCAAAGCAGAAAATAACAAAAAGTAATGGTAGATTTTCGATTTAGAATTTGAATTTAAAAAGACCATCGGCACACGTGCCCTGAATATAGGAATAAAAAAATCGTGTAATCTACAGCTCGATGATAGTAATGATAATAATAGTAAAAATAGTAAAAATAGTTATAGCAATGGTATAACTCGTAGTTGTCGAGTTATCATCAATTCAATCGTTAATTTGCGTCGTTATGCCGTAACTATACTATACACACATTTATTTATTATATTTTTATCTTATCTTTGTACATTCACGTGCAGATGGATCATTTGGCATTCCTCTTTCGTCGTCATAGCATCGTCGAAGCGGAGGTCGGTTTGATATGCGAGTGCGTTTTTATTTTTTTTTCACCCCATCACACACGCGACCCCATCCCGCCACCCTTACAATATATTATTCCGCGTACGCCCCCGTCGTAGTCACACATTCGTTGTCGTCGTCATCGTCATCACATTTTGTTATATATTATTACTATTATTATATCGTCCTACATGTGTGTGTGTTTTTCAAATTTTTTTTCGACTTTTCTCCTCATTCCGTCAACGACACGTCGACACAGCTCGCATGGAATGAATATACGACGACGTTTAGCCGTTTAAACAACCGCACACGCCTTTCGGCCGTAATTTTCGAATGCAAATGCCACCGTCACCAACGTTGAATATGGTAATAATATATTATATTATATTATTATATACGCATATTGTATGCACACGATATTATAATATACGGTTTGACACGCAAACGTCGTCGACGACTTTCTGACTGGAAAACGAAGACTACGAAGACAACATCGTCTCATGAGTCGTGTATATACATATATATATATATATATATATATAGCAATAATAAAATTATACATCTATATAATACTTTCGATTTGCTGTAACTTAAATTCGATCACTCATATAAGTATATAACTTGAATTCCCTTTGAGGTTAGGGTAGGTTAAATTCAAGTTAGGTATCTCTAAAAATATATACAATATATTGATTGAATTATTTATCTCCCTTCAACTTCGAGTTACCACGACTTGACTGTATATAAATATTATATATGCATAATACAGAAATAAGCCACTGTTTTTTGCAGGTCGAAGTAGATCAGAGTACAATAATGATGCATATTATGCACAAATATGCAACATCCGCGGCTCGGTGGATAAATATCTTTTATGGGAATAATGAATCAATATCATTATATTGTGTAGAAATGAATAACGACTAACGAGTATACATGGCGATTCAATCTATATAACCATGCTTATCACTTTCAAAATCTGATTTTCGGAACTTTTAATCATACTTATAATTATCATATTTTAAACTCTTGCTGTTTTTTGTACCTACTACTAAACGAGTGGCTTGTGGAGATAAAACTTCTGTTTTAAAATTATGCCCTCCCTCCTTTTATTTTGAAAATTATTTACTTGACAGATTTATACGAATTTTTATGTACCAAAACCAAAGTTCAAACAAGTAGTTTTTGAGTTATTGTGTTCTAATGATAATAGGTCCCTGATAATGGGTATAGAAAATACGAGGGGTTAGTAGTTTATACTAATCTGTCATAAATTGTATCAAATTTATTATTTATAAAAATGTTTCAAGTATAGTAAATACTAAATCCAAACATTCAGTTCATTTTATATTTTGTAAGACTATTTTTAAGGTCTTTTATTCTCAATATAAACATTTCTTTAACTGAGAAACCACTCGTTAAAATTTTAAACAAGTTACGCCAAAATTTAAAAATAAATCCACCAAATAATTTACAGTAAAATAATGAGTGGGATATTAATTGAAAATTGGAAGTTCGTATAGCCACAGGACACTTATTAAATAGTATAAAAAAAAAAAAAAGCTGAAGAATTCAAAAATATGATTTATCAGTATATTATTTAAAAACTTCGAATATCAATTAATTCATAAAAAAATTGGTGTTACCTATGGTGTTACCATTATACCTTCTTTGATAAACACTCTGTATATTATTATCTACGTGCTCATAGTCGAGGTTAATTAAGTATAGACCATTATAGTGCCGTGTGCTGTAGCAGGACATTTGTATTGTTTTTTTTTTTTGGCGTTTCTCCGAATTGAATAGGTATTATAGTACTAAGAGCTTTAATTCTGAGAATTCTTAAATTCATTTGTTGTATAAACATGGACGAGTAAACAAAAATAAAAGTCAGCAAATGATACATCGTAGAATCCTGATGACTGTAGGTCAATAGCTGGTGTATACATTTATTAAATGAATATAATGACTTATTAATGACCATGGTTGAAGATATTAATAAAATATTGATAACGACCACAAAATTAATTTACCGCAGGATTCATGCTTGTACCTCCGATTTTACCCATTGACCATAAATATATAGTTTAATACCAAATAAATAAGGTTTTTTTTTTTTAATGGGAATGCACCCCAGTCACCCCTTGTTATGCCACCGAGCAAAATTATACATGTATACTGCAGGGCTATTTCGTCTCTTTTAAATAATATATAATTATACATAACACGAGTATAATATATATCTTACACGTTAATAATATTCATGCCGTACACAAACAATATTATTCATTTTAAACCCGGTATTATGATGTTTAACTGTATGTTTATTAAATTTAAATATTTTTACAATTTTTAAAACATATTTAATATTTATCAAGAACTATATCTTATTTGATTTGATCTTTGTTATGGAGCAATAGATAAAAAATAATAATATAACATTATACACAATAATCGATGCCATGATAATTTAATGAAAACACGACTGAAAGAAGAATTACTGTTGTAGTTGTCATCACATTATTTATTTTAATTGTTCTTAGTCCCTGGGCAATCGTCTATTTTACCCTCCCCCCCCCCCCCCTTTAACATGATCCCGTCGACCACGTGTGCCGAACGAGAATGCATTCGTTCTGCTGTCTACCACTTTCTGGCAAAACATATACCTATTAATATTATGATAATATACCGTTAAGAACTGTTGTTGTGTCTTTGTATATCCTGACGGATGGTTTGTCGCACCTACCGCCCAGTTGACGCCTCACAGTTGTCGTCTATAATAATCGTGAACGCGTGTGATGTGTTTTTGTGGTTATTTATATAAAAGTAAAAAACTAGAATAATATAAATACACTTACGTCGTCCAAACGCGTTTCGCTTTTTCATCACCACGAGTATAATATAAGCTCCAAGACGTTTCAGACGTGATCTCTTCGCCGAGTTGTTGAAACCACAATCTACCACGGTGACAAATGTTCACTTGCTGTAGTGTGTACGCGTTTCGATGTGCATACTATAATATAGCTTATCGCCGAAAGAAAACTATTTATGATATGTAGGTATAATATTATGACTTATAAACGATAATATAGGTAATAACTCGCGATACACATGATCACGTGATCGGATACGATGACGGTTAAACTGTTCGCAATAACATTATAATAATATTATACCATTATTTTCAAAATGTGAAACAAGACTACACGTTAATAATGCTCATCGAAAACTCGACGACGACAGCTACAGATATATTGTTAGATATATGGAACGGGTAAAATTCATATGCATACGAAGTCTACAGAGGACGATTTAAGTCTTCGTTTGCGTAGCAAGTTTATGAAATTATTAAACTAAATCACAAATTTTATTAACTAATCGCCGTTCCCTCCTCCGTCTCTACAGCAAAGTCACAGATATTATATTTATATTAAACTTCACGATGATTTCATGGCTATCGAGCTTTTGTTTTTATTTATACAATATTTTAATAATTTCGTCATAATAATATTTCGTACGTTCGTTTTTAAACGTAAATATTACACTAGAATTTAATAAAAAAAAATAATGCTTTATTATTCAACGTTTTTGTTCCAATAAGTTATACGTTATTTCTCTTTTAAAAAAAATCGAAATTCGTTTTGTATTTTGTTTTTTTTTTTTCAAATAAACGTACCTTCAAAAACACTAATGGATTGATTATGTCACACAGTTTTTCTCAATTTTCCATTTATTTTATGTAGCTTGGTTTTTTTCTACCATTGTGGCAAATGAAAACTCACGGAGCTAATAAAAAATATAAAGTAACCTTTTTTAGGTGGATACTTTGAAGTTTTATTTAATTACTTAAATGAAGGCCAGGATCAATTAAATAAAATGGAATTTAGCTGCCTAGTCTTCCTTTACGTACAAAACTATACCAGCGGGATGTCTGCAGTGCAGAGAAACATCTATATAATCATAATATAGTATAATATGTATACAAATATATTTTGAAAGTCAAAAGTAAAATACAAGTTTTGTTTGATCACATGCCCCATTCAATTGTAATGCGGCTAATCATAAAAACAAAATTAATATTTCATTTTTTTTTTTTTACTAGTATATAAAGACCGTTGCCAAATCACGTCTTTTTCATATAATGCAAAACAGTCGGTCAAGGTCTCCCTAATTTCAGGCGTATACCGTTGACTTTATAGTAGTATATAGGATTCGATTGAGAGCTTAATATTCGCTATAATATTCTACTTATAGTTGTGAAACATTTTAAAATGTCTAATTGTTCAAATTACCCATCCATTGTAGAACCCCTAGAAATACTGTTTATCACACAATTTTACTATAGAAATAAAAACTAAGCTTCATTATGAGTACGTTAAATAAAATTAATATGTCATTATCAAGCTTTCAAACATTTTAAACTTGTATTAAAAATAAATGACACATTTTTATCGTCAGTGTTGTATTTGTTACTTATAATTTTTAAATAATATTTAATCATATTATATTAATATGTGATTTTCAAAATGAATATTGTATACATGTCATAGACGTCACAGCAAAAACAAATAATTTGTGTGCTTCTCTATCGTACCCTAATATGATTTTAAGTGCTGATCACGTGCCTTGCACTCTAAAGTCGAAATATAGTGAACAATAAATGTGTATGATTGACATGCAGGAATAAAATAACACCCTTTCGATACGATGTTAAATGTATCGATAATTTTTAAATTATTATTATTTCAACCTATAAATGGTTTGATTGTGATGGCACCAATACGCATTTTTTTTCACCATTCGAATGATGGTTTTATAATAAAAAGTAAGGCTGTTTTATATTTTTTTTATCTTTGCTTCGACAACGCGTTTGTTTTATTTTGACGCGAAATGGACAAAACATGTGTGTAGATATGGTGGGTTAGTACATGTTATTATTATTATACAATATTATACGTGAAAAAAAATAGGTCACAAATTATTCAAGTTGTTCAAAGGAATTTGACGACATTCATTGGTGTCTCGCAGGGTTTTTTTATTTTTCGTACAGAAAACTTAGTTATTAGATAGGTATACATGTAATAGAATACAAAAGTAGATGCTATAATATGTACGATATGTCAAAATAAAACAACACACTAATTTGATATAGCTAAGGAGATATTTTTACGAATTTTACTTCGGCGGTACGAGTACATCCCGGTCGATCAAATACCACAGTTGCCGATGTATAGTTTACCTATTGATCAGATCGAAGTCGTCGCGTAAATAGTAAATAATATTTCACATCGGTACTTTGTGTCTGTTTGTATTATAAAATTCGTTCCTTCTGTATCTGAAAACGATAATAATGATAATAATAATAATATAATATGTTTCTTTATGTTAGCGTTTGTGCTCAAGTAGTGTAGTTAGTTGAAGTTTGGGTGTAGTTAGTAGAGATAGCAGCATCATACACTTCTTTATCTGATATTTCGTTTATCTATTCATTTTATTTTAAATTCATTACAATCCAGCCTCCAATTAAATATTATCAACATCATTAACTTTTTAAAGAAAATTTAATTTTATAACCTAATACGAGCTCAACCTGTGAACTATAAATAAATATAATGTAAACTAATGGCCTGGTAGCCGAAGTAATATGTTCAATAAAAAAAAAAAAATAATAATAATAATAATAATAATAATAATAATAATAATAATAATATAACGGACCCAGCTGTCTACCACGCTTGCAGTACATGATAATGTATAGCAGTAGGTACCTACAAAATTACTACCGTACGAAGAATTACTGCACCGGGAAATCGTGCCAACACGGTTGTCAGTTTCTTAGTGAGAATGGCTTAATTAATTTTCCAGTCACCGAATTTTTCCAGGGCGGCGAGCTTAACGCAAATATTAGGTAGCAGTAGTTGTGTACATACCTGCTGGTAGCTATATCATTATAAAACAACAGCGCTAGGTCATCGGGGAAGCCTTATCCACCAGACTGAAATGTTCAGCTGGGTTTTCTGATAAAAATTAATTTCCGTTTTCCCCGGAAAATATATACGCCCGCCGCTCGATTAATAATCAATATTTCATTTTGTTTTAAAACGAAAAAAATGTGTACCTATTTTGATACATTATACAGCAGGTTGGTTCGTCCAAATGACTAATATTCAAAGATATTATATTATTATGAGTGTGGGTTGAAAAGCAATAAGCAAGGGGTAACCCACCAAAGTTGTGTTTGACACTGCTCGTCCCTCGTCTTCACTTTTTTTAAATGCTTTTTAATAGGAAAATAACCCCGTAGTAGAGGTATTTAGTATTTAACTTTTGTAAGTCTACATTTTTTTGCATAAATATTCTCAGCTGCTTCTGAGTATATATTTTGGAATACTTAAATATCACTATGAAGAAAATCATGTTTTACCTCGTTAAAAACTAAAACATTTTTGTAATTCTTAACTTATTTTTTTGAAATAAAAATAAATCAAAGTTTCACTCGAAAATCGGTGTTTACATTTATTTCACGTATATTGTATATATATTAATAATAATATGCATCGTCAATGTATTTACAAAACAAATGAATAAATTAATTTTATAGAGGAAAAAAACGCATCCTTCACTCACACGCCATTTGCCAATATAGTTAACTGTTGTAGGTACGTTTATCGTCAATGTCATTATGTCAATTTTTTATACGTTTATATACTTTGAAATCTGATTTAAAAACGACGTGATGACGTACAAGTAATGCGTAATGAAATTGTAATAATGTGTATGGGTTTGATGTATACATTTATAATATGTATAATGTATATATATATATATTATATATACTGTGTTTAAATCCAAAGATATTATAATAGTCGATTTATGGTAATAACAGCAATGTGTTCGCCACATTATTTAATAATATTTCATTTTCGTTCACTATCAATTACTTAACGTCATCGTTGTATTTTTGATTTCAGGTGAGTTGTGATTGATAAAATGATGTTTCGTGGAATACATTATTATACCTACCTACCTGCTCATCGAAGTAGTATAGGTACCCTGCAGGTAATGGAATTAAGCACGCAATACATCACAGGCAAAGTTTTACGTCGTTTCTTTACACGGGGTATAAATATAAACTGTTTAAAAGTGAAAGTCCTGTAGGTGAATCCCGTACGACTTTTATTGAATTTAAGGTATCATATATAGCTGGTAACGAGCATTCTGGATGATATTCTCTAATAAAATCCAACGACCTAATAGTTGTTAATACGCGTCCTAAACCGTACCGGTGCACATTGTTATATTATTAACTATTTGACTCGAATTTAAAACAAACGAACAAGGTCATACACGACCCTGCATAATATAGCAATATAATACTATAGACTATAGTATATTCTTTCATCATATTATAAATGTATAAATGATTTTTAAAAACTGATTTTCATCAGCTAGAACTATCCGTAATCTACTATACACAAATGATCACACAATATTAGGCTTACTTCGAATAGGAATACATAATAATATGTTGTTTGGATGAACGAAAATGTATTTAGGTATATATAATATATGTATCAAGTTGTTGATTTTATAATATTATGTGTTATTAGAACAAACAAATTGGTCAATATTATAATAGTTGTTTTATACAATTGAAACAAAACAAAACACTGATACGATGGTCGATAGTAAAACAGAATGATGAATATTCGTATGAAAAAAACGACTTTGATTCAATGTTTATAAATATTTATAATATGGATGACAATAAGAAAACTTATGAAAACAATTATTGTTATAGTCAAATGTTGAGACATTTTTAGAACCTCATAACTGTTATATACTCTGTATAATAAGCTATAATACTAAACGTTTTTATTCGTCGACTTTATTATGTAATATAGTCAATTGGAGCGTACAATTTAATGAGACTGAATGACACACAGCGGACAACTCTGTTCAAACCGAACCTATAGTTGTAGTATTTTGTAGTGAAGTAATAACGCTGAAAATTACACGTATTAAAGTTCGAAAGTATAATTGAAATGGTCCAAGTATACTACGCACCAAGTAACATTTAGTCTCGTTTTAAATGTTTTCTCGGAATAATAGTTATTAGTTTATTACAATTTGTTGTTTACCCAGTGTAAGAAAATGTGTACAATTTTAGACTTTGTTACAAGTATAATTTATAAAGAAGAAAGCACTATTATTATGTATTTTAAACGACGACTATACTTTTTTCTCTTTTAAATATCATATAATATAGTATATTATACAAATATTGTATACAACTTTACATACAATTTTGAATGCTTATAATTAAATTTGTTCATGAACTGCACAACAGTTAATTCTTAAGAAAACCTTTTTTTTTTTATTATTATTTTTATTACATAATATAATTTTAAGATTTGATTTAATTTAAAAAATGCATAGTTTGAAAAATAATCAGATTTGTATTAAATTTGCTAAAACTTTTAAATTACCTAGCTTGTTTTGCGAATTTAAATAATATTTTCTACTCTACAACAGTAAACATTTACTCAGAAATGGGATTTTAGCCAATGGCCCTTATAAATTGCTTGCAGAAAATAATTTGATACCACCATTATATTAACAAGCTTCATATACTATATTCATAAATATTTACATTTTGCTGAAAAACGTTTCCTCAATTATCTTATTTATAATATATATTAGATTCTGAGTGGAGCAATGATTGTTTTGGTTTTACAATGATGAGTGTATTTTTTCTCTGTATTTATAGTATTTTACACTTATTTTAATAGAAAACCATTTTGATAAAAACTTGGAGGGTGGTTTCTGGTAAAAACATGGATACTTTGGTGGAAGGAATTGTTAAAATAATCACGAAAAAAAAAAGTGGAAAACGGTATTTTTTGTGCAAAACCAGTTTATTCTGAAGCAGCAGTTCTTACCTCAAGTTGTGACCCTAATGGTCGATGTGAATAATTCATAATTCACATATTACTTCAGCATAATTTTTTACGAATATTCAAAAAATAATAAATATTCCCAAAATAATAATTAAATGTATAATAGAAAATATTGGAGAAAAAATAAATCATTATGAATAATACAAATAACCAGTTAACTATCTGGTATGTGTAATATTACCAATTTCTATTTCTGTTCGTTAGTTTTTTTATTATTTTATACTTTAATAACTCAGTGTTATAAATTATAAATATAATTAAAACAAGTTTAGAGTGCACAGGCATCTGTATCTTACTACAACTACTATATCGGAAACAAGAGGAAATTGATGACTTTGTGTGGTTTGTTAGTTAATTGGATAAATATAGAATCATAGAGCTTTGGTTATTTTCCTGAAAGTTTTAGATTGGAATTACTGGATCTTTTTAATATTTGACGTAGTTTTACCGAGCCCCAAACTTGTATCGTGTGGTTTGATAAGGAGCTTGTATAATGTAAGTATGACATTATTTCAGTTTATATGTTATTATATAGTTGGTTGAAGTTAAGTCACCTGTTTCCGTCATTTAATATTTTTTTTTATTTAGAGCTTATTATATATAATATGCTGCTCAGGTGAGGCGTCAGTAAAGTGTTACTCCTAAGATGTAATGATTACTGCAAGTACTGTGTGAGAGGTTCGTAGTTGTGTTAGGTTAGGGAGGAGGGTCATGATCTGAGCTATAGGGTGAAACATAAATAAATGTATTGACTTTCTTTCGTTAAGTTTTATTTCCCATATTTCCCAAATTGAAAGAAAATTTTATATTCGAAAAAAAATCAAGGAAACTGCAATATTTTTAGTTTCCGACCGGTTATTTAAGAGGGTTTTAAAAATTACCTGTAAAAATAAATATTTGTAGTTTTTATATTTTATTCTTACTAACGATGTATTATTGCTTCGTTCTTGTGTAGGTACACTATCGCTTATAGCTTGTAGAACTATTTTTTAGTATCTTCATTGTATTGTTCTAATTTACCTTAAATAATTACAATACATTATAATATTATAGATACGAATGATAATATAGGGTACATCAAATGTTACTTTTAAATGTTTATTAGTTTAAGGTAGATTTTTGCTGATTAACATAAAAAGGATATGATGATAATCGTACCATATATAATTCCTAATATTGTTGGATTTATTTGTTCAATTTTGTCGACTGATCGTCCCAAATCCCAATGGTTCTGCAGAACGTATTGATTTTTGATTATATTGGCATTTTTTCGTGGCCTCACGAATTATCATATTTTCAAACTTATTTTAAATGATTCTTGTGGCTATAATAATAATGATTGCAGTCGTATTCTCTTTTTTAATTTTCCTGAATTCCACTATAACTGCATACAAATACCCATGTATAAAATCGATATTATTTTCTTGATTTTTGATATAAATACTATGCCTTATCGTTATGGGAAATTATGTGTTATGACTTTTTTAATTTTATCTATTTATACATTTTCGGACACGATAGTTATACTCACTTTTATACCTCATTAAGTTCATTTTCATATTTTTGAGAATCGTTGAACTTGAATGATTTATTTTAAACTTTATACTTTTAAAAAATAAGATTAAAATATTATTAAAATTATAATTTTTTTTATTTTTCAGTACGAAATTATTATTTGTATTTCTATATAAGTTTTCGTAGGTAGTGTATACAATGTTCATAATATATAATAGACAAATTAATCACATTTTGGTGCGAAAGTCACGTATAGGTATTCAAAATGTATGTTATTCGATAAACGATACTCATAATATAGAACAGATTGATGTTTGAACCGTATACCCTGCAAGACACGATGTAAATGTACTATGTATGCAAATTAAGGGCAAAATAGCCATGTCAATACAGTTCAATTTAACGATTTTAGCCGGTAAAAGAGAGAGAGAGATAGAGAGAGACAGAGTGTAAGTGTGAGTGGGAGGGTTGGGGGAATGGATAGAGAATAAAGGGTGTTTTGTTATTCATTCGATTATATTATATTTTTTTTCGGTCTCACGATCACCAAAATATTCCGTGTAATATGTTCATCGCATATTTTATATAAGTACCTACGAGCAATATCGAAGTATAACATAGGTAGGTACTACGTTTTTTTTACGGTTTTATAAAAAATTAAATTCGATACGAAATTATTCATATCGAGCGAACATTATAATATTATATACGGATATACAACTACACTGTACATTATCGCGATTGATCGATATATACCTATTATAATGTACGTCCTATGTATAGAAACGATGACGTACTGGACTTGACGAGGTCTTAATACATAACCACGACTGGTACATGAATATTATAACGTGGTCGTAAAATGTCGTAATCGTAAACCTAACCTAACCACGGACGCGGGACGCGAGTTCAGAATAATAATAATATCCTACTATTTCTGGTTATAATGTCATTATGTTTCAGAGTCACAACTTTTTGTTGTTGTAATTGTTTAAGTTACATTTTATCTTAAGTTTGATTGTTTTATAAAAAAAAGAAAAAGAAAAAAGTTTTAATAGTACTAATTTGACGGCGGTGGTTATAACAATATATATTATATATATATACGTACATTATATAATGTTAGGTTATTATACTTGACTTTGTCATTATTATTATTATGTCAACTACGTTTTCTACGGAGCTTGTCGTTTTTATTTTTAAAAGAGCGGTCTTCTGATTTTGCCAAAAAAAATTCATACGACAAGGTAGATAAACATAAAATGTTCGAAAACAAATTGACCATGTCGGTTTTTTTTCTATTGTCATTATTATCTTTTCACTGACTGTTCTAAAATGTCATGTGCCCTCGTAGGGACAATCTATCCCATACGGTAAGTATATGCATACATATATATTTATCACAACACTTCGTTATAACTCCGTGCAAAGAAAAGCTTAGTTAAAAAAAAATTAAATTTAGTAATGATTAAATCTTTATAAGACGTGATATAATATGGAAACTAAGTAAAATGCTATTTTATAATATTACAAATACCTATGACGACAAATAGGATCAATTGTAAAGTCCAAGGTACTTAGTCAACATAGCTATTGTTTATACATTATTAATTACGAAAAATACTATAGTAGTTACTTATTTGTATTTTATTTAAGACGTATAAACATGTCCTGCCAAGTAGATAAACAATATTATTGACTAAGTATTTAACTTTAAAATTGATCTTATTTGTTTTCATGGGTATTCGTAATATTATAAAATGGCATTTTACTTAGTTTCCAATTTCCATACTATATCACGTCTTTTAAAGATTTAATCATTACTAAATTTAATTTATAAGAGGGCAATCGGGGTTATTCTTAAAATATCTTACCAACATTATTGTTTATTGCATTTACTGTGAGTAATTCTTATGCATAAAAATTCACTTTTTGAGCTTATAGCTAACGATACTATTTGTAAAATTAGTATCGTTTAAATGAATAAAGTAAAATTATATATATTATACTTAGTTTTTCACCTACAATTTTTATCCCCATTGATTCCTTTAATAATAACATTATCCCACTTCTGATTTTTGGAACTTTTAAATTTAAACAAAAAAAAATTATTTTCAAATTCTTGATTTTTTTTGTAGGTACTACTTAACGTTTGACCACGACCTAGGTATTTAGTAACGCAACTACACGAATAGAGAAATTGTTTGAACCTCATATAAATGAATGGATATTTTTAACATTTATTTTACAAAAATCATTTACTTGACAAAGAAACATTACCTGTGAATTTTATACATTTTATTTCAATTAATATAGTACATGAAATGTATTAAACAATTAACATAAAAAATTAAATTATGATGGAATAACGATGGTATTGTGATGATAAACTTGTCAGGGGTCATTCAAAGGAGTGTCCTTTGTTGATAAAAACTTCTGATTTTTCAAATGAGAACCCTACCCCCTTTTTACCTACTGTAAATTGGATATTTTTTTCTAAAATTTTGATGTAGGTATATTGCTATATACTGGCAAATTGCTATACACATACCTAATTATAATATAACGGATTATCTTATCTTATTATACAATAACTGTCGACCTCGGAGGGAGGAAGTATTTTCGAATATTTTTCATGAAATTGTGCATATTTTCATGCAATGAAATTCTAAGTGGTGGGTTATTAAAGCAGTTAAAACCTTTGAAGAAACCATTACAATCTCCCTTCAAAGTTCAAAGAAATTAAAAAGAATTATGATAAATCGAACAGAGTGTACGAGTAAACAGGGATTAGTGACCACACAGTGATACGACAGTGTTTATAATTAACAATTACTGCTATATGAGAACAATTGGATATTATACAATTATCATTATATTATTATAAAAATGTTGTTTAGAAAACTACGCAGTACTTTATCAAAAGTGCAGCTGCACAGGATGCATGGTCATCAACTATCTTCAGCAGTAGGAATTTAAGTGAATCTTGTGTACGCATGCCACGCCCCGTGGGAATGACAATTCTTATCGTAAGGGTTAGAGAGTATGCCTATATAGGACTATGTACTCCTACCCCGACTACCCCATTTTAAGATATAATTTTATAGAGCAAGTACGAGTACTTTCACACGAGTTGTACTTTCAGTACCTTTTTATCAAAATGTTTGAGATTTAGAAAATAAACGAATAAACCGTATATTTTCTAGACGCTTAGAAATATTTGGTTGAATCAAATATTCTGTTACAATATCAATACTTGCATTAATAATAAGACAATCATTCAGTCTGTACCATTATTATTTACAACTCCACATCATCCTTTGTCACTCGGCGGTACTTTGTACATGGGGATCGTTATAGTATCTAATTTGAAATTCGAACTAAATAACATAAAGCATTAATATAGAAAAAAAGAGGTGATACACCCTGAATATATAGTGAAAAATACTCAATGAAAGTGTGTGAGAGAGAGGTAAATTTTTGCTCACAAAAAAATAAAAATAAATAAATACAAATAATAATAACAATAATAATAATGAAATAAAGGTCTGTCTTCGCATATCCGCATAATACACAATATATACGTTATGGTGTTCCTAAAAATCAGTGGCTGCGAGGAATTGGCGTGCGTGTGTGGAAAAACCGAGTTTACCGGACCGTGCATAACCGAACTTCAGAACCCGACCGAGGAGTTATAAATTACCACAGCCTCTGCTACTACCCCCTCGGGGCCCCATTCGAAAACAGGAGCAACAATCCGTAACCACGAACAATGCACTACCCCCCGCCCCCCCCGTCATAACAAACGGCCGGTCACACCCTCGTTTGCGGCGCGTCACTCGTTTTTGGAATTTTTTTTCACTATTTTTTACTAAAAAGAAAGGTTTGCGAAAATCGACAGCACACTTAAAACTTACATTGTTTACACGAGTATGCGAGATTGTGAGATATTCATATGATATTATAATATAGTGATAGGTGTGCTTGTTATGGTAAATAACGTGTAGGTTTATTTAAAACCTATAGTGACGGTACATAATATATATTTGGTGTAGGCCCGGTGGCGTACCTGAGGAGGAAGTGCTGTACGCGGTGTGTATAGTCGTGTGCTATGGTGTTGTTGGCACAAGCGAACGAGACCAACTGAATTCATAAATCAATTTTCGATGGGTCGGTGGCGTCGAGGAGGGCAGCCTGATGGATCTATGTATACACCACAACGGGGTCGTACACACATGTGTACATGCTATGAGTACAATATAAAGCTTGGAAGTTTGACGGTGCGATATTGCTGCTGGTACACATAACGCACTTGTTTGAAGAAAAAATATCCTACCACCACCCGTCTCCACGTGCGGGAGAGTCGTATACCTCCACGCCACCGTGGTGAAAAAACTGATATGAGCTGCTAACGCGACTTAAACGACGACGACGATAATTTTGTTATTTATTCTTTTCATCCACCCACTCAGCACTCACCCACACACACACACACACACACACACACATCCACTAGCGGGTGAAGGTACTATACATATACAATGGTTTTTGTGTTGTAAAACGATGACGCGTCGTGAATCTCCTAACGATAGTCACCCATGTCATCTCCCCAGGTCGACGACACAATAATGTATATTATTTTTTACTCGCAATTCTACGACTTACGTCTTCTACGTCTTTACGGGCGAAACAACGTCCGTTTACTTTATTAACTATAATAATACGACGGAATGATGAGACGTTTATTCGTACGACGGTGTTCCAGTCGTAGTGCATAATAATTATTGTTTTAATTGCAGCGCACTGCCGCATTATTATTCGTTAGCACCAGCTATACAGAGTGGAATACGCAGATAATCATATTAACCATCACGCCATTTAAGTATTTTCAGTATAAAACGGGTCGGCGGGGCGTCTTATAATATTACATCTGCATTAACTACTACGACTGAGAGAATATTGTATATGATACACCATACACATGTGCATAATGTGAATGTTATCTAAATTACCTTTACATAAATTTCTATCCGTGAATTACAGCGTTATAAAAATGTATAATAATGTTATAATATGGAAACTTTTGAATTTCCTCCCACATCTTTAATAGCTGATTTTATATATTTGAATAAAATATACTTGCTTGTGATGTATTTAAATACAAATGCATATTTAATTTTTGGTCGGCAAAACAAGAATTTGGTTGGATGGTTTTATATCATTGCATATTGTATTAATATATGCCAACTTACAAAAGACAGCATATACCACATGTCGGCGTATCATATAAACCAGACTATTTTTGTACTTCAAACACTGTTGTAGTATATTTTCAAAAATTATGTTTAAGTTTACAACTCCACTACTATTATAATCGTAAGATGAGCAATTACTTAAGTTTTTGTAATTAAAAGTTTTGTAATTAATTTTTTTTTATTTAATCATTATAAAAAACCTAGTTTATAATAAAATTACATTTTTAAAAAAACCTGACAACCGTATACTGGCTTATTTAAAATTTTTATTCAGTTTAATATACCTACTTGTATGGACATAATATTTTATACTTCAGAATTTATTACATTTTAGTACTTAATTAATAAAAATGAATGTGTAATACAGCATATAATACTATATAAAACTTCTAAACACGAGTTTGGTAAGAATTATTATCGAATATTATGATAATTAAATGTAAAATAATTTTTTAAAATATATGTTTATTATAATTTTATGCAATTTTGTCTTTTTTAATTGACTATTTTTTTTTTTTTTTTTTTTTTGATCCTTTATTATCATGGTTTATTAATGATAAAATTATGAATCCTAAGAGACTTTAATATAACTGCAGTACACTCTCATATTATTATTATGGTATTTACTGTTTATAACAACAGACTAATTAATGGCTTTTCCAACAAAACGTTAAATTCTGAATTCCTCCTCGAAAAGATAAATGACCCACAAAATATAAATTGTACTGGTTAATGGTGGTTATTGAAATTCTCTATGGACTTTATTAAACGGGCTTACCATTGGCCATAACCAAACAACATTAATGATCAAACTTCCAGTTTCGGGCACAGTCGTTCTTATTTTAACCATAATTTCGAGTTTGTAAATTAAATGTCTTCTGCTCCAAAGTAGTTACAAGTTTTTAATAGAATAATCAATTTCAATTTAAAAATAAGACAAAACTATACTTTATTCATTTATTTTGAGAATAGTATTTCAAATAATTAGTTTGTAAAAAAATATAACACATTTTATTTTCCCCGTAGGTACCTATCTAAAGTATTACAATATAGTATTACAATACATTTTATTAACGATTTCATTTATTTGAAAAACAAAACAACTATAAATTATTATTGTGTTTTACAATGGTTTTTAATCTAAAATAAATTTTTATTTGCAATACAGATTCTCATGTAATATGAATGGTTTTTTTTTAAGACGTGAGACATTTGAGTAAAATATTTGCTGTAAATTATTTATCACCTTACATTGTCATTTTGTGTGAAAACCCTATTCGTTGTGTCAACTTAGTTTATACAAAATTATTTTGAAATATTCATAGTATGTTCAGACTTGTATAGGACCTGCATGTCTATATATTATAGGTAATATATATATCTTATTCATAATCATATTATATTATACTTATGAGTTATGAATAATATGTGTTAATAAGGTTTACGAAAATGTTCAATCCTTTTGGTAGTGGATCTTGGCTGCTTAATGAAAAAAGTAATACACAATATTAATATTATACTATTTTTGTTTTTACTCTTTATTTTATAATAATACTTAGGTATTGAATGCAATCAAAATTAAAATGTCGGAACTTAAAATACAAACAAACTTAGATCAAAAACGTCGTTTCTCCTAAAAATTAATAAAAAATCTATATTGATAGGACATAATAGTTCATTCGTATGTAAAAGCATGCCACATTTTTTTTTTTTTATTAAACCACAACGTCAAACAAATTTCTTGATAATATTGAGTATTGGATGAGTTAAAAAAAAATCAAGCAATAAGAAATATAATAATAATATGGTTTTGTAGGAATAGATTCGAGAAACGTATTATTTAGTTATTTTATGATGCAATATTATTATATTAAAATTTGAAAGTGTTTTTGCATTATTTTTTTCCCTTTACACTTCGGAAAAAGCGATTGACTAATAACGATAACAACGCGCATTCCAATAATATTAAATTCTATAAGACAGACGAGTTTATTTCCTCTGAGATTCTTATTCTTAAACCTAATGCCTTGAATCAATATAAATTGAGTATACAATATTATTATATGAAGAAGGAATATTATTAAATTTTTCGTACCTTTACCGAAAATACACACTAAGCATACCATTGCAATATTATGGAATTTATAAGTTATTTATTTATTATTTATTTATATTAGGTACCAGCTATATAACTAGGTAAAACTCCTCGAAAATAATAATCGCCACCGGCTTGCAAACGTTAAGATAGTTGAAAACAAAAAATCATAATAATATAAATAAGAAATTACTAAAAAATACTTGCGTAATATTATTAAACTCGTGGGTTTTCTTTTTCGCACTCGTTAGATATTTAATTTGCATTTCACACTGAATCTGACTTTTAGTTTTATTTTTGACAAACAGTACCTTTTAATTGTTTTTTAGACTAATTGCGTTTTAGTTCTGTTATGAATTATAAATCTTAGAACAAATGAAACAAAAAAAAGAAAATTAAGCATTGCTTATATTATTAAGAAGATGGTACACGGATTTTTGCTGTATCCATCTTACAAGTGCGTAACATAATAAATGTACGTTTAGCACATCTCGCTTAATTCCGCTACTTAGTCTAAAAAATAGAGTGAATCAACATATTATGAAACTGGTAAGAACATTATCGGCAATTGTATGTGGGTTTTTAATTTTTTACGACAACTTAGTTTTTATGTGAGTTATTAGCATTTTTTATTTACTTTATATTATATACACATAACTTGCTAAAAAATTAAACTACCTTAAAAAACACAGATAATATTCGTAATATCAAGGTTCATAAAATAAGTCGATTATCACTCTAATTTTGAAACCAATGTAGCTATACGTGATCTGCTGAGAGTAAATTTGGAGTGTTACGCACTTGACGGAGTAATCTTAATCATACCTACATCATAGTATAGTACACTCGAACGTGTAAACGATTTTGTCTAGTACCTATCTATACGACCGTACAGTATAGCTGCTTCTACGGTTATTGTTTATATTTATAGAATAATAATATATGCAATTGAAATTATTCGTGTGATGGGAAAAATGAAATTATGAAAGTTCTCACCGCCCGCTCTTTTGTTTTATTTAAAACGTAAGTAATTTCGTCTCTTGTTATTCCGTGATTATTACGGTCGGCGGGCTTAACAATATTTCGATATATTCTCCGGACTAGAAGTTTTCACGTTGCCCTCGGAACCCTGAGAATACCAAAAATAACGTAAACATTAGATTGGCCGCCACTGTATAGTAATTTCAAAACGAACAAAAGTCGTTTTGAAAGCACTTTATATGCAAATTATTAGTTGGCCGAACTCATGGCCTAAGACTGTACCGATGAAACAGCTCCAACGAAATAATAAATCCTCATAAAAAGCGAATCAAGGAAATCTATCCCGGTCAAGTTTTCGGCTAAAAAGAACTGCCGGTCACACCCTGCAGATCCACCCACAGCGAATGCCATCGCAATAATAATAATAATACGATCTGCAGTCGGATCTACGAATAAATCACAATAAAGTCGATTATATCCGGCCACTACATCGGCTACTATAGCTGGCTACATATTATAGCTACAATATTATTATTATATAGCTTCTAAACAAAAGCACCGGTGTGGAGTAGTTTGATCTAATTGGATTTCAAAAAGGACTATTGTCTCCGGAAAACCGTAAAGTTTGGGTACCTCTATGCAGAATACAAGCACTCCGTGCGTACATTTGGATACAGTCAAAGGCGATACTTATACACGATAGTAATAACGGAATTTGAACCGTGGCATATTCGGGTGAGTGGGAAGGGGGAAAAGGATGTTGTAGACACGGTGCTCATGAGAGTAAGTTCTTGGGTTATTTTTTATGTTCCTATGATTATAAATTAAGCATTGAACAAAATAAAACGGATATGACGAGCGTAGGTATTAAAAAGAAAAAAATCTTGAAGACGATTAATGCATGGTGTGAACGGAGACCCCTGATGCTCCGTATCAAGAGTTTTATTAAAAAAATATAATCCCTTTTTCACTCTTGGTCGAGTTTCAGATACGACACTATAACATAGAAACGGTATACCAACACTGTACCAGTCGCCAATTGCTCTCACTAACACTTCAAACAGGGTGATTATTTTAACCCAAAATACTCATTATTTTTAAACATATAAATGTTTTTTTTAATTTTTATCACCATCATTTTGTAATTTTTATTTTTCAAACGAGACAATAACTTGTTTTTTTAAGATCATCACGATATTCCAAAACAGAATTTTTTTTTTGAATATTTGTGTGTATATAAATGGAATTACAAATGACAAACAAGTAGTTGGTTAATGAAAAATATTCTCAAAAACATATTCAGTATTTTTTAAAGTAATGAGCATCCTTATGTCGATAAAAATCCCCTTATTAGTTGTAACGCAAACATGGTGTGAGGAAATAAATTAGATTTATACAATCATTTCAGACTTTTATAACGACTTTGAGTACACAAGTAGGTACACGAGATCTGAGACGCGACTTATGTCGTCGACTGCTTTACCGGGTATTACAGTGTTGTATTCTTCTTATTTCCTTTGACTTTCTTTTCATTTTTTTTTTTTTTGTGATTAATGGTTTCTTTCTTTCAAGTAAGGCGGTCGTCAGGTCAACAGAATGACAACTTACAGAAAACAACGGCTTTTTTTCTCCTTTTTCGGATCTTTGTTCTTGTTCACGACACAAAGTAACAGGTAAAAGCCTGTCAAGTATAATATTATACCTATATGTATTTATATGATACGAGGAGTTACGTATATGTTTAAAATTTAAATACCTACTCGCGAATTACACTCAAGGCGCCCTTGTATTACTATTATACTCCAAGCATACTGCAGCTGAGAATAAAACAGAAAACAAAGTTCAATTGTTTTATATTTTCATATCAGTTGGATGGTTTGCTGCATATAATATTTTATACGAATCCTTATCTAGTTGTCGCTTAAATTTCATTAAATTCCAAACATTTTACGTTTTCTAATCGATTTAAGACGTACTTATTATATATGTACTACCCACTATTATAAACTTCGATAAGCAAAAATTATTCTTAATTAACTATTAAGTATTCGTGAAAACTACAGCTATATTTTAAACAATTTATTTTTGTGTCTGTTTACTGCACTATTTTGATGAGTAAAAATACTTAGTTAAGAGTTAATATTCTGTAACTGAGGGTGGTCCATGGTAGAAGATTGAATCTATTTGATACTTTGGGGGCTCCACTACTATACTTAAACTAGAATTATATCCATACAGATTACAGAATGAAACTTTCAAAATGGTTAGATTAATTTTAATCTATAATATTTTATACGACGAACTTATTCACACCGGTTACACGTCGTACGTCGGTATTTACTTATAAGTTAATAACAGTCAGTGAAATAATATTATTTAAATTTAAATTACTATAGTCCAATATTATATACGATTTGATTTTGGAAATAATTAGTTCAGCCCAATAGAAAAACAAATTACTTAGGTATAGCAATATAATAAATATAATATAATAAAATAGGTACCTTCTGTGCTGTATACTTAGAACCACGCAAATTTCATCGTTTCATTGTACAATACAATGATTTATTTGATATTATATCAAAGAATTTAAATACAATTTAACATATTGTCCATTACAATGACTTACATAATGACGAGGTACACTCGACACCTACACCAGTGCAAATTTCCCCATTTTTTTTTTTACTACAATGTAGAAATTCTTCAGACTATTTCAGTCTTTGTATTTTGCCACTATATTGCGCAATGACTAAGAAATGAAAAATAGGTCAAAGTTATTTAAAGTTTCTTACAATTTATTAACAACTATCGTACAATATTTCTATATAAATCCGTATAATTCAAAATTGTATGTATGTATGTATATGTATCTACCTACTTTCAACTTTCAAGTCGTTTCGAGATAGAACATCTAATCTAATGGTGTTGTGTAAAATAAATTATTAAAATATTATAGTGGTGTATAAATATGAAATATATTATTATTTGTTCGTTTATAAAAATAAATCAGGGATTCCGTATGTACCCCCCATAAGTCATAATGCATAACAAAAGAATAAATAAACGGAATTTTAAAATTACAGATATTTATTTAATATTTCCATTGTGGTAAGCATTTGAGTCACAACTATTTTGGAACAATCTAGAATTGTTTACACATGGTATTCGTAAATATTTTACATTATAATAAAGTTGTACAAAATATTATTTTTAAATATCCTTTATGATTTTTTGTTCTCAAGCAGTCTGTTTTTATTATTATTATTTTTTTTTTTTGTCGTTTCTACAAATATAGAAGTCGACGCATTTATTTATGCATCGTGGGACAATACTCGGTTGAAATTTTTGTTTTACGTTAAAAACATTATTTTTGTTAAGTAAATAATACATTTTCAAGAACACTTGGAATTTAATTTAAAACGATTGAAAGAGAAACAGAAAGACACATGGCATATAAAACAAATCTCCAACAGAGTGAACGGTTTTTTTTATCGTGACTAGGATCACAACAGTTGCGTAAGTTGTGTACATATTTACACACAAACACACAACACACATACACGCAAACACACAACCACACAAATATATATATAGAGTGATTCACCAAGCAGACTATTCCCTTAATTCCCCTTAATAATAATTTATTAAAATTCTGATTTTTTATCTTAAGTACTTGGGAGGACGCATCATACACTTTTATCTAATTTTATTTTAATAGAAACAATTTTAGGTGGTTGGCTTAAATATAAGAGCGAATTGATGCCTAGCCTAACCTAACCGATTTTTTTTTCTAATAATCTTTAGAAACATAATATTAAGTTGTGTTACCACAGAACTTTCCCTAAATATATAACACAATCTAAATAATTAAAATTGCATGCGTACACTAAAAATTTCCAAAAATTAGAACTTAAAAAACATATTATAATGGAAAAATAAAATAGTGGGTGATCATGCTTGGTTAATCTGACTATAAGAACATGGTTTATAAATTATAACTATTAAATAAATCTAATCTAACATCACGATCTCTGTTGGAGACTAACAAGACGTTATTTTGCATTCGTCGAACAATATTGAGGAAATAATATGATTATGATCATTACACTCATGGTCACAAACATTTAAATCCATGTTATGTAAGACAAAGTGTCCAATAATCAAGGAAAGAAATAAACGTACTCATAAAATAAATGTGAGGAAAATAATAATAAATATTGTACAACGATCGATGGGAAAATATAAACGATTATTAAATATAATAATATATCCACGTAAATCTAGTATTTTTTATAAATATTGACAGGAAAAACATTTTTTTTTTGTCAGAATGAATTTAAGTTACTTATATAATAATAATCACCACTTTAGCTGACGAATATTTTTTACGAGATAAACCGTATTTTACTGTACCGATAACTATGATGCGCTGCTGTTATACCACGAATAGCAAAACAAACACGAATGGTAAGAAATTCGAGTACAAATAAAGTTGAAATAAATAAATAAACGTTTATATACTATCACGTACCACGGGAGAATAAAATTAAAGTCAAAGAAAAATCGAGGGTATTTAATATTTATATATAAAAATATCAAAAGTGTGTAACACTACTACCGTAACCGGTATTTTTTTTAACCATGGGTGGAAATTAAACAATTGAAATATCTTTTTTAAACAAAACAAAAATAACTTATAGGTACTACTTATCAAAACTTTATGTATTTGTATGAAATAAGACGAGTGATTTTAAAAATCGGCTAAACGGTTCGGTACTCCAGATATGTAAATATCACTTTTTACGGTGCACATAGGCATGTGTTGTTATTAGTTTTATTCGTCGGAATTTCAATAAACTCCTAAGTCGAGAATATTATCGTTATGCAATCCAGTTTATTGGACTTTTATATTATATATTTAATTTATTTATTGATTTGACATCATGCAGTATTTGATGAGGCGTACAGTTTAAAACGAACAGCATAGATTTATTAGTGAGATAGCTATAAATAGTAAATTCAAAGTATGCGATTTTGAACACATAAAACAGAATAGAATATTGAATAATGTTATATTAGATTTTTATGGTAGCCAAAAAACTAATAATTAAGGTTGTGGGGCATTTTTTGTATGGGGTGATTGTGATCACATACGTGGTGGGATGCGGTTTATCGTAAAAAAATGAGTAGTCATTCCTTGTGGAGTAAGCAGGGATAAAGGATTATATCGATGATCCGAATAGTCAACTGTGCTGCTAAAAAAGGGAAATAGTAAAACAAACATAAGAATCATCGGCATCCCATTGCAAGATGCAAAAGTATAGAATATTAATAATATAGGTAGTAATCGAACTGTTATTAGTTTCTTCTATTGACTTATGCTAATTGGTTATTTTTTGTATTTATATATTTTATGTGTACTTACTTTTAAAATTTAATACTAGTTGTAAGTTGACATTTTTTGATACAAAAAATTTGATTTTGGTACAATTAAGTTACGCTCACTTATTCTTGACTTTTTTATGTATTTTTTATTAATTTCTTAAAATTATTTTATATTTAATTATAATATTTTATTCGCGTAAACAAATATAATTGTAATTATTTACGCAATTACGCATCATGTCATATAAGAAGTAATTAAAACGAATCCTCGGTAAAAAATAGTAAACACAGTTATAGGTAATGGAGCTTTGAAAAAAAAATTTATTAATTACCTGCAGTTTTAATCATAGTTAAAAATATTTGATGTTTTCACATTGTGTAAATAATATGTCAAATGCTATATGTTTATATTTATTTTGTATTATTTGTTTATTTTACATCGTTTATATTATAATTTTGTAATGGTTACGAATCATTATTGCAGTACGTATAGCTAGTATATCTGATATATACATATTATTATAACTATTACTAAGGATTCGTTTTTTTAAAAAAATAATCCTAGGTGGGTTCCATATTTTATACTTTTTAAATTTACTGTTAACATAATCATGTGTATTATACTATTATTTTTATGAATGAAAAGCATCCGCAAAGTAAATTAAAAGCCTAAAACCCTTTTTTGTGGGTTGAATTTACTTACACTCAAAAATATGAATTTTACTTTAGAATTCGGTGTATTCATCTTTTCGAGTCAGGTGTATCTGACAAAATACGATGAAAAATGAGAAATAAATATACATGACGTAGTCTGCTACAACATATAATAGTATAAAATGTAGTCTGTGTAAACATATAATATAATATTTAGAAAAAATCAAAAAAAATGAGTGAAAAGTAGGATAAAGAGAAATCAAAAGCGTTTTTATATAGATATCTCGTGTAGGCTGTTACGGTGAGTGAGTGAGCGACATGCGAATACGGAGAGATGAACAATTTTCCCAAGAGGAAGTAAAAGTTTCGTATCAAAGTAAAACATTGTAAAGTTTGAAAACCTCAACATATTTTGGACTTTGATGGTTGGAAATACGTGTATTCGGTACGCGAATTCTTGTTATTATTTTGCTCGTAAATATTATTTTCGTGTATAAAGTATAAACCAAAAATAAATTTTAGGTGCCATAACATTATTTGTTCGTTCGTAGATTAGATAAAAAGAATAAAATATTTGAATCCCGTGCATTATAAATATGAAAAATATAAATTGGGTGGTTATTATTAGACCCAGGTCCCCATAAATTATAAGTATGTTTTTACGGTAGTTATTAGATAGTTTATTTAGTAATTTTACTATTAAAGCATTGAATATGTTCCTATACTCTGTTTAGTAATGAATCATAATATTACACAACGAATGCTATTACATAATATGTTTTCTAAAATCAAAATATTAAATATTAAATATTATAATAATTATATTTTATAAAAATTAACTACTGAAGGAAGACGGATAATATGAAAAATTACAAATATCCCAATTTATAAAACATGACGTGTTACGGTTCCGCGGGTTTTTTGTAGTCCCGTTAATTATCAAACGTCTACCATCGACCTACATCTATATTTTCTCTAAAACCACATGTACCAATCCTCGGTAACCGATACCGAATCTTACACCGCACATGCCTTTATACCAGGTGACGGTAGGAGATTGCTTAGTGACTTTCGGCGACACAAATGGTATTATAATAAGTTACATGACAAACGAATCAATAATCATAGTGTGTTGGCTGCTTTCGATTAATCAAATAATAAGCCGAATGCTACTTATTTTTCTGGATATGACATATTATATTACGCTTTGAGCCATGTAAAAAATATACGAGTTGATTTTACTCTTTGATATTTTATTTAAATCACTTATTAGTGCTTAACTATTAAACAGAGATGACTTAATATTTAATGTATTTAATCATCTTTAAAAAACATGGTGTCACCTCCGTCCATCCATCCTACTGCCGAGAGTCGAGACCATCGAGTTCAAAACGCACCACGTTACATACTCAATATACATATTGCTTATTGATGTTAATTTCTTATGATCATAATTTAAAACAATAGAATATCAATTTTATAATTTTACGATTTTTATTTTGTTAAACAATAGTGATAAAATTTTTTTTTGATAGCTAATTCGATTTTTAACCTCATTTTTCATTTTTATTTAAGATTTAATTTTATTAATTTATTTAATTTAACATTTTTACGATTTAAATTTTTATTTCTATCTAAGGGCCGTACTTGCTGGATCGTAGTTTGCACATTTCATATACACATAGGTATACGACGTGCAGCTGAAAAACGGTCTGAAGAAAACGAAAAAAATACCAATCGATGAACAATATTGTTGATACTATTACGATATACTAAACAATTTTTGAATAAATCGTTTTTTATATACAAATTATAAAATAATTATTAATTTGATTTTAAATGTTCCTATTGAGATAATTTTTTTAAATTTTAATGTTGTAAACTTTGAAAATCATTATACTACAAAACTTTCAATTTTGATATTTCTTTTATTTCATTGAAGATTTTTATCGATTAAAAATACTCATCTACTATATACTTAAAATGTTACTTATATATATATATACTAATGTAGGTACCCACATATAACTATTACATTTTGCAGCAATTGTTAGTAAGCAACATAAATACTGTTTTATTATGACATCTACGTTGAATCGTATATGATACCAATAATATTATATTAACGCATACCTATAGGCACCTACGTGTATATAAACTATCTCATAACTCATAATAATATATGATAGTAATAATAATATGTACTAATAATTAAAACGCGACTATAATAATTACGTATATGTACGTTCGTAAATATCATGCTGATGTAATCAGAGCATTATAATATTTTCACAAACCAGTGACATATTATTATATCTATAACATCATATACACGACCGATATTTCACCAGATACGACAGCTTAACACAACATGGAAAGAATATGGTAATAATATATTATTATCTGGTAGCCACGTGTACCCATGAACAATATGAAGTAGTAATGCGTATTGATTTTCCTGGTTTTTATTTCTGAATTGTATTTATTGGTCGTAATATTATTATTATTATCATAATGTGGTCTGCGATGAAAAACGTTTTTTATGCACAAAAATAAAAAATAAAATGCGTATAATAATATAGTATTATAATAATATGATAATTATATGAAAAACCGTAAACGAAATAAAAAAAAACTACATAAATCTGTCGAAATTTACTCGCCGAAAAAACGTACATAGCACGTATATATATATACTAGCTGATCCCGTGCACTTCACTGCCCGTAAAATATGACAACTCTTAAAAAAATTGTGATTATTCAACTCTTTTTGTGTGTAACTCGCTGCAGTAAGTGCAACTCAGCCACTCTGGTAGGCAATCCGACTACATCGGATCGCGGACAACGCCAATTAGCGGCTAAATGTGTAAAAATTTGATTTGATGCATGCTTGTACCTGATGTAGCCGATTAACGTTGGGAACCAATAAAATAATAAATACTAATTTCCACTAATTATTTATCTTATAACCAATAGCAATGGTTTAAAAACAAAAGTGTCCATCGTAAAACTCAAAATCCCTGTTTGAGCACATACCCAGGTTGGGCCTACCTGGTCCAAATGTGAATCCAAACCATTCAAGAACCCCTCCTTTTTGCTATTTTTTATTAATTATTTATTTTTTGGTTCCTTAGTAATTATGAAATACTCAATGATATTTAAAACGTTATTAGACGTTTTTTTTCGTACATTTTGTTGAGGTTTTTGGTCATGTCGCCAGGTGTGCACTTAAGAGACAATAACTCCGGAACCACTTATCACACAAACTTCACAGAAACCATATACATACTAATCTTAATATGCCCTAAAATTTTTATCGAAATCGGTTTGGTATATCTTGAGTATCTTTATAAAAATGTATTCAAAATGTACACTTATTTGTATATAATATATACTCAACGGTTTAACTGTAATAGTTGTAGTGCTGGCGTTTTTATAATATTATTTCGATGTCTACAAAGCGTCATCGTATTGTACTACAGCGGTAAAAAAAAGAATCGACAAGCCGCTTAAAACCTACAATAATTCTAATACAATATAATATAATAATATTATACTATTGTGAGAATGTTTAACGTTCCGAAATTGAATTCGATCTCAACGATATAATATACTGTGTTCACCACCCTCCCCCGCGTACATCCCTAAAAATATATATATTCAACACTCGTATGAGCGTGTCTAGTCGTCGTTTTGAAGGGGACGTCATCGTGCTGCGGTGGCAAACATTCGTTATACAAAGTTATGCACATAATAATAATATAATATATCATTATTATATTTATATATCATCATCATAATCATCGTCGTCGTCATTATGATTACTATAAAAGTCAAAGAAAACGATCATAGGGCCTCGTTTTAGAAAGTCAAGTCATTTGCCTGTTTGGCTAAAATAATTTTAGTAAACAACTTAATCAAACCAGCTGTTGAACGTCATATTATTTTTATTATTACTATTATCGTTCACGCATTGCGTAGGTGCGTATATATCAGTATAAAATGATAATATGTAAAACGCACAAATTCGGTGTATCGTATTCTAATAGTTTTAAGTATAAGTATAATATTATTATCATACTTCAATTATTATGGTATAAATAACAAATGGTAAAAATTTATTTTAAAAAGAAAATACGGTAGTCATCGTAGTCACAGTCGTGCACGTGTCTTCCGTTTATCATATATATATATGCCACAACATATACGTCCTCGTTATTCCTATGTCACCTGTGAACTTACGCCATGTGACTACATCATTTTCGGCTTATGTTAAACTGCAGTGGTGGCTTGAACTGTTTTTTCCTCGATTAGCGTTTAATATTTTTAAACACATTATTTGACTAGGTATTCTGCAAAAAGTAAACTCATGAGTTTTTAGTGATTAAAATGTAATGGTCAAAGTACGTTTTCCAACCATGATACTCACCCATTATTACTTTTGTAAATCAAATGATTCAAATAAACCTCCTTCGAGCTCCCTGTGTGTCAGAAATAGGTAGGTATTGTGTACGAACCAGCTGAATGATTATAATTTATAATCAACCACAGTTGAGGAGCTAAACAATTTACCGGAAACAATCAAAACGGATATGCTACATACAATGCATATGAGTTCTGGTTGTTGTAGATGTTATTAGAGTGAACAAGGGAAGGTTCGTCATAGAACATAATATGACCTAACCTAACCTAACCTATAGGTACCTACCGTTATAAAAATTTAAAATGTTATTATTTTATTTAATGTGACATATTATATTATATTTCTCTAAACCTAAAAACTAAAAATATTATATCATAATCATTTTAAATTGGATGAACCATTTTGAATAACCCCGTATTATAGACCATGATTCGTACCTCGTAGCTCGGGTTCGCTTTAAGTTCATATACTGAGGGTTTTCGCTGTTCTGTACAGAGACTTAATAATTTCACGCGTTTACTGTTTAGTCGTACCCTTTTAAACAAATTACAGTCATGTTGTTGTAATTTAGATGCAACAACTGCATTTTGGTTCGCTCGTACCGTTACCGTGGTATGCGGATATATTTTAGTATCCACCACAGGAGTCCAGGCATCTGACGTGAATTTACGCATACAATTCACTAAAATAATATACAACGTATCGTCTTATATTCGCCGACGCTGCTATATTATGACTGTAACGCGATTGTGTCCGGGGTGATAATAAATGTCTCCGCCGGTTTTATTAGAGTGGTGTTGTCGCTGTTGTTTTTGGAAACGGGAGCGGAGCCAAAAATCGGTCTACTTAGAGCCCCAACCGGCGTCGTATCGGAAAAATGTCTGCGTAAATTAGACCGCCGCCCTTACTGCAACGCTTTCTCGTACCTAAACGTTTCCTTTTACTTGAACTCTCCGCTCCTGCATCCCCACACAATTTTCGTTCGTTCAATCTATCCGCACTGGGTTAACTCGTATAATGTCTATAATACAATATGACATGTATATGTGTGTAATTTTTTTTTTCTCGATTTCTTGGCGCCTTTGGTTACGAAAAAAAGTTTGCGATCGGCATAAGATTAGGAGCGCAGACGACGAGGAACATCCGTCGTACGTGCATCTATATTTATTTATTTATTTTTAACTAGTTACAACTTTACAAGACATTTACATAGTACACCATGTCTACAGTCGAAAATCGCTGAAATCGGCAGTATTAGAATATTTGTTTGGGCAATTTCTGTATACAGCATAGTTGTAGTAGTCGTACCGGAAAAATGTCCACGTAAATTAGACTTCCGCCCTTACGCTATCTCGTACTTAAACTTCTTTTTTCGACTTAAACTCTCCAACCCTTCACACGGCTTTTGTTCGTCCAAACTATTGTATGATGTGTCAATGCCATAGCCAAGGGGGCCTGGGAGCAAGATATAGAAAAAAAAAATTAAATCCCCACCTTCCACCAATAAAAAAATTATGCTGGTTACCGCACTGTAATTGTGTATAATACTATATTATATTATGATATGAACTATGTAGGTATGTGTGTTTAGGTTTTTTTTCTACATTTCTTTGCACCTTTGGTTGCGATGCCTGTGTGAACATAGTTTGTGATCGGAATAAGATAAGGAGCCCAAATCACGATAGACATCGTTGCACGCGTGTCAAAAATCACAGAAATCGGTAGTCAGTTTCAAATGTTTTTTTTAAAAAATCATTTCTGTGTACAGTTTCAGCAGCCGGATCTAACGGCAGTCTTTTGATCTGCATTCACAAATCGTTCTTCAGTCAAACCGTAGCTATTATATAGCTGATCCTAAATTCAATATTTATCGTTATATTATATTCGTCTTTAAAGTCTTTTTTAAGGCTTTTCGAGATTGTCAAACCAATCATCTATAGTATTAATTTACCAATCAATGTTATGTGAAGCGTTAACATTTTCATTTCACAAATAGAAGCACTTGCATTGTATTATTATTGTTATTATTATTATAATCATAAAACAGATTTAACGTGATATTTTTATCAAATATTACAAAATTGAAGTTTTAATTAATACAACATTATGCATACTGTTTTGATGATGATATTTATTTGCACCTTAAGTACTGAAATCATTATGATAAGACCATATTTTTTCAATAAGGACAATTTTAAAGCTATACCATGAGTTAGTTAAAAAATAAAGTTATTTTAATACAATAACGTAATATTATAGTGATCGACATAATATATAATATAATATTATGGTATTGCCGTTTATGTTATTATCGCATTCAAAATAATAATTATTATTACTATCAAAATCCCTGTTTGATAACTTCCCGGGTCTAAGAGGTCTACTCTTATTTGCCTCTTTTCGAGACAAAATGTAGCCTATCTTCTTCTCCGAAGTCTAATCTATCTCTGTACCAAATTTAATCGCAATCGGATGAATAGTTTAGGAATGCATAAAGGACAAAGGTAGTCGGGTAAAAACATTTGTTGTCTTTTATACATATAAATTCTTAAATTTGGTCGGTATTATAACAGTTAGTGCAGGTCACATGATATTTTTATTTATCTACCTACTTTTAATCAAGAATTTTAGTTTATTTGTCTAACGTAATTGAAACACAAATTCAGTGGGTGACAAGCATGCCAGCGGAATTAGATTTATATATATATGTATAATATTATGTATAATATTATGTATAATATGTATGTATTTTTTGCTACATTCGAATGACAAAACAAAAAAAAAAAAAAAAATATTATAATATTTTTTGAATTCAACCTTTAGTGGCAAAAACGTTGTCCCCAGACGGGTCGGCACTGACCGCCATGGAGTAAAACCAAACAAGAGACGCGGGATGTTTCGCAGATGTCACTCCGATTCAAGAAAAAACTAACATACACCGTCAAAGTCGGTAACAAAATAAATAACTGGTTTATATGCTTGTTCACGCGTTCACCGAATATTAAATTACATATTTTTACCCTCTGTAATCGTTTTGATGATTAACGTCATTCGTTTTTTAGTTTTTTCACTAGACAGCGCCTAAGTTTTTCGATCTAATCCGCGACCCTCACGCTGTATACTGCAACACGAGCAAAACGTAATGACTATCGGACATAAATAAGGGTGTTTCTACGACACATGTTACCATCATCAAGATTTGTTTTTCTATCTCCGAAACATATTTTTGTCTTAAATTTTAATGTCAACGCTTTTACACTGCAAAATCCACATCAGAAATGATTTGATGATTTTCCTGCACATTCATTGATTAAAATATAATATGTTAAACGTAAATTTAATCAACGCTAAATTATTAAAATATCTGCAATATTTTTTACTTATTCAACGGTGACATGCATTTTTTCTAATTATTCCTCAATCGAAAGAAGAATATTTTTGGTAGACTTCGATGTATAAATTAACTCAAATGTTGAGTATGAGGGGTACTCCGCAATAAATGTTTGTTCTACTACGCCACTCGCTTCTATATATTTAAAAACCTATAGGTGACTAATTAACTATACTTGTTCAAAATTTGATTTTGTAAATTAAAATACTCTGAATAATATTCCACTTCAAATAATAAAAATTAAAATGTATGATGTTAATCAATAGAGTAAAAATTTAAAAATTTAAACGATAAAAATAGTAAAACCTTTGATTTGTAACGAATTAAAGTTATGTAAAAGAATTAATATTTTCAAAATCGGATCACCCCGTGTATAGGACCTAGGTATTCGCGCTCTGTTTATTATATTTTGAGTGCGTTGTTGAGCGGTAGGTCTGAATATTATGTATTTTCCTGAGTGAGTGCGATCGGTATGTAGACGATAAGGTGACTGGGAGCTTTTATTGCCCGCCATAAACCATCCGAAATCGTTCACGACGAGCTATAATGCACAAGAACTCACAAGGCATGAACGACGCATATTATAAAGGTGCCGGAACGATATGTTGACAAATAAATAAATATCCACATGACCAAGAGTTATTATTGTTATAGTTAGGTACCTACTGTATATTAACGGTACGTGCACCTACATCATTATCGTTGTAATATTTTTTAACGTCGTTTTCCATAATAATTGAATTATTATTATTATCGTCGTCGTCGTACACTCGATACGTACACGCAGACGTGATAGTATTCTGTAGCAGAACGTCGATCGTTTGAGAGGAAATTAAATTTTCTTCGACTTATCGAGGTTTTAACTTATTTAAGCTGATTATCGACTTATCGATGTAACTGGTGCAAAAACCTCACTATGAAAATTGTACGCAATTTTTAAATATGTTGTAACTGAGTGAAGAGGTACTGTACAATCAGATAACGTATCAAATATTTTTTCACAGCGGGGGGGGGGGGTCATATAAAGATGTTAAGAGACATATTTAGTACACATATATATTCAAATTATTATATATGCGTTGTATTGTTTAAAAAAATTGGTGTTCGGAGGAATATGATCCCCCCCCCTTCGTCTGTAGATACACCACTGAGTATAAACAGTAAAGGAAATTCGATCATGCGTTTAATATGAAAACTTGTTTGAAACTTCGACGTAAAATTGTCAGGTCAACTAATTACGTCACCTAGACCGTAAAATGATGTCCATTCAACGTTGTTGTAATTTTATTACCTATAATAATATTATGGCTTTATATTATAATATATTATGAAATAATTTAAAACTACGGCCGTCGGAACGTTTTTAAATTTGTCGATAGGCCAATAAGACACGGAAATAAAATAGGGATGCCAAAGTACATCCTGAACCCTTTCCCCACTCCCCTACAAATGGTACCCTTGCTGCACACACCACGACTGATCGATTGCACCTGATAATACAGAACATTCAACACCGAATGAAACGAAAATAGTGATAAACAACAAAGTAATTAAAGCTATTAGTAGCAAAACAAACCTTGACGCACACATATGTCGATTGTCGATGTACCGCATTATTATAAGCAGTTAATTGTAAAAAATAACGGAGATTAAATATATAACCGTAATCATCCTTCATCCATATATTTTGAACGCATGACTTTTGAGTTGCATATACAAACAACTTTATTATTATAAATATAAGTATAGCGGACTGCTAACTTTGCGAGTTGTTTTACGACACAGTTTAATTTGTTCAATACGCTCGTACATAGTTTATGAATGAAAATAAAATATAAATGAACATATTAAATAAAATACATAGTAAATAAATTAGTAGCAAAATAAAATTATATCATAACAATATTAATGCTTGTTAATTACGAGACAGAAATATTTTTATGAGATCGCTTCGTAGTAGAATGTAGTTTTTGAAGAAGTCCAATTAGTTTTTTTTTCTCATTTACCCAGGTTTTCTGAAGAGAAACACCATTTATTTAGGCTTCTCGAGCTTTTCCAATGAAATGCATAGCCGTTGGTTTCACTTTAGTAATTATACTATAATGTATACAAGGATATATTTTGTATCCATACTAAAACGCAACACCAAATGGTTAAAAAGTTGTGGGTGTGTGTGTGTGTGTGTGTGCGTTTGGGTGTGGGGTTTTGTGTGCATCGATATGTGAGTCCAAGGGTTGGTGGGTGGGTGTTTTAAGGGGGGTCGCGGTAACGGAGGGGGTCTAATGAAGTGTTTATTATACATTCCTGAGAGCGTTTTGGAATTCGCGATGGCTGGATAGACAAACAACGCGACAGCCGCGGCAATACCGAATCAGTCACATGCGCGCGCTCAATGGTAATGGAAAACGTTCTATATAACCGCTCGGCCTCCACGCGAGGACTCGTTCTGCACGTCCCAGACGGTCATATATATATATATCGAATTAATGTAACACGTATTATTATAAACGTGCCAGTGTGTTGTGCAGGGTGTGGGTGTATGCGGGTGTGGGTGTGTGGGTGTTCGGCGTGAATATATGTATTTATGTGCTCGTTTACCGATCCGTCGTGTGTGTGTGTGTACATATATATAATATATACGTTGCCGACAGGTCATAATCTGGGCGGTGGTCCAATATGCATTATGCGAAAACGCATCTGTATATATATTATACACACACGATTTGCGTGCGACGGCATTATATAACTATTTGTGCATCAAAACGGTTTGTCGAAATTCGCGAGGGGGTTTTTTCCCACAGATTTTTTTTCCGATTAAGCGAATCCGCCGCGCTTGTATATTAGTCCCGTAAACATAATATACCTATATTGTATATTATAGAAAATGGAACTTTAATTTTTTATTCAGGCCGATAGATTTATTCATTTTGTGTATATATACATATATATGTTATCGAAACCCCGGCAGACCTATATAGATCACAGTTTAGAAACTTTTTTTACGGCGAGACGATTATCAATAAATATATATATATAATATATATATATAGGTATATATTTCACCTCACTAAAAAGACAATATACACGCCCATCCCATCCGGGGGATGTGATTTTTCGTGAAACTAAATCCCAGTCAGAATCATATAATATACGAGAAGACACGCCAGTTAACTTTTTTCCATTTTATTTTTCCCGGTAGCTCAATTTATGTAAGTACAAACAAAACTTTGAAAATATTTTCGATTCACAGTAGTGAAGACATTATACTATTATAGTATATATTTTTATACCTCGCAATAATTTAAATAATTTATTTCCAAGAAACGCGTTTCTATGTATTTGCATTCAGCTTATCACAAACACCATTATAATTTAATTTGTACTTGTTAGAGTTGTTAGAGTATTTTAGTATTTTTGTTCATTAATAAATTTTATGTTAAACGTTGAGTACACAGTTGTAGTATAGTATAATATACATTTTAAATCATACCCCTGGGTATTTAATATGTATATATATTATTTGCAGAACTGTACTCTTGATCTAATTTTATTATGTATGTATTAAATAGGTTATAATATTTTTTTTTATTTACATTTAATTAATCTGAATTCCCAGAAGTAATATTTTAAAACATAAATGTTGTGTTACTCATATTCAATATTATATTATTTATTAATAATTATGATCATTAGGTACAATACGAAAATAATATAAAAATAGCTCTGTTGTTTTAAATTAAAAAAGAAGTACCTACAATAAATACAACGTGTTAAGCACAATAATTATACGTATAAGTAATATTTGGGATAACAGGGCTAGTTAACATACTAAGGGAGGAACTTATTGAACTTTTGGAAAGAGTATTTAAAGGGTTATGACTTATGATGTATGTTTAAAAGAAAAAAAACTAATTACAAGATCTCGTGTCCATTATCGTTTGATCCTTCCAAGATAATTTCTGGGGATGGATTATATTATATACTAGGTATATAGTACTTTTGGTATAGCGGAGAATAGTATAGCTTTTTAATTTGCTATTTCAGTGAAAATGAAGATCAGTGTAGGCGGTACGATTTTATTTAATGTTTATATATTATGTAGGAACTTCAAACATATCAATTCTGTGATCAACAAAGTATACTGAATTCATATTGGAAAAAATAATAATTATTTTTATAACTATTAAAATCATAAAAAAACTATATTATAATATATGAACGTATATTATTTATTATTTAAATTTGTCGAAATGAAAACAGCTTAATACACCGTAATATTATATTAATGTGATAAAATTCATCTGCGGCTCTATAAGTACATTATATATAAACTATAATGGAGGTTGTACTAATATTATTGGTGAGAATTCGAGACCTAAACAAATTCGAATCGACGTGTATTTGTAAACAATTGAAACGAAATAACCTGTGAAAAAAAAAAATAACACTTCAAGTGAGTCTAAAAACAATTTGTTCAAGCGAATAGCTGGTTTTCCATGGTGGTGGTAGTTGTGGTAGTAAAGGGTAGGGGGTTGAGGGGTGAATATTTGGCAAAAGTTAGTCTATATGTGCGCACATACATGCATATACGTACGAGCAGCATTACGAGGCATCTGATGTTGTTTTCGGGTTCAGAGACCGAAACACGACGACCACTTACTCTCTGATAAAAGCTACTCTAATTGACTGTTAATAATGGATTCTAAACATAACAAACTTACCCATTATTTACTGCCAAAGAATCTCTCCAAGTTGTGTTACTGTATCTCACTAAGCAAATACCTTCAACTACACATAGAATACTTTAAAAACGTTAAAATGTTTTGGGGGGTAAGAATTTAAAGAGTAAAAAAAAATACGATACCATCGTGCAAATAATATAACAATCATTTAACAGTTGTAGACATACTGTGGTGTGCCGCATGTGGCTATTCGCAACACTTCCTGGTAACTCTCACCGTCCTGACTGATGTCATAATCAATTAAAGTTACTCAGTTACTCTGTTGTGCATAACAAGGGACTCTAATTATGAATTTACAATTATGAATTATGTTGATTTACTTTTAAATACAAAATATTATTATTATACGATTATTACTTATCTTTAATTTTATTAATTATGCCGAGAAATAAGAAGAGGCCATTCTAAGTAGGATTTCTCATGATGATATCTCGATGGGATCAGATGAAGATCAATCCACCCATGATAACCACGTTTCTGTGAGGTTGTCCCAGAATGAACAAGTGATGCTTAATGAATCGAAGACGAATACATCTGCAGATACGATTCAAAGGGCACCAGTACCTGGCTCAAATACAATACTTCAGTTATCGATGAAGTAGAACCGAATGCTTATGAAACAGCTTAATGCGTCCAAAACCGTTATCAAAGAACAGCCAAATCAACTGCATGTTATGTCAAACTTAAATAAAAGCATAAGTAGTTATACGGGACACGAAACGGGACAAGTATCTAGCGATTGGTTGAAGGAATTTATTGGTATGGCTGACATGAATAAATGGTCTGGTGCACTGCAAATTGAGTCAGCCCACGCCAATCTAAGTGAACCAGCTCAACAGTGGTTTGAGAGTCGGTTTTTTGTCACTTGTGAAGATTTTGGACGATAGTTTATGCGATCGCTTGTGAGCACACAAAATCATACTGGATTATGGCATTCGTCAGTCGTTATAGGTCACAGTTAAAAAACGAAATGTACCACCGACTACAAAACTAGATACCTTAGTTATGAACTTAAGTGTTTAGCCATAATTTATGCCTTAAAAAGATTCCATATTTACTTACACGGTATCCCATTTACCATTGTAACAGATTGTGATAGTTTAAGATTAAGGTAAACAAAAAGATATTTGTCCTAGAATAATGCGTTGGGCATTTTATTTACAAGATTATAATTATACAATAGTTCATCGCTCTAATAAGCAAATGTTTCATATTGATGCCCTTAGTAGAGTTCTAAATATACTTGTATTAGAGGCAAACACCTTTAAGCAAACACTATCAATTAAGCAATCTACTGACCCAGAGATAGGTAGTGAGCATCCGTATAAAGTTAGAAAATTTAGATACCTATACCGATAAATGAATTACGTGACGGCTTAGTATACCGTACAGTGGGCAAAAATTATATTTTTATGTACCAAATGAATTAATTGATAATGTTATCAAAATGTGTCATGACAACATAGGCCATGTCAGTGATTTCAAAGTTGTTGAGGTTATTCAAAATAAGTATTGATTTCCCAATATGAAAGAAAAAGTTAAGTTATAAATATCAAAGTGCTTAAAATGCTTATCTTTTTCACCAATTAACAGTGGTAAAACTGAAGGATTTCTACACTCTATTCCTAAAGGGAACCTTCTCTTTAACACCATTCAAATAATATATCACTTAGGTCCATTTAACAGGGCACCTCGTAGGTATAAATTCATATTCTTACTAACTGATGCGTTTACTTAATTTGTGAAATTATTTCCTACTAAAACCACCAACAGTAATGAAGTCAATAAGCATCTTAAGAATTATTTGAATTGTTACAGTTGACAAATTAGGATTATATCAGGCAGAGGTTGTGCTTTTACTTCAGCATTATTGAAACATTTTATGAATGAAAATAACATTCAATTTATTTACTTTGCTACGGCACTTCAAGAGCTAATGCGCAAGCTAAGAGGATGGACCGTACAATTATCCCAATGATAGCCAAACTAGCACTAACCATGTCACAATGGGATACAACTTTAATTGATGTTGAATATGTAGTGATCAATACTATTAACCGTTCCACTAATACTGTGTCCGCAATGCTATACGGTGTTAAATAATTAGGTAGACCTAATGATGAAATTAAAATGTACTTAGATTCTTATATACCAAGTAATAAAAGGGAGTTAGTTGAACTAATACAAGAAACTTCTAATCAAATAAATAAAGTTGAACTACAGAATAAAACTAATTATGATAAAAAAAACATAAACAACCAACACATTGCATTTAAAGGGACTTAGTACTAGCAAAAAACTATAATGTAACTATTGGAGCTAATAAAAAACATGTACTTACATTTAAAGGTCCTTACTAAGTCAAAAAAATATTACCCAACGATAGATTTGTAATTATTGAAATACCTGCAGCAGGCTATCAGAAAACTCAAAGATCTTATGAAGGTATTATTTCTATAGGAAACATAAACGATGTGGCAATCTGGTCTTGATTGTTAACATACATAGCAAATCATTGTTTATTTTAATATTTTTAAGTATATTATGTACTTCTATAGTTATTTATAGGTATGATCTATGGATAAAAATATTAAAATGTTGTATACTTATCAACTATTAAGTTAATTATCTGTGTATAATTTTTTAATTTTTTTCTCTCTCTAATCTTATGAATTATGTTATACATTTATGAATTATGTTATGTATAGTGTTATGAACTTCTAATATTTTTTTATTCATTTTTTTTTATTTTTTTTTATTTTATTGTCATCAATTGTTGTCTAGGGTTGTGGACAACCCAATGTTAGGATGGACGAATTGGAGACATACTGTAGTGCGCCGCGTGTTCTCTCGCGTTCCTGACTGGTGAAGTGATGCCTTAATCACTTATACATACTCAGTTACTCTGTTGTGCGTAACAGTCCCTTGTTCTGAACGATGTTGATTTAATTTTAAATATAAAATATTATTATTACACGATTATTACTTTCTACTATTATTAATTATGCCAAGAAAGAAGAACAAGCCATCCTACACAGTATTGTAATTAATTATACTATAATACTATAGCGTTAAAATAATTGTTATTGTATTAATATTAATAATATATGCAAATTACACGTATGATACGTGACACGGTGGCGCACCGCCACGCCTAAACATTATTCAATGGTTTTGCTTCACACTATTTTCAACGAATTACGAATTTTGTATTATAACTTCAAAATTCGATCTAAACGAATTATACGACTAAATTAGTACATTTATTCGCGTGACTTCCGATTAATCAATTCCCTGCAACGTAAATGGCCCGTCACGATATATTATTATTATTTACCCCGTTCGCCGTTTCGTTATATTGTAATCAAATAATACGAAACCATAGCATTGTTTTTTTTTTTTTAATTGACTACAAAACTGCTGAACACGGGGTACGCGTATAATAAGCATAATAAATTATGGAAATTCAAATGCTATTAAATGTTTTTGAATAAACACGCAGTATAATAATATAACTTATAAGAATTTCCGGCTTGTATAACTACCTACGCGTTTATATTATAGTCGTCGCATCGGTCGCTTATTTTTGGTAATCACTATGATCTGGTACAGTCCGTTCCTATATCAGTAATATATTATCCTGTTTCATGTAAGTACCTCGAGACTTACACGCAGCACCGACATACTTATATTATGTTAACCGTTAGATAGAGTACTGTTCAAACGATTCACTTCCATATTGTGGCGATACCACAACAAATAAAAAAGCTAACTATAATACCTATATTAACTGCAACCATCTAAATCTAAGCTATAACTGTGTTTACCTGACAATTTATTGTGTATCATGCACAATGACCATAATATTATAGTAAATATAATATTATGCGCTAAACGTTTTTTTGTTTTATTGATAATTTGTTTTGTATTTCTTTTCGTTTCTAAGGAACCGCATTAGAACAAAGCGCAAATTACGACCGCAAAAACAGTGAATATCTTTAGACAACATGTCATTCTTGTGTCTCACCTAATTCACCGCAATGGACGTAATAGTTTGAACAGTATTCTTATTTTATAACATTTATTACGTGTTAAGTATCATTATTCCTTTCTTTTATTAAATTATATTTAATATACACGATGATTCACCAAAAACGTTTATCCTTTTTTACCCATAAATAATATGTATTTATTCAAACTCCGATTTTTAAAATTTTCAAGTTTTCTTTAAGGCCATATTTTTAAATATTCATTATGATAATTACTTTTTCTATGAGTATTATATAATTTATTAAACTTGTGTAATACGAATAATAGTTCTTAATAATAACGGTTTTTCATAAAATATCAAATGTATTTACTCTTGTACTAGTTAGTCTAGACAGTTGTGTGTATTATACCTATCCTGCAAATATTATTTAAATTGTAATAAATTAATATAAATTACTGTAATTTCCAAAATTATCATAATCCTTTCCTTAGTGTTAATCGTCGACTATTATTCTTAGTACTTTAAGTTCAATAACGCAGTACCTAACTACTCGTTTGAATTTTGATTTATATCTACTAAAATAAAAACAAAAATACTATGTGATTTTCATTTAAAAATATAGAAATTGGTATTGCTACAAAAATATAGGATAAATGGTTTAAAAAAAATTCAAGTGTTTGAAAATACTAATTATCCTTATGACGTGTTGTCAAAACTCCAAATATCTGAATTTGAATACATATTTTATTATTAAAGTCAAAAAAGGGTTGGTTTGGTGAATAAATTTATGCTATATATAAATATATACATACATATACATACATACATTATATATTATTCTTTGTCAAATATTTTATCGTATAATATAATTTGAAATTGAATTACACGCACAATATTACAATATTGATCACATTTCGTCATAATGACCACTCGTGTATAATTCGTTTGAAAGAAATAAGGTACTTGGAATATTATTTCAGTAAATATAAATAGTTTGTTTTAAAAATAACTATGTAATTTACCAACACTTTGTTTGTATTTTATTAAAACATTCTATAGGCGATTTGAAAACATTTTGTATTTAGTTATTAATTAGTAACTGCATAGTAAGCAGGAGCAGACCACGTGACTCATCATAGGTATATGTAGGTATTTGGAATAAATGCCTAACAAAAGAATAGGTAAACACTGCTAATATTTATTTTTATACCCACACCCTTCCAAAAGGTAGTTATTGTAGTTGTATAACATTTTAATATTTTTTTTTGTATACGAATAAAATAAAAACGCAATTAGGAAAAGTGACCAGAAAACTAATTTTATCGGAAGTGTGGAACACTGCTTCTAAAATGAAAATTGTAAAATGCATGGGAGAGAGAACAATATAATATACAATATTACCCAAAACACTTTTCAATAAACTAAAAATGTTGTGTCTGACTCAATGACCATAATATAATACCTATATACAAATAGTAATCGTAAGGTACAAAATATTATTCTTTCATAAGAATGAATTATAATAATAATATTATTTAATAAAAATAATTAATGGGCCATTCGGTTGTACTGTGTATTCACTTGTTTAAAAATAATGGTCATGTGCGGTTTACATTTTTATATTTTGTAATATACGTCTTTTGGACCATTTATACCTAATGATGCGGTTAAATAATACTAGAAGTGCATTACCTATATAATATTACTAACGCGGTATAGTTAAAAAAATATAATTTCTTTGTGTAATTTTTTTGGTCTTAAAACCAAATATTTTATCTATTGACAGATACTTACGTAGGTAGGTACCTACCTATATTATTATGACATTTCTTTTTGAATAACGATTTATTTTATATAATTTTATGTTATATTATACAGTAATATACTAAGATATAATATCGTATTGAAAATAATACTTATCATAAACTTTTCAGAGTATCCTATATACAATTATGTGGTTTAACTTTTGTTTTATTAAAGTAAACTTCACTTATTTTATTGACTTCCTCGATAAGTTTACGATAAAAATGAATTTTAATATTATGTTTTGATAATGATATAATAATAATAATAATAATAATAATAATAGCATGTGAATTTTCAAAGTACCTACTTATTGAAATAATATATATTATTTTAAATGATTATGAAGAAAATAAATGATTTATCATTATTTTGTCAAAGGTTAACTACAGCTGAAGTAGGTTTATTGTATCTGATAATCTGCCTACAATATACTGTTAAACACGCTTATCCCACTAAAACACAAAATTATTATTCAAAAAAATCGAATTATTAAAAGCAAGAAGAAAAAAACGTTAAAAGATCGTGATTCGTGACAGTCGAGAGACAATTTTAAACGTGTCTTTTCTCGTATTTCGTTTCGTTATACTTTATTAATATATATTATTATTTCGTTTTATTTTATTGGATTCGCGTATTACAATAATAATAATAATACTGCTGGCGTATAATATTATATATTTTACCTCACGGAATTGAACCAACGACGCCTCGGCAGACGATACAAGATTATCTTCAACCTATTCATATTTTGTTTATTATTCATACGACGAGAATCGTCTATTCGTACCTATATATACAGATACCGCACCTTCCTTCACGCGTCCAGAAATAATTTAAATAACTTATAGTTATCAAGCAGCGTCGGCGATGGTAGCTGATACTTCGTGTGTGCGAAAGACACCCCCTAACACCTGTATAACTATATTGGCGTGTGTGTAGCGTGGTGAGGGAGATGAAGAAACTAAAAAAAACCAAACGGAAATGGGTTTTACGTTGGAAAATAAATAGAAAACGAATAGACCCGAGGCAGCATCCAGACACGCAAATTCGAGTGCAGCTGTTGGGGTGTTTTGTTTTGTTGTTGTTTTTTTTTTTTTTTTTTTTTATCGGGTGGCCCAGAGTATTCACACCTTTTCCCGGGTTGGCCGCGCTTTTATGGCGGTCCACTGGCCATATTATACAATATTATAATATAGTCTTCACACACTACTTACTATATGTTCACTATAGTTACACGTCGTACCTACATATAATTATATTATAATATTGTGATTAATAATTACTATAACAAAATAAACCACCATATTGGTGTCAATGTTCTCTTCATGCTTCGTCTAGTAATGTACCACCTGATTCACCATTCATGTTTATCCCAACCATTTTCTTCTTCAATAACGCTATATTTAAGTATTATATTGACCTAATTTTAAGCATTTTGAAATTGAATGTACTAGTACAGAGGCTTATTCAGCTCACCTATAAGTAATTAATCAACGTATAACTACTCTTATAATTTTTGGACAATCACTTATCACTCTTATAATTATGCAGACAATCAAATATAATAATTACTATAGCCTCAATATCTCTAATCTCTTATCTACAGCCATAATTGTAGCACATACACATATATTATAGAGAACATAAAATATCCACGTTTTTTATTCAAAACCGTAACAACAACGTGTGATTCTTTAACGATTTATTTTTTATATCGATCTTATAAGATAATCCGTGATTGGTGATTTATTGATTGATAGAGATTTTTGATAACTATTTCCACCCAAGAAAAATTAACTGTGTTTTTTAACTTTTATGACAATTAATATTAATAATAATAAAATAAGTAAGTACCTATATATGAAACCAACTCTACGATATCTATGGGGAAGGACGATTGCCTTGTATATGCTCCTGTACTAGTCAAAGAGTGTACTGTGGAGATAGAAACTTCTGTTTTTAAAATTACTACTCCCTATCCCCTATTATACAGTAAATTATTTAGTAGGTTATTTTTCTTAAAATTTTGTTGTATCAAAATCAAAATTTATGCGAGGGGCTATTGACTTATTTAACTGTGTGTACCAAGCATAATCAATAGATTCATAATAACGATAATTAGTTTAAAAGAAATTTGGTTATGGTAGTTTGACCATTTTAGTTATTTATAATTATCTATATTAATTATATTATATTATTTTTATTAATCTATAAATATATATAATTATTGATAAAAATAATCCAAGTAAAATAACAAAATATTCTAGATCCAAAATCACATATTATTTAATATTTTGTGAAACAATTTTTTAGGACTATTATCCTTAACATTTTAATAACTGAAAAACAACTTGTTAAAATATTTAAATAAAAATGGAAAGGGGGCCTGAGATCTTATTTGAAAAACAGAAGTTTGTGTCGCCACAGCTGAACACTCCTTAAGTAATAAATGCAAATTTGAAGAATTTGAAATGACGGTCTTTTAGTATAACTCAAAATTCCAAAAAATGATATAATATACGTGTATAACCATCGTCGTTTATGTCTCTTTGATTTATTCGTCAAAACAATAGCAATTTATGCGGGAGAGAAATGGCGACTGTACTTCGAAAACACACGGCTAAACATTAAACTGAATTACTGACGGGCCAATTTGTCTGGAAGTAAACCGAATAAATGACAACCCTAAATGAACAAAAAATATCGCCACACAACGGAAATCGTTCAGTTCACCCATTCAATTTCCCACTCTAGTATAACCGAAAAAGACCAGTGCTTTTATTTATTTATCCCGTACTCCCGGCACACGCACACATAATAATAATATATGTTATCGTACCATCGGAAAATTAGTGCTTTTATAGTATGCAAAAATCGTTTGATTACGAACCCAAAGATTTCAACTTGTGCATTTTGATGTAGGCACATTAAGGTACAGGTATATAGATAAAACTAAAACCATAAATATTTTAGTATAAAAATTGGAACACCCATAATTGTAAATTATTACACTTATTTTTATGATATTATGAACATTTGTCATTGTGCAAAATTCCATTAAACTCAATTATCTCAAAATATGTTATTGGATTACCTCAAGACACTATGCATATATAATGATGTTTTGTTGGCATAATATTATGTGATGAAGTAATTAGGTATGAGTCTTATAAATAGGTCTCATAAAATGCTCGTAATTCAAATACCTATTGGTGTCATGTTAAATAAGTCATGGCTATTATTCGATCTGTATTGAAGTGTGAGTGAAGCTCATGGTTAGTTTTTTTTCGAGTAGGTATTTATAATACAGACATATTATCGAATTCGTGTATTAATTAAATGAAAACAGAACTAATTATTGAGTATTTTTAAAAGAGAAAAAAAATAAGCAAATCGTTCGATATGATGCGTGTGCCAATCAATAGGTGTATTAAATAATTGTTATCACCCCTCCTCAGAAGTGGTCAAATTATGTTGTCACGGGGGTTAGGGGGAGGATGTGGCTAATTTTTAACATGCACTATTTGATAATTAAAAATATAATAATATAATAATTTATATTATTTAAAACAACATTGAGGTAATGCAGAGTGATGAGAAAATATAGAATGATGCGCACACGATCCACACACAGCAATAAGAATAAAATTATAATAATATAATAGACAAAATGGATGTGCATAATATGAAGGACAATAAGTATTACGATTTCTATGAGTACTAAATTTAAAAATTTTCATACAATCAACATTATATTATTATATTATATTAAAAAATAATATACTCTTATGAGCACAGAGGAACGAAGAAAAATAAATATAATATGCGAAACGAATACGATTTTAATAATAATAATTTATTGTAAACTGGAAAATAATCAATAACGCGCGTAATCCAACGAGAGACTTTAATAATTTTTAATCAGAATTTAATGGTAAATTACTTACATTGATAATAAACAAGAATAAACTACGACCACGTCTCGATTGAAATTCCATTAAAATTCCAATTGAATAAATAAATGATTAGGTTATTCGATAATAATTATAAATTTACATTTAAAATTAATTTTGCACTTATACTTTTTGCAAAATAAGTAGGTAATGATTAGCTGTTTATTTTCAATATACATAATATTTATTTTAAATTGAAAATTGAAAAAACTACTACCTATATATAAATATATATAAATTAATTTGTTAACTACTTTACGCTTTATGTTTAAAACAAATGGATATAAAATTATATTTTAGTCATGTCGTTATACGTTAGGTATGTCTATATTATATAGTTCATTGACAAATATCTATTAAATAATTTAAATATTTGCATAGCATTGTGTTTATAATTGTAAAATAACCAACTATATGTACCTAAAAGCCATTAGTTTATTGTTTCGTTTTGTCAATAAATTTCAATGAATATCTTTTTTACATGTATAGATATGAGCCGAAAAATATTTACTTTATTTAACATAGATACGATTTTGGACTGGGTACAAATTTTTTTTCCATCCGACTTTTGGTGTGCTTTTTACTATAGAAACTAACATAAACAATAAAATACATAAATAAAAAAAAAAACAAAAAAAAAAAAAATGTAATTAAATTCTTAACAAAATGTAACATTATATAATCCTACTTGAAATATTTCCACTGCACTATGCCCAAAAACATAATATAATCTATGATACCTAGTTGTTTTGAAGTTTTGTACCGTCGATGAATTGTGTGGTAACCGACGAGCACTAGGTGATTAAGTATTTAACCTAGTATTATTTCTAATAAAAATAATTGCTTATATAAGATTGGTATATTTCGTCACACATAAACTCATTATTATTATTGTGTACCTACATCAATAATCGTTTTCATTTCATCGTCCGTTAGAAATTAGAATGTGACTACTTCTTGTACACGAGCGTGGGTGCCTCTTTAATTTTTTTTCTACTCTATTTTTTTATATATCTGAAAGACTTTTTGGTCAGATCAAAGCCCGAATTTTCATTTCACTTTAAATAGTGTCATAAAGATGCATTTGAAAAATAACAAATACTGCGCATTATTCAAATGTATATTTTAGATTCTACAATTAACATTTTGAAAATCAGACATTGATCCTACCAACATTTTGTCTTCCTTAAAAAAAAAATTGGACAAAAACCAACTATTCTAAAAGGCGTGAAAGTTGGGATATTACATAATATGATCAGCCCCCCACCAAAACTCACATATTTACCCACGTAGACATAGAAATGTGGCCTGGGTAATACATTTTGCTGGCCTGAATTTTTCTCTCAGGCCGTCCCTTTGACGATATACGTAAGATGTAACAAATGCTTCTTAAATAATTAACACCGCATTATTGTGTTCGTAATAGTAAAAAGTGAACGCAATAAGTTAAATATTTTAGTTTTGTCATCAAATCAAAATTAATTTCTTTGTTAGGAACTCATTACAATAATATGTTTTAGATTTGAGCCAGAAATTATTATTTTTTTTTTTTTTCAAATCATCTAATTTATAATCATAAACTGTACATCTGCTACCGTCTACTTTTATACTTTTATACATTTTACTTTTTTATAATATATAAAGTCCAATGCATCATATACATATAATACAAGACCACATTACACCATAAGATACGCTCCGTCGATTTTCTGAGCACTAAAAACATATACTACAGACTTACAATTGATAAAACATTCTTATGAATCAACAATTATGTAGCCAATGCATACGCGTATTCGTATCCTCTGACTCGGACCAATCAATTTCTATATGCATATCACATAATATACGCATTGATATAATACGCTATTTATAATTTCTAGCATAATACGTTAACTATATTATAATGATTTAATATAAAAAAACCACGAGATATTAGATATTAGATATTATCAATACCACATGGGTCTAGAATTTCTTTGATGTGATTTAAATTTTAATCAGGGTAATTTGTATGATATTGGCACCTTTAAAACTAGTTTTTGATACTAAATTATCTGCACCTTTCCTGTACCATTAGTCATTACATAAAATTACGAATAATTAACTTAATAATAATACGATTGCACAATTAATGATAATCACACATTATTTAATTAAAATACAATATTATTTGGTGCCAATAGGCAATAACTATACAAGCAACCCCATCGGTTATCATTGGACAAAAAAAAGAAAAGGTACAACTTGATAACCGCGATCAAGTGAAAATTATTACATTACAATGCCCGCATATCGTCAATTAGTTCTGTACGGCCATGTAGGTATTCTTTAGAATATTTATTAATATTTAACCCGTGTTTATAACTGTATAGTACCCATACTGCAGTTTTAAATGATGCATTTGAAGTTTGCGAGTATAATATTTTGTATATTTTAATACCCTGATAATATGATTGGTACGTAAAACGATTATTTAAACTGTCAACTTCTTTAAAATACTATACAAATATAAAATTCTATAAAATCTTTGACGTGTCCGTATATTTACATGTTTGTATTTTATCTGAATGTATTCAATATTGGTATACAAAAATATTTCAGCATCATGAACGTTGATCTCACGATAACATGTTACTGACAATTTAAATAAATTTACAAGTTAATCTGCTTTGTAATATTATGATAATGTATTGTTACACGTATGAACAAAAATTTGAAATAGTGTCCAACATAATAATGGTTCAGCAAATCAACTTTATTTTATAATTTTATGTTATTAGAAGTCAGAATTGAATAGAAGTATTGCATTTCAAAATAGTTATACTAGCCAATTTAATTCTGCTGTATTGTGAAAATAACCATACATATCACACTATATTTTATCATTTAAACTCGTAAATATAAGCAATATGCACTATTACTCGTATTGTTTCTGCCAAAACACAAAGAACTGATCGGTTTTCGACAAAATCAATTTTGGTTTTAGGTGTAGTTCAAAAATAAATGACCGCATATTAATACATGACATTTTCACTGAATGTTTATATTTGAATTTTATGTACACGATACAATTTTCAAAAATTTGATTTGTTTTTAACTGTTTACAGACATATTCTGTTTCCAATATTTTAAGTTTTTTCTTCCTACGAATGTCAATCAAATTTTATTTGGTGGTTCAAAAAGCTTGAAAATGTATTACAAAGCTATTAACATATTGTTTCAATGACATTTGAAAAATATTAAAATTACATCGGCACGTTTTTTTTTTTTATGTGTATTTATAAAGTCAATTATACGATTTTGATTTTAAAATTTATCAAATTTAAAATTTAAAAATGATGATGTAGTTAAAAATTGATAAAATGTTCAACATTTTTAGCTAAGAATTGAAAATTTAAATCAATGTTGCACGTAAGAAGGTTATTATGTAACCAAAAAATCTCAAAAATATTAAAACACAGTTTTTTTTATAGTTATTTTATGATCAAATTTGGACAATATTACATATTTTATAACCAAGAATAACGATTTTAGTTATTTTGTTTTAATTGCATAATATTAATGCAACTTACTGCCTACCATATTAATAAAAAGAAATAACAATATAAGTATAATGTTATAAAATATTCACACTGAGAAACCGTCTCAGCTTAAAATTGTTTTTCGTATACAATGATATCTCATTGAATTGAAATTAAATACCATCCATTATACAATGACCCACTTGTAACCTACTGTACAGCAGAGTGACATCCACTTACTCGCTTTTTTATTCTTTACATTAGAAAATTAAAATAGAGTTGAAAATTTAATGGTCCATAAAAATGTATACAATATGCAGAAGGATAATCAATACAATTATACTAATTAAATTTTAAACACAATTAGCAAATTGTCCTAATAATATATTTTTAAGAAGCCTAGCACGGCAAATTATGCATGAAATCATCTGTAAGTGAAATAAATATAGAATTATATTATAATACTTTTTGTTAAAAAAAAAGTACATTTTTACTATATTTTATTAGAAAATCATAAATAAATATTAATTATAATTTTTTTTTCATTTATTAAATTTTCAATGTATTGAATTTTATTATTACATATTATAAATCATAATATTGTAACCTATGCAATTGCACCTATGCAATAATAATATGACAAATAACAAATAATAGTCAAAAAATATTATTAATTGAACAGTATCACAAAAATGTCAACCACAATACGTGTTATTCCATAATACACAGATACAAAATAATATTATACATACAAATATAAAATGTTATATTAATTTTGTTGATAATATTATAATGTCAAATTTAAATAAGAAATAAGAAGTACAGATGTAGCTATATTGCCTAAACATAACGCCGTCTTAGAATCGAATGCAACTGCTAACCTAATTATTATTTACTTTTAATATTTGAACATATTATTTTATTTTTTAATGAATATGAAAATATATATTAATTAATGATCACTTTTATAATGATTGTCAATCACACATATGTATTTTGTCTCGTTGATGTTATTTCACCTACTATTGTTACTATGCATTCAATATCGAGACATAAAAGGATTTTTCCGATTATAATTAAATATGAACCTAGCTACTGCAGTAAATTATTATGTGTTTAATTTTATTACAAAACATATTTCCATCATGGCAGTACACTTCAATAAAAGACACTTCCGTTTTTGAACGAATCGCATTAATGGTATTCAATAGAATGTATTCAAATCAAAATTTACTATTATGTATATTCATTTTCATTATAAATATTAAATAATACACATTGAATATGAAGTTTGACTATTTATTTTCAATAAAAATAACCGAGTAAATTAAAAATGATATAAAAGGCTTTTTATGTGATTGTAAACAATTAATTTCTGATTTTATTACTGTTCTTTTAAAATTTCAATATTATAAAAAAAAGTTAAATAAAACAATATAGTTAAGGTAACTTGTTTTAAAGGAACTTAACGCCTAATAATTGCAAAGAACTTGCGTGGATAATAAGAGTACAGAACGAACGCTATTATAACATCTTGCAGGAAGCACTTTAAAAGTTTTCAGTTTGATTATTATTTGAAGTATTATAGTTCCATCGAGTACAATGTACATCTATACAAAAAAAAAAATCCATATATTATTATAGTTTTAAAAATAATAAATTTATAATAATAATCGTATAGCCATAAAAAAAAAACAAAGTAAAACGTATTACAATGTTTTAATTTAAATTATAAAAGTTTCAAATGTACCGTAAGTAGATTTTTCTGATGTTTAAGTTTTGAATAAGGTTTTAAAATTACTTTGTCTGTAACCATAGCTGATTTATGTTTTTTTAACGGCCGGTAAAACTCTCAAGATGTGAGTACCAATTTTTCCAGTTGAAGTTTGTTGAGGGCAATTGACTGAAAATAATTGGCAAAACAAAATGATATCGTAAACTTTAGAATTAGATTTCACGTGACCAATAAATCAATAAAGCTAAACGGCGTAACATTATTCAAATTTATCGTCTCACAGGTAATTTTTTTTCTTTTATAATTTAGGGCTTTTATACTCTGATGGAAGCAGCAGAGCTGCTGCAGGGTCTGGAAAAAAAAGAGAAAACACTATATTTCTAAGACTCATATATATTGTTTACCACTGGATATTATTTTCATTAAACGTTTCGCTTCGGATACGCGTACCTATATTGTGTAGCACTGCAGTTACCATCGGCGCTCGAAATAATTAAACAGGCGCATCGCATCTACGTACTATCCAGGTATATAAGTTATTTAGAGTCTTTTCTCTGCTGGTTTTTGGATTTGTCGTATCGCGCCGAATACTATGTGCTTCGTTTCTTGTCGAGTGGATAATAATATCCATTGTGTGGTATAATCACGTGGTTTGTATAATCCATTAAGTGGATTAATATTAAAATTTATTAAACTTTACTTGTACCCATTTTGACGAAGGCCATCCGATTATGTTCAGATGTCCTTTTGCTGATCCTTCCATAATATACACTACGCTCAGACATCTTGCGTTGACCATGACGTAGGTGCTACAATTTATAATACTTTGGGTATCATGGTCTCTCCCGTCTGTTAGTAGATTTAATTGTATTTTTGTCATCATTCGATTACGTTTCGACGTGTTTTGCTGTTACAGACGAGCATTGTGGGTTTTGCATCGTGTTTGATGTCATTCATATCCCACAAGGTGTTTTACTGGTTACCCAAGCGTGCGTTCCGACTATATTTAAAATAATGGATTCTTTTTTTTCGTACAGGCGCATACGAGTGTGTTATTGTGTGTGTGGGCTTTTAGTTGGTATTCGTGGAGCAAATCGGATTTGTCTGTGTCTGTTATATCCGGAGTTTTCCCCATTTGATATCGAGTACTTTATAATATATATATAGATTATTCTTTCGATGCCAGCTTTACACTACGTCTGGGTCGTTTGATGTAATATTGCATCATATTATTTTACAGACGAGCCTTGTACATCTGTACCTAGTGTACCTCTTTGATTTGCTGAGGACGCACTTTGACTAGGTAGCTATTTTATTTCTTATTATTATCTATACCTTCTATGTCTATATTATTATGTGAGTACTCTTTTTTGTCTTCTAATAACTCCACCTTTATACGCATAGTAGGGGTAGATATTGAAAAGGTATTTTAGAATAGATTTCTAGAAAAAAAAAAAATGGTCAATTTATAATAGCATGCAGTTAAAATACGAAGACAGAAATGTAGCAGTGGTGGTGGCATCTGTCAAGCAATATAAAATGTTAAAAAAAAAAATTGTACCGTGTAGTCGGTTAATACGAAATATAAAAAGCCGTAACCTAATCAATTTATACAATAAAAAAAAATGAATGGTTAATTATTGATTATTATTATTATTATTCATTCAAATATATACATCAATAAGCAATGTCTGCATACGTGCAACTTATAATCTCAACAAATAAATCATGAATCTACTGTCTTACCTATAATATGAAACGTTTAAACAAAGAAGCATAATATTCGATATACCTAATTGTACCTATGTGCAGTAAAAAATTATGAAATATTTTAGGGGATGTTGATTTGACAATATTAAATAGGTTATAACGTTAAAATTTTTGCCAATTCACAATAGGTATATACATCTATAGTTGTTATTACTTCTGTGTAGATGTCATATATTTTCACGGGAAGGACTTTAAAATTATGTATAAGGTATAAGTATGTATTTATATCGTTAACAAGTCGCAGACAACCATCAGATATTTTATGGACTTTCTTCCATTGCCATAAGCATTATATTGGGGGGGGGGGGTTATATACTTATAGTTGATCCCTCAGATTATGAACGACACTGCTATTGATGCTCAACATTTTTCTAGGTACCTATAAATCGAGCATATTGGATATTGGACCCATGTTGGATCTCAGTTATAAAACTAACTACATATTAAACAACTTGTAGTACCTGGAACGTATGACTTTCTTATTACTTACCCCGTGATGCTAATTATTGAAAACATTTTTTAATTCAACATTATAGGTCACGTGCATCAGATATTCCTTCATATATCCAAAGTCAGTTATCATAATTTGATTCTACTGTCGATTTAATATTAGAAAAAACTATCATTAACAAACACCTATTATGATTATTTTATCAAAAAATATTTTGGCTTCATGAAATAGTAACTGGAAATAATATTATCTACCACGCGTGGCAGTGTTCGAAAAACGATTGAACCTCAACATATGTGTTGATTGTGGCAGTCAACTTTTTAACGACTTAATCTAGCGTTTAAAAAAACAGTTATTTTTAATCTTTGAACAAGCTGCTATGACTCGTCCGGTAAATTTCAAGGTACTACTATTATTTCAGCAGCTGTTTTGTATAAGTGCGTCTCTGACATCGCATACAATATATCATAACAATTCCATGACATTATTATTGTTATTTTAAAATAATAAAGAAACTAAAATAACAAAGCGCCATGCGCTAGAGACACGTGTGACTGATTCAGTATACTCCGACCAGATTTGCACCTCGTAGACTGTTGTCTGCCTGTTGGCTGTGTCTATAACGCGTAGGTGGATGATATTTCACAAAATAAGACACGTGTTGTTGCGAGTATCTATATATTGCCAAAATCGGTACAACACGGTGCACGCGACTAGGTGAAAATATTATAAGGCGGTAGCTGATGTATACGCAATTAATACTCAGTACGTACTCGAAGAGAATTGTGCCAAAGATATGTAATATTTTATATAACAACGAGCCCACCAGTCGACGTGGCGACGTCAGTAGCACGTGTATTGCACGCGTGTATATCACCAGGATGTGCCGCGTTATCAATCTGCAGAAAACCGTATTTTTTCCTTCTTCATCGCCTCCGTCGGGGCCTCACCTATGTGGCTCATCCCAACATCGCTCGCTATATATTATACATATACATTATATTATTATATTGTTAGGTATTATTACTATTATCATCATCATCGCTACATGTACGAGAGCTCGAGTGTCGTCACCAGTTGGTGCGAAGACGCGTAAACTGTAATATAATAATATTATAAGGTGTATTAAACCGGCGTCTCGACAGGTTATATTATTCCACAGGCGTGTGAGAGTTCACTGCCGATATAAATATAATAGCCACGGCAGTCGGGGACGTCTCCTCGTTTATGTGTGTAGATATAGGCGTATAACAGTATTAATGCGATACGTCGTGTGTTTAATTAATTGCGTAATACGTATACGGGGAACAGGTCTCGAATTTATATAATGGATATTATATGAATTCAAATGTACGGGCTAAAACGACCGAACAATAAATTCCATATCAAGTCGCGAAAGTGTAATGGTTTAATGATTTATATATGAAATATATTATAGAAAGTCCCCAAAGGGCTAAACTCGCGCGTCATCTCCACCACTACCACCTGTCCACCACGGCTGCCGTGTTACGCACTGCAGTGTACATGCAGTACGATTCTTGCATTTTATCACGAACCACCTGCCGGTACTTGGGAAAATTATACTAATGATTTGTATTTTAATAATTTACAAATAATATAAATACAATGAAACCTCACCTAACAGACATGTTCTAATTGTGGATATTTTTTTTCGGAGGACCAACTACAAACTGAACCCTATGAATAGCGAACACAATTCAGTGGCCGAGAATGTCCGGTATTTAGATGTTTCACTATAATAATATACTTACTGTTGTATAGTAAAACTACTACAGCAGATTACCAATAGGTGTATTTTTTTGATTTTGTTCTTGAACAAACAATATTATGTTTAAAAATGGCTTATATTTCCTGAGTTATTTCCAGTAGCAGCAAAACGATAAAAACAATTACCCTTTATAGTTAACGTCATGATGATACACGACCAGCTGTTGTGTTCGTTTTACCCAAACTACGGTACACTGAAGGAACGCAATAATAGTGACGACCGAACGAAAAACAAATTGATAATAAAACGAAACGTGACTGTCCGCCACTCCATTATATTCTCTAATAATATCCGAATATCCTTTTTATTACAATTTATAAACAATCGTCGTTTCCCGTCGATACAATAATACAATATAAAATATTATATCATTGTGATATGTGCAGATCGCTGGGAAGAAAAATCGTAAACTCCTGCTGTAGTCGTTTGTAAGTTTATTTGTCATTCCACACACTCAGCTTCTTCTATATTATAATTCGTTGAGTGGCATCGATATTGACATTAAAAAAAGTATGTTGAACACCCCAGGAAATTTTTTTTTTTAGTTTTTGAGTATTCCACGAGGATGTGATATTGGCATCAATTATTCGAATTGTCCATATAATTTCACAAAAAAAGAAAGAGAATGATTCAATTGTATGATATATCTACGCGTATAAAATATTCATAATATACGCATTTTCGAAACGACGAAGGCTTGGGTTAAAAACAAACCGATGCCAATTTACTTTACTTTATATTATATCAAATAACCAGAATTCGTTTTAATCCATCGTAAACTGTATGCGATTGTCATTCGACTTCACCGTGTTTCTTTCGTATGATAAACACGCATTTTTCCAATAACATTTGAACCATCATAGTTTTGAGCGCTTAAGGTATTTTTTTTTTATCTACCCTAAATTATATTGATATATAATATATATACACACAGTCACACGCGCTAAGCCAGCGATAACATTACATATATATATATATATATATATATATATATACCTATATATGTAATATGTGTGTATTCCAAAGACTGTCAGTCGTTACGGCGCAAAAATAAAATGGTATATGGTCGAAATTACGGCGTTTCGTGCACACTTATTATTACACGGACGCTAATCTGGCAACGTAGCGCACGATTTTTACTCGTTCCCAGCGAAAAATATTTCAGGCGCTTGTGAAATATGATTTAGAGCACTCGCGGACCGTGATAAATGGCCCCGGCGCAAATGGTTTGTACCGAACGCTAAATAATAACGACGGCGGAATCGTCGAAAGTTAATTAGGTAGGTAGTAGTATTATTATTTATAGGTAGGTATAATAAACGCGCGTGTAGTTTCGGCGGTGGGTGGACAAGAAATTAAAAAGATCATGTTGTAATGGCCAAAATATTTTATAAATACCTATACATAGGTATTTATCTAAATACCTAATTTCCTATACCTAGAATATTATTATATAACCGGGTGACAATCCAAAGAACTACGACGCTACAAGAACCGTGCCACAAAGATATTATATCGTATTGAAAACTGTTGTGAAAAAACAGACGAGTTGTATGAAAAAATTCGTGTTGTGCGGTATGTATATATACTTATGGAAAAATCATCGATTTTGTATTTTGTTGAATCAAATCTGAAAGCATAACTTAATTTATATTTCAACGAACTTGATTCCTTCAGTTTTGACCAACTCGTAGACAGTTTGCCAACTTTTTAGCTTTGGAACTATTTATTTTTTAATAAACCTAAACTTGTAAAATCATTAAGGTCGGCAGTAGCGTTCCTCACTTTAATAAATTCAATTTTTGAGAAATTTACTAAAGGATAATTATTCTTAATCTGAACTGCATAATATTTTGAAAATATAACGAACTGAAAAATGAAACCTTTAATCATAGATCGTGTAATTTTTCGATACGGATTTTTTTCATCATTAAGTATAGTACGATTATAATGGCGATTCAATACAATTGATATGACTTTTTATAAAACGTACCATTCTGTTCGATCCATTTCTCTTCTTATTATATATTTTCTAACATCAACTTCGAAATATAACACGCATCGCGTGCTGAGAAAAATCCAAATTACGTCACGACTCCTGTACGTCCGCGATGCGAGTAATGAATAATGCACTCGCCGACCGACATCATATCACAACGGTCACCTAATAACAGTTGTATGCTGTCTTTTAAATCTGGATCCGTTTTTAAAATAAATCGTCATAATAATATAGTATGATATTAAATATTATGTTACACTTTGAGCGGGGTCAACGCGAGTGTATTATGATAATATTATAATATTGCCTTATACATCACTCGTTTTTTCACACTGCAAAGTTCAAAAGTTCAAATTTATATTAGGTAGTTCCTAAACTTGTGTGTGTATGTGTGTGTGTGTGTGTGTGTGTGTGTGTGTGTGTGTGTGTGTGTGTGTGTGTGTGTGTGCGGGTGTTTGTGTACTTTATTATAATTGTATTATAATAAATATGTATGAAGTGTGTCGAGTCGATAAACAGCTTTTTTTTCTACTATCGAACGGGAAAAATATGCCATGTAAAAGTATAAAAATATTCACATTAAATGGTAAAATCCACAGAAATTATTACACACGTCGAGTAAACCGAGTACAGCAGTGTGTACAATAATAATTGTTGTAGGTAATAACACAAAAATCAATTGGAAAATACACCAATGGAGGGTAGAACATGTTGTTATATTATCGAAAACAATCGTCGGGTACAATAGTAACATCTACAGCAGCAGTGAGATTATAATATATAATAATATGTGTAGTACCTATAATAATATATACGCGGGTATTTCATTTAAAGTTTATGCGGAATAAAAAAACTAAAATCATTTTTGTAAACACAAAATAAATTATATTTGTTTTATCATTCGCGTCATTGATAAACGGGACATTATTATTATAGTTTTTTTCAAACGATTTTTTCGTTTCGTTTCGCCAACTGAAATAATAATAATACTTTACCTTCCTTCCACCCAGGTAGAACTCTCAAATACATATTTCAAAATATTTTAAAACCGAAACTGAAATGGCACAATAATAACAGCAGCTGCAGCCTACCTTACAGGAATAATGTTTTTATAACAAATTGTAAAAAAAAATAAGAAAAAATAGATTTAAAAAGGGATAAAGTATAGATAACTGTTGTTCGGCTGCAGTACTTACATTTGTAGGTGTCAAGTGAACCTATTTCCATTGAGTAAGTCACTATAATGTATGCAATTACAAGCAATTCGAAATTCGATGAATTTGAGTTTAAAAACTCGATTATAATGGCTACGCGTCGTTTTGACATTTTTATGAATGAAATAATAGTAATAATATACCACCTCGTCGTGACGATTTAATGTGAATTTTAAAACTCACTTATTATTTATTATTATAATATAATCGGCACGCTACTGTATAGCCAAGTATATTATCGTCGAGTTGAATTATTCGTTATTACACTTCTTTATCGGATCGCCGGTGGTGTTTAACGTTTAATCAGATTCAACAGTTTTTCATTTTTAACTCCGTGCAGGTATAGTGCCACGGTATAATAATTATTATATTATAATGCGTGCTGTAGGTTTATGCTATAATGGTTCATACCATTGCACGATACATGTTCACCGGTGGTTTTCTTTAATGTCTCGTGTACAGATGTTTCGAGGGCAGACCCAAACGCGGAGGAGGATCAAGAGAATGGGGTTGCAGGTCGGCTGACCCATGGTTCATTTTTATGAATTTTTTATGGTCACTATTCCGACATAATACTATATCAAATAGATTTTATATGAAAAAAATATATGTAGAATAATAATAATTTTGTCAAAACCGCACACAGACCTCTGTCGAATAATATTTATAATAGAGTATTACAAGAATAAATATTACAAAATACACGTTATTACAATATGATTTAATATTATTGATATGTTTAGTAGTTTATTTTAAACTAGGATATTAAATTTTGTTCGATGGACTATAGCATAAAATCGATCAGCAATAGATCATTATTTTTCTTTATATTTCTAATATTAGCAATCCCTATAGGCTATAATTATGGAATACTAATTTAATAATTTTCATAATTATTATATTAGATTATACAAGGTGATCCATATAATAAGGTCCATCGTTATCTCGACAAGTTATAAGTTTTTTGAGAATATTATTTTTACACATTCATTACATGTCATTACAAAGTTAAATTTTTGAAGAAAAAATATATTTTTCACATTTTTATGTTGTTATAATTTTTAGTTATATAAATAATGTTTTGATGATTTATTATAAAATGCTTAAACTCTAGATAAAAAAGGTAAGAAAGTTATATACGTTAGGTATATAAACTGTCCTTTATAATCACTCAACAGTAAACCACAAATATAACTTTATGGATCCTATAAGTGGAGTTCACACACAGAATATTAAGAGGATGTGGGAAAGTGCTAAATGGGGCAACAAGAAACCAAGACGGACTAAGTGATACTTCCTAGATACTTATTTGATTTATGTGGTGAATAACGGATGCGATGTGTCTAATGAAATGCTGAAAGACATAGTAGAATTTTGGCCACATGCATAACTTATGAATGATGTTTTTTTTCACTTTTTAAGATTTATTTATTCATATACATACTTAATTTATCTATTTTTATTTTGACTACCTACCTGAATTTTGTTAAGTTTTCGTACCTTTTTTTTTTATAAATTTTAGTAAGTGGTGGGCATCAATCAAACATGAGTAGCGGTGGAATACTTTTTTTTTTAGTGTAAACTAGACTAGAACTTTTTTAAGTTCTTACATTTCAAGTAACAACTAATTTTAACATGGATTTTAAATTTCATATTCTAAAGGAGAATATTATTTCAAGTATTTTTATACATAACAATTGAATTTCGAAAATGTAGTTTATATAAGTTATAACTTAGAATAGTAAGTTGTTAACTAAGTGTTTAAAAAGTTCATGAATTATGTACGTTAGTCATGTACATCACCCAGTAAAATGTTTATTTTACTTCGCTCATCAAAACATTAAAATATATTACTTCGAACTAAAATAATTAACTACTTGTTTGAAATTTGATTTTTATGTATTGAAAAATTCCGTAAAATATTCTAGTTTGAAAAATGAAATAAAAATTTAATATTTTGTTGCCACTCAAAAAAGTGAATAACTTACGATAACGATAACGATAATGATAAAAAGTGTTGTTTTGTAATGACAAAATAATATTGATAAAAATAATATTTCAAAAATGAAAAATTTGTTCGAAAATAATGAGTGTAGACACTCAAAACGATAACCGTGAACCTAACCTTGTATAGTTGTATGATATCATATTATATTATATCATTGTTTGACAACGGCTTGGTCCAAAAGTAAAGTAAATAATTATATAGCTATAGAATATGTGGACAAAAAACCATATTATTTTATATGTAATATACTGTATACTATGTCCCACGAGAGATAATGACGGTCCCCCCACGTCAAATGCTGTTGAAACCAGTTCCCCTATGGCAGAGAGTCATGTGGGGACTCGCAGAAAAACCGATTTTGGTCGGGCCACGTCCCATGATCTCTCGTGGGACAAAGTATAGTGGCCATTTTTGTAATATATATTGTTGGTTGATGTTACACAGATGGAACGCTCATGAGATAGGCCGACCCACAGTGATAAAATCCTGCAGGGTGCGACACTGGATGTTCGCACAATTGTTTATTTATATTTTTTGTTTAACAGTTTAAAATATGCTTATTCTCTATTGAGGTTTGCTATTGGTCGTGTGAAAAATATAAAAAAATATTTATCTCTATTCCGTTTTGTATAATAATAGTATTATAACCGTAACACAATATGACACTCTAACCATTTCTAGAAACGTGTATCATAACATAATAATAATTATGTCTAATAATTCAAACGAAATAATATTGTAAGTTAGTCAAAATTACGGTTTACAATATAGGCTATGTTATTGTTATATAGTTATTATACAACTCATAACCATTTAAATGTTGTGTAATTATGATGTATTGCTACAGACTGAATTGCTATTGTGTAACTAAAGTTTGTGTTTAATATTTACAACTAATATACTTCTAGATAATCGCATATAAATAAAATAAACTCGACATTAAAAATTCCAATTTAAAGTTTTGAGAGCTAAAATTTATTGACAAAGGCTTAAACTTTTCTAACGACTCAAAACATATATATATACATAATATTTCACTAAAATATCGTTAAAATATCGTATACTCGGGGAAATAATAATGTTATTAAAATATCCAATATAAATTATAATAATAAAAATAACATATAAATGTTAATATTATTCAAATCACTCTTTAAATAAACCAAAAATATTATAGTGTAAGACCAAAAAGGTGGTTTGTAATCATATACAATTAAACAAAATCCATTTTAAGTACCAACTAAGTAATTATTGTTAGATATACGATAATTTTATTCGAATATGCCTACCTACTTCAAACGGTATTATAGAAATGTTAGTCTATACAATTTAAATATCAAATTGGTACACATTTTGTGTTTTCCTAGGTGTGTGTACTTCAGAACTATAGCATACCACACGAAGTTCTTTAACAGTGATTTCAACGACTAATTAATATATTATACATTTGGCTGTAGTAGATAAATAAAATCATTGTTTTTCCAATAAGTAATTTCACCTGTGCAATCATATTTTAATATTTGTATCGATTGTAATTTTACTAAAATTTAACAAATTCAAATTGTACATTATTTTTATGTAATCAGATTAATATTAAATACATGATGAATTTTAATAACTACTCCAGCACTAGATACAACCTTTTTTACGGGCCCACAACCTCCAAGATCATTGGAAAATTGTGTGAAAATAAAGAACCAAAAGATAAAATTAATAAAATTTTCATTTTGTTTCGTAAATAAAAAAAAGATAAAAGAAATAGAGAAAAATATAAGCTACCTATAGTATTTGTTGTTACTTTCATTAATATGGATACTGTCATAATTTATGTTATAAATAAAATGTTGTTTTGTGTTCCCGATTCGTGATAACTTATGTAGAGAATGCTATGGCTTAAAATAATATATCAGCTAAATATAATAATATTATTTAACTATGATGATTTTATATACCCACTAAAAACAAAATAAAAATTATTCCTATGTAACAATATGGTACATTATTTTAAAACTAAAATTCAATTTCAAATTTTAGCTTATACTTTGTAATAGGTAACTTTATTACTTAGATATACACTAAAAAAATGATTTAAAAAATAAAACAAAACAATGGGTACGTCGTATTAAAAATTAAATTATTAATATTGAAAATAACGTCATTGGTAGTTAGTTTTACATTTCTTTGAACTGAAAATCAAACGAAAAATCTTTTTTAGTGTTTTTTTTTTTTATAAGAAACAAAAACATCTTACATAAGCGTTTGAAATTAATGGTAATAGACTACAGATATGCTAAACTAAATTGTATACGCATAGTACAGTTTGTGAAACACATTTTAGAATATTATAATACTAAGCTACCTATGTGTTTTACAATTAAACGAAAATATTTTAAAGTATTTAAATATAATATCTGCCAGAGTCCGATAACGTTTTAACGGACACCGCGCGAGTAGACCGAGCTGGTGTAGCAACTGTAGTTACACAACAACTATCGGCTTAACTAATATGATTAGCGACCTCAACGTTTAGCTAAGACCTTTGCCGGTTTCGCCGTGCCATGCCAAAACCGTTTTTGTCGCTTCGCTTATCTATCAGTACAGTACATCGCATATTATTATTACAATAGTACCTATATTATTTTGGTATACATATAATAATATTAATAACAACAACAACAACAACATCAACAACACTACCACGGCGTATAAGAACTTAAATATTATTATTTGAACAGTAAACCACGGCGCGATGGTCAGTGGTCGATACCTAATATAGCAGAATATTATTATTTTGTGACCGATTTATAATCATTGCCGTCCGGCCACGGCTCTTATCTCCGACAACCGCCGCTGCCTACTATCGAAGAAAAGTGTTTACACTATCATAATTATTATATATATATATATACAATTTATATATATAATAATAATATATACTTCAGTAGGTACACTCACACGCGCGTGCGCACACACACAATCGACCACCACCCCGGGACGCGATCGTATAAGTTTGTTGGCTGCTTGTTTCACATTAAACATGACACCGTCGTCGTATCAGGTCGAAAGTTTAGAGCGACCCAACTTCATAATTTGTTTAGAAGGCACCTCGTAACTATACACACATATTATAGGGAGGTAAACATAATATTATAGAGACAGTGTCACGTCAGAAAATCCTCAAATCTATGTGCGGGTGTGTGGTCGCGTGGGGGGCGTGGGCGCGTTCTCGCAATTTGGCAGCAGATAATCTGATTTACGTGTAACTCATACAGAATTAGATCGTTAAAAGGAAATCATGTGGCTTAAAAACTAGCGCTTTCACCGAGGACGATCGAATGAGAGGCGCACTAAAAACTTTGAGATTCGTTGTCGTCACACCGTTGTGTGTGTGTGTGTGTATGTGTATTAAAAGCGTTTCGTCGCGTAGCCTATAAGCAGTGGTTCCGATATATTGTATACGTATATGTATTGTACGGTTGTACGTGTCCTCTCGTGCAAACCGGATTTACGGCAAACTTTTGGCGGTTATATATTCTTCAAACATTGAATTGCTTTTAAACTGCACATAATATTATGTATACGCACAACGTTAGTGGACAAAATATTCCCGGTAAATCGAAAGCAAACAAATAATTGTCCCGATCATTCCGAAAACAAACATAATCGGTGTTATACATTATTGTAATAATATGATAATAATATAAACAGTTAAAATATTAATTTTCTAGTTTATTGGATTCTTATTTGATGGTAATGTTTTGTTATCTAGTTATAAATGTTGCAATATTTTTATGAATACCAGCATAAATGAAAAAAAAAAAAAAAGAAAAAAAAAGATACGATTAGCTTATAAATAGTACGATAAAATACTACAATATTTCGATGTAATTTCATTAAGATCTTCGGAAATATCGCGAGGTTAAATACCGTGCACACATATGCAATATAATGTAATGATCGAATTAAATCTGGACAATTTGGTATACAATTTGTCTCGACCAAAAAGGAATATTCGATTAATTCTATTAGTATTGTTGAATCAATAATACATGTAATATGATAATGCGATACTCTAAAATCGGTTTAGAATAACAATATATTACAATATTCAATCTGTTTTTACATATTGGGACCTATTCGGTTTACCGAAATTCGTTATCGTCTACGACATACGTAATTATATTAAACAGTAAAATTAATGATTTATGTATTTTTAAAAATTTAACATGTTGAATCTTAACTAAAGTTGGGGCAACCTAGAACTTCATTAACCGCATATTATGTCATAAAAATTAAATAATATAACATCGATGAACACCAATAACTTGTTTAAAATATCTCATACAGATCTCCGTCTAAAAATCATACAATACATAAATGGATTCCATGTGTACATAGGGAAAAGGTGTGGTCCATAATATTTCAACTATAAGTAAATTTATACATTTAATCAAACTATATTCTTTCAGATATACCAACTTTTTGATTTTTTTTTTAAAACTAATTTAAAGAACAAATAAATACCTGGTTATTTAAAAATATATATGAAATATACCCTTAAAGTGGGAATATTATCAATAACAAAATAATATGCACTAGCACATTTAAAAGAATTAACTATTCAAACAATAATTACCTACTATATTATAGATTAATGGACGAGTCGCAAAACAAATTTTCTAATCACTAAACTGTTTTGAATTAATATTAGAAAACGTGCAAACTACTATTTTAAGTGCTAGTCTTAGTGAATACCAAACGGTCATAGAAAACAATTAAGGATCTCCGTCCGATTAGATATCAAATGAATTTTTTTACTTTTATAGAAACGTATCGGATTTGAACGATATAAAAGTACCTGGCCAAGTCGTGGCGCCTGCTCGGTATGATAATAATATATTATGATAATTTATAACAGGAGATATTATACGCACACATAATATACGAAATTAATTCAATTCTGTTTGGCGCGGTGTTGTCGAATCGACATTGGCTTAAATGTAAATTGCTCGGTGTAATTATTTATTAATATAATATGTATTCATGTTATAAAACGCGCATCTATAATAACAATGGCAAACGCGATGGCCTCTGCAGCGTTCAGTGTATGCGCGAGCGGCGCTCGTCTACTCCGCTATCAGGTCATGCGTAATTAAAACGTAAAGCTAACGCATTCTCTCTCGCCACACTTTGTCATCATCTGTTTTAAACAATTTTCTCACCCTCTCCTTACCGCCATCTGCAGTTATCTTCCCTTTTTTCTCTTACCTATTCTCTCTCTCTCGATATTTTTATCATAATATGTACACACACAATAATAATATTATAATATCTGATCTGTCTCGCCACAATGACACCTATGACTGTAACATTACTATATAATTATCTACATATTCTATCAGTCTGCCCATCTTCTCGGTTATCTGCATTGCAAACGTGGCTCGTGCAAACTTTCTTAATTTCTAGAGGTGCGAAGGCCGCCATTCTCGGGAATTACAACATACTTTATCGTTTGTTATACTATTATGCCGCACCACCCAACGTTGAAATTAAATTAAAAGTTTTCCTTCTTTGCTCTTGTAATAGGGTTTTAGGTAGAAATATAGAGTGACAAAAATATGCAATGTTACTGTATTTAGACTGACTTATAACACACAAACCTCGGCACAACCCCCACCCCCTCCCTATCAAAACACATGACGATATAAGACCAAGACAGCATTGTTCGCTCTTACCGTGATGACAATCCGCAGCTGCAATATAAACTATAGATACTATAGTCACTGTTTTTATCAGTTTTCCAAAAAAAAATCCTTTTGGCTCTCTCGCTACCACGTTGCACATGTTCCTTCTTTCTTTCTTTCTTTTTTAATTGGAATACCATTTGGATTGAGAAAATAAACTTAAATTTAAGAATAGATGTTTTAAATCATTTTCTGGTAGAATAATTTAAACTCGACATAAATTAGAAACATAACTAAGTAAATTTTTAGGTTAGCCACGTTTCACTATATCACCATTATTATAATATGGATGGACGCAGTAGATTGATGGTAGATTTCAATAACGTGTATTGTGCTTCTTTTGAAGAAGTTGTTTCTATTTTCTCTGCTACTTAAATCGAATTAACAATTGTGAATTTTCACTACGAAATATTATATGTACAGTTACACTTTAACGTTACAGTAGTAACACAGTACTATATGTGTATAAACTTGGTTATTATATGTATTACTTGTGTATTTGTGGTTAAAGATTTCTTTTGTCCTGGGGCTTCTGTGAACATTCGGATATCAGGTGAATATAATATATATATATTATACCGTATATATTAACGCTTTAGAGGTATAAGAACAATGACCTCAAATCTCTGCTACTCACCTGTGTTTCAATAGATTAGATTAGATTAGGTTTTAAATTGATACATTAGATTATACATGAATTGATAATTGTTTGCACATCTTCTTAGCTACCTAATGCTTGTATTGGAGTTGTTGAGTTCTTGAAGTATAATATAGTTACATACTTAAAAGGAGACTAACAATAGTGAGAGTACAAGTAAAAAGAAAGATTAAAGTACAATATTAATATTAGAAATAGCTACATATAATAACAACAGTTTAAAATTAAAACATAATATTACTTTATAATATTTAAAATGTAAGAAATTAGATTAATTTTAGTATTCTGTACTTAAAATTATAATAGTTTTTAAAGAGATTAATATTAATTTATAATTCTACATGATATAACGTAATAGCAGTATATTTTAATGTGCTTTTGAGACCAAAAGATTTACAACATCTAGATATATATAATATATATTTACATTTTTTTTAAATCTTCTATTGAGATTAGGTTTACATATTGGTATAATGTTTCTATATGCTTATACATAAGCAATAATACAATTTTTTTTATATAACCTATTAAAACTAAACACATTTTTATCTTTATAAATAATATATCAGAACTTGTATAGCTAAGTAACTTTAATACAAATATTATTATTTTAATTTACAGTTTTTTTTAGTTTTTAAGGTGAACATCATAAGCACATCCCCAACTCTTAATGTCATAACTTATGACTCATAAGTAATAACTGATTGAACAAGTGAAATATATATTATTCTTAATTGTATTTCATCAAGTATAGATCTTTGATTACGAAAAATATAAAATAGTTTACCAAATAATAATATTAAATAAAATGTTATTATATTACATTTATTAGATACATGCTTACACGTTCAATAACTTGGTTTGGAAGATGAAATTATACGTAAGCTTACAATTAGACGTGTGTAGGGAAAAAATAGTGTGAATATTATATAATATACTTATTGGTGCAGCAAGTTATAAACTACATTGCTACAAATTTGAATATTCTTTTTTCTGTTATTTTAAACCTTCTTTAATGCAAAGTGTAATTTAAAACTGTTATCTCCACCAAACCGAAAAAATCATTTCACTGTAGAGTGTACATAAATTAGGAACTAGTACCCATAAATGTATATTTTTTTTTTGTAAGTGAAAATATCTCTTAAACAATAAAATTTCACTAAGAGATATTTGGCATAATGACGCGTACCTAAACAAAAGTTCATCTACTACGACTACGACTACTACAATTATGCAGCATGACGAGGTAAAGGATAAAAGAAAATCATACAGAATACCTATATTATATTATTATATATATTCGGCACATGTAATAATATGTATATACATCGACCGTCACCGTCATCTGATAATAATTTTTCCTTGTTTGTTATCACTTACTTAGTGTGATGATAAAATGGCACTTTGGTTTCAAAAATACTCCACGGAGTAATCCTCGACGGTGTTTCATAGTCACCGAGGACCCTTTGCGCTCGCCACACGTATAAAAATGTCTCGTTTGTTCTTCAGCCAGTCCCCCAGGACTGTGTCCGACGCCAAATTTCAGGGTCACGGGTCCGGCCCGCGCGGGATTCCCATAGGATATAACCGTTTCCGGACTTTATGCTCACGCGTTGCCTGCACAGAACATTAATCTTAATTTCCTGCCAAACGAACCCACGAGTTCGGCTACCGACCGATCAAAATATTTTTAAATCGCTTAAAACTTTGCTATGTTTTTAGTTATAAATTACCTACAGTGCATGTATATTTATAGTAGCTTGTAAACTTGTATATTATAAATGTGCACATAGAAATTTTAAATTTTTGAGTACACTGAAATTTTAACCGTTGTAAATATTTTTCGACAAAGTTTAAAAAAGTATTATTTTTTTTATCTAATAAATGAGAATCTCAACTCGAAATTAATTTTCAAGTATCTAGAATATAATATTATAACAATTATTAAAAAATGTTACGGTCAAATTGTTTTATTCGTATTCTATTTACATTGATTTGTATAAGATAAAATTACAGAATTTTAATTGTAAAACTTAATTATTTGTAAAAAAAAATAATTTGTTTTGTTTATTTGAAATGATATTATAAACAAATTATAAAAATAATGAATAACATGAAGTTTGGTACTATAATAGTAGGTACCTAATTACTAAACAGATTTTTCGAAGTTGTAATGATGTAAGAAGTTTTCAAAATTCGTTTAAAGAAAAAATAAATTCTATTTTATTTATTATAACTGGTCAAATAATACAACATACTTATGAGAAAACTACTAGATCTATAATATACCGTGTCTTTTAGTGAAAAAGTACTAGATAGCTTAGTAGGTTTCACGAAGAGTTTTTCTCAAATGAGAAAATAATCTAAAGCATTCAACCGACCCATTTGCAATGTCACATAAAAATAATACGTCTATCATTTCAGCCGATGTCTTCGAAAAACCAACTGATATGGATTCAATATAATATAAACTGTAGTAGATTAAGTGAACTTCTAGAAGTATATAAAAAAATGGTTTAAATTTAGGTATTAGGTATTACGTGACGTATTTTATATTTTTATATTATACTGTTCTATAATAATATAGTTATAAAAATGTATTACTAAATTCAATCAAAACGGTAGAAACCATGAATTTCTGTTTGGATTTCATCGTAATGACGATTATCATCGTACATCGTAAACGGAATTCGTGGATTTTTAAATATAACACGTTATCATTGCATTAATTAACAGAAACAAAAAAATCTAAGGATTGAAATTATTATTTACTCGTCGTGTACCTTTTTTTTACCACCTGCGTATACCACCGATCATCTGCTGTAGACGTTTAATCCTGATTTTATTTTTTAAGCGCGTGTTGCGAGTACCCTTGAATAAAGTGAAACCTTTTTCAGCAAAAAAAAAAAAATGGAAAAAAGCTTGTTCCAGAACAAATCGAACTCGCGACATCGTGGTTGATACAATGGTACATTGATACCTCATGGTATTAAAGATTCTGCTATCGTAGTGCCGTGATGTCGATTATGACAGGCGATCTATTTTGTTTTAATTCCTTCTATAAAATAGTTTCACTTCAAAAATGTCTGCATATACTATAAGAAAATTAAAAATGTTTAATGTGCATGGGTTGGAGGAATTTTTAAAAATCAAACATCTTTCCTGAGCTCCTTTCTAACTACGGTAAAAATTATTTAATTCAAAGGGCTCTGAAAACCCCCACTGAATTGTTATCTATATTATGTATAGCATGTTCTCCGACACCCTTTAAATAGTGTATCGAAATGACGATTAATATTATGCTGTTCTCTTTGTCTTCACAATGTCGACCACATATTTTTTGGCCTTTACGCGTGATAGTTTTGACGTCCTCGTTTTTGGTCAATAATTCAATATAAAATAGTGGTATAATGATATACTAAACTACAATTTGATTACACTTTAATGTTAAAACAATTTAACATTTAACTATACTCATATATTATTATGTATGATGTATATACCACGTAGTTCAAACATTGCAGAAACGTTTGAAATTTGGCGTATATGTAATAATTTTGTCTCCGAGTCGTTATACATAATAAACACGAGTTTCGGACCGCTTTTGTCCAATCAAATTTTCACACATGTAGTGCGTTTGGCATCGATTGAAAAATCATTGTTCACACACACACACACGCACTCGCGTATATATTTACTATTTTATTTTTGACAAGCAAGCGTGACCCAAATCAATAAAGTTTTCCACTCGACGGGTGTACAATGGCGACTTACACCACAAGAACAAAACGCACATACACACACACACACGAACAAACAACAAACAATACGTCTGTAATGTGTTTTAAAAGTATAGCGACACACGCGAATCGAGTAAGAACTCCGGTCCGGCAAGGACGTGCGGTTCCGTGCGACGGTCGAATTAACCGCATGCGTGTACGGTTTATATACGCTTATATGGAGTGGCGGCGGCACTTTTATTATAACGACTGCGCGTATCCTGCAGCTGCAATTCGAAACAAATTAAACCGTTCGGCAATAGAGAGAAAAAAAAACAAACAAACAAATAAATAAAAATCAGGTGCGGGGGCGGTTTTTTGACACTGAATAATTGAATTCCGTTTCTTATTAGGTATTATTAATTCAGGTGTAGAAAAAAAAAACGCTAGGCCTTTATACATTGACACGCGATCGCGTATTTTCACAAGAAATATTATTCTAAACCTTTTGTGGGGGTTGTAGTGTGGGTTTGGGAGTGTGTGGTAGCGGTGAAGAGAAGACGATATAACAATTTTCAGAAATACATATACGCGATATCCGTTCTGAAAACAGATATGAATTTGTCGTCAAGTCTACTTGAGATCGGCCAGTCAACATTTTTGATTTTTTGATTTAAACTTCTCCAAAAAATGAAATATGAAATTTTTTTAATTACTCTTTAGTTATACATTAATTTTAGGATTTTGGGGTGTAATATAAAATATGTGGACTGACCGATCTCAAGTAGACTTTACGAAAATTCAAATCTGTTTTCAGAATTCTTATCGCTTCACTATATCAATCGGTACATTTGCCAAAAAACACGTCTGAATTTATATGTTGCGCGTGTGTTAGACAAAGATAGGAAATCACGGTATCGAATCCCCTTAACATTAATTTTCATATCCGATCAACGGTAGTTTAAAACTTTTTTTTTGATAACTAAATAATTAAATTAAATTTGATAACTTAAAATAATGCTTAACACCTTTATTTATTGGACATTTTAATTTTAGCTTTAATAACTTGTTAAGTTTACATTGGACCAACATAATATACGATGAGTACATAAAATTAAAAATGTTTTTAGGTACTACTTCGAGTTTATGAAACTTGTCTTTGATATTTTTGCTCATTAAAATAAATAATAGTCAACCAACATCGTGTTTATATGATAAATAATTAAATATTCAAAACTAAAGTGGTTAAATAGTTTAATTATTTACTATTAGAGTGTATAAAATATGCAAAGTTTATTCACTAAAGACGAAATTATATGGTTTGACCAACCAAAATATATGCTAATCAAAATGTGGTCTATGAAATCAGCATGATGATTTCTATGGCCCATATTTCAAACCCCTTGTAATTGTGCATACGCACTCGATTAGCATGATCGTGCAAATGCATATGCATAAATCTAATTCCGGTCTCTAATTATAAACCAAAATCGTTTGTAATTAACATTACATTTTGTAAAATGATAACGGTCAAAATAAAATATACCTCGTGTGGTTTTTATTATCAAACGAAATGTGATTTTGTGCATAGTAAAATAAATTGAAAAATTTTTTACTCCAGTATGAATAAATAAATACGATTGATTTTAAGGGGGGGGGATAAATATTGTATTCTCTAGGATTGTTTAAATAAAAAAGATATGTATATTATTTACATATTATCAACAATTTATTAAATTAAATCAGATGACATTTTATTTTAAACCAAGTATTATTCATGAGGATATAAGGTATCTATGTTTTTCCTCAATAAAGATATGCATCGGGTGATTCACCGAGTATGCCGTTTTCACGCTTTTTTGTTCTTTAATAGTAGTGCAGCTATTGATAATCTGATTTTTGAAACTTTTAAATATACTTAAAGACTATATTACTAAATCTCGAGATTTTCTGTAACTTAAGGAGTGTCCTGTAGAGATACAAACTTATGTTTTTTCAAAAGAGAACCTGCTTTTCTTACTAAATATTATCAAGCAGTTATTTTTTAAAAATGTTAACGTATACTATACTATACTAGTTTTATAAGTTATTTAACTTCAAAACTAGGAAATAGGTCCATGATAATAATTTTTTAAAATGCAGGGGCTATGGTGATTTTAAAATGTCAGTAATTAATATTAATCTATCATTATTTATAATTTGTAAAAGTTGGCCAAGTATAATAAGTACTACATCCAATATTTTATCTAATTTATATTTTTATAAGACCGTTTTTAAGAACGCTTTTTCTTTGTATAAACTTTTACAGTAAGAAAGGTAGTTTTCATCACTTGAAAAAACAGAAACCACAGGACACTCTTAAAGTAAAGTAGGTATGTACATTGTACAATGTACATAAAAATTCCATTAATCAGAATTTTAACAAAATCATTGTTTAAGGGAAGCACGTAGGTGGACATTCTTGGTGAATTGTCCTGTATATAAAGATATATATTTATGTTTTGTATTGAAAAATAATATAAATGTAAAAACGAAAATGGTTAAGATTAACGGCTCTACGAATGAATAAGATTATAATAATATACTGGATTCGGAACAGATACTGGGTAAAAGGTCAAAAAATAAGAAAAGGTGAAAATATATCCTTAACTGCGGTAGCCGTTGTATATAGGTAGGTATATACATTTATATGAAAGCATATTATATATAAAGAGCGTGATAAGCTTTTTAAAAATGGAATAGGGTAAGAGTCAAAATGAACCAAGTCGTACATTGGTCCAAAGGCCATTCGCGTGTGGTTTTCTTATTTTTTCAAGACGCAAAAATATTACGATTCGAAAGAGAGGAAAAAAATAGGGTAAATGTGCAGGAGTATTATAGGCCACCGCGTGCTGTGTTCGTTTCGCTAACGATCGACAAACGTCGTGGAATATTTAGATTTTGGTTTTTCTTTATTGGATATTGCCCTAGAGGGGAAAACAAAAACAACGAACGTGTACATATAGTATATATAATATATATATATATGTACGGCATGAATGACCGAAATGTTTCGCATGTACCGTTTTTCATCGAAAACCACTATTTCCCGAGACGATATTTTCTTCTGTAACCGGCCTCCCACAGAACGGAAAAAAAAACCTAGGAAAAAAATAAGTTATCTGCAACAGACCGCCTAGACGGCTGGGACTGCTCCACCTAGACGCATATACGGCGTCCCAAATGCGAAATTCACCGTCCTGCATAATATTATATAATAATAATATTATGACGTGCGTGCAGTGTCGTAGGTATTTTTTTTTCCATATTCTCTTTCTCTTTCTTCTCATTTCCTCAGCGTTCGCTACGTCCGCGGTCTGTAATTTTTTTTTATTCTCTATTCTCAAAATACCGTTTCGCTTTTCCGAAAACCCAAAACGATTTATGTGATACGATACGTCTCGTGGCAGTTTTTTTTCGTTATCCGACTACGCGACTGCTGCTGCTGCTGCTGCTGCTGCAGCTGCAGGAATGCTTATATAATATCGTTACGGTGTGCGAGAAGATCGAGTCGGAGCAATAAACATCGCGACGGTAACGCGTTGGCCGTTAGAGTGAAAAATACTATAGTCCTGTACAACAACAGCTGACTACAACAGACCGGTGTGAGCGCGACAAGACGAGTAATATTTATATATATAGGTACTCAAGCCTAGCTCGATTTTCTAGCACACTACGCCTACGGTCACGGTGACTTTGGTTTAGACATTCGTTTTCGTTTATCGTTTTTCTCCACACATTTTCCGAAATCTACTGTGACGGTGGTGAAATCGTAACGAAAACCATTTCGAATATACAGTATACAGATGATTCTCCAAGCTTAAACATTCCTATTTTATCAATAATTATGCATTTATTCAAAATCTGATTTTTGAATTTCTCACCCAAAGATCATATTTTTACATTCTTATGATTTTTAGTACTACCTTTTTTAGGGTTAAGAAGTATACTGTGGTGATCCAAACTTCTTTTTTCAAATAAGCGCCCACTTTTTTTACTGTAATAATTTAGCATCTAATATTTTTCCTGAAAATGTTGTTGTATCAAAATCAAATTTTGAACGAGTAGTTTTTGAATTGCATTACATTAGCTGCACTTGGGCCAGACACAATAATCTTATAGTTTATATAAAAGCTCTTATAATATTTTCGATTTCAGAATATTTTTCCAGATTTTTGAAAACTAATTTAAAATCTATGTTTTTGCGCTCATATCAAAATCTTCAGCAGATATGGTAGACCAAAACCGACATTTTTTACGATTAATCGATTACGGCATAACGGTAAAATCGACGATGATAATAATTGAACGTATATAATTTGAAATTTTCTTGGTCTACTATAGTTATACCTACGCTATGATAATATTATAGGAATGACAAACGAAACATTTTGACACCTAATTTAGACGAATCCGTCACCAAATTATGTGATTTTTCTGCTAAGCACACGTGATAAATCTCGTCCTTTAAATATTTATCCCTAAATACATATTAAAGGTATTGTCAAGTCTCGATAACTTCAAATACAAATAGAATCTGAGTATACCTAATATTCAACTTATGTATTTTCGAGTTTCACACCCCAACCACAACTCGAAAACACTTCAAGGGACAAGAAAAGAATTCGAGGTATCGAATATCGACTGTCTGAATACTATAAAGTTGTATATTATGTTATAACAATATGTGCAGGCTATCAATATGCCCGTTTAGCCGTTATACGTAGGTGCCTACATTTTTCCTAACGTTTTAATTATTATTAGAATAATAATATTAAATGCTTTGCACTTTACACGTCGGAATTTCGTAGTTGTTTCGTGAATTAAATCTTTCGGACCGTACCGGGATGCAAATAATTATAATATCAAATACGTGGTACCATTAATGTTACGGTGGGTGTATATTATATTATAATTTACGTGAACAGTGCACACGCGCTCACTCTTCCGAAAAGTGAATAAGCAATATATATATATCATCATCTAAAATAGGAAAAAAAGCTAATTGTATTATTCATCGTCGTGTGCAGCAGTAGCAGCAGCAATAGAGCAGCAGTGGCGCGAAGCTATCCGAGCGCACGTCACATGTGTCGCGGTGGAATTCAGTCGGCTACAAAATTTATCAACCGAAAAGAGACGGGAGTCGAATGTGCGACAATAATCTAAAAAATAATGATAATAAATAATAGGAATAAAAATACGAATTTTGGGCGTTATATTATATTATTTTGTACGTATACATAATATCTTTTTTACCCGTAGATAATATTATGGAGTTATTACTTGTTATTACATATATACCTACCTACTTTCAACTTTTTCTATTTTCTATCTCTCTCTCTCTCTCTCTCTCTCTCTCTTCTCTCGTTCCATCTCAAGTCACTCAGACATAGAATTTAATAAATTTGCATCCGTTACACGCTCACCCGTCACTCAAAATAATGTATCGTTATCATATTATTATTATTATTACTATTATTATCATTATATATTAGTATGTGCCAACTATAGTTTCGCATGACGATATGTTATTATACAAGGTGATTTTTTTATAACTAAAAATAAAAATATTTTCTCTGTACATTTGAGTTTTTGAAAAATATTTAGTGTCTACAATTTGTATAGTTATATACTTACTTTAATTTTAACTTGATTAATCAGTATTTAAAGTTTAGTTCAGCAGAGTGGTGTACTTACATTTCACAGAGTACTCTACAATGCTACTACACTCAATACTTGTATAAAATGTTATTACAAATAATAGTTAACCACTGTTCGATTTCAGATATTTATACATCTAAAAACAAAAGTCTCAGAAAAATATTCCACTTTAGAATATGACATAATAATGTTAAATTGAAACTTCTCGAACAAATCCTTCGAACCAAAATCACTCTTTTTTACAGATTTTGGTTGAAAGGATTTGTTTGAGAAGTTTCAATTTAACATTATTATGTAATAACTTACGATAATCCTAATATTCATCCAAGACTTCTTAAGTGAAAGTCATGTCATGTTGTTTTAGAAGATTCAAAATATATAGGTGCCTACTTTTAAAAATAAAACGTGATCTGCAATGGGTGACTGTTTTGATTAAAATTAATGTTCTCGTAGTTTCAAATTTACTCTAGATTTTATGTTGCTGTATATAATTTGCCAATTGTATCAAACGATATTTATTGTATAAAAAAAAAAAAAGGATTTGAAATCAAAAATGTATGTTAAATATATTATATAAAATTAAAAGGTTCGATTTTAATAATAACGGTAAAAATACATTTTTTTTCCAAAACGTTGCGTTATAATAATGACTTCAAATTATATGACGTGAAAAAAAAATTAATAAATAAAATTCATGAAAAATACAATATCATTTTTACAGAGATATGACCGTGTTTGATGATGTAATCATCTCTTCGCTCTGTATACGTCCCCCCCCACCATCACGTGCATAAATATACATAAAACCTCCCTACTACACAGTAAACTCAGATTGTGTTTATACAGTGTCTTCATTTTCGTTCGTTTCGCTCGAGTGTATAAATATTTTCACTTGTTCAAATGTTTTTGTGATAGAAATGACTTTTGACGTCTACGAAATAAGGTATGGAACACACACGAGTATGTTTATACAGAAGATTTATATAAATCACACACACACACACACACTGATACTGTCTTTGTTTGCTTTTTTTTTTTTGAACCGAGTGAGCTGCCGTGACGTTTATACGGTATTTTTTTTTATTTTTGGACATAAATGCAGTAATCTCGAAATTACTATATGAACGCATATTATTATTTGTATAGTGACTAGAGAAGTTTAATTGTAACTGTTACAGTGAAATGAAATCCGTCCAAAATGGATTTTTATTTCCAAACTAAAGTCTTTTGCAATAAGTAATAATAATAATAATACGATATTGTTCTCGCGATTTATTCCTACAACGTTTATACAGTGTTATAATAATATATAGTGTATTATAAGCAACTCTGCTGTCGTAGGTTTTGTAATGGCGTTCTTAATAATTAAAAACACGCGACTGCTGCGCATAAATATATTATAATAGTTGGGTACAAAAATAATAAATTCCATCGAGTTTGTATAATCTTAATAACACTAATGACTTCTGTAGCTACGCGCTCGTTTTATCGTCTAACCGCGACACCGGTAAACGGTATATACAATATACACAATATCCGAAATCGGGGAGACGATAAAAATTAATTCAACGTTATAAAGTACCTATCTACTACTAAATACCACGGATCATAATATCATAATAATATACTTATGGTGCAGGGTTTGCTAACGAAACGCGTACTGTAGTAGTTATGAATTATAATTTATAACATACGAGTATGTGAGAATTATCGACACCACCGAAACATCCTGTTTTGAAAAAAAGGCGTTAATTATTGACTTCATATCGTGTCGGATACTGTTCATGAAATTAATATCTACCTGTCTATTCTACCGAATCTTGAATTTATAACACTGATAGAAACTACCAGCCTCAACAGCATTAGATTGCATAAATAATTTACTGAATTGTTAATCATATCAAACGATTTAAAAACGAGTGATTATCATGTTTATTATTAATTAAATGTAGGTATAAAAATTAATCTGCAATATTTTTATTATTTGTAATAATTTAAAATTTAAATTATTACATAACAATGTTTTGTTCGTTGTATCACCACTTGTATCTGTTTTCATAATACTTACTAGGCTTATGTAACATAATTTATTGAACACAATACTTACCGACATGTAACATTACATAACAATTATAGGTACGCGTACCTAGTTCATCACATGCACTACGTAGCCAAAAAACATTTGTATATTATATTAAATTTGAGAAACTATTGAGACTCGGTGGAACCGATAGGCAAATATTTACTAACAGCAACTGTAGCCGATTTCATATAGATACCAAATCAAGGAATCAACGACATATACTCATATTATAGTGATAAATAATATAATGCGATGAGATCGAATGAAAAAAAAAAATTACAACATTTTAAATTCAATCACGCACGTTCAAAACAGTATTTTTATAAATCGGATATTATATTATAAAGTAAAACGTGTAATCGACGTTCTACCTCGAAACCTCAATATTTGAATGGAATCATTTATAATAATAATAATATTATTATTATTATTATTATTACAATCGTACGTTCAGCGACCGCCGTATTCGAATTATTCAATTCATAATATACAATGCGACCCCCGGCAGTGACTTCATATCTTTTTTCTTCGTTTCTACAGTACATTTATTAACGTAATGGTGCCATAATTCTTTCCGGTTTAAGCATTTTAACAGATAAATGCAAAGTTGATAAATAAAAATACATAAAAAATTGTCCCACTTCGTTTTTCAATGCATATATATGTATATATATATATATATTATGTATTTTTATCTTGCACAAAACACATTTATTTGTTTTTTTTTAATTTACTATATTGTTGTAGACAATATTATGTATATCGTATATATTATTTATTAGTTACGGTTTGTCAGCAATAATATTATAACTTTTGTTTTTATGTCATCGAGATACCGATTTAGCAGTTAGTCTTGTAGAAATAATATAATGCCGAGTCTTATCGATTGACGACATATCTGTTTATTTCGCTTTTAGTATCGTAAATATACAAATAAACTGATATATTATCTCTGCACTTTGGTCGATTCGTATATGTCACTGTTTCCATTTGTTGAATACATTTTGGGTATCCGTGAAAACGTTCCAAAAGTTTCAAGTTTGTCTATTTAATCGATCGAATTTAGGACGTAATATTACAATAATATAATAATATATACTCTGGTACTCTAGTAGTCTAGTATGTCAATACTGATAAAATATACTCCCAACAGTTTTCGATCAAAACATCTAATCACATTTGAAGTTCTACAATAATAAATTATTATTGTTTTACTAAAATCTGTTTTAGATTTTTTAACGAAGCAATTTTATAGACAATATAGTCTACTTGAAATTTCCAATAAGAATAAATCACTATATCATCACCTTATACTACGAGGTTAAACACGACGTATATCACGATGTAATTATAATATGCGGAAGACAACCTCTGCCCTTGTTAAACAGCATTTTTATATCATTCAAATAGGTACTTATATGGATAAAAAAAAATGTTAAACGCTGTAAATAAAAAAAAATAATAAATTTTATATACAATAAATATAAATTAATTAATTGTAATAAAAATGATGTTTTAAAATCAAATTAACAATTTTTACATGAAAAATATTTATAAATGTGTCTTAAACAACCTTAAGCTGATTATTTTCTTGGTCATAATAGTTTATAATTTTTTTTTTTAAATTCAATCAGCCACATATTGAAAAAAAAAAGATTTTTATATTTATTATATTTTTCCCAATGAAATATAAAATTAATTTTACCTACCTGATGAAAAAAAAAATAATATTTATTATAATTCAATTATTATTGTAAAGAACGTAACACAAATGAAATTACAGTCTTGATGCGTAACTATATTAATTAAATAAAACATAGGTAATAAAATGAATACATAATTTCATTTGAAAACGTTGTTCCAATAATATAAGTAAAAATCTTTAATATGTATAAAAATGTTTAAAAATGTAATTAGAAATGCAATAAGCTTGATTATTGTGAATAGAAATTAAATTATATTTTCATAATAAACGTGGTTAAATTGCTGTGTAGATTTTTGTTTCATAGAATTAAAAAAATTAATACTGTTAATAGTATTATTATAACGTCAATAATCTATACTAAACTATACAAACAATTTAAATATTGTTAAATTTAATTCTGTGTCATATATATATAGTGTTCTTAAATTTAATGTATGTTTGACAAGTATTTTAAAACTATATTATATTCTCTGCATTCTATTCTCTAAATAATAATTATAAAATTTACTTGATTAGTTATTTTTCATTATTTTCGCAATAATTAAATCTAATTAATTGTTCCTGCGTAATATTTTCTCCGTACAGTACATAATATCATGAAACTATATTTAAATTTGAATCTGGTTTCTTCAAATAAACTTAATAACATAACTCAAATAAATTAATATAATAACTAATAATGTATTCTAATTAATAAAAAAAAAATATATAAATTACAATAATATGAAGGAAGTATAACTAATAATTAAATTGTTTTTGCGTGTTATAGTGCTATATATGATGTTTTAAATAAAAATTAACAAATAAAATATATTCCCCAATTTATTATTTGAAAAACGTGAATTTGTTTAAACTATATTATTGCTAGGGCAAAATAAGAATCAATATGCAGAATTTACTATTTTTAATAAAATACTTATTACTATCAAAAATATGAAATATAAATATAATATTTATGAATAATGAACGTTAATGTAATAAAACAAATACTCGGTCACTATGTTTCATCCAGGATAATTATAACAATTAATTATTTTATTTATTTCTAACAGAGTGATGTCACTATTTTTCTTTACCTATATATTAATTTTAAATAGTTAGAGCTGATAAAATAATATTAATTGTTAAGTTTTAACTTGTATAACCTAACGTTGGCTTGAACTAAGTAACTCAAGTTAGTCGTTTTCATTGACTTCGAGTATATAATGCATACCAATTGGTAAATCATAATTATAATGTATTGCTCAAATTTGAATTCATAATATTTTTATTACCGTTTTGTACCTATCACAATAGTGAGGCACGCGTTACAAGACGCCACATTGTATCCATATGGAAAAACGTTATATTGTTTTATTTACTTATATGCATAGAAGGCCCTTCTTCTCGACAAAGTGTTGTCAAATATTATCTTTGCCCGCGACAACGTCGGCGTTGCGTCAACACTCACGCAGTCTGTCTGTCATTCCGACCGTTACATTATTGACACTTTTCCCATGGCTTGACGGTCGCGTATTAAAATATTTATATAGGTTGTTATTTATTTTATCGAAAAACCAAGTATTTTACCGTACTTATAAGTTTTGAAAATTAATCATAGAACATGATCAGATCTATTATTGCCGTGTAAATATTTCAGCGGATATACTCGATTTCATATTACCATACATTGGCTACTATATTATATTAACAGTATTTAAAAAAATATATCAAATACCTACCCATGCGTCATGATGATACAATTCTGTCAGTTACTGGAATTTTAATTTTGTGAACTGGTGGGAAAACGGCCAAACCCCACTTTGATATTCTCCTGAAACGTAGTTTAGCTGTTTGATAAAAAAAAAAAAAAACATAATATTATATTATAATATTGTGTTTTACAATATTTATGAAAAGTTTCAAAAACTCAATGATAATTTTAGAAGGTTATATTTTATTATTATTATACACGAGTAGGCTTTTAATTTCGACATACAGTGCGGTTGGTACCGTTTTGGGAAATTTTAATATTTAATTTCCAAGAATAATCTATTTTGGCCCCTTTTGAACCGAGCCACATAATAAAATAATTATTATTTTGATACCCGGAGCATTTTCCAATGCGTGTGTGCGATATATTGGCGTATAAAGTTTATTTTCATGTTTAAAATAGGAGTTTATTACTACAACACACAGGTTTTAAAAATGTAATAACTCGCTAAAGTTTTCATTTTCATTAGCGTTTACAAAATATTTAAATTGAAGCGGAAAAGTTATTATAACTTTAATTACGAATATCTATATGTATTATTAATAGAAGAAAGTGTATTGCCTTCAGAACTGTACAATTATTTAAATGTATGCAAAACGAGGAAATGCACAGTGTGCCTAACGTTTTTACCATATTGAGAGTGGCAATATAATATTTAGTGTTTAATATTAAATATTGCTACTATGATATTTTTGAATGCCCAAGTGACTGGAATGGTATTAAGTATTAATATTTGTTTTTTAGTCTTTCACGCAACACTTGACGTTGTTTAATGGTTAATAAATATTAATCGACAGAGGATTTGCGGATCCGAGGTGACTGTCCTTTGATACACGAAAATACAGTAAAGCACGTACAGCATAATACAGCAGCTTACGGTTAAAACAGCCCGAATGAACAAAAAATCGACCATGGTTATAGTATACCGTGTCGCTTATTTGATAATATTCTAATAAAGTTGCCGCTGGTATATATGGGATATGGATTTTACTGTACATAAATATATATTGCTGAAATGACCATCGGGGTCGTACCGATCTGCAGCAGACTGCAACTCCAGTCGGGAAACGATTTGCTCTCTCACTGACTCGTTAGTAATGTGCACAAACTGCAATAAACCATTATGATCTGCCGATATTCCGACGTAATTCGGTGCAGGACAAGTACTTGTGACACGTGTGTAATGGTGCCGTGCAACTATAACGCAGATTAAATGCGTGCGAGTGGGAAGTACCTACCACTATGGCTTTATATACTACATAAAGGTATTATATAGGTAGGTATAGTTAATGTGTACGAAATACGCGATTGATTGACCGCTGACAATCCCGTATTTGGTATGCTTGTATGTGAATAATAATTATAATAATAATATATAATCCTTTATATTTATTACAATAGTAAACAGATGTAGTACTATCATAATAATATGTAGTAACGAATAATCCATGTAGTAAGTAAAGCACCTTAGTTTGATTTTTGGATACTCAATTTGAATTTTATTTCTCAAAACGTATACTTTTGTGATCAACAGTTTGTGAAATCGGATCGAAATAAAATCTGCCAAAACGCCAAGGTCGGTTAGACATTCCAGTGGGTAGATACACTTCACCCACGCATAATACCCGCGTATTATTAATATTATTATTATTATTCTGTGGTCTCGGCGGTGGTCAAATAGCGGCCACCACTAAACACTGTGAATTGATCAGTGGCGTATTATTGAATTCGTTTAAGGCAAGAGAGCGAAAACTCACTCCAAAACACTTTGCCGTTTTCGATTTCGATTTCATCCATCAATTGTACCTACGCTGTTGTATAAATCGTGTCACTATAATATGCACACAGCTGGCCTTTTGTACACACTCAGAGCAATCGGAAATAGAAAGGACTTCTTATGTGTGACTCCTATAACTGCACTACTATGATGATAATGTAGTGTGTTATCAATACCGGTTATCACTAATCGATATACAATATAGGTACATTTTTATAAATAAAATAATATCAGAGGCCTCGTTCCTGAAGCTTTATGTTTTACCGGTCACTACTACAACATCTGTTCCTCTGTAGGAAATTCTATTCAATTAGTATACCTATTAATTTATACATGGTGATAAATTGTGACTATAGAATAATAACGAGAAAGATTATTACAAACGAAAAATATATAAATTATTGTATACGAATATTACGGTGTAAAAATTATCTTTTTATACCGATTCTCCTGGTAGGTGTATATTTTGGTAGAGGGTAACTGGTACATTTTTAAATGATGAACATAGCCGCTGAATGTAGCTAACTGTAGGTCAACATTCATGCATAAACTTTCTCATTATGCATACTGGTAATGCAGTCTAGTCTTCTTCTTCTTCTTTTTCTTCTTCTTATTCTTCTTCTTCTTATTATTATTACTAAACATACACCATCCTTACTGATTGTGTGTTAAGGTGGTACAGTTTTACATTGTGAAACATACCATGCAATATACTCGGACAGTAGGAGGGGTGAAACGGGGCTATATATCAATAGACCTTTAAGACGTGTACGATATCATGACATGTCATACTTATAACTACGCTCGCCCGTGGTGCATGCGTGCAATGTGTGTATTTCTGCAGACCCAAGTGAATATATAATATAAGGGATCAAAGGATTGTAAAAATAATAATGACGACGATTACGCACACACACTTATATGTATTTTGTATACTTAAAAGAGAGAGTGGAGTGCGTGTGTGGATGAACTTATGTACATGTTTAATATGTACACACGAATGTGTTACTATTATAATAATATATATATAATAACCAAAACGTGTGCGTTTGTGTGCAGCGTGCTCGTAAAAATAATTCATTATTAATGCTCGTTCAGGGGTATAACACCGCCTCTACCATAACACACTACCTATTATAAACAATATATTATATATTATATTTTATGTACATGGGGTTGAGCGTGGTCGATTCGTATGGAATATACAACTGTTATGCCGTTTTTCTCCGACAAACTTGAGAATATTATTCCATGATTATTCCTTCTGGTTATTTTACATGCAGTAATAGAGCAACCAGTTTTTTTCAAAGAGCCGTGTAGATGAGTCCATTCATCGTTTGATTCATAGAACTTTTTTAAATGTTGTGGTATAATTTTTGTTATCACATAATCTTTATCAGTTGTAGCTGATTATGGTATATATTCCAGATATTCCATATTTCAGATTAACTAAATAACTTGATAAATTATTTTAAAGGCTTTAAGTGGTGGTGAGGGAGTCCTGGCCTAATCTAACCTTTGCTTTTCTATTCCCGGTTGTGTAACTGACATGCAAGGAATGACGCTAGCTTTTGATTCTTAACAAAGGAATTTTTTTTACATAATTTTATAATATATCTATACAGGATGTAACAGGAAGACCTGATGGATAACATAACTTTCTAATCAATATCTTAATTATTTTTTTATATTTATAATCTAGTAAATTGCGCTATACATATAATATAAAAAAATTATTTTATCTTTTCAATACTGAAAATAAAAGATGTTCAATTTTATTTAAAATTTCTTCAAAAAATTCAAAATTGCCAATTTTTAATCTAATTTATATAACTTATAAGAACAATTTTGATGGTTAAAACTTTTATCGAAGTCAATTATTATTTTTTTTTTTTTTTTTTAAATATCTACCATTAAATATTTTTTTGAGTTAATTAATTTTAAACATAATAACTTTATCCAAAATATTATTTTTTTGAAATTTCCTGGCATGACTATATTTCTAAATTATTTATCAACCACATTATTTTCACAATTTTTTTCTTATCAGTTATTTATTTTACACTCTGTATATGTGAGAGATTAGTATTCCACGATTCAAGAAAACAATTTCTGTGTTCTTTAATGAAATCAAATTAATTTCTTAATATTTATGTTCATCTAACCTCCTTGAATATTCACCTCATTGTTCATAGTTTTAAAATCTAGCTAAACCACAGTCGCCTTCTTTAGTTTCACGGCCGTTGGCAAACGGAATAGATCGCGTCACCGGGTAATATGGCGCCTAATATGGAATAAGCTCTCACGGAAAGCTACGATTGAAGTGACCCGTGATCTTAGCTGAGAGGTCCCCCAAGCTAGATTGTGGTAGTTCACAAGGCCGTACATTAGATGGAGCATGTCGAAGATTTATGGGGGCTCGGTCGTAGAAGTTCACCTCGACTGGGTGCCGAGCGTCCCGGTGTCAGTTATTACCGTGCATGTCTCCTCGACCTAGCAGTGATAGCGTGGTGGTGCGTCTGATGGTTCGTCTCCCAGTAAGCCTCGTTAATCCGGTAGCCGTGGGTGGATAGGGCGACATGTTCAACCAGTAACATATTACGACTGGTAGTACGGGAAGGGAACGTTAGCCCGGGACTAGCCAGCTAGGCCCGTCGTCTGCCTTCTCTCAGCGGGATCATTGGATGGCAGCGATTCCGGTTGGCGTGGGGGCCGACGGTACCCTCACGGGTGTTGTTGGCCCTCTGTATACCGTCGGGATTGTGTCGGTTCCATGGAGTCAGCTTGGTACGGGCTAAGCCGGTTTCGTTATATAATCCAGTGAAACTGTAACAGATGGTCGTGATGGTTTGCCGCCCAATTTCACAGTACGCGGGTAGCGGCCACAGCGAATGCCATCTCAGGTTGGGGCTTCCACGGCTCGTGATTAGCGTACATCGCTAATATGTGGTCCGTGAGAGTGAAGGCTAGAGCCATAATCCCGGGAGATACTGTTCGCAGTTTAAAAAAATAATAAAGTTATAGCGTATATGTAGCCATCCAGGTAATCCACGGTAGGTACTAAACATGTTGGGTATTCGACCATAACATGTTATTTATTATAACGATTGTAGTCTGTGTAGGTATATCATTGAATTGTTACAGTGTACGGTTCATTCAATATAATAATATATTGGTATTACACTATTATAGCAATATTATCGGAAAATTATCTAAACTTTTTTTTTTTTTCATATTATAGGCTTTAACGACACATGTCTTAGCCTAATTTTAAACTTAATTCTATTTATTTTTTTTTAATCATAATGCAAAATGCGTGCTTCTATAGTTCGAGTACTGCACTCCCCGCTGACGTTATAATAATGATTAAAATTACAATAACGTATTCATTTTCTGCAACGAGTAATATAGTATTATGTATATACTACAACAACAGTATAATACCCTTTTAGTTTTATCCCAAACTTTAGGATTGAACTTTTTGAGCCATAACTTTGACGATGGCATGCTGATTCTCCATTAATTATACATTAGACTTTTAATGTTCGTATTCGGTTGACACGAATGCTTCAGCTACTTAAATTATTTAACAACTTGGGTCGAGGTCTATAGTCATATTTTTTCAACATTTAGTGATAATTTACATTTATTTTTAAAGGTGCACCACCCAATCCTGCAATAATTATTAATATATAATATGGTTGGTTATTAATATATAATATAGTTGGTTATTAAAAACCATAAACCGTCGAAAATAATATTCAAACGGACCTCAACATACATAGCACCGTGTTCTGCAGTTATCTTATTTTTCAAATTAACCCCTACTACATTAACGCATCAAATAATTATCATCCATGATTCCCACTTCATGTAAGTTGGGTTTCATTACATGAATTTTAATATTTAGGAATCGGTTTGATAATTGTTTCAGGACGTAAAAATGTGCGTTTTAATTCGAAACGCATACACATAATAATAATAATAATAAAAATAATAATAATAAAATAATAACTCTGTTATCATTAACACTCTATTATCACGCACATTATAGTCCACAATGCAATAGGGCTATAATTGTTGTTGTTATTGTTGTAGCTGACCGACGCACAACTGTTGCGTGTAAAATCTAATCGTAAAGTTAATAGTAGATGTTTTACTCATCCCCATAACAATGAGTTACTACGTAAGCGTTAATAATAGCTAATATGATAGTAACCTACCTATTTATAGGCTGCATTTTAATATTGATTTATAATATTGGAGGAGCACACATGGGCATAACTAGGATTTAATAGTAGTCACAGCATATCTTAAAAAACAAAATTTCAAAATGCATATGAACTCATGAGAGTTAAGTAGTCACAGAGAGCCGTGTCAAATCAAAGTAGAAAATAAACCACAGGTAAATTCACCTCCCTCCTTCTTCTTCAAAATGATTCATTCGCAATATCGAATTCTTATTTATTTTAAGATTTAAGGTTTAAAACAGTACGTGGCATGTATTAAATAAAATAATAATACCATACTAAATTAATTTAATGGAACGTTTGATAATTGTTCTACGTGGCTTCCCCTGACCACACTGACAACGTATTGTTGGAACTCAAATTCATTCCATGCATATCTGTTTCAATTGACTCCGTTAATTGTTTAGCTCATCCGTGGTTGATGCGATAATGGTGGTACCCACTGTATCGTTAACATATCCCTAAAATAAGTATAGTCACATTGCGTAAGATCAAGTGATACAGGGAGCCAGGTACTAGCATCGAATAATTCGTTTTGAATTACCCTGGATTTTACATAATATAGTAAAATTATTAATTATTTTATGCATTTAACCCATGACAGTTTTATTTTTTTATTCATAATGCAAAAGCTTCTACGGTGGGCTACGCCCACCCCCTTCCTCCCTAGTTACGTAGACGGAGGAACGTTTTTTCTTTTTTGGTATTGATGAACCTGATCACTTTACATATAATAATATATAATGTGGTAGGAATAAGTACCTATTTTTGAAATACACTAGCTACTCTTTCAGAACTGAATAGATGTAAGGTCATAAACAACATTTATAACATAAACATATTAGAATATACCGATTATGAAAATAATTGTGTTTTAAATCTCCAATCTACTTAACACACAATATTATTATTATTACAACGACGTCACGTAGACAATTTACAAAACGGCGGTGTATGATACCGTCGTACGCGCAACACTACACTGAGTCATACGTAACTACCCATCATACGTGTATATCACATTTCAACGTTCATTTACACGTCAAATTATATGTTTATCGTGTACATAGTGTACATTGTGTGTTCTTGTGTGAGCAGCATAAACGATGATTCTAACGATGACATACCAGATCCATACCCAGTTGGTACCTACCTACCTACCCTCGTTGTACAACGCGTGCACTGTTTTTTAGTAATCAAATAGGTAAACAGAAAACTTATAATTCCTTGCGTACAATGCTGTTCTCTAAACAACACTACAACAGTCTCGAATGAAGGTCAAAAGGTTATCGTGTTTAAGATGTACGACTAAAATGCTTGCCTTAAGTGACATTTTATAAGCCGTTGTCATCATATTATACTCCATCAATTCGCATGTTCGAAATGCGCGAGATTTTAATTAAAATTTGAAAGAAACAATTAACGTAAGATTTATAACGAGTTGAGTATTCTCGTGTAGTTTACGTGAGTATAATTAAAAAGCATATAAATATTAAAAAATGTTCATTAAAATAACACGAGAACCCATATAATATAATACGTATATATAAGGTATATAAAATGTATGATTATCGTTTAAAAATAAAATGTGATCGTTTTCATAACACATTGTCTTTGTTATAAAAATATTATACTCAGTGAATTCTATATAATATAGTAGACATCGTGTATTTTAAGATGTTTGAAGGATGAGTGGAAAAATTATACTATGCTAACCAAAATTAAGACCCTATAGGCGGATTTACTTTTGTGTGAAAAATTCCTGTCTTGAATTTTAATATCAAATATCGTCACCTTCTGTATATATACTTCCAGTATAATACTACCTAGCCAATTAATACATTATTCCAATTTATAGCCAATTTTGTGTTATTTCGATACTGACCTGCAGTATTTTGATTCTCTGCATATTTGCTGAAATTAAATAACCACGTCCTTTGATTTGAACCTTTGCATCTAGCTATCAAACAGTAATAATTAACAGATTACTGCTTACCTGGGTCATATGCAAATATAATTCACATATTGGCTTCTTGCTGAAGACTCTGTCTATTTATTGGAATGTTCAGTGATGTGGGTGTGACCTGGGTCAAACGTGGTCGTTATAGATAAAATTTTTTTATAAATAATATACAAAAAAAAAACAACATCACACTAGTTATAACGCCATAACTCATAATAATCGATAATATGAATGTACACAAGAGTAAGGTGGGGACATAAAATGGTGCTCGTTAAACAACTGGGTTTCTTGTTACACTGTATTTTTTTTACATTCTGAGCAAATAGATTAATTTATTGATTTTACAATGGTGTGTGTGTTTTTTCTGTGTCAGCAAAATGGATCTAATAGACTTTTAAAAGGTCAACATTCATAATTCCAAGCGTTTTAAAATATAAAGGAGAAAACTAAGTTATTTTTTTTTAAACTGAAACATTAACGCACAGTTTGTAATGTTTGACAAAATGTTTTGTGTTTTTTTTTTGGGTAAAACTCAAAAACAAATAGCTGTAAAAGCCAAATATACTTGACATTTTTACTTGTCATGTAATAATTTTAACACATGGTATAATTTTTCATGGTAATATTTTTCAGCGTGAATAGACGTTTAACATTTTTGATTTTTTTTAGTTTTTCTCTATATAAATCAATAACAAATATTATCATTCGGTCAAAAAATTTGAAAATTTATTGATTTAGTCATCTTAAGTTTTAATTATAGTTATTTAAAATCATAAAAATACATAATATTCACGATTTTTAAAAGCATATTTTGATATTCAAATTTTGAAAAAATTACTTTAAGTTACAAAACATTGACTATTTGTAAATAATTGTGTAAGTAATTAAAAATGTATTAAGTGTTTAAAATAATAATCTTTAGTTTTTTGTAATTCAAAAATATTTTTCGTGAGCATTTGAAACTTTTACCTACCTATACTATTATATTTTATATATAAATATACAATGCCTTTTTTTTCAAATATTGGAATTAATTGTATGCTATATTGTCTATTAATTATAGTTTAAACCGTATTACTTTAACAGTAAAATAAATGTCTATAATAATGTAGCAAAATATATTTTATATTATAATAGGCTTTTCGGTCAAAGTCGATTTTTTCATGAAATAATTTTGAGATTTAACACGTGGCAATTACAGTGACCTACTCAATGACAAAATACACTCGACTCCTACAACTGTACAGGAGCTGAGCGGTTACTTACTTTCCTCTTATTTTATTTTAATGTTAATTAGATTGTGTATCATCAGGACCTATATCATACTGCAGAGTTCGTTTTTTTGATAAAGTCAAACTTTGCCAGATAGTTTAATGTCCTGCAATTATGTTTTGACAATAATCGCGACCATTGTTTACCGTGCTCTTCGCGTTATTTCTTTTCTTTCTTTTTTTTAGCCCCCAACGACCCAATGAATAGTTAGTTTCAAGTTTCTCTAACTCAAAATTCTCTAAGCGTTTCCACGTCCCACTGGAATTACGTATAACTTTCTATTGTTGTGTTTGGAGAATGATAAACATTATCAGTTATTAAAATCGTAATGTGATGGCGAACATCGCTGCTAGCATTCTTGCGATTCTCCGCTTTGCGTGTGATCGTTATTCAAACGGAACACGTGGATAAATAATTTAAATACAAAGACCTAAAAATATATGTCCTTAGGATATAAACAATAGATTATCGATTCGCACGTACCTATATATATTTTATAATATTATGTGATATTATATACTCAGGTTTATTGTGGTCTTATCATAAGAAAATTCTTTAATTGCTCTTTAAATTATAAATAAAATATTATCGCGTGATAATAATTGTATAGTTGTTGTGTATTAAAAGTTTTTGCATTAGTGTACAACTATAATATTAAATTATTATTATTGTATTATTATAATATGCGTGCGGGATACAGATTTTAATTTAGTTTGAGCGGATGTAGGTAGCTATATTGCCTATACATTGCGCCGTTTAATAATTCATGATATAATAATATAATATTAATTATTATTATAACATTTTGTTAATTTGATTTTCAATTTTTATGATACTCCATTTTATGCTTCGGGCTATATTCTAATCAAACTATCCTAATATCATTTCTATTTATAGTATTCAGTTGTTTATTTTATGTTTTATTAAGTACCTGCAGAGTTACATGAATCATAATAATAATAATAAATGCTAAGGTTTTTAACTGATGAAACAGTAAGCATATTATGATATTAAATAGACTCTTTTTTTCACAATATATATTTATAAATAAATAAATTATAGCTATGTAATACAATCAATTCATTTTTCGTTTGCATCTTTATTTTCACACTGTTCACGCTATTATATTTTAGATATAAGTTAGTTTTGACATCGGACACGCGTAACCCCTTCTATGCGGGTACGATACACATCAAATGAATTTATACCCGTCGAAAAGTTGTAGTAGGTATAAGAAAGAAAAATAATAATGATGAATCTCAAGATCTGAAAATATAAAGATAGTGAAAAGTATGTCGTTTACAAATAATAATAATGGCATTATTATAATAGCAGTTGTAAACGTGTAGGAGTAGGACACGTTTGCAGTTTTCTGAGATAATATAATTTATATCTCGCAAAACTTTAAGGCATAAAATCACGCACTATATGGCTATTATAATAATATACATTATACTGTGTCGCTTCTGCAGGTAGAGGCACGCATCCATACACACATAATATTATTATAATAAACTGTCGCCGTTGTGTACATACGTTATTATTATGACGGGTCTATCGGCGAGAAGTCGAGATGCACAAATAAGATTCGTGTTTGGGAGCTGCGTAAAAGGTCAGCTTGGAGTTGTTGTTTCTTCTAAAACACGATATGTAATATATTATTACTGTGACGTTTTTTTCCCCTATTATTTTCTTTGTTTTGTTTTTTTTTTTTTGTACTTACATGCCAAACTTCACCACCACCGCCGGACGTGACGGAGTCGCCTCTGTCTCATGCGTGTATATAATTTAGTGTCTGACACCGAGATACGACCGTCGCCGTCACCACACGTAGTTGTAATAATATATACCTTTGCTTCGTCGCTAGCGTCGCAGCTGTAATCTCGGAATATTTGTCAGACACCTTTAGATCGTTTTTGTTTTTTATTTTTTCACCGTTTCGCCATGCCCCCCACCCCCGTCCTACAACCACCACCGCTGCAGCCGACACTTGTTTCAACAATCGGGTTTGTCACACGTGGTATAATATCGACGGGACACGTACGCGGAATGCGTAAATACAATAATACTAAGCCCGTGGATGATGCTACAGTCGCCATTATTATTTTCCACCCCTCACTCCGCCCACGCACCGAACGCATTTTTTCTCCGAGTTGTCATCGTTTCGGAAGTCCCCCCCCCCCCGTTTTCGTCCGCCTCTCTTTCCCCGTTCACTTAAAATCGAATTCCGATCGTCTGTCGCAAATACCAACAACACACGCTGAACTATATAGTACGCGACGTGTGAACTGCTGTATATTATTTGTTTCGTAACCGACACGACTAGGGAGTGATGGCGGCAACTTGGTCGTCGACGACAACGACGACAAGACACGCGTTACGAAAATAACAAAAATAATCACAATAATAATGCTTTCCAGTCGTTTCCATGGCGATTTACATACGTGTAAAAATGTAAAATACAGAATTACTCTGTACGCATACGAAATAGTTGGTATATACAATTATAGTACTCTGAAATGTTATTTCGATAGAGAAATTATATAAAATAATATATTTATTATAATGTGTTAAACTCGATTAGATCTGGTGATACGCGTTAATATGTAGTTAATATTAAAATTTAAATACACACGATTGCTTTGTTAGCAGGTGTATTTGATTGGTATTTTTTTATGTGGTGACAGTTCCACTCAATAAAGTTATAAATTATATTTTATTATAAAAGTTCTTATACCCTCTGAAACTGAAACTTATAATAAAATCGATCAAAAGACGACGGATCGGTTGAAGCTGAAAGACAAATCCAAAACAGATTAGTAATTATGAATTTAATAAAGACATGACGAAATTCATAAAGTTTACGTCGTTGTTAGCTGCTATGCCTGAAATCTCACATTTCAAAATTTAAAACGTTGTGTTTTATTCAATATATAAAACACTTAAAAATAAAGTAATGACAATTTTGCCATGCTTTATCTATTTATCAAATTATTAAGTTTTAGTTTCTTTGGTAGAAATTCAATTTTAAGTACCTATATTATTTATACGAAAAAATCACCGTCCTTAATTATAATTTGTACACCTAATATATTTATTAAAAACTATGATCTACGAGTATATTTCCAATTTAATATGAACCATTTAACTAAAAAACTAAGTATTTGTGTTAACAACAGAATTTTATTATTTTCATATAGATTATTACACTATGATGATAATGATGATAATATCATAGTGGTATAATAAACTTGTTCGAGAAAAAAATATTTCTTCATAATATGACTGAGTCAAATAATTTTTGATAATCATATATAGTGCGTAACGCGAAGTACTATTTTAGATTGTGGGATAACGGAATCTACGTTACCAGTTAAAACTGTGACAAATCCTAGTAGATAACTTACAGAACTATTTTATAGTAATATATTATCATTATACATCCATTACCTATCAATAAATTATTATTGATTGTAAAATATATTAAAATTTTGATTATATTCATGTATTAATATAATATGATTTTCATAATATTTTATATATTTAATACAATTTTATTACTGCGTGAAAGCAAATGGGAAAAATATGTCTCAAACGTCGGTCGAGAACAAACAAGTTACAGACAAAAGTATAGTAAAATATTCGCAAAACATACGAATCGTGTCAGGGTGGTGTGTAGTGAAGATCACTTCAACAACTACTGACGGAGACACTGTATAACAGCTGTCATATAGATTCGAGTGTGTGTGTATAACACCGTTTCTCGGCTTAACGTAGTCTTTCGTGACACGACGTCTACGACGAGGTGATGGCGAACGGAGGCGAAGGCGATTATAACGATCGGGTCATGACACTTTTCAAAAAGATAATTTCATTAATATTTTATCGGCTTAAGGCCCGCGAGTGTTACACCCAGCGTCGTTCTGGTGATTTTTATTATTCAGAGTAAAAAAAAATCTCAACAGAACGCGTGTATTTATAACATATCATATTATATTATTTATTTATCACGTTTATATTATTATAAAATATAATACAGTATAATATGGCATCGACTATCGAGTACGTTGAAAATGTTATTGATCTCTTATTTATGGTTAATTTGATTTCTTCCATCCTGGTTGTGCGGCTGCGAGTGTGTTGTAGGTAGTATACGCCAGCTTTTCTACATAGGTACAATAATACGAGAATAATTAATACCTACTTTTAATTGTTTTTTCACTCATCCCGCGTAAACTGTTCATGACACACGACTCGCATAGTTAATTATAATATATATACCATGTGGAGTTTTCCATTTTGCACGCCACGCGTAGCAAATGTAAGTGGCATGTGATTATAATATATTATATTATAAAGAACGGTGTTAATTATTTCAAGAATGTAACGAAATATTCTTAATTTAAAATATTCGTCTTAAATTATGGTGCCGACACTAATGAGCAGCAGAGCAATGCAAATGTCGCATGTGGGCGTGTGTGTGTAACGTATGAGATGGGTTCAAACGCAAGGTAAAATAAAAAAGTTTTGCTAGCAAAATGCAAAATATTTTAAATTCTAGTGAATTAAAAATAATTAAAATATATAAAACAACATACCTATACTATAATAAAATATAATGAACGATGAATATTAGAGAAGTGCCGAGAACGACTTTACGCGTAGTAAAAAATTAAAAAATTCTATAGTCAAATAATTTACCAGATCAGTGCCATGCGTGAACCATGTGGGCCACCGCGCCGTCCAACCGGGTGTTACTCGAAAGTCGAAACACGTGCACATATTATCATAAGTGTAACGTCCACCGTAGCAATGTTTAAGCACCTGCCACCGTGGACTTGTAACATCTTTTATTTTGTTTACATAAATTACAAATTCCAGTAAATTAAATATAATCAAAAATAAAACATGTGGCTGAATTACATTTGCTGCAGCGATTTACACCAAGAAGGAGTTGAACGATCATAATTTTTTTTAATTGCTGCTTTTTTTTACGGGCGCCAAAATGCACGGGATCAGCTAGTATAATATAATGATCAGCAAATATTAGAGAAGTGACGCTATGACTTAACGCGTTGTTAAAAAAAAAAACAACTTGAAAATTGAAATTTTATCTTAACAACGAGCCGCCATCGTCCAACCGGATGTTACTCGAAAGTCGAAACATGCGCACATATCATTGTTATAACGTCCGCAGTTGCAATTTTTATGCGCCCGCCGTGGATTGTCATCGTAACTTTTTATTGCGTTTACATTATTGTTTTTCTCTTGTGCAGAGAAAACCGACGCAAAAAAAGTCCCATATAATGTTTATATTATTATTATTATTGTTATTATTGTTATTGTTGTGTATATAATAGTATATACATATACTCGAGCGTGGACCGGAAACAACATTAATATTTTCTCATCGTCGTTGTACAAACAAAAACTGCAACGCACGTTACTATCATCGGTGGTGGAGGTGCCGGTGGTAGTTGCTCTGCTGTCAAAGGATGAAATATAAATATTTCGTCCCAAAAAATCGTCTGTAGTTGTACTTGTGCCTCGAAAATTCTAACTACATGTACAGCCGTACATGCTGTAACCACGTCGCGTAGTCCTAAACTTCCAGCACGCATGGTTAAAGCATATAGCGAATAAATGTCGTCTCGCGTTATACGAATATATGATAGTAACACGAATTATTAATATTGTTTCCATGTCTTGTTTTACAATGTACAATATGATAATATTATATTGTATTTTTTCAGTATCGATATATATTTATTATTTTGAATGAATATCACTATGTAAACATAATATAATATTATTAATATTATACAACACGACACGAACGAACATTTCAATATTATTATTATTATTATTATTACTAGCTTTTTTTGTAGATGATGCACGCAATCCTTGATTTCAGGCTCGTAATAATATATTTTATTAACGAAATAAAAAACTATTTCCATGTTGAAAACAGACATTATATATCATATATTTATTTTTTCACATAACACCTCCACCCACTGTATCGTAGGTATATCAATAAATCACGAGTTTTCAATAGAAATGTGCAGTTGATAATAATAATAATAATAATAATGATGATTGTGTAGGTATGCAATATATTGATCGCAGCGCAGTTTAAACAATACAATAGTTAAATGATAATAATATAATTGAGTTTTACGATAAAAAAATGTATTATTCAAACAGTTATATTGTACTCGTTTAATTGGATGTGGTTATATTATATTATATATATTTCAACGTATAACTAGACGCAATGATAATATGTTTTAAAACGTTTGATTTCAAAAATTTAAATATTTATAAACCGTAATAATAAGCATAATATAATATTTTATAATATCTATAATTTTATTAATAATATAATTAAATCGAGTGACATGTTTTACTTAACCTAAAAGTGTGCTGATGAAAATAAATAAAGATTTAATTTTAGAAGAACGATTTTTTATAGTTCTTCGCTTTTATGCGTATATTCCAAAACGGTATTTTTTTTGTGTTGTAAATATAAATAGAAATAAAATATCAATTAGTATGCAATTAATATGCAACTATCGGTGACATCGATGTAGTTTTATGGTTGTTTTAATACTGCAATATTTGTGTATACGCCGCACCACGCATATCAATTAAATACAATTACAGATTCAAACCTTAAGTGTCCAAACAAAAAGTTCGAGTTATTCAGAGATATTACAATAATAGGAAATACTAGGAACCAGGAAAAGTTCGGGGTGTATCGAAAATTTTGAGTTAAAAAAGTTTTACTGTATTTAGTTCATAAATATAATATACGTAATGGTAGTATATTTCAATGTACGTTTTCCAAAATGTAGGATATAATTTATAAACCGTAGTTAGTTAATATAATATCAAGCGACACTCCTAAAAGCGCAGTGTGTTTGTTAAAATAAAAATCAGTACTGATTTTACTTTAGACATATTATTTCACCATAATTCTGCTCTTTTGTACGTCAAAACAAAATTTATTTTTTGTGTTCAAAATATAAATTGAAATGAAATTCCAATTTGTGCAGTTTTCATATAACTATTATAATAATATCATATTATATACTATTATATTTATTCAAAACGCATCTATCGGTGACGTTGATGCCGTTTTATGGTTTTATACTTCAGTGTTGGTATATACGCCACACACACACACACACACAAAACATATATATATATATATTATAGTATATTACCATGGTGTGCATGAATATAATCATTGTCAATATTATATCATATTATATAGAATTGAAATAAAACCATCGACAATAAAACGCACCGTATTTAGACGTACAGTCAAATTGTCAATATAAATTATATTAAATGCACGTACTACTCCAAGCATTTCACGTCACTTCCAAAACTCTGATCCATATTTAATTATGGAACATCAATATTTTCTAAGTCTATTTTTGGGTTTTGGAATAAAAAAAACAGTTGTACAACTCGTACATTGTTTGCTGTTATAGGATCATTCTCAAATATGGTCATCTTATTTTACAAAACGATGTCATATTAAATTAAATTTTATAAAATATATTATTTACTAAAGAAAAATAAAAACATAAAAACCTTACTTATCTTAGAATTTAGACGAACAATATAGGTAATAAAATACACTACATATCGAATATTGTGTATGATATTATATTTTGTTTGCTATCGAGTATGATATTTTTATTTTCTTACTATAATAGAAAATTTACAATTCGTAGCATGGTACAATAAGCAAATATGATATAATATATGAAGAATATTTTACACGATGAAATACTATAAGGAGTGAAGCTGTTCAGTGACACGACCCTCAAAATGTAATATTTTAACCACAAAAAATGTGATTCACAATAATTCAAATGCTATCTTTAGGTACTTCCCTAAAAAATTAATATTATCTTTTATTAATCAATTCAATATTTTATACAACTAAATATCCTAAATCTATAAATACATCATCATAATATTTAGAAAATAATATTGTACTTCTATATGTTACCGTGTTCCTACCTACGAATACTCATATTAGTTCTATTTATCGTATAATAGTATACAAGTTCCACATCAAAGGAATAAAAATCTACCATCACGATGTTATAAAAAATTTGTTTTTTTTCCCACAAACGCCAAAACCTAAAAAGGATAGATCTGGTACTCCTGGGAAGATTATAGCGTAACCCGGTGTTACCGTGGTCGAACCAATCACTTCGTATAATAATTTAATATACTATATGTACAAAGGTGTAATACAAAAGTACATCAAGCTCGGTGGCGGGTAATTGCCGTTACATAATAATTACCACTTTATATCAGCCTATTAGCGTGATACCTTATAGGAGACGGCATGGAAAGGTTGGCTGAATTGTACCCCAAAAATCTCGTTCTTTTCTTTATCGTTTAATGTTTTCACTATCAAGTTACTATACGAGTGAGGTTCGTTGTAATTTTTATTTTAGATTATTGGTTCGTCAAAATAAAATGAAAATATTTAGTCCAAAATACATGTATAATTATTATGAAATATCTTTAATATTTATAACGTAAGATTATTGCTATAAAAGTGTCTACAGATAAAACTAGCGTGGTCATGAGGCATATTTGAATGTCATAGCTATAATAATACTATCAATATTTTTCATCAGCATTCAGGTATAGCAATACGGCAGCTACTACATGGCTATACATGGTTAAAATATTGTTGTTGGGCCGGACATCACGGGTCTCCGACATCGCGGTAAACAACACAACAGCCCGCACAACACACCCCACAGCCATCCCGTTCGAAGTACATAATATATTATTATTCGCGTAGTTTCGTCACACGGCACGTACCGACACGATATTGTATTATGTACGTGGGACAGCGGCCAAAGTCTTGGAAAACTGTCCGCCAATTTACAGGCACACATTATATTATATACATTTTATATGCACTCGGGCACTGTATACCTACACGGGGCGAATTTGCCACGGCGACCGTAATGTATCACTATTACATGTTCGTACGCCTTTTCCGCGACGAAGGACTTCGTCCGCGAAGTCGGTGGTGGCCGTACGAACACCCGCAGGGCCAATTTGTGTGATAAAGAACGTCGTTGCCGGGGATAGGCGCCCGGCGGGTGGAGGCTGACGTGTGCGATCGGAAAACGATTTTCTAACGGGCGCCCACCATCACCCCCCCCCCCCCACTTCCAATCACTTTTATCGTTCTCTGGACCGTCTCCAACGGTCGTTGGCAGAGCACTGCGGCGGTAGTTCAAAGGTCGGCGCAATTCCTAAATTGGATTCGCAAGGTACGCCAGGAGTGTAGCTGGGGGGGGGGGGAGAGGGCGGCAGGTCGGGTTTTGAACAAACCGTACTGCACACAAAAACAACCCCCACCTCCTACCGACGCCCGAGGGGTATAGCTGGCTGCGGCCGTACAACAACTTACTATATGCGTCTCTCGGCTTTTTAAAAATAAATAAATGGACCGTCAACGGAGTCAAGACAAACACGAATAGAACCCACCGATGATACGCAAGTCCAATATTATTTTTTACATAAATATTTGCGTGTGTGTGTTACCATCAGAAAATATGAAAAATAATCAGTTTTGAAGGTAAACATCGTGTTCTGAAAACGACAATAATATCCATTCTCGGATTAGGCTAAAGTACGAGGGACCATTACGATTATAATACGCTATTATAACGATAACTATAACCATAAATTAATATCAGTTGCGGTTGAAAGTAATAAGCATGAAATTATATTGATATCTATACCTAATATGCTTCTGACGCAATGTTCGCGTTTACAATAATATACCTTATAACTTATATTAATAACTTAGCATTGTTTAACAGTTATTAATTAAAATATTGTCCGCTTAACTTTTACACACTGATATTGCAGTATTTCGATGTACAAATTCTAACAGTAAAATATTATAATAATAAACTGTGTTTAATTTTATATTTTATTTCGTATTTACGTTAACAATAAATCTCGTGGACCGATCACAATTGCCCCGCTACCGCCGCCTGGAGGCTGTGTATATTTCTGAGAATTGATCAAAGGTTAACCGGTCACGGGTATCCACGCCAGGATATAATTCCGTATTGTACTATATATTATTAAATTAATTATGGTATTAGTTATTAATACATTGACTATAAGCAACGTATTAATATTAATAAACAATATATATTTTTTTAAGAATATTATTTCTAGTCATTGTTATCATTACCTACCGAAAATATCATCATTGACGGTAACATATTTACGCCATACTTACTGCGTTATATATAATGTGCCGCCGTTTCATCCTTAAGTATCGTACTTACGTTATAATGACATTATCATACAACGACGCCATGTTTACCAATATATCATGTCCTTGCCGTTGGTTGTTGTAACTCGGTCGTCGGACTTGCCGTACACTTCTGGATTCTAGTGAATCATTTTTAATCTAATTTAGTTTTCTCGTAACATAAACATCCTTGCATTGCGAAACAAAATAAAATATATTCCCAAAGACTTTTCATACTTAAAAATTGAACTTCAAACAATCAAACTTAATGCTACTATATATTACATACGCGTTCATATAAATTAATATCGTATAATTTCAATCGATATAATGACAGTGGTTAATATATTTTAAATTAAATAAATAATTTAATATGACTATGAGTACCTATAATACGTACATGCATACATTAATTTATTTTCAGCATTAAAAAATATTTGTCGAAACTGTTTATAATAATATATTAAATCAAAATCAAATGTAATTTAATTTACACAGAGCTATTTACAAATCTGCATAGATATAATATATTAATATAAAAGGGTTAAACAATGTTGTAAATATTTTCGCCCTAATCAAAAATTCACATCACGCAGTATGTAGATATTGTATGAAAAAACTTGAGAGTTCGATTCTTGAGATTTTTTATTATTAAAACGATAAGAGAAACGAGAAAAATTTATATTTTTACGAGTAAATGTGATTTGTAGATATTTTCTTCTATTTCTCACTTGCTTCGCTTATACTTTTCGTCATTTGGTTTTTATGACTCTATGCATTTTGTTTATATATAGCTCTGCTTTATTCATTTTATGCAACACTCCGTTCTTGCTGTATTTATTTTACATACAGACACAAATCATAATATTTTCATTATTTCGTATAAATTAGGTACTTTATATTATTCCACTAGAATTAGTCAATCATATATGCACAAAACAAATAATATAAACATAATAATTTGTTCCTCTCTAGTATAGTTATAATAATAATAATATTATATATTATATAATGTACTCACTCTAGACATATTAGATTATGTTTCCGTTGTGTAGTTAATAAACTTAACCACAAACAATAACCACCAAATTAATTTTAATTTTAATTTTTTCATGTTGAACTCACCTTGAAGTGTGTTTAATTAATTCGTAAAAAATATATATTGTAAGTGAATTTTATAATTTTTGTTTGTTTTATTTTTATTAGAACTTGATCTATGTCTATACGTTCACAGAAATGAAGAAATTTAGATATATTGGTTGTCCGTCGCATTTTTATCACCTGCAAAAAAGTATTATACGACAATAATAATTCAAATTCATTAAAATTGTTTCAAATCTTGAAGTATTGAGAGTTAAAGGTTGAACAAAAAAATATGATCAGTGAATCGTTTTTGAAAACAAAATGAACAAATAATTTACCTTTTACATAATATGTATCAGCTAATATTGTGTATAAAGGGTCGTACATCTTTTGAAAATTGAATCTACGGTTATAATTTATGTTGAATCAACAAACACAATAATAATATATGATAATATATGATATTATTATGCACACCGAGTACATTTTTCTTCAACTCTATTTTCGAAATACGAGTACAAATAAACGTATAAAGCTAAATGAAATGGACAATCGAACAATAAATTATAAGCTACCTATTTTTTTTTTTGTAAACGATTTAAATCTAAATATTTTTTCATTTTATTCGACACTTTTGAAAATCAGTTTATCAGTTTTCACGAGTGTAGAGTTACACAACCAGATTAAAAAAAAAAATAGCCTTTCGAAATAGCTGCACGGACAGATTTTTAGCAGTACCAAGTCACTGAAAATAATAGTTGTTTTCTATTGTTGACAAACGGCTTGGTTAAACAGAGAGCTGTCGAGTAGATTTCACGTCTTGTGTTCTCTTTGCTCCGTGGCAAAACAAATCTTTATATATATATATATAATTTAAAAGATCATCTGATATATATTTTCTTTTTTGTCCGTTCCTTTTCGTCCCCGAAAACGGTTAAATTCTCTTATGGATTCAACAATACATACATATATATACCATATTTTATTTTATCTAATACTACTGCAGTTGTTATGTCGAGCCAACAATATTTTGTAACGACCTACAATAAAGTATTGTGTATTATTGTTTATCACAAATATTTAAATTTGCATACTGATTTTTATATTCATGTAGTAAAGTATAATTCTCGTCTTTTTTATTATTAAATGCATATGCGGTGTAACTAAAATGGCATTGGATATAACAATCAATAAATTATTAAGTTGAGGTACCTATATAGATATTACGTACTTAAATTTCATTTATATTTGATATTTTATGGTACGGGTTTGACATTTTCAGATATTTGAATACATTAATTGTAGCAATTTTAGAGTGACTTCTATATAATTATTATACCTATATAATATGATAATAATAATATGTAGCTTCTTATTTTTTATCACGAATCAACCAATATTATTTATATATTAATTTAATTATTTAAAATGTTTAATACCCGCAAGGAATAAAAGTGCAGTGACTTTCTTGACACTATTATTCTTATGGGAATACATAAATCATCACATAATTACAGTTTGATATAACTAGTATGATTTATCAAATATAATATACAATATCGATGTGATAATTGTGTCAAAATAAAATAAGTTCGTAACATGACTCAGTCAAGTGTTTTAACGGATTATTATTTATATACCTGATTCAAAGAACTAATGGGAATACGAAAGCTAGATTTATTTCTGGAATACTGGAATGAAACGTAGGGACTCTAAAACCAATTTTTTATAGTAATTTGGAACAATCCATGATGCCATTTTAATGAATTGTGCACAAATACATGGTCCGAGTACTTCCGACGAATATAAGTAATGATACTAGATCGATTTGGTTAGCATACTAAAGCTAGACAATATGTATTTAAAGCCCGAAAATGTGCCTAACATTTGTATAAAAACCTTTGTAGTTTTCTGAGTTTTTTGATTTGTCCAGACTCAGAAGGGTTTTTACTCTTTTTTTTTAAAACTTTAATATTAATGTTTACCTTATGTTTGTTCTAGGTAAAAACAAACATTCAATCAAAACGTATTTTTAATTAACCAATTAAGTATTGATACTATTACAATCGAATAATACCACGCAAGAACGAAGAACGAAAGTAAGTGTACATTGATATTTACATAGTACCTAATTAATAATGGTTAATATGAAAATAAAAGAACAAATATAAAAACTACATGTGATAAGATTGTAAACGATTATACACTATAACAAATAACAATATTGCGTTTCGTTCTATCAACGATTGACCTACGTACAATAATAAATTACCCGACGTTTAATTAATATTAGATAGTGAAATACCTACTTGTATTTTAGAGTTAAACTAATTTATAAACAACAATTTCAACGAACAAAAGATCAAAATTATTTCTTATATTTTAGCTCTCATTATAATTAATAAATGTAAAAACAATGAACCACGAGATTGAACAATCTTGATAATTATTTGAACATAGTGGCTGCTTTTTTATTAATAATTTAAAAGAACTTCCAATTATACTAATATTATGCGTTTTAAATTAACAGCTTCCATGTGATCTATAATTCGTATTTTAAATAACTCTCATATCTTTGACTGCCAAGAATACAATTACTATAATTAATAGAGTGCCATAGTATATATTTTTCACTTTAAAGTCAGTTTATACCATAAAACTCGTGAGCCCCGCATAATATCTCGCCGCAAAGATAAGGTTTCAGTGTGTAATACAGAAATCATTTCAGTATTTCGAATTGATAATGATATTAAAAAAAATAAATAAATAGTGTGACATAGGTATGAAAGTTACAATATTGCATGAAAGTAAGAAATATAATTTTTAGTAATCAGATAATTATATAATAATTTACTGTCACCGATATAATAATAATACAGTAGTTAGGTTAGTTAGGTATTTTTAAATTTTGGTAAGTTACAATGGTCATTTTATAATAACATATTATTATGAGTTGTCAGTGTAAAGCTAAGGTGATTTGCATAAGACATTATTATTATATAGGTAATACGAATCTTAGTAAATCTTGTCATTTGTTTAATATAAGTATAATGTAGTATAAATATTGTATAATCTATATTTTTTTATTCATACAAATTAACTCGACTTCAATTAGTCACTTTGGGGTATCACTGACAATTATTAATTTTTTTTTAAAGTCAAAAACTCTTCGATACCACTGGTATCATAATATTATTAATAACAAATAGATATACCTACTACATACTCTCGAATATAGGAAATTACAAAAAACACAGATCTTCGTCGTAACATATTTTAGTTTCTCTTTAGTTGTAAGTTTTCTGATATTAGTTAGTAAAAGTTTATCAGATTAATCTCACAACTATACACGTGTTATGTTTTAGGTCAAACAACTACTGTTATTCTCACACAGTACATAATATTATACGCATATATTATAGTTAGCGTTTTATAAAATAGCTGTTTTATTCGTAAGTAGCTACAGTAGTATAACATGGCGATGGTGTCGCTATTCGTTATTTGAAATGTGGCAGTTTGTTTACCCAGCCAGTCCCTTACGAGACTTTGATGAAGGTTTGACAACTAAAATTATTATAATTATATAATTATTATAATATTGAACATTATGTCTGAACATACGTACGATATTAACTTGTCGATTACATTATATAAAATAATGACGTCGAAGATCTCGTGTGTAATCGCATCAGATTGTCTAACAATTAATGTTACACGTGAAAATGTTTTTGTAAATCTGTGCTGGCGGGTGTAAAATGCTTTATACAACTCTTGCTAAACGAAATCCCACTATTTATTTTTCAACTGAAATTTTAGTGAATAGGACAATGATTTATTTCTGAAATAAAATGCCCTCGCACTTTGTGCCTCGTTTTTATTTTTACCGCAAGCTCTTCGAAATTGTTTTCGTTTGGATACGAATTCGTTAAATTTTGATTGTATTACACGTACGATTGTCTTCAGATGTATCATAAAATCGATAATTATGAGCCCGGAGTCTCGATGGAAAATGCTTTTACGTCACCGTCGATATTACAGTAGGTATATAATATAATGTGTAGGTATATAGCTACAATACAATTTAGTTTGCTTTTTCAAATGACAATAATTATTAAACTGTGACTGAGTGACTGGTACGGTATTTACACGGAGTTTGGATTGATCCAACCATAATATATATATAATGTATATGTGTGTGTGTGTGTGGGGTATTATTAATATATAAAAGTAATTTGTACTAGAAACAAATTCACTTGCAGTGTAGAATGTCTAGCAGCTATATATATATGTTATATATTGGAGAAAAATATAAAATTGTATCGTTTCTTTTTCGGACGCTTTCCTAGTCATGACGTAAGGATTTGCCGCTTGGAATTACGCGACAAGAATTTCTATAGTTTACCAGTGCACACTTTATTCTGGTCATATTTCCCAGACGAGATAAGTCGTGTAATTCTCTCTCACCCGTACCCGAGTGTTTTCACACTTATATGACTCACTATTTCTCTCTCTTTCTTCCATCGACTTTCATTCAAAGCACACAAATGGAATATTTTCTGTAGCAATTATTTCACCTCTATATGTATAGAGTTTTGCACTTCATCAGTGTACAACGATGACGATGTCAGGTTACCTCCATTTTAACAACTCGTATGTTTTTAATCTATTATATTTATCAAATGTACTCCGAATTTTTATACGCACACTCATCACTCCATACTTAATAATGGTAAGGGTATCGGTGTCAAACAACGAATTATTAGTACACTATATAATACACTGGAAAATGTATATATTGATTTTCAAGCAACCACCAAAAATAGTTCTAAAATAACCAAAGTTAATAAAAAAAGTTATAACAAATAGTTTAATAGTAAATGTTATATTGTTTTATTTTTTTAATCATAAAACAATAACTTTTATTATTTTGTATATTATCAAAATATAATGTATTTTGTTTCATTACATATTTTTTATTATTTATAATTTATTATTGCATATTCTTAAAAATAACTGCTATTTTTGTTTGTAATAGATTTTTTTTAACAAATTGTGTTGGATTATTGTTTATAATTTTCAAAGTTTGTTGCAGAACTAATAATATATTTAATTTTATAATTTGAAACATGTTTTATAATATTTTGCCTTATCTTAAAATATATTTTGCCGTATGCCGTTGGTGATAAGATCATAAGACCCAAATATTGAGAGCGATGATTGTTAGATTATATATTATTTCATTCAAATTAATTAAAAATAGTTATTCTCTCCATTGAAAACGATTTATACTGTACATATTTACAATATAAGGAGTGATTTTCATATCATAAATCTCGTCGTAACTGTTGCAGGTATAATAATTAATAATATTAAGTTTTCCGTTGTCAGTGACAAGTAAAATTTTTTTTTGAACTGTTGATTTTAACAATGTATTATTTTATCCCGGTATAATGTGTTCCTATCAATATACAGTAACAGCTACTTGGCACAAGCCGAGCTGTCAGTTGTATAACAATAATATACGCGTTTATGTATAGTATAAAGTATTATTATAATATGTCGGTAAGATTTGTTATCCATGTGATAATGTGATATCACTATCGATAATATTCACACAGATTAGTTTTGCCAGAAATCACATGTGCTGTCAACACATTTTGTGTCATTATCACTACTAAACAGTAAGTTGTAGTCCACTCGGGTAATAGTAATATTATTTTTATAATAAGTTATAACTTATTATTGACATATTGACACACTGCTCAGTGCTCAGTAACGCTCGTAACGCGATAATCCCGTAGCCATCTACACGCCAATGTACCTAAATTGCCTATACAAGGCGCCGGTAAACGGAATTAAATTAATATTACACAAACAAACTCATATAACCGAATACATTGCAGAGTCATTATGATTTTTAGGTAGAAAAAAATTGACAACAGCTAATCAGAAATGTTTAATAGACTCTCGAAGAAGATAAACACAAAGTATGCGCTACAACGTAACGATGGGATATTATTATTATTGTTATTATTACTATTATGTTTCCGGATGTTCGACGCGTAATCGATGGGAAATGATCGCACCAATACAATGCATTCATATTATAATAATACATAATTACATATCATCGGCACTCGCATAATTAATACCTTCCCCGCCCAAGTGGTCATTGAGACGGAGTGGCGTGTTAACAATCCTTCAATATATGTAGGTATCACACACACGTATGCATATTATATTATTATATTACAATATGTACATAATATATGGTATATGATTTACACATTTAATACCTAAAACCGTCCGGTCTCGTGCTGCGTATAATATCACGGATTGTCTCTGGCAGGTGCACACACATAATATAACTATATAGTTGCATATAATAACAATATATTTAAATGATTTTAATGGGGTATAATATTTGGGGTATAATTAAATGTAGTGGAAAGATTATTATGAGAAAGTGTTGAGCGAAAATAATTAAGGAGCCACAACGCCTTTAGCGGTAAGGTCATCTATAACTAAATAAAAGAGGAAAATAGAGGATGGATCAATGAATTAAGATTTGAAATGAAATATGAAAGAGAATTAAAGACATTAATATATTTTGTGCATGAATTGTATTGTTGGTAGTTTCTGCGTATGACTTGGTTTAGGGGTCGGGCCTTTGAAGTGTGTTTTTATAAAATGTGCTTGAATTCTGACATGCTGGGCGTCCCTTGAAGTTTTCAGTGTGGTCCTTGGCGCAGAGACTACATTCGGTGGGACTTTTATATGGTCTTTGGTGCACTCGTCTGTACACAGATTTTAACCACTTTGGCGCATCTAGAATCGTGATGGAAATGATTTTGAGTGTGTGCCCGTTGGATTGGCAATATTATGACATTCCGGTCATAATATAACATTAATATATCTTGTAGATGGTACACACTACACGAGTGCTGATCATGATGTGACGGACCGAAAATTATTGTTCAGATTATAATATTCAATCATTATTCTAGTAGCGATAGGAAAAAATAACTGAAATTTTTTTCAATATTTTCTAATGAAAATAAAGAAATTATGGACATTATTATAAATTGTAATTGTCCACGTTTTATAATATTCGTTTGAAATCAATATCAAATCGTTTTTAAAAAATTTATATCACGCTGTTTATAAAAATATAATTTTTTTCATCACACACATTATTCAGCACAATAATATTATAATATTAAATTAATAATAAATACTATACGTTAATGCCAGTTGTTTTATGACGTATATGTCATATCGTCCATTGATACTGCCAACAGGTCGTGTCGTTTTCTATTTAATCAAAATCACTTAAATGGATTTAATTTTTAAATATTTTAAAAGTCACGAATACAGTTAGTTCACGACGAACTAGAATAATATATTATATTACATTATAGACTTCATAATTGCTCAAAGCACTATCATAACTCTTAGTCCTAGACGTGTCGGGTGAGATGGAAATGTATAATAATGTATTATGTATATAATATAGTCAGCTGCCTTGTAATATTACATCAGCGTCGAACGAGTTATTAAATCGATGGAACGACGGACATGGTTCTTTTTTTCACCCATATACATAATGTTATAATTTATTATTATATTATATTATTGTGTGCGTATATAACAAACGATGTTATTAATTCGTTGAAGCAGTGTGACGCAAAGGTTCTCGGAAGGAAAGTGTGGGTGGAGCTACGTTCGGCTATCGCATCACGGTAATAATATAAGACGTATATTATTATTATTATTACTGTTATGATTTATAATTCGATTTCTCTCGTTTTCGTCAAAAATAATTGACATATTATTATCATACCGTCTTTAAACAGATTATATATTTGTCAAATATCAGTAACACCGCACCATATCTGTCCCATCTGAAATTATCGTCGTCTACGAAGGCGCTTGCCTAGCGCAAAACAATCGTGATTGTGATTCTCTCGACGTACATCTTCTACCTTCGCATCAAAGACGGTTGCAGCAAAGTTTAAATAGATTATTATTGTCATCGTCTCTTTAGCGATATACATATCGTCAGTAGGTGGGTGAGGGAGGAGGTTGGGTCAAAATCTAATTTCTGGATATTGTTTCGTGGCGCCATATAATTGACAGCTGAATGACGACCATAACTAGGTACAGTGTAACGTCTTGAAAACCTACCAAACGGGTGGCATCCTAGTATCGTCTTAAAGCACTATTTTATTATAATATATTTATAAAAATTATAAATAAAACTGCTTTTTTTTTGTATATTGTAGAGTTTGGGAGTAAGCCCGAAGTCCTAGTTCGGACACTCATTTGGCACAATTTTTAAGTGGGCGCCCGTAGGTTTCTACCATGCCTGGTTGGGGTAGATCATAGCGGTCTCCCTTTCTTGACAGTTGTCTGCCTGCAGAGAGGTGTCACCAGTTGCTGAAATTCGAACCAGTGGTGGTAAGCGTTAGAACCGACGCCGTAGTCCGCTCGGCCACTCCGTCCCTCATAATATAACTGCTAAAGGACGGCCGCTTGGTCCTCGGTCCGATGGAGGGTATTTTCAACTGATTTGGCATTACCAAATTCAAAATATTTTAAAATACACTTTTTGTTTCATAAAATTTTAATAAACAATTTGAAATTTATATTCTCCAACGTTAATAACTCACCAACTGAGTCGATTTTTTTTAAAATTCAGATTCAGTAGAGCTGACAGGTACCAGCTGTGTTTTCGATTCAGTTTTTCAATTTAGACTTCCTCGCGCATGTACTAGTGAACACAACAAAAATCCAATCACAAATACAAATACAATGGCGTTCGCAGAGTATATCATAATAACGTGTATATAGTATGGACACCGTCACGAGTATGATTTTGAGTATTTTCAAATACACAATATATTAGTATAATATGTTATAAATATGCAAATTTGGAAAATAGTTCGAATATTATTGTATTTGATTGAATTAATAATAATAGATTGGAATACAGAAATAATATTATAATTCATATGATTTGTTTGTCCTGCAGGGCTCAAAATAAAAATAATAGTGTCGTCGTGTTAAATTCATGGTGCATTGTGTTGATATTTTCTTCGACAATTTCCGTCAGTTTTACCTATCTTCTTTTAAAGTTCAATCGGTGTTGTGATATATATAAAATATAAATATATTGTTATAAATTTATAGTAAAATATTATACATGATACAACTGCACCCTGTATACATAATAATTAAGAATTGGCGTGTACCATGAGATCTGTGTGGGTCTTAGGTGTACGTGATATAAATACAGAGTGCTTGCCATGCCTGTCCCTATACTCCGGCCGGTGAGAGAGCGCTTCTGAAGGGAGGTCACCAACATTTGACCGATCTCGCGCATTTTCACCACTAAACCTGTCCTAACGCTGGCCACCGCGTAGCGAGTAGGTACATTTACGGCGGCGACTAGGTGGTAGAGTGGAAGAAATTTAGCTACGAAACCATGGAGGTCCATGATTTGGATGCGCGAACGAGAAGCGCTCTCTCACCGGCCGGATTATACAACATAATATTTTATTATTAGATTAATCGTCTTCAAAAAATCATTTTGAAAAATCGTTAAGTACTCTATTAGTGATCTACCAATCATTAAAATGCATTAATATTTTTGGTTCACTCGAACTCAATACGAGATTACTAAAGTCTAAAATAATAAATTGTCATTTTTACATCTTTGGTAAATTACTTTACTTTATAGTCAATTTGGTGATTTTTTTTTATGTAAATATTTATTTTCTATAAGTAGTTTAAGCAATTATTAAATGTGCGTTGCAATGTCATTGCGGGTACTTGGAGGATAATATATACTTACGAGGCTGGTGGCTGTGTATGTAGACTGCAAACACGCATAACGCGCTGTACATATCCTACGGTCCTGAACAAAACAATGTAACACGCACAATGCACATTGTACAACTTTCAATAAATAATAATAACAGTTCCGTAGTCAGGGCAAGTTTAAAGTTTGGCCACTGCCAAATTCGTTTTTATGAATACTGGTGTCACATATTAACAGGTGATGAGTATTCTAGTTGTACAAAAACAAGATAAAAAAATCAAGGTGTCCCCTCAAAAAAATGTCTATTTACAGCACTGAATCATAATATTATAAACATAACGTACGTACAGTATGAATACTCGCGTTTAACGGATCGTCGGGGATCGGGATCGGAATCGGTACAGGACGACTATTTTATGGTAATATTGTTTGCCTGCATTCCTCCCTCGGCGACATAACAGGCGGAACGTCCTTCTCGGGCTGCGTTCCGCATAACCAAATGGTAACCATCACTTCCGTATATGGCACGTACGATACTACATATACGTACTGTATGTTTAACCGTGGCACAGTTCTAACTGAACAACGAGAACGGTGAATTTAAATTTGAAAAAAATATAATTAAGGTTAGGTTCGCCCCGCTACGACGAATGCAATATACAGGTATGCGTGTATAATATTATTATGCATGTATATGCCGTAAGCTCGTATGTATCCTATCCGGAGGATAAAAAACGAATCGTAATGTTTAAATAAATTAAACCGACCTCGTGGTTGAGGATTTTTCTCGGTACATCTCATTCAATTTTTTTTTCGCTTCGTTTAACTGCATTATCCCGAATCACTCGCATGCTCACCCGTTGCCTATATAAGCCCGACGAATGCACGAGTTGTAATCAGCTGTAATAATACGGTGTGATCAATTTAACATAATACACTCAATATTTCAGAATACATCAACGTTTTTGATATTATTTCTGTTACATCATTTACGTTTTAAGTCGTAACAAAACGACATTTTTAGAAAAAAAATTATATTTTTACTATTATTGTTATCGTTATCGTAATTCTCAAGTATTTTAACAATTTTAATGTCAAAATACATTTTAAAATTGTTTGGCCCAACGCAAAATGTTATTCTAAGTAATTCTATCCATAAAAAATAAAAATACAATTTTGCATAACCAGTTTATTTGTTAGTAGTAACAGTTTAGATGAGCTCAGTAGATTTGTTTACTCTTACCACTTAAATTGGTTTACGTGTACACTATGTTATAGGTCAATTGGTCAAGTTTAATACATGCACTGCACATCCAGCCATTTATATCTAGATCACGTTTTCGTTAAAATGTTTGATTAATATCTGGTGATAATAGTTTTATATAAAAATACGTCTATGACATTTTTTATAGAAAAATTTTAGTAAAAACTATTTAGTATAATATATTATAACAACATATTATGTGTTATGACAGTTATATTTGTAATTTTCGTGAGCGTCTGAATTAAAATATAGAACGAATAATGTATAGAACGAATGTAAAAGAAAACTATAGCACGTATGAGAGTTATAAATTTAATAAATCCGAAGAGAAACTGATCTCTGGATTAGAATCTATAAAATCACTTTTATAGTTAATACGTTAGGAATATAATATATTGCAAAACTTTTACCCTTTATCAACTCAGAAAAACCGTAAACTCTGAAGCAAAAAAAAACATTCCGAAATACTGTTTTTATTTTTTTCAAGTGAAACATATATGTATATATTATATGTGTATATTATATTATATTATATTATACTATATATTATGTTACTTTCTGTACTTTTTTTATAGACCCTGCAAACGTAAAATTATATATTACATATATAATATGCATATATTATACACTCCGTATGTGTACACAGGATTTATTATTGTCATATACCTACCTCTCAAAATCTCTGGATCATAATTTTATTCTATGTGCTGAGGTTTAATCAAAATATAAATCGTACGAAATATAAGCATTAAATAAAATAGAGACCCAAGTAATAATAATAATAGTTGAGTATAATATATGTATCCTGCAAGCCAATATTATTGTTTACCTATTAATATATTGTATTGTCATGTTATAATGCTAACACCGTAACGGTATAGATTATATTGTGGCGTACAAGTCTCCGTAAAAATATACTGACATACCCGAGTTATATGCTCACTGTAATACTCCATGTTTATTACATGATTCTTATAAAGAATAATATTCAATAACTGTGATGAGAATATTGTAATCTATTTTCACAGCACCTCTTATAGTTCAATATATAACAACGATGCCTTACGGCACTAAATAAAATATGAATGATTTAAAGACGCGAATAATTAATAATTGCATTCGCTGAACGTCTGCAGCTAAAAAAAAAATCATAGACAATTACCGTCACTGAAATTCATATATTTAATTTATAATATTCTCATATCTGCTGATGAAATAATTAGTCCGAAGTTAAAATTAATTATAAAAATTAATAATATTCCTTCGTGGTATGAAATTGTTTTATTTACATTTCCATTATAAATAATTTTCTTTCTTTGACACAGCCTCCACAAAGAAATTCAAATATTCGTCGATTTAAATTATGTTAGGAAGGTTTATTATTACTTGTGTTAACAATAGTGGGTTATAGTAATATTTAAAGCAAATAATATTATAATAATGGGTTTAAGTTAAACCAACTGGTCATTGTCGGCTGTTTTTAAGAACCATAAGTTAATTGTTGTCAGACGTGTAATAATAATTATTGTGAAAATTATCATTATAATTCGTATTGTAATTTAAACAAAAACCACTAACCGCAAACATACCTCAATAATATGAGCTGTAGTCCACCATTCACAAAAATTACAAACTATCGTTTCAGGTTCGTTTCAGCCAGGTATTTAATACGAAAAACAAATAATATCGTGTGGTTTTCATAATAATATTATTGTAGTATACTATTCACTACGCACGGTTTTAAAACAACAATAAAACATAACGGTCCAACCACTGTGTTAATTCTTGCTGCACTTGAAAATCCTGTATATAACACTCCAGTCTCTACATTTATACTATTATGTTTGTGATTTCGACACAGCTCGCTGATTATATTGTAGAGTCGGCCCTAGAGTCCGGGGAACAATAATAATTATAAGAGAACACGGTATTACTATACATCCATAAATATTTATGGTGAAATATAATAGCAAGGCACGCAATAATATCTCATTATAGTATATATAATATAAAACGACTTTTCGAGTTGTTAATAATATAGTTTTTATTTATACTATATCATATATGATTATCCTGGTCAACTTAGAATTCAAATTGTACGTTTTAATTTAACAGATTAAATAGTTCGGAAAACTACTTTAAAAAAAAAGCCAACCATTCTGGCAGTTTTAAGTATTGTAAAAATGATTGTTTTTGGTTTTTTTTTTGTATTGAGGTGAACACTACGCGTTGTTACTGGCACACATTACATAAATAATAACACAATAACTATTGTGTTTTTGAAAACAAATAATGTTATCAATGCCAATTTAACAAACCAATCACAATCCATCATAATATTGTAGTTCAAATAAAAATATAAATTTGAAATTTGCTGTGAGAGCTAGTGACTGAAAAAAACTTATGATTAAAAATGGTTAACTTCCGTTACCCAGGCTCATATTATATGTATATTTAATAATATAATAGTTTTATTTTTTATTGAAAATGTATTATTTATAGGTTTTGTTCGTTTTAAACGCATGATTTGAAGTAGGTAGGTACCTATAGAAGCAAAGCGACATGCATGAATTCGATTTATGAGCCTAATCAAGAATGATTGAAAAGTGAAAAGTAATAATATTATCAAAATAAGTAACCACTAAGCAGGAGTATTCTGTACCAACGAACTATGTATTGTAAAATATGTCATACTTTCTTATACCTAACGCAGTTATTCTTATGCAGATTCTTACACATTTATAAAATAATCTATGTAAGTACTATGTATATTATTTTGTATTTCACATAATAATTTTTTATTCTTCCTCTCTTTTTATAACATTGGAATTGGTGAAAATAATGGCTTGGTTAGAGTGGCAAAAGTAATTGTTCCAGGGGCGTTAACGTAGATGGTTATTTGACCTTATCCAAAATATTTTTTGCACATATTTTAAGACGAATTTGTTTTAATAATATTATAATAACATGTTCATCGTGACTTTACTCACAAAATATAATGTTTTATATAATTTTTTAACAAATAATTAGTAACAATAATATATATTTATATTAAAATGTATAATATATAATTATATTATAATTTATAACTTATAAATTATGATAACAACTACACGATATCCGTCTATGTAGGTAAGTACCATTAATAATCATAATATTATCATGTTATGTATTATGAGAGACATTTATTTGATATAGTATAATATTATATACACTGAAGTTGAGTGTGACTGCATTTCGTTCAACTGTTTCCTTTATTAACGAACGTGTGTCAGGTTTAAGCTTCTAATGGATTGTGACGAAGGAATCAAACATTAATAAACAATGTAATTCTAAAAACGCACAAAATATTGTGTGAGTTAGAACGAAGAACATTTTCAAATTGTGTTCAAATCCAGGCCAATAGTATAGAAATCCCTGAAGAACTCATGGTACCACGTATAACAACGTTGTGATTTTTTTTCGATTCTCGTGAACCCTGTAGCGCTCGAGTAACTAATTCGGAAATGTGTGCATAGGAATTTGCTTTGAAAGGTTTAAATTTATTTTTCAAATTTAGTAGGAAAATCCGTGGTATATACCACACGACAAGTGTACGTGGAAAGCGAACGTTATGCTCATTCATTCTCAATTAATAATATGAAATAATAATATAAATAACAATAATAATAATATAAATTCATATTATGTTGTATTTAATCATCGTTACTCATTGAGATGGCTGCACAATTTAGCGAAACACGATAACACTGCCACCGCTGGGACTAAATATGACTTTTGGATAATAGGTCCAATAACACAGTAATACACTCATACACCAAACAAATTGTCAAAGCCTCTTTCATCAGGTCCATTAATAATGTCATCTATATACCCATAGTATTTAAGTCCAATATAAATTATTATTTCTATGCTGTGAATTTAGGGCCAATATTTATAATTTAATTTTAGATTTCGGCCACAACCATTAAAATAAAAATAATAATAATCAAGGATAAGGGTTGAACCAATAGTAAGAAATGATGATATAGTAATGTTATAAGTAATACAAATACATGAAATCAGGATTTATCTGAGAGCTGTGTCTTATTTGCCGATTAATGCACAGCAATCCACATAAAGGGATTATAGACGTATTAAATAGAGCATGAATAATGTATTTTTATAATGTATTCCAAAAAAACCAGTTTACAACTCTGGGAAAAAAATATATAGGTAATTGGGTATAATATCAAAGAGAGGGTAAACAAATCATTAAATTTATAAGAGTTATTACCATCAGCTCTCTCACTCCCACCTCGTGTGTTACTTTTAAAAATAGTTTATATTGTAAGTTCATATAATAACACTACTAAAACTACTACTACTACTAATAATAATAATAATAATACGTAATATATAACATAACATGGACTTTATAATAATTGCATGTTGACAGCTGAGTAGGTCAATGTTGTTTAGACCAAAGCAAAAATCGGACCAACTTATGTATTAATGTCGGACTAAATTACAATTGGGCAAAATGTCTCGTTGGGCGAAATTGCGACCGTTGGACCAACCTCTACAGGTCCACCAACCCCACGTTTGCCTTACATATTGGTCCACGTAAGTCGTGTACTCTGTAATACGTCTAACGAGATGTGTCAGACGAGCGTGTGCGTTTTAAATTCACCGCAGATTCACTATACATATATACTATTATATTGTATCGTCACGAATCGTCGAGGCTTTCTTTTTGGCGATATTCGGGCCAAAAGCATTCGTCTTTGTTAGAAAATACCACCATTGTTCGGTTGGCGCCCGTATGTTTTCGTACGGGCGGCGGCGGCGGCACCCTCATTCGTTCTTATATATAATATATATTCTATATAATATCTCCCTTGTTCGGTGGTGGCCGTCATATTTCAACCCCAAAGTTACCCTTGTCCAGATGGGATAAAAAAAATACACAGCCACACACTCGCTCGTGTGTGTATATATAAATCCCTGGCACCGGTCAAATTTATCCGACCCGAAGCCGATTTCTGGATTTCTAGACCGCTCTGCGAGCGCAGTGCAGGGACCATTGCCGGCGTACACCTGTTCGCGCAGTGCACGCTACGCACACACACGCGAATGATATACAAATACGCAACCCTCCGGATTGATCGCGATTTAATGGACCGATATTACGCGGTTACACATCACGCTTCGAGTGGGCGAGATCCGCGATTTCGAAAATTCCCGATAACGATTTAGTGAAATATTACGATTTAACCGCACCGACAGCAGCCGCAGAAATATCATACCAGCGTTATATTAATTATAACAGTCGTCCTCGCCGTCGATGTAATTCTACAACATATATGTATACACAGATAGGGCCAGTGGCGGATTTAGCGAGGGTGCATGAGGAACGGTACACCGGGACGTCATGGCTGATTGTGTTTTAGGAGCCTCGGGTAGGTTTCCTTAACTTTACAATTTCGTAAACTGATAAATTATTAAGAATATTGAATAATGGTCAGGAAAAGAGTATTTTAAGAATTTAACAGCACCCGTTTGATTAAAACCTATAATTAACTCGGTTTTATGATAAAAGTATACCTAGTATAAAACTTTTATGCCTACTCGTGACTCGATCAAAGAAACACATGATCCATAAGGTACCACTACGTACCTAGTTTAAATGTTTTCTCTTTTAAATCCATCAAATATCTTATAAATAGAAATTTTTTGAGGGCACTACAATAATTAGTAGTTGTACCAGTGGCGTAAATACGGAGGAGAGATTTGGGGGGTCGTATCCCACCTCTAACCTTTTTTTTAAACTGGTAAACTGTATATTTTACATACTCATTTACTTTTATAAATATTATTATTTCTTGGTACTATAATTGTTCTAATATAGTAAATTTTGTAAAAACAATAAATAAAAACCCAAATCCTCTATGGTAGCTCTAACTAAGATAATATTATTCCATAACACGGTTATAGTAAATAACCATGCTTCGTAATAATTACTATTGCAATATTGGACAAATAATGCAGTGTAGCTCGATTTATGGGAGTGTTTTTCAACGATTTAAGCACAATGGTGCAATCATAATTTTTCGGTGTACCTTAGTGCAAGGTTATAACCTTTTGAAGTTTGCAATTTTGAGTATTTTACGTCTACGCAGATTATTTTATGAATCTACTCGAAAAAGTACATTTTAAAACTTTATAAAATAGTATGTAATTATTTATCTTGATATATGCGTGAATTCATATATATTCCTGTGTATTATACATATTAGTATATTACAGATAACAATGGTTGGAATCAGAGGTTTTAATGATACAAACCAACTTTTTTTTGTGTGTGTGGTTGGGGTAGGGTAAATGATTCAATTCCCTCTACACAAACATGACCAAATTACGCCACTAAGTTGTGGCTAGTGTGTTATTCATAATTCATATAATACCTATTATACATAATTATTTTGTGGCGAGTGTATGATGAGCGTACCTGCAGTTGCCCTTGAAAATTACCTTTTTTTTTGTTTCAATTCTACCCAACTATATAATATAGAGCAAAATGCACTGAACAACAATAACAACAACAAAAACAACAACAACAGTCAACAACACACAACTACAATACCACACCTGGCACAAACTATTGAAGAGGTAAACTAATAAAAATAAAAATAATAATACAATACTTTATTATAATAAAATTTACATACAATGTACCTGATACGCAAAAAAATAAAAACATTGATAATGCTGTATAAATTATTTTTGCTGTATAGTGACGAATACCTCTTACCATGTACTTCTATGGGCCCAAAACAGACTCTGAGGGCTACTAGTTAACACCCGCGGATGGTATTATAATATTATACATGGTACGATGGAAATAATAATAACGCGTTGAACTTCCAACTATTACACACCAACGACAAAACAGTTGATAAAATCAAGTTTTAACTGCGTGTGTTTAATTTAGACAAAACGATTTTACTTATAGGTATACATGGTTAGTATAACATTTTTAAAATTACAGATAGTTCGCATACGCAACCAATTTTGACTAAAATGAGCACAACGAAGTCAAGAATTTTCGTTTTATTATAACACATACACAGGCAGTCATATTTTTAGCATTTTCCCAGCGACATTCTTGAGACTTAATATAGTGAAATTGAATTTAATAAATAACTATATTTTTAAACGAATTCCCTTTGAATAATTTTATTTAATAAATTATACAGATGATGGGAAATACATTTGAGAACAATACCTAAACATTTATAAGAGTAATAGTAAATTTATAAAAAAAAATTAAAACATTATGATTAATGTTTAGATAAACATCATACTGTTACTCGTTTATTTGTCACTATTCACAAATCGTCCGTGATAGTAATATTATTATGATGAATTATGTATGATGAATGTCGTCACTTAATGTTATAACAGAGTAGGAATTTGTTAATATTATGTTCGAGACATATAATTATGTTCAACAATCCCGTTTTATCTTTTATATGCTTTCGAACGCTGTATTTTAATTTAATTATATCATAACTGCGCGACACAGTATAATAATATTAACCAAAATACCAATGTAAAATTACTATATTTTACACCCCATTCGATATCGTACCTACTGTAAAATTGTAAAAAATACGAGATGAAATGTTTTTATAGACGGATTGATAACGTCGCAGAGTTTCATAATAATAACGCTGCGTGATCGTCGTCACAGTATGACAGTATGTAATATTTAGTAGGTAAGCGTCGGGTCATATAATATTTATAAAGTGCGTTTTTACGATGCTATTTATAAACCAACTTTTTTCTATCCTGCACTTATGTGGTAATACCTACGCCCATATACAGAATATAAGACCTGAGTGATATTATAGTTATTTACCTCATAATTATTTATATTGAGCTGTGGTTACAATATTCCATATAATAATATGCGATATCGAGTGTTCAATTTTTATTAGCCACCTATAATAACTAAACGACACAACCGATAACCATGCAATATATATATTATAACAGTGTACAGCAGTATATTGTAATAGGACTTGTGTCACGGTGAAAACCCGCCGCCGTTAAGATATATAATATTATATAGCTTATTGCAGACAATAATATAAACGAGGGCGTCGTAAAAGCGCACTGAAAGCTTTAAAATGCGATAAATAATATAACAAAACGTCTATTTTTATTTTTAAGACGAGAAAAATAAATAACATAATAACATAATATAATATATTGCGCGGTGGTATCGACGATAGTATACAGAATGGCCAGACAGTATTAAAACTTTTTTTTTTTTTAGAATCGACGCGTGTAAGGTTTTATTCTACCCCCTCCTCACAACTATCAACCTGTCATCTCACTCCGGTTAGTCGTCGTCGTCTTACTACATTTTTAACACACATGTGAACCGAATCCACGACTACGTTTGTCAAACAGTACTATTCAGTGCTTATGACGTAGGCTGCTGTACAAGGCGAGCTTATTGATTTTGCGTCCTAAAAACGTCGATGAAAGTATATCTCTCGTACAAGAAGTAGTTTAAACAAGAATAATATATATTATTATTATTATATAGGTATATAATATGGCGTGTATACCCTCTCAATGTTTGCACAATTTCGGTCCGCATTACCCTAGGTAGTTGGACGATCTGAACGCCACCGCATAGACTGAACCGCTCTCTTTCAGATCCTTGGGGGCCCCAACCGTCCCTAAATCAATTACTGCAGCAACAGACGTTCATTCGATCCACAGGAGTCGCCGAGCGCTCACTGCCTCACCTCTCGTCATCTCGTTTTGCCCCTCGAATTCGTGCGAGAGTGTTTACTCAGCCGAATTGATAACTTTGTGCGGTGGTATACCTAATGGTGAGTGGTGTACGGTATATTGGTATAACCAAACCATTTATGTAATAAGTACCAGCTTATACTTACGGTATGACGTGCGAAAAAGTCATGCGGGGCGAACGGTTGAGCGTTTCCAGGAGACCGTTTTGCCTTCCCGATCCACATCGGCCCACATTTTCCGGTGAAGTCGGGTAGGAGTGTAGGACATGTTTATTATGAAGTTTGTAATTTTATGTTTTTTTCTGTTAACGACGATTTTCCTTTCCTTTCTTATTGAAATGCTGATCGTCAGCTGATCTGAGATTCAATTTTCCAAAATACCCACACTCCATACAGTACACACGGTATTCATTTCACGTTTCGATCACCGCAGTATATATACGCTCTTTTTATACTATTATTATATATAGGTATACTAGATCACATTACCTTTTTATACTTTTCAAATGGGTATTTGGGAACGGATTTCCTAGATTTTTTAGTGTACGTAGCAGTAACACACGCACAGACGGTATATTCAATTTCCGTTTTTAAATTTGGTACATTATTGTTGATAAAATGTCCGTTTAATTCGTAAGTACACAATGTAAAGACTCGTGAATGACCCAAATGAGACCGTACAGAGGTCTATATAATATAATGTAAATATATAATAGCATACCCGTCAATCCACTTATATTTTCCGCGTGACATTTTTAATAAAAAAAATCATTTACATTACCGCCTATTATTATAAACTATAATGTAATAATAACATGTCTAAACATTGGAAGTCACATTTTATTACTGTGGTTTGGGAAATTATTTTTTTATAACGGTAGGTTTTTATAATATTATATAAATAACTCATAATGGTGTACCTAGTATGTAATTTGTATTGTTGTATACTTGTATGTTGTTGTACGAATTTTGAAACGTCAAAAATATAAATTATTGATATGTGTAACCGATTTATAATTTATAAGAATAATTTATTGATCATTGCTTTTATACGCTGTATAGGTACCTATTATTTTAATATTGTATGGCCACAGGACGTAACCAAAATAAATTGCATACATCGGTATATTAGTGTATATTTTGATTTTGACCTGGTTACCTAGTGGTGGTGGGGTGGAGAAGCGGACTAACTAAGCAAACTGTATAGCTCAACCTATTCTCGCTCACGTATATGCGATGTTTTTGCGAGTGCGCAGTCGTAATGTACGTTTTGCAAAATATATAATACGTGTATATATAATATAACAGCTGCGTCAGTGTAGCCCGGCACTTGGTCACACGGACTAGGTCTCCGTTCGCGGGTAATTGATACAAATGGTTTCGGGAACGCATGACAAATCCCCGACCCTCCGCAGCCACTTCCACCACCGATCGTTTTCATCCCTCAATACCCGAGGAAGGTGTGCGAGGGCCCCGATGACGACTGCGACTGTACAACGATATACGTGGCAACGTGTAAAGCTCGCAAAACGCCTCACGCGCGACGATTTTAAATTCAAACCAAATTCGTATTTTTGTGTTCATGAGAGTGTGTGCGCGTTACACTCCTCCCGCCGAGTCCACCGAATGCTATACAGATGTGGCCAGTGGGTGAGTGGGCAGAATGCTGCTGCTGTTGCTGCTACTGCTGCTGTAGCGGTCCGCGTGCGCGTCTATCTCTCGCCGAGCTGATTGATGATGCGAACTGCAGACACACAGACTCGCGTGTGTCCTTTTCGTTCACCAACTCTCCCTCTGCCTCACTCGCTCTCTCTTTCTCTCTCTCTCTCTCTCTCTCTCTCTCTCTCTCTCTCTTCCCACTCCCTTCAACCCATCGTATTACCTCGTATTTTTCATCACGTTCCAAGGAATTGATTCCCATATAATTCACCCCCGAGTTTTATATACATTATATACTCACCACAAACCACCCACCAACCATTTTATACAACATAGATATACATATAATATATAGCCTCACGTGAAGCACATGTATAGTAGCCGTTGTGCGCGATAAGAACGAGACGAATGATAATATCGGATCGTGATCGCTTTTGATCGCGGTCGGCCCGCCAAATCATATGAATATTCTAAAAACCCACCCGCTACAATTGGTTGGCCAAGTACGAATGATTCGCTAGTTTTTCCTCGAATTTAAGCCATCACGTTTATTTAATATTTATTGTACTGCATTTTGACGTATAGCAGTCGAATAAAATCTTTTCAAAGATTTATTTATGGTCTGAAAATGGATTGAGTCCAAGGTGAGAAACTGACCTGCATAGACCATATTGTTATATTATTTTCCCTTCCTAACCGACGCGTAGATATAAAAATCTAGTTTACCGTCTCTTGAAATCCCATCTCGAGGATTATTAACCATGTTGCGGCATCCATGTCGTTAAATACTCATGTCATAAATATGCTTCCTAATAACTACTGTTGGGATCGCGCTTAAATAACTTAACCATTTCGGTTCCATTCGCGTGTACAGAAAGAAGCAAAACAAATTGTATTCAGAAACTCGTAAGCTCTTGTTTATTTTTCTATTCGAAACATTGTACTATTTCTATCATCTGCAGATAAGTTATAACAAATTGGACTAATCGATTTTTGTCCAAAACTATTAATTTCAAATTTTCAATTGCTTTTTCAAACAGTTTTAGTTTTAAAACCAAAATTACGACTTTACTAAAATAAATACACCATTTTTATGATTACTATATATGTATATTTATCTAGTAAACTATGTGATATATAAAAAATATAAATTTTCAAAAATGTCATCATGCAATAACTTCAAAATAAAATCTAAAAAAAAGCGTGTAAGTGCAGCGAGGTGTAGTATGTCAGCGGTTTTGGAAGTTTGTCCATCATCCCTTTGATCCCAAGATGATGTATTATTACAGTAATAAAATTGGATGCAATTATTGCATTTGATGAGAACGATTCTGAGCGGAGTATCAGTTCATATATTATAATGCGTTTATAGTTTTTCAAGTTTTTTTGAATCGTCTTCATTTCTACGGTGATAAACAAAGGATTAACAGTTATTATCCCGTTTTTAGTGGATTTTTCGTAATTTTTCTGTGGTTTTTCCAGTGGCGTTAAACAACTATTGAGAAAATCGAATGACCTTTTTAAATCTTAATCCAATTTACTAAAATATAAGATACTATTTTTTGAAATTGAATCAATTCTTTTGGTAGAAATTTAGTTTACAGGATATAAAAAAAAATTAATAATTAAACATTATTGTAAAACCACTAGCTTCCTCGCTCCGCTCAGAATCTAGAAATATTTAAGAAAATGAGTTTTTTCCTTCAAAATAATTACCTTATATATAATTCCTATCCAATAAATATTACAATTTTAGATTCACATCATTTAGTAATGCAAATTGAAAAATTAGTTATATTTTAAAGAAATGATTAAATAATATGATCGATATTTATTTATTTATTTATTTTTTATCACAATATTAATAATTACAAAGTAGGTTTATAAATTGAAAATACATAGGCATTGCCTATAGTAGCTTGATATACATTACGTCATATATATAATGAAAAATATGTTCAAAATGTGATAAAAAATCAGTAGTTTATATCCGAAATTCTTTTTAAATTGTAATTTTATTACCTACTCAACTCCGGCTTTCTATTCGGTAGACTTATATAAGACAAATAGGATAATAATATAAAATAGTATTTCATGACTTACTATTGATCATCGTTAACTTAAGGAATGTTTTTTTTCTCTTAAAGTCTATAACATTAATTTTATTCTATTTATATAGATATTTTTTTTTATAGATCATCAAAAATACTCATAAAACATTGTCACTAAATCTTATCAATTTTATTAGTTTTTCAGAAGTATAAAATAAAAGATCTTACAACTTTATGATTTTTTTTTATAATAATATTAAATATTTAATTTAATAGAGTCGGTCAAATTAAGTAGTCCATGAGTGCCGTTTTTGTACAAGTTTTAATAAGTATTAATGTTAATTCGAAATCTGAATAGTATAAAAAGTCTTTGTTTCTATTTATGTCACACACACAATATATACCTATTTATAGAAATTAATTACATACTAGTGTTTGCGCGTGTTTTGTAAATATTTACTAAAAAGCAAGACTTTGGGTATCGACGTAACAAGAAAATTAATTTACACCTAGCGAAATTCGATTAAATGTTCATTCGGTGACGTAAAATTATACGTCATTACAAAATATTATGTATCTGGATAAATTTCATACATATTTGAGTAGGCTGCGATGTCATAACAATAATAATAATAATAACATAGGTAATAACTAATAACCAAACCATATTATTATTTTTATATCTTTTATGAAATGTAGCATTGGTCTCGTAATTATGACTATAATGCCGCGCCGGTGGCGTGAGCTATGTTATTATTAGCGAGCCGAGCAGCTAATTGAAAAATCCGAGTTTAAAAACGGCCGAATCGTCAATAGACACGTGAACGGTATGGACTATATTACGTGGTTTAAAAAAAAAAATTGTATGCCAGGTGCATGCTATAGCTGATATTAAATCAAATCTCACTGCGAAGTTATTATTAGTCCCTGATAATTTCGTTCTTCGTATAGCAGCAGCCGGATGTTAGGAATTTCGCACGGTCCAAGACACGTCGTCAATGTCCCGTTTTCTGGGTAAGTGATTCAATATTATGTTATTATATTATAATATAGCGAACGCTAACAAGGGACAATGATGGGCATTCGCAAACCATCGAAACTATCCGGAACTCCGCCCCGCAGGCCGAATTTGTGACGACGACGTCGGGGGCACTTTTAAATGAGATATCTCGTCAATCACTCCGATTAGAAAATATATTTTACATAACGTCTGCGCGTGTACAGTATTCATCTATACATATTAAATTATATACGAAGTACGCTCGACTACAAAGGTCTGAAACTAGTTACATATATTATTAGAACCATGAGACTTTACACGTAGACCTACATCGATCGTTACGATAAAATTTAAATCTATTATGTTAACTGTGTGCATGGATATATTATATTGCGCCTTCCACCGCGCCGACTTGTGTTCATCGTCCTCCATGAATGGAGTATAATAATATTATTATGTACAACGTGAATATATACACCGACGAATAATTTAATTTTGCGTAAAACCTCGTGTCAGTTGTGGATAATCCGCGTTAAATGTTTTTATGTTGATCATTAAATTATATTATGTTAAACAACATTGTGCTAATTTATAATAATTATTATAATTATAATTATTATTGTGAGTTATGACACATCGATATTAAGTTACTCGCGTGGTAAACGTAATTATTATAAATGTTCGCACGTAATTGTATAATTTTCATCTAATTGTACCGCATTTAATTAAATTATCCTTAATAACAGCGTACATAATGACTACTAAGCGACAGTTGTTGGTATCTATAATAATACTAGATAGGTATATTAATGCAAATATTGTATACCTACTAATGATGCCCTACTGTGTATCGAATGAGTATCGATAACACAACCACAATCGATGTTAATATATTATATATACTTTTAAACAATAATTATTTTTCCACACGCATACACGATTTCATTAAAAAGCAAATATTATTTAATTTGAACTCGCAATCTGAACGTACATCATTATCGGGACAGTATTGTGCATTCCAATTCATCATCACAACAATATTGCATTATAATGTATATTGTTATCTAGGTTTTTTTTTATGATACATAATATATGAGTCACATCCATCATAATATGTTACCATGATAAACGGTGATCCATTAACGAGTAGCAAGTGATTGCTTTTCGAAACATTTAACTCTGATTGTTTTAACCATTATTCCGATGGGTAAAGTAATATTTCTTTACATTAAGATTTTTAATATAGTAATAGATTTGGCATTGTGACGTTTTTAAAATTCCCCACCAAATTTATCAAAATAGTGTAGGTGGTAGGCGGTGTAAGCATTTTATGTTTTAAATTTTCAAGTGCGGTAAGAACAAATATTTGTTGTTTCCATTTAACTAACAATATTAGTTTTATAATATTGTAAAACATATTTTAGTTTTAAAATCCAATGCACATAAATCCAATACATTGATAAAATGCAGCTTCATTTAATATTTTGTAACAATCACATTTTAAAGTTATGCAAGTGAAAACAAAGACGGCTCCTGCAGGTTTTTATATTTTATTTTAAATATTAAATTTAAATTTGTATTTACTTCGCATCCCGGTACCTTTCATACAAATAACGAAGAAACAAAAATAATATAAATCAGTAATCAGTAATCAGTTTACTCGATATAATATTAGCTGAGTGGTGTGTACACACCAATTAAAATAGTCATCCCGTGCAAAATACGTGCTTATTAAATTGTTAGATTTTTTCCAGTTATTAGATAACTCCAATAACATCAGACGTCTTAAGCGTTAGTATAACTAGCTTGAGGTTTTATATTAGGCAGGAGCCGAACACCATCAACGTTTAGAGTATACCTACATAATTTATACATATAGTATGTAAAATATGTATATAATTAGTAATTGTTTAAATATATTAATAAAAATAAAAATAAAAATGTAAAATTTGAACGGACATTTGAAAATATGAACTGGTAAAATAGAATGAATACATTTTAAGAACGTTTTAACGTATATTTTAAAAACAACAGTCGGTACTTTTATAGGTAATGCCTAGGTACAGCTATAATTGCTGTGTTCGAATGATTTTGCACGTTTAGGTTTTTTTTTTTTATGAATAATATTTAAAGACTAGAAGATCTCAAATTCAAAACAATGTATATTTTTATTTTTTTAATAATCACTAGAACATGCCCGAGGAATAATATTACCCTGCTTGTACGCTAAAAAATCGATAAACTTACTGAAAGCGTAGTTATTCACGTTTCTCGGCTAACAAGGGGAAAATATTCAATAAGTAACAACCTAAAAACCTTGAAATATCGCTATAAATGTAAATTGAAAACAACCCTTTAACGTATTATTCACGATTTTGCTTCGTTCGGCCCGTGTTCCGATGATAATTTAAAAATACTCAATTAACTAATTGTCGGATAAGCACACATGGTTCAGAACATGCACGATAAATCACGTACTGCTGTGCAGCGTTCCACTATTTTCACGTATGAAACAGAAAGCAGTTTATACTTTAATTTTTCTCGAAATATCTTTGCATTTGTAACTGATTGCTTTTTTATCAAAAAAAGTTTAACTGTACCTGAATAATTTTGGATAGCGTTTTTCCCTCTGAAATTCTTATCTGATCTATTCTTTTAAATGTGAAAGAAATTCGCGTATTGCATTATGTATAATATATAATATAAAGTATAAACATATAAAATAATCGATATTTGATTTTCTACTCAAGCTCTTGGGTATGTGTAGTTATACTATTTCGGCTTAACACGTTTCGACCAAAAACATACCTTGTGGTTTTCTACCGAATTATATGATTCTGAGTTATTGCAAAACAATTTTTGTGCCGCACTTATACTTTTTTTTTTAGCCTTACAATAATGTTTATTTTACATTCTAAGAAGATTTTCCTAGGAAATAAGAAAACTGTTGATGATATTGTAATGAATTATATTATATTTTTTAAAAACAATTTCTTGATAAAAGTTTACCATGTACATATGTACCTATGTATGTATGTAATATGTATGTATATATAAATCGTGATTTTGCTCAATGATTGTTAAAAAATAATATTTGAAATACATATCATAATATTATACTAACAATATAAGTTTCAAATTAAGGTAAAGTAAGTTAAATAAAAAAGAAAATTGTTAGGTACATCATACAGTTGTTGAGAAAAAAATGTTTCTAAAATTAACAGAAAAAAAAACCAATTCAATCAATAATAATTAGATAATTTAATACTAAAACACATGCATTATGATCATGAAAATCAATTTTTAAAGTCTTAATATTATATAACTTCAAACTAAAAAAAAAAAGTTATAAGAACAAATTACTATTTCTACTTCAAAATATTAGTAAATTTATTAATAACACAACCAAATGTTAAATTATTAAAAGCAAATAGATGAGGTAACAATATACCATATTCTTTTAACTTTAACTTTTTAATAAATAATATTAGATTTATAATACATTATGATAAATTAGGTTGTATCTGAACATAATGTCATTCGCCTGTTATTAACGTAATTTGCCTATAAATGTATAATTTATTTTAGGCTTTTTAGTGTATCTCATTAATAGCTGGAAAAATTAATGGGAAACGTTGATAAAAATGAAATCAATCAGATAGATATATTTGTGAATTAGGATTATATATAAATGATACTGTTTGTCTGCGACTTAACTATAGTTAGGGTCAGGTAAACGATCAGTGGCAAATATACAATCACAAATACTGGTCGTTCTCTTGTGGGCCAGAGTTGAAGTCTGAAATCAACAATAATTTAAGTGCCTATTTTTTTTTAAGGAAGATACATTTTTTAGATAAAATATTTGGTGGTGTGTAAAAATACAATAAAAAATAATAGAGAGCTGATGTCATCTTGTATACACTCCACACTTCGACCACTGCGGAAGTTACTGTTTAGATATCATACGTTTCAATTTGGAAATTTCAGGAAATTATACAAATTATAATGATCATTTAATACTTTTTAATTAAAATCATTATAGACTTTTAGAATGTTTTATTTAATTTTTATAATACCAAACAAAAACTTAATATATTTTTTTAATTTAGTACAGTATTAAACGTTGAGTTATAAAGTATTGATATAATAATTTAGATTTAATAGATCAAAGGACAAATACTATTTGCTATGATGTAATTTATCTAATTAATTATACGATTTATACCATGCACTTATGTTATATTATATAATTTTGAATAATTCTGAGAAACCTTACAGAAACTAAATAAACAATCAATAAACTTGTCCAAAACTACATTTTGTTGTATGACCAAACCAATAAATAAATAATTAGTTATACTTAAACAGTATATAATTTATGTTTGAATTTAGGAATTATTTTGGTTCCTTGTTTTAACTCACAAATAAAAGTAACTTATTACATTTAATTTTATCGTTTTACGTTACTATTTAGGGTAATTTTTGGGTACTTATATACTCATAATATAAGTAAATTAGAAAGACAATTAATTACTATTGAAATCTCATTAAACCATAATTGGGTAGTTTCCCTAGACTATGTATAGTACACAGGGTCTAAATATTGTAATTGCAATTTTACTCATAATCATAAATAGTACCCTACATAATAGAATCATTAATCATTAATTTTCAAAAAGTTATAATTAATTGTATTTTTGTCTTAGACAAAATACATAACAATATACTTGTACAATTATTCAAAATGTTAGTAATTTAATTATTATATTAATTTATAATTTGTCCAGTAACTTTTTTGATTGATTTACAAAATATATTAATAAATAACACTTATTATTGTAAATGACACCATTAATCTTTCTAAACCTTTCGTAAGAAGAAGAATATATAATAGTTAAAACAGCTTTTTTTTTTTACTTAAAATGTTTATTGTTTATACAGAATACCTATATATTAATATAATATAGCCATATAGGTGCACCGTACAAAAGATAACTGATTTACTTTATGATAACTTTAATATAATATTATAACTATGTATAATTTTTTTTATTAAGCTTAAAGTAATCTAAAAGACTAAAATAATAAATATTTTTTTCTTATATTTTCAGTTCTATATTTATATAACAATATCAAAGATCATGTGCAAATATTAAGATAAAAACATAACAACATAAAAATATAAAAATTTATTATGTAATTAATGAAACTTTAAGTCGCGTCAAAGAAATAAGAAACATCAAACATCAATTAATTAAATAACAGAGAAAAAAAACACAAACAAAATAATTACTTAATTATAAATAAAATCGCATTGTTAATATCTACCTTATAATATATATATAATATAGCGACATTAAGATGAATTGCCTCTGCAAAAGAAAAAAAAGTAATTTTATATTTCTCATTTCCAACGTTTGTTTTTGTGCTAAGATAATTAGTTTTTGGAAATTAAACGCGGCGAAAAACGATTCAACTGTTATTATTCTTATTAATATATATTTTTACGAACAACCACAACGGAAATTAGTTGTTGGCACTTACAGTACGATTGTTATAACAACTCATCAATATATTATTATTGTATATATTTTATATTATTTGTCTATACAAGGAACAAATAATTCGATAATATCATTGTGATCGCCTCTTTCAGAACAGTTTCGTTATTTATTTCATTAGCTGCAAATCTACTTTATTCGTCTGGTTTACTCAATTATACACAAGACTGGCATTATATTATTACATTATGACATGTCATTAGCGAGACATAGTAATATAGTATATCTAGGTAGGTCATAAAATATTTCCAGCACACGTTTCCATGACCTGGGTTGGCAATTCTTCCTATCATAATTTTTCAGCGCAGATTCTTAGACCCAACACTCATTTTTTCAATGTCCAACTTTATATTATTTGCTCAACGTAACAAAGTCATACTATTTTCCAGTTTCCTTCTCATCCAAGGCCACCATAGGGGTGCAACTAAATATTACCACTGCAAAAGCGCATAACTCTTATGACATACCTATACGTTCAGCACGTTATTACGACCACTCGATATACTTTGATCGTTTTTAACCGTTTGCGTTAATAATGTTTGATATGAAAAAATTGATTTAGCCAAATCATGTACTATAATTTACCTATACGTACTTTTATTTATATCAATCAAGTTTTTACCCAGGGCGTAGATACATTATTATCTATGTGCATTAGGTACTCGACCAGAATCCCAACTTTGTATTTGAGCCTCAAATTTCAATCAGTGGTCGCCAATATACCCAACAGGCAACACGATAATATTATAACTCTTCTCTGCGACGTAGATATCGTCTAATATTTAATCAGTGCGTACACTTATCTATTAAATATTATGTGCTGTACTTCGTTATACCTCTGACGTGTTACCTATATTTAATATTATAACGTTTTCAATATCACCCAATTTTCACCGTCGCCGAGAGTTCATCATAATCAAACAAATAATTAATATACGTCATTGCATATAGTGTAGGCGTAGTAAAAAAAAAAATATTCATCGGAGTCAAAACAGTTATGAAATATGCACATGTCCAGTGATGACAAGAGAAGGGGAACCCAATTAGTTAAACTCAAAGTCTCAAAGCATGATGCTATAGAGTGATAGGGACGTGTGACGTGTACATCGGTATAATGTTATCAGTACAAGCAATTTCCAGTGCATATTATGTTACATGATATATAAAATAAAAACCAACGAAAAAATAACAAATATTCAAACATCTAGAAAATACCAAAGTAAATAATAATAAAACGAAATACGATGTTTATGCAGCAGCAGAGGGGATTGATTATGTTTTCGGGGAGGATCGAGTCAATCCTGGGGGGATTTGATGCAGGACCCCTGCCTGACCTGAGCCGCCCCGCAGCGCTCCGCGCACCGAACGTCCCCTCCGCCACAGGTCGACGGGCGATGGAATAAAATTGGTTTCGTTTACCCGACAAACGAAAATATAATAACCGTTCCTATTATACCGTTATTTTTGTTCACAGGGTGTTCGTACCAGAGCCATGGGGGTAGCGACAAGAACGGCGCCGGGAGCAGCGGGCGTGACGTCAACGCCGTGAAACCGGACGCCAACCAATACTCTGGGCCGCAATTCGACCCGGAAACGCCCAGGAACGTGACGGCGCTGGAGGGAAAATCAGCGTATTTGACATGCAAAGTCAAGAATTTGGATAACAAAACGGTAAGCGCTTCAATTTGTTTTTCTCAACCGACCCGTGATACCATGTTCCGTAGTTGATCGTAAATGCCACAGCTGATTTTCAAACATCAAGTATAAGCTCAGCGTTTAACAATTTGTAAAATCACTATAACAGTTTTGAAAAAAAAAACGGTACCTACGATAAATAATAATATATAATATGATAGTATTACAGTCAGTTGTTGGTCGTGTGTTACACGATAGTGTCTGCCATATTATGATTAAATAAACGCGGTAATCCATCAAGGTATTATTATAGATGTTTAAATAATTTTAATATATTTCATAAGGAATTATATACATAATTATATACGCACATAAAAAAATTGTCAAGTTCTCTCGAGTATAAGTGTACAACTGAGTAATAATTAAAATTTAAGTAGTGTATAATTAAAATAGAAATGTATAAGTATAATAATATGTATTACAAACTCATTGGTCCATCGATAATCGTTCGTTTATTCTTTGCAATCGTGCTGTTAATATATACCAACTACTTCTGGGTATAGGCAAAGTGCAAACATGACGATTTTCCGTAATTACGACGGTCGTGAAAAATTAGAATTTTGAATTAATATCAAAACGTGCGAGGCGGCCGCATACGTCGAATTACGAAGACTGAAGTCATCGTTCGTCGGGGTAATCCGATTACTAAGGTTTAATTTTCAGGAAAAGCTGAAAAAATAAATATTTAGTCATCGTTCACACAAAACCGTTCGCCTTCGGAATTAGTATATTATCGATGCGTACAGTAAATATTCTAATTGGCATATTGCCGTCGTGTTCTAATTAGCAAAGGATAAAAAATAATTATATCTGCCCCGGAACAATTTTAATCATTTTATAGAAATCAGTTTATTATAATATCAAGTAGGTACCTATCGTGCATTCGATAATTATTATTATTATTAACTACCCCTCTTATTTGATAATATTTTTGACATAATATAATAATATAACTAATTGGTCATCATTATAACGCATATTATCAAGCCCCTAAAATAATATTATCCATCGTAATAATAATAATAATATAATATTTAAAAAGAAATGATTTACTTAAACACTCACGATGTCAGTCTGAACACATTAATGCAAAAAAAAAATATATTATTGGTACGATTGAATATAACATTGAGAGAATTGAGATTAGACTAAAATGTAATTTTCTGTATTTCGAATTAAGATTTATTCTGGTTTATGTATTTATCTTATGCTAAATAATAAATTGTATACTGTAAGTTGTAACGAGCATATAGAAAATCTGAGTAAAAAAACCTGAGCACGTGTTTTTTGTTACGTTTTGATTTGAATAGATGGAAGAAACTGATGAAACGAAATATAATTGTGATATAGCATTACTTATTATTTTCTTTTTTAAATAAATTAATAAATCAGATTAACGATGTTATTGTGTAATTCATCACTACTGAATATTATAAATATTATAATATTACACATATATACTTACTGGAATGTTGATAAAGTGTATAGTGCCATTTTAGATAAACTAGGGAATATAATATTATATTATAATAAAATAATCATCCAACAAGTATAATATTAGTATAATTCATAAGTTGGATCTCCGTTGAAAACTTAAGTGTTCTATTTAAGGTGAGTGACGCTGGCACCCGCAAGTTAGAAATTCGACTCAAAAACCACATCAGTAATTGTTATACCATTTGTACAAATTTGTAACCACAATCTCAAAATTTTTACACCTCCCTTCCCCCCATCACTCGTAAAATCCAAAATCTACTTGCTGGTGCAAATTTAGCCAATTATATTTTTTTTTAACTTTAAGAGAAAGTAATATTTTATTGGCTGCATTAACATAACTTACTGTTTGGTGGACATTGGACATTTCTACAGGATACCGTGTAATAAATGTTGTTATTACTATACCTGAACCTGCAGTGTTCTGTAAGAGCATAGGTAATTTCAATTGCCAGGTACTTTCTTGACATTCGAATATATTAAGACTCATGTGACTACTAATGTTCAGGTTCATTTCCCTGGCAATTCCACTTCCAAATTTCCGAATCAAACCCGGGGCTCTCAATTGTTCTTCGTTTGTTCTTGTTTGTTCCGAAAATTTCGTCGTTTGTTCTATCGCCGTGTATAATATTATTCCCGTAGAACGTATTTTTGTGGACAAAATTATACTGGCACCGGATGCCTTAAATGGGTCAAACTTGCACCAGCAAGTAGATTTTGGATTTTACGAGCGATGGGGGGGGGGGGGGGTACAAATTTTGGGATTGTGGTTACAAATTTGAACAAATTGTACAACAATTACTGATGCGGTTTTTGAGTCGAATTTCTAACTTGCGGGTGCCAGCGTCACTCATCTTTCTATTTAATATTTACAAGGTAATTTATGATAAATATTTTATTTAGTTTTATATTGTTCTAATATTTTCATAAAGCAAAAAGGTATACACTACCTATAGTTAGTACTGTTTTATACTATTATTTTATCTGTGCAAAAGTAACCAAACAATAAAAGTTGGTTATAGTTAGGTTAAAACAAATTGTTTCTTAAAATTAAAAATTATATTTTTTGATACTGTACATTTTTTGTTTGATATGGTTGTTTTTTTGAAAATTATATGAAACAAAAACGTATACTAAAACTAACGAACACAATTTACAATGTTTAAAACTTTCTGCTGTCGAGTGTGTTCATATTATATAGATTTATACATCGAGTAATATGTTTAAAAGTGTTTTAATTATATTTATGAAGTTATCATAAATTAATTTTAAGGAAATTAATCAGCATTTAAAACCTATGAAAATAATTATTTTTATCGTCTGATGAACTTGAAAATTAATCCAAGAGCTAATTAAGAGCTTTTATTTAATGAACTTGAGGAAATTAAAAACTGAATGGCCGTCTAGAGATGATTAAAACTAATGATCTAAAGGTAAAAAATTATGAGTATTTGATTTTTATATAAGTATCTGGAAAAATGTTTTCATAAAAAATTAATAGGTATAGTAGTTGTTTTGCTAAACATTTTTACTTAAATGATGGGTCAATAAAAATATGATTATAAAAACAACTTGTCTCGTCAAATTTAAATTAATCGAATCTCAATTAATTAAAGGCATTTCTAGACTATTTCTCTGCAGTTGTTGTATACACTTTATACGTCATATTATACTGGGTAATTCACCAATAGCGTTGCTCGATCCTTTGTGATTTCTACTAATTTATATCTTTCAAGTCAAATATGTCAAAATATGCACCAAATTAAAATTACCGTGTATCCATAAAAAATGCAAAGTATAATATATTAATATATTAGTATATTAGTATAATAATCACTAAGACATGACATAGCCCTACAAATATGTACATTGTACGTGTATAGTTGTTAACTGAAAATTTAAACTGGAAAATCAGTTCGATATCTACAATACTTGCAAACATTATGTGTATTAGAGCGTAACGTGGGAGTATACGTGGAAAAAATAATAATCTTGTAAGTATACGGTGAACAATGGACAATGCGAGTATATTATTATTATTTTATAATATTTGTTTTAATCTGTTTTAAATTGTATTTTTTTCTTATATATATACCTGATGTTCAAATGAATCACCCACTGACAGTTTTTAAATTATGTGTATTTTTGCGTGTGTGTATACACAATATATAGAAAACAATTTCCAGTTTTAAAATTTTTTTTTGGGGGGGGGAGGGTTCTGGTAGAAATTTGGATCTAGTTGGTACTTTTATGAGGTAATAAATCAAAATTTTCAGTATTTTTAAAACTATCGTCAAAACCGATAGCAAATAATTTTGTAATTAAAAACTTGTTAAATATTTAATTTTTATAGGTATCTGAGAATTGACAATTTAATACATAGTTGATAAGTTGATAGTTCCTAACAAGTATTTCATGATGTCTGCAAAAAATCTAAAAAATGTATTAATACAGTTTTTTTTATAGATATTTTAAGTTAAAATGTCAAAATACGATAATGTTATGTTATAAACGAAGAATAACGATTTTAGATTTGATGTTATAATTTAAAAATACTATTCATTCTTCAGATCCTTGAAACTTTTAACGTATTTTATTATAAAGTATACATAGAATGACATTTTATCGACAAAAAATAGTTGCTGTTACCACGTTATAGTATAATATTAAAATAAATCACTTTAACAGCAATATAAAACACACCATAAAATACCTACCTATACTTGGTAATTATAGACTGACATCCTGTCTCCACTTAAAATCATTTTTTGTATAATATTCAATCGCTGAATTCAAATTTCATAGGTATTACGTTACCGTAAATTATTTCTCAATGACTAGGTAAACAATACACATATAATGTAGGTACAGCAGAGTGTTTACCTATACTTTCCCCATTTTTTTATGACTTGTTGATTTAAAATTGAGTAGTGTGGAACAAAAGTAGTATGTGTATTGACTAGTGTATTTCACATCCGTACACTAATGAAGTGCATGTGTGAGGATGTCACGGTGGAGGTTTGGACCTCACGCGGCCGCAGAGAGAGAGTGAAAGAAAATAAATAATATTGTTCCTGCAACGGCACGTTTTGCTTATGGATTGATAGGGGAGGGGAGATGGGGTGACAATGCGCGCAACGGGAGGAATGCCATTTAGCTCAGACTCTTGTCGACTAGAAAATACGTGAAAACGTTTGTAACAAAACCATTAGTATCCTATCCGTCAACGAGATAATTCGTAATGAGTTTTTCTACTCCTCTGAAAATGCATTAGTGTGCGGAATAGACAAACAACGGGGCGCAGCGCTCTGCAAAGCAGTAAAGTCCGACGCAGCTTACACGTGTTTTGTTGGTAACGCCTGGTGACACGATATTGTATTCACGCTTAAAAGTATTAAATTAATAATATTATATTATATAAATTATTAATGCCGAGCGGGCGCGAAGAATACAACACACAAGCTCTGTAGCGCGTATATTATAATGCTAATAGGTTTATAATTACGAGATGTATCGCCGTAATTTAATACGGTGTAATTTCCAGTTCTAAATCTATTATGATATTATAACAACAATGGCGTTCGTTGTTTGAGCCCACTGCACCATATATGTATGTATTTATATATATGTACGAATACGACAAAATAAACGAGTGATAAGTATCTACATTAAAAACTGTAACTGGCTGCCTTATAATAGTTTATAAATCGTTGTAAGTACATAGTATTGTGCAGCCGTGCTGAGATTATTATTATACAATTGCTGTGATCGGTTAATATTGCTATAATAGTCAACTGAGATCGAGAAACCATTTAGACATGCTTTGCCTATCTATAACTTGGTACGATTTTTTTTTTAAGTTCCGAGGGATGAGGATATGTCATGATTATATTGTAGAATAAAATTGAGAGGTTTTCAATAGACAAATAATTGTTAGGGAATCTTTTGGTACTAAACCGTGGGTAGTTGATTGAAAATTGGCATGAATTAAATTACCATGCAATCGTGACTATTATTATATTTCATAAAAGTAAATATTAATGAACACATTTAATATTATAATTCAGTTTATATTTTACTTAACATCAATCACGTATTATAGGTTAGTGGGTAAATACACAAAAAAATTTTTAAAAGACTATTATATGAAGTATATGAAGTTCGTGCTGATAATTCTAAAGGAGTATAATAACCATATATTTAATAGGTACATTGTATTCTAGAGAACACTCTATATTATTTAGTTGATCCACCATACAGTATAGTACAATGGCAATACAAAACTAATGATGAAATAGTTTATACCTACTTCTAACAGTTTTAAGTATCAGAGCTCTATCTACTTTGTCGTAATTAGATTTTAGATTTTACTATAATACAAACGTTGGAAAAACAGTTTTTATTTTATTAAGTACATTTACTATAATATATTGCAAATAGGCTAATTTTTAATTATGCCCAATTAAATAAAAAAAAAATTCTGGCAGTACCTATCCATTAGTTGAGGTTATATAATATATAGCTTGTTGAACATATTAAATTATTTTTTTTCGTAGAACTACTACAAACCATGGTTATGTACTATTGAATAAAATAAAAAAACACAGTACTTAAGCACAACCTATGTATACAATATTATTAATTACAAAATGGTCGATTCGTTGATTATTTCAGGTTTTGTTTAAGTGGCCGTAATATTGTAATAGAATTTTCTATTATACCCGTAAAAAAAAAAAATACTACATCCATATTATAATGAATGCAGGCTGTAATACAGAATAATAATTAGAAATGTAAATTTAATGCAGTAAAATACTTTAAAAATGCATTTAAACAAGGACTGGAACCTTAAAAGGAACTAGTTTTGGGACCAAAACCTCACCAAAACCCTTATTTAAATTAATTTTAATACCGGAACCTCACCGGAACCCTTATTTAAATTTATTTAAAAACCTGAACCTTACCGGAACCGATACTTTCACTTTACACATTATTTTACATATGTATAAAACCAAAAAAGGCAACGAATTTTAAATTTTTTAGGAACCAAAAAGAAACCAAAACCTTTATTTTTGTTTTTTTAAAACTAAAAAGAAACCGAAACCTTAATTATTGTTTTTCTAGGAATCAAACCGGAACCGAAACCAAAAGTTTGGTTTTTCTGAAAACCAAACAGGAACCGGCACCGTAAAAATCATCAACGTTCCAGTCCCTGATTTAAAATATCAAAAATGCATTACAAAATGTACTAAAAACCTTTAAAAACATTAGAATCTCAATAACTGCAGTGTAGAATACACCATAAACCCAGAAAAATGCTTAAAAAAATAAAACGTTGATAAATATTTGTATTAAGTAGAAAAAACTATATTTTTATTTTTATTATTTGACATTTATTCACGAAAATGAAGGTATAAGAGGAAAATGAAAAAATAATTCATAAAATATGAGCAAAAAGTTTTAACTAACAATTAATTTAATTGTTAAAAAGAATAACTAAAAGAGTAATAAAAAGTTAAAATCGACCAATACAAGCTTACAAAGACCCAACAATTAAAAAATTCATAAAATTCAAAATTGGATTCAAACCTTATAATATTAACTAAGTGTTTAGGAAGCTAAACATAATAAACATTATTATAATCATAAGTGAATGCATTTTCCTACAAATGCACAACTCTAATATATACATATGGGATATTTCAATGTATAATTTTAAAATAATAATAAACATCAGAGTAAACGGTACGAAAAAATTAAAAATCGATTTGAGATTCATATAGAACATATTATAATAGTACTAGTCCTGATTTTGAATTGGCTTTATTGCTCATTCATTAGATATATATGTATGACGTACACATCATATACCTATTCGAGTATTAGGTACTTCTCTGCTATGTATTTTTAAACATATCAAGGTTCTTTTATACAACAATATAATCTATTATAAATTATATTATAAATCTAAAGAGTTTGTTTGGTTGAACGATCTAATCTCAGGAACTACTGGTTCGAATTGAACATTTATTTTTATGTTGGATAGTTCATTTATTGAGGAAGGCTATAATATAACATTGCGTTACGGCCAACAGGAGCTCGGGGAAATGCTCAAAAAGGGATTTTAAGATTTAAGATAGACATTTTTGTATATAAAAGGTCGCTATAGGTAATATGAGAAATAGTTAGAAAAAATAGTATTCGTTTACTATTAGTTGCAATTGGTTAGTTGGAAAATCAGGTACAAGCATGAATAAAATAGAATTTTCACACATTCCCTATCTGCAAGGTGGCTGAGTTGCACTTACTGCAACAAGTTATACACCCAAAAAAAGATGCACAATGCACATTAATAATCCTATATTTTCGTTATTTTAATTTCTACAATTTTACAGCTCAATTATATCATTATAATGCACTGATTGCTTTATAAACCATCGAATCTTGAGGAATTAAGAAAGAATCAAGAATCTGTGGTAATAAATCGACAAGACACATTTTCGGTAAAATAAATTCCAATATATACTAATGTACCTAATGTAACACTTACTTTAATTTATTGATGTATTAATGAACACGCCCACGCTGAATTTTATAATCATCGGCTGCTATAAACTACTATACAGCTGCAAAGATTAAAGTTGTAGTTGGTAGTTGTGACTTATTTATGAGAAATATAAACACTAAAACATGTGATTGTTATATTTTATTCACATATTGATTATATTAAGATATCAGTTTCGATCGTGATCTTGCAGGAAGAAGGTATTTAATAATAATATTATAATGGTATTTTCTATACTAAGCTTTTTTAATGGTTTTTATCTACAAAATTGAGTGCTATATCTTGATATAGGTAAATCTGCACAATATTTTTGATGTTCAATGACTTTTTTTAAGTAACATACTTTAATTATTTAATGTCTTACTGTTGTAATGTGTGCTGGCTATATAATATTATTATATGGATTACGCTGGATTCTGAATTTATTGTTAAAACGACGATTTCAAACGCGTCGGCCACACGAAATTGAAATAAACATAATATGCTTCAATAATAATAATAATATAAATTCGACGAGCAGAAACCGAATCACAAGTATTGTGTTCTATTATGCCATCGAAAATTGTTATCGTAAAATATTGTATATAACATTATTATGAGAGTCGATCGCAATAAACATCGACGACGTTTGAATTATTGTCAACACCAGAAAATCCGCCGGCGCAACGCTTCGAGCGACGTTCGTTTTCGAACACGACAATCGTGTGTGGTTACCTAGTTACCTTTGAATGTTAAATGCGGTCGGTACCACGGTATAGGTTTTGTTAACCCGACCGGAAAAACTAACCGATGATGACGGTTAAGAGGACGTCATACCGGTGTATAATTACCTACCGTCTCCATCTCTACCCGACGGGCAGCATGCACTCCGTGAAATCAAACCGTGGCATCTGGGTTAATTAATTTGGTAAATTTTAAGCACCTGTTACTAAACTTGAAGAAGAGGATTTGCTCGATAAAAAGTCATAATATGCTCTATTTATTTTTAATATCGTAGGTAGTTTACGACTCTACGCCTTATATAGTCTAGTTATATTATATGAATAATGTTGTCAAACTACTTAAACTATAGGTAAATTCGAAGAATAGCCAGACAGATAATATGCATCAATTATTGTATATTATTTGAGCTGATTTGACACATTAATATTAAATGGTTATTGGTCATCTGGTATACGAGTAGCCGACTAAAATTATTATAGGTACCTACCTTATTTTAGGCATTTGTGTGATGCTTTTTTTTTTTGTACTAAATAGGTACTATACAATTATTATTATGAGTATAACTTACTTCATTTTCTATTTGTATAATATGTATAATGTATATATTTGATAAAAATCCAATAGATATATATATGTCATAGATATATATAGCCAATAACACGACAATATTTCCAAGTTTTAAATTGGATTTTACAAACCTATGCACACACATTATTTCCGTTGATCAATTTTTAGGAAAACTATGGCCGCCAGCCGCCCTTCCCACCAGGGTTTTTTGAATCACCTTCTGAATCTCGACGATTGATAATCAACCCGACTTCGTGTCACTCTGCTGTGAGTGCTTAAACTGTTATATATGGCATTGGCATTCCGACGAAACGAGTTTTATAGACGTATATTTGCAAATTGCAGTCCTTACTCCTTATCACTTTAAATCCAACGAAGCGTGTCCTTGGTTTCTTCAAGATTACGAGCCGCGGGTGGTACATGCAATTAAGACGCATATGGCATATCCGTGATCTATAATATATTGTGTTTTCTGTACGTGAATAATAATTAAGATAATACCTTATTCATAGCAGACATCCACAGTCACCTTACAACCGTTATTTAGAATTCAAAACAAAATTAGTAGTATACTTGTTATAGCGTGACGTATGAAACAGCTGGTTCACAGATACCTACAATTTACTGCAGTGGTGCATATTTAGAAGGTGTAGATGTTCTGGACACGTCCCTGGTATCGCTCGTGAGAGGTAGTTTTTTACACTCGGATTATTAAGACGTAATTTAACATGATTTAAATATGATATAATACCTACTTTATGATTTTTTTTTAAATACTATTTTCCATTCGTGCTGATATATGTTCCTATGCCGATTCCATGAGTGATCAGTATACACACGTATTTGTATTATAAATTACAGTTAATATACATAACCCTAAATACCTATACAGTATGCCCGGAGTAGCCGTGGGCGTGTGGAACACTGCGAGGCACGTGTTGGCATGAGAGACTTAACGAGCGATGTCACCTTAGCACTAAAAAGTGCTTATAAAATTTTCTTTGGTCAGGTGCGTTAAATATTTAATACGCCAAAATGAATTGATTAAAATATGTACCATACATTCAATCGTTTTACCAGCCTGTAGCTTATATTATTAATACCACTGAAGCGGGCACCTACCATATAATAAACATATTTGAAAATTTTCCGGAAAATGTATAATCGTGAAATGTTACCGAATAACATTCTCAAAAACTCAAAATATGCAGTTTAAGTCTCGAAAGATGTCAAGGGAAATCAAAAGGTAAAAACAAAATTATATTATATATAGCTAAACACCGTTTTTAAAAAAATGTAAGTCACAAACAGCGCTGTCGGTACGACGATAGCTTCGAGAACGACCCGAGCAATTAATTATTTTTAAACACCCGTTTATATTATAAATGTTTGCGTTGCTTTTTTTCTCTGATGCATCCCTACAACCCCCCTCTTACTTACTGCTAGCTGTTGAAATAAATATTTGTGCAGGGGTGGGTCGTCGTATACAATCGCGTACCTAGCATATTATACCTTTATATTTCAGTAACCGAATATCCTCATCGTCCATAATATCTGCCATCTACCGTTGTTTACCGTCCGGACTCAAATCGGTGGTGTTGGTTGTAGACGAATCGTCATAGAATGCATTTGGTGGGGAGGGGGGAGGGTAATCAAAAGGGAGACCTCGTTTGAGTTTTTTTGGGGAGGTAGACGGTAATATAGTCAATGTGAAATAGTTTAGTACTAACTAGCACTTTAGTATATCCAACGACAGATAGTTATAATAACATGACAGTTTATTGGAAATTGGATGTGTGGGTGATGGAATATTAAACTTGCTTAAAAAAAATTCAAACTCATCACGTAATCATATATTTATTATTCGTACGTACAATCACGCGCAAATATCACAAATATCACCAATAGGCTAGATTAACAGCTGAATCCGTGGAAATAAAAAATGAAATTACGATCTTCAAACAATTTTCGCAAATCGGTCTCTGAGACGTTTTTATCATAGGTGGCACTTTTTTCTAATTATTAGTGAGTATAGGGGGGTAAAAATTAATCAATATTTATTAACCTTTTTAAAATGGCAATAGTTTGCACTCCCAATATTTTTTCTAAGGTGTTAACCTCTCCACAAATGCCACCTATATATGGTACTATTACCAATATAATTTCACCGCACACTAATAATTAGCCGAGTTATCATTAGGTATTAATTATATTAATGCCTAAACCTAATCCTCTACCTATAGGATTTATTATGACATTAACAATGAGTAATGACCGATTTTCATCGTATTCATGATATATAATTTATAAGAGTATATAACGCATGTAGCAGAGAGTGCTCGATAATCGTGATGAATTCGATATTTTATAGGTTGTCCCGTCCGTCTGCGTCATTGGCCCGAGAGAGCTTAAGACGTACTATATATCGTATACATGTAAGCGATGGATACGTTGTGTGGGTATAAAGAGTAAATTCCGAACAATGTCGTTTTTAAAGAGCCGGTTATTGCCGCTCCCGCTATCATTCCTCTGCTCCCCTAGTGGCGGCGGTGAAGTCCTCGTCGAGTATTATATGTATATGCTGGATTCACACAGCAGTAGCAGCATCAGTTTTACTACCAGGCAGCGGCGGCGGCCGAGTCCTCGTTATTTTTATGACGTTTTCTGTACCCTTTATCGCTTTTTCCCGCCCCGTCCGAAGGTTTTCTCTTAGCCCACCCCTTTTTTTCGTTACGTCCAAACGGTTTAACGTTTTGTTTTATATATATTACTATTATTGCTATTATTATTATATATTTATTATCAACATTATTTTTGTCTACTCAGCGCCGTCGTCGATTTCGCTATTTTTCCCCCTGCAGGATTAAATTTTATTTCTCTTCCTTTCGTTCGAAAAATTTGTCACACGAGCGCTTTTTTTTACCTTATCGAAGATGCTCAGGTCTCCATTAAGTTTAAAATATACAAGCCCATATACAGGCTCATCAACTATTTTTTAATACTATTTAATGGGTTTCCTAACAACGTTCCCATCGCTGTGGATAAACACTTCCAGTAACAATACCTACGCTTAGTATAGTTAAGTATTCGATTTGATTTACAAAGTATTCAACATTATAATTTAGATGACTGTGCAATAATAAAAAATTAGACCTACCGCAGAATATTGCGAAAAACAGCAATAAAAGATCATAATGGTTAACTACCGTTTTCAATCATCGCCTGTTTCGATAAACGTGAACATCCATTTTAGCTATAATTACTGCTATTTCAGTCCAAAAAAATAATATATTATATTTTATAATCATGCAAGTATTTTATATGTCGCAGTTAAATGTGTATATAATAATTAATAGCCCCGGCCTTAGGCCATCACAACACACCAAAAATGTCAATTAAATTGATAGTATATTATATTTAGGTAGGCGCCACGTTTTTATACCGAGAAAGTAATAAATGACTACGGAATTTTTCTCATAAATTATCCACTTACATTTATCATTAAACATAAATATTAATTGTGAAACTTGAAAACTACCTACTGGAGCATTTTTAAGTGATTTTAAAAATGCGCAATCGTTACTTTTATTGACCCAATATTTAATAATTTTGCTCAAGTTATGAACAAATAAAACAATAATATTAATAAATACCATTTGCTCACTTTTTTACCCTTTATTATACTGTTGGATATGATAAAATTAAAAGTTTTAAAATTTTAGATAATTGATCATACTCTTCAAAGCAAATATTTCGTGACAAGTATAGATTTATTTTATTTTTTGTTTGCGATACCTTATGTGTTTTGTTACTAATTTTCAAGTCTTATTTGAACGGCGTACCTAAGTGTTCTACATAAATTTATTGTAATATGAGAAAAGGTATATTGTATTACTCGTCTCTAAAAATATAAGTACATTTTTATAGGAACGCTTTCGAAAATGAGAAAAATATATTTTTATTCAACCTTTTTTCAGTCTTACTTTATTATCAGCAATTTAAATCAATAGGATTGTGGCAATTTTTCGAACGTGCAATACATATGGAAAAACATTGGGTTCAGAGTTCAGCGAAATAAAATATGCGTATCTCACTAATTTATTGCCTAAACCTACCTACCTAGCTTAGACTGCCATTTGCACACGCCAAACACGACCTCGCCGTGAACTTAAAAAAAAAACCCGTCTGCCGAGACACGAATGACATTATTCAAATAGAAATGTTTATACATTAAACACGATAAACGTCACGTGCAAATACATTTATGAATAGTTACCAACTACTGGCTTGGTATTTAACGTATAGTAGATATGGTGGAAGTTCAGATATCACAAGACTGTTCAACTACACTGTTTTATAATATTATGTATAATAATTATGAATTTCAATGCAGCGTTATAATTTACATTGTTTTCTAATTTTGATATGTTATATTGTGTTGTATTTTATGTTTTATGTTGAGGGTCGGTGAACTGCATAAATTTCAGACCAAATAAAATTATTTTCATTCATACATAAATAAATAGCTTCTAGAAATAACTATGTTCTCTACAATTTTTTAACAACAAACGTACGTACCTACTGAGGATTACGAACTGAACTTATTATTAACATGCCAGACCCTCATGGTAATTATTAATTTATTTTTGTACTACGTGGATAAAATACGATATGATTATTGATGACAGTGTGCATTATATATCCCAACAAGAACACTCCGTTAAACTCCGTGAAAAAAAAAACGCTATATATAAAAACCTATAAAAAAAAAACTCTCTAAAAGCTGTGATATAATTTTATAGCTAAGTCTTTGAACTATAGATAATACCATTTATGTTAAAATAGTCTACTAAATAATTAAACTTAGCTTGATGACTTTAAATCACTTAATACACTGCCTACTTCATATTATTATGTAATAATTATGCTATAATATTTTTAAACTTTTGACCTAAGTAACCAATTTAAGTTCAATTATTTAGCAGACTATTTTAACATAAACAATATCTGTAGTTCAAAGATTTTGCTATAAAATAATAACACAACTTTTGGAGCCATTTTTTTATATAGATACTTAATGTAAAAAAAAAAAAAAAAAAAAAAAGATACTTAATGTTTTTTCACACAAAATTAGGTCTAGTGTGTTTTTGTTGGGATATCACTCATTTTTGTTGATACCTTATTATTTCGGAAACGTGTTGTTTTACAACGATGTTATTTTCTTTTTTTAAAAAAAATATTTTATAAAATAAGTTTATTTATTAATGGTTGCAGATTATAGTAGTAATAACATAAATGAGTTTTTTTTTGTTTATTGGTTTCCATTGGTGGCAGACAGTGTATTGTTATACATGCTGCAGGGAATATTATCTTATAAAATGATGAAAATATAATAATTTCTAGTTAAATTGGCTATAACTCTGTTTATATTGTTAAAAAATATTTGAAAAATACAGGATGCACTTCTACGTACAATTAGATGATTGTATTTTCAAACTTCATTATTTAATAACAAATTTGCTATGCTTTCTCAAACATTTTTTTTCGTGAATTCTGTTGCTTCTTGAAATTATTGTCCGGCAGTTTTCTGGAGTTTTTTCGCTTATGTTTGCATTTTACAGTGATTTTTTTTTATACTTAGCGTGACCCTGCCTGCTCGTTGGATGTAATATATTTATTTTATGAATTGAACGTTTCGAAGAGTTAAAATTGCGATGTTGGAATTTTGTAAAAATATTCGGTGTGGATTATTTTAGATGACCTATTGAATAGTTATCGTCAACAGTTATTGCAGTTATGAAATTATTACTAAGTGGTTGTTGATTTTTTTTTTTCTGATAATAATATGATCGTTATGACTATTGACTGCGATCAGTTATCACTAGTTAATGTCAAAACTATCGAAACACCTTGTATTATCATAATTGTATATAAAAAAAAACAACATCCAACGTGATTAAATGTTTTCAATAATGCACCGGTGCAATATCCTTTTGTAAAAATGTGTGAAATATAAATTTGAAGTCCATAAGCTCCATATAATATTTTACTTGATTGAACTCGAGATGCGATCAAAGGAAATAAGTTCACCTGATAAACTCAATTAGTGAACTTAAAATATAAACACCACAACACAAAATCGTAGATCATTAAAGTATGTGACCGAATGAAAAATAAACAAAATATCCCAGGACGCAATTTAGGTGTGCTTTAAAAATACCCGGGCTGCAATTTACATAGGTAGTATAATATTATGTTTGAACATTTTTTTGTTCTTCAGGATTATATAAGTATAATAATGTTATCGTCCACATGATACCGCTTACGTTTTCCAATTCGACCAGTAAAATATTATTGTTTTGCCGTCCGACATTTTTCTGTCAATATTGAAATACTGGTTTAAATGTAGGTATACACTCTGTTAGAATTTGGATTATTATTATTCATTAAATTATAATTTTTTATTCAAAACCATTGATTATGTGAACCCGACATATTATTGTTATTATTATTGTTATTACTATTATGTCGTCCACGCTGTAGGGTATAGGTACTTAAAATTCAAATCGTCCTTTAAAATTCCGAGCGGATCAAAGAAGCTATACCTATTGATTTTACAATAGTGTGTGTTTTTTTGAGGTTAACACTTTTTATGGTGTTTTATATATTACTTAATTTTTCTGTAGCGTGTAACATGATGACATCAATCGATCAGAAATTGGATGTACGTTGGCACTGCAATACCCTAGTGGTGATGGTGGTGTGTCAAAACTGCTAAATCCCAGTTTTATGGTTAGACTTTAAAAAATAATAAGATCCCGTGAGTTAAATCAATATAAATATAGTAAAATCTATAGTTATAATATAAATACTAAATAGGTATGGATTTATATGAATATGTTTCACGAATAATATAATTTTTATTTTTTATTATATTATCTTTATTATTTCATAAGATAAAAAGATAATTTTATAAAATACATTTTGAAAATTGAATATACTACATTTTATACATTTTGTTTATTAACGTAAGCAGCCTAAAACCAATTTGAGATGTCTTTAATTATTTTGTTATTTTTCGTTTTTATACCAAATAGCTCTAAAATCGCACAATAGAAGCGGTAATAATTATAGCAGATCTGCGCCCACGTCCGATTTAATGCGATTTGTGATAATACACAACAACCAACAATAAATAGTACATCACGATTCGCGATAGTTACCTACTTACTGTAAATTCTTTTGAAATGGTCTTATATACATTTTCATTTTTCTCGAGATATCGTTGAAATTGATCCTCAACACTAAACCTAATATAAATGGCTGGTGAAAGTCGCCTCTCGAAATTCTATCGCCTTACAATCACTCACCATATAATATAGATATATTTTACGGTATGTTTTTAATTGTTTTGCATTTTCTCGAAATATTATATTTCGTTTCCACCGGGTCCTCAAGGGACTCAAAGTAATTCGTTTAACAATACATAACATAATATCAACCGCAGTGTTTAACGTTGTTATTTTCTTAATACCGTTTCACACGCGTGCACCGAAATATACGCGACTATAATTGAATTGCTAACTTAATTCTATGTGTTCGCGATATTATATTGTGAGTGCATGGTGTTGTTTTTTAAAAATTATATTTTATTGATAACGTCAACATCTATTCACTTCGTCTTCTTGTACCTTTTATTTATTTTTGCTTAGAATCGGATTAACTTATTAGTGCAGTACCTATATATGCTCGTATTTAATACGTCACGTTTATATATATATATATATCCAATATAATATGGTAGATACGGTAGGGATATCGTATAATTTTGACAATGTTGGCATCAATAAAAACAACCCTGCTCAAACGAATTAATATCTGCTGTTTAACAGCTGAAGTCCCAAATTCCCAATACATTTCATCGCCTGCAATTATGTATTATTTTACTTGCAATCGATAACACACACCAAACGATTTTCACGCCACGCTTACCTATTAAATTATTTTGTTTAAAACGATATCATATTATAAGAACATGACGTAAACGAAAAATATCAAAAACTATTTAATTTAACATTGAAATGTGCATAAAAATCGTTTCATTAACTTTAAATAACAGTATGTCACATAATGATAATACATGGCTTCCGATTTCTTTACTATAATTTTTCCATGATCGGTTTTAATTTATTTTAATCAGCTCGAATTCATTTTATGTTTTATTTTTTTTTTTTGGTACACCTTAAGCGCTTAAGATTTCACTTTCAACCTAAATCAGAGGTCTGTGTTATCGTTACTTAAATAGTTAAATAAACCTACTTCAAAACTATAGGTTAGTAAAAAAAATCAAGAATTTCGTTGTATTTATTTTATTGCGTTTATATATTTTTACATAATAAATAATTTACAGTGCAAATTATTTTTTTAGGTTTTCGTTACCTTTACCAAGGATTAATTTATAATAAAATGTATTTTATAAAAATACATTGAAAGTAATCATTTTCGTAACAACAATGTAAGAAAACTGTATTTTTTTTTATTTAGAAGTAATTAGTTTTTTGTAAGACGAGATAACAAGATATATTTCTTTTGTATTATTCTGCTATAAGTCGTTATGAATCGTCGTTTAGTACGAAAAAATGAGTTTTTAGAAATTTACATAAATGGTTTTTTAAAATACTTATTTTTTCGACAACCTACTTTAAAATATATTTGTCACGTTAATTATTGTCCAAGTGTTTATTCAATTTTGTATCAAGATTACTTTTGAGTCCGAATATTCAAAAACAATTTTTTTTTTTTATATTTAAATCACTTTAAAAATATTTGAATATCAAATAATATTAACACTTAGGTGAAGGTAATTGCCATACAACACTATATATTAAATGTCTTAGAATTTTATTTTTCCTCTCTTTTAGCAGTAATTTAATCTAAAGTAAATTAATACCTGTTTTTATAACGAGCTATAATTATATACGTAGTTAATAGTTCATAACTGTGAGTTTTATTTAATTTTTAAAATGCACAAAATCGTAAGAAATTACTTTTTTTCTACTTATTTAAATTATACATATACATATATACTTTCAACAGTTATAATATGTAAAGCTTCACAGTTGTTTTAATATTGTAAGACACTAAAAACAAAAAGTATAAGTTTGCTTATTAAAATTCTTATAATAGATATACGTAAATTTTACATTATTTAAATGAACAATCCCCTCATAGTCAAAGATTTTCATAATTTTATAGCTTTAAGTTTGATTTTTTTTTTTTAAAGCGAACACTTTTAACATGTATAACTTGCCACTCTTAATTGGTAACCATGCGCTCTAATGAGTACGTACTCATAACATAACATTTCGGAGCACATTTACCATACTAAAAAAGGTTTTCCAACTCGACATTTTCCATAATTGTAAAGCCAATAGCTTCCCCGTACTGTTGAATATATTTTATTATATTATAATTGTATTTGCTTACGTGTTAAATTTTCTTTCATATTTTCTTTCAAAATACGTATTACCTTTTAAATTTAAACCATACAAGTTTATATTTATTGATATAAATTTAATTATCATTGAGTATCGGGTTATATATAAGTTATTTCAAGCTTGAAATATAATATATATAGATTATCACTACACTTCATAATTTATATCGTATTTCGTTTACTTTATCAAAGCATAAAGAAATTTCTTATAATAATTATGAAATATTAAATTTTTTATACTTAAAACACGCATATTAAGTTTTTAACAAATATCTGAAGGTACACAGTTTTCTTAAAAACGTTTTGTAAGAATCCCTATTTACAATTGAAAAATTAATTCAATATTTTAAAATACCATAATATAAACACTTAACATTGGCTATTTACGTATTAACATCTAAGTTTTAATATTGCATGCAATACAATATTTTATTAGTTGTAATTTTTCAAATTTAACTTTAAATCTGGTGCCATGAGTTAAACATTTTAGTACCTAGCTCGCTATTATAATAGGTAGTAAAAAGGGTTTTAACTTTTAGTTAAAACAATCAATATTTTTATTAAGAGTGACCCATTGTAACAATATACAATGAAACGTTTTAATTATATAATTGAGACAAATTACAATTTATGTTTTAATAAAAAAAAAATGGAAATATATCTAAAATACCTTCAAGCACTACACATTTTGTTTTCTAACAAAATATATATAAAACATAAAAAGTATAAATGCTTGAAAAGTTAGCAGTTTCATTTTTTACGTTTATAATATTATAAATAATAAACAATTTCATTAAAAACCTGTCAAACAACGTATACCTATATCTTATATAAATATATATATAATATAATATATACAATATACACACTGATAGGGTAGCGAGAAAAAGTTAAACCGTGAAGATTAACGTTTCAAAAATAGTCTGATTTTATTCATTATTAGAATCAAAACGAAAATGAGTTATAAAATTCGCGCACATCTTGGCAATCGAAAATTAATCGATAAATCGCCCCACAGCGAACAATGAAATATCTATACACTTTATTGAATTTGTGTGAAATGTCCGCCAAATTACAGACGATAAAGGATAAACTATATAAAACTATATAATATATTGTATACCTACACACAATATACACTTTTATTATTATATACTACCAGGTATATAACGACTTTTGGAATCGATTTTCTGCTCGGTATAAACAATCGCCACAATAATACAATAGATAAATAACTATATCATCGTTATTATTTTTACTATAATATTTGTTCTTATAAAAACGTAATATATTCAGTATACACCCACGATGAATAATACTATCCGATAATAATAACAACAACAACCCAAGGTTGATTCAGTCCGGTTCACCAATGTCTCACGACTAGTAAAGGAGCTTTCCCAAAAAAATCTGCTCCTCGACTGACATAAACAACGCGTGTCCGCGATATATTGTTTGCCGGTGTTGGTGATTGGGAAATGGTCTTTAAATGTTTTTTTTTTTCATAAATTCCAACGGCAGATGTACGATGTGCTCACAGACGTTGTTTTTGTTATTAGCATTTACAAGCAAAATGTCCTTCCCAAATACAGAGTTGGAAGTGACTTTTGTCCAGTTTTATATTATGAGTATAACATAATAGTACAAAGATAGATAATATTTATATAATTTATCTAAATATAAGTGAAATATAACAATAATATAACAATGCTTTATGTTGGACCGTGATCGGGAATAGATTTTAGTGCACCCGCGAAACGCCTTCAATTAAGTTTTGAGTTTATACAATATAGTTATACGAATGGCCTTCATTTACATTATGATATCATTAGAATTATATAAGCCGATCCTTCAATGACTTAATTTTACTTTTAATATCAGTCAATGATTTTAAAAATGTTTATGTTAAAAATATTATCGAATACTTAATTGTTAAGTGACAAAAAATTATGATCGAGTTTTCCCTAGCTTTTTAGCAGTGCTATAGTTATGAAAATCGATGTTATAATTATATTGGACGATACGATTACGATACAATACATGACATATTTGTAAACAATATTATAATATGACGTATGATGTGAAAGGCAGTTCAACTGTATCCGTACAACATCATACTAACTAGTAACTCGTATTGTCTTCAAAAACACCAGAATTCGATTCAAGTAAAAATATAAATAACAAATACTTACAATACCCTCCTAAACAATTTAGTAGGCTATTCGTCAAAATTATTCATCCAATTTCAAATGCTTGTATATTATTAGGTTTTAGGTTTAAAGTAATAATATATGATGTATTAAATAAAAGAATAATACTTAAAGTTTATTTAACATGGTACCTATAAAATAATAGGCTTCCACTGGCTACACATGAACAGTATCTAGTTGAAATTCAAAATAAGTTCATGTATATCCGTAGTAATATCGACTCTGATAATTAGCTCATCTGCAGTGATTTTTAATATCGGTGGTACGTATAGACTGTAGACTATATGGTATCTCTAATATACCTATTCTCAAAATAAGTTGTACCTGACATAGATCTGGTAACCTACCTAGGAATATTCAGGTGTAAAGCATTGGATGATTCATTTCGAACAACCCTGTATGTACTTACTCGAAAGAATCTGAAAACGAACGAGTGTTGACAGGTATTATTTGAAAGCCGAGATCAGCATACAGACCACGATCCTGCAGCTATGACGATCTGTTTACTGGTGTATTGTGTGTAAATAATAATAATAATAATAATAATAATAATAATATAATATACGCTCACCAACATGGTGGTTGTTATATTACATGTGTTTATAACGGATGCATATTGTATTGAAGAACCAAAAACGGAGCTGACCCGATCCCGCCACGAACAATGGTATCCGGTCGTGTTCCATATACCTCGGTGGTAGACGTTCCACACCACCGGATATTAGGCAACGAACTTAGGCTAAAACATTATCGTGTCATGACCCCGCCGCTGCCTCCGCCACCATATCACACGAGTTTGTACCCCTCCCCTGACCAAAATCATTCCTCCACCGGTATTACATATTTTATACCTCTCGTTGTCCGTGGGCTCGACGTGGAATCAGAACCACTTTAATATAAAATATATACATATGATTTGTTTATAATATAAGCAATAATAATTTAAAAATACTGGTTATCATAAAGTCCGGGTTGTTTAATGCCGGTTAAATCCATATATGCATTGTACTTTTTACCTAAACAATCGCTTTTAAAAACTCATTTAAACCAACAACGGTGAAACGAAAAAAACGCAGCTAAAACGTGAATTTGATCATTTTTTTTCAACCCTTATGGCCTTATACTATAGTTACATATATTATATAAAATGTGTGCAAGTTTTTAGTACGATTTCTCTAATTTATAAGTGTAGGTGATTGCGTATTTCCTGGCGTGATATAATAATATGATATGATATTATTGAAAATGCCCCATTAATTTATTTATTTTGTGATAAGTTCAGCAATATCGATATAGTGTTGTCTATAATTTTTTTAGATTACATAACGTCTGTCTGGGATGAAGAAGGTTCATCATATATCATCATGCTATATTATTTATGGAATTTTTTATGGAAATAAAAGTTTTAAATCAAATTAGCAACAGCTAGTAATAATATACCTATACCCTGTGCAATGTGCACGGGGCACCAGCATTTCGACCGACACAAATTATTCATTTTTAAATTAACTAAGGTTTGGATGTATAAAAACTGTTTAAATTTAAACTGGTAATTACAAAAATGTAACTCTCATTATAAATTCAAACTGTTGTTAATAGTATACGTTTCAACACCTAGCAGTAAATAAAAAATACATATATCCATCTGGTGTCGAGAAATTTGAACTTGCATAAGTTAAGCAAAATATACTATAGAAAGAAAATTGAGCGTAACAAAAATTGATCGAATTTGTTGTTGATTGTGATTGATCATTTAGTATAATATAATGAATGAATCTTAGATTCTATTCTAATTCTATTTGTTTGGCATTTATAAGAGTTAGAAAAACAGTTCTATAATTTTTTTTTTCTATTTGTCGATAAATCATATCTAGTGAAAGATAAAATTCTATATTAAGTAACTAACCTAATTCATTGGTACTTACTTAATATATTATTACTCTAAGTGTTATTAGGTATTACACAAATTAAAAGAAACGGTAAGCAATAATATTTATTTCATAATTTCAGATGCGATACATTGTTATTTTATTTTTAACATGGATGGCTGTAATTCTATAGGGGCTAACGCTAACAGTTGGGTAATTTATAGTTTCTATAAATTACCTCGTCTTCCTACTATATTATATTGTTCTTAAATATTTTTATCGTTATAGCAATAACAATATCTTAACGTCCACTCATTCGTTATCTTTCACATTGGTCAGACCTTGAAGATTTTATAAAGCCGCCTTTACTTCTTATTTGAAGATTCAACGAACAGTATTCTATTTTAATAAAGTAAAACAAGTTTTCCTCAATTAATTTTCTTAGTAATATTATGCAAGTTTATAACATCCATAATATTTTTAAACAGCCACACGCATAAATTATTATGATTTAATTAATTTATTCATATCTGAACAAATTGATATCTAAAAAGTTTTTAAGTGTTTAGGTACCTATAATTCATTATTCCCGTTGAACCTGAAACATGCACTTGCCTTAGATTCTGAAGTATTAAACCAGAAATAAATCATATAGCTGATACTAAATACTTAATACGATAATTTATATTATAATTTTAAATTTAGCCAAAAACAATTCTTAGTAAAAATATATCTCTTGATTATAATAATTAAATTATACTATTTAATACTTATTAATACGCATTCATCAGTTTTTAGCAACCATTTTCTGGATGTAGTAAAATATTGGTTCAAAGCATAGGTACTATTAGGATTTTTTTTATTTACAACCAGTGTAAACTTGCTTATTGTTCCGAAAATTCCAAGACTATATTACTAATTGTATAACATAATAAGGTAAACTATTTTATATTACACTATATATTATATATTTATATTATATATACATTTTATATTACACTATATAGAATATTTTTACATATTTTGTAAGTGTTTTAGTTACAAACAATAATTAATTATATAAAAGAACATCAAATATAATAATATTATTAACGATGTATCGAGATGATAGTATTATATATTTTGATCCTGCTTGTTTAATAATTCTATAAACTAAATGAACTTCGCATTTCATCATAATATTATTTAGTATAATATTATGCAAAGTAAAATTCGTTCGATAAATTCGCGTATATTTCTTGTTTTCTTAAAATGTACAATCTCGAAGCTCACTATATTCATTCTTACATGGACATACATGTATACAATATGTAACATACGTGTATTGTATAAATAAACATATAATATGTATTAAATACGATAAATAGGTACATATCTACTCGTACACAGAGTTAGGTACATAATATATGCTGCTTGGCTTCAACAAAAGAGACCCTGAATATAATTTAATTTACTATATATGCATATTATATTTATATGTATGTATATACATGTGGGTGTTTGTGTACGGAATATAAATACTATTTACGGTTTTTTATACGTTTTTTTTCATCCCTTGCATAATATATGCCATTGACATCGACCATGAGTTATAGTTATCACACAATACTTTATATTATAATATGGTTTATAGTAAAATATATTTTTGTTTGTGCTGCAATGTTTACAATATAAGAACATATCGTGACTATTTATTGTTTTAAATTATTAACTTATTCAACTGAATTTCCATTAGAAGTTATACTGTATAGCTCCATATCGATTTGTTGTGGTAACGGCATATCTGGGAATAATATGTAATTATCCTGCTATTTTTGCTTCTTATTCATTGTCGTTTCAAATGTATTTCATCTATATATATTTAATATCGTGGTATTAAAAGAGCAACAATATATTTTTATTTTATTTTACATTTTTTATATTTTAGACGAATATGTATATGTCTTTATCTTAACCAAAATAATATTAGTCAACTAAAGTAAATAAGTATGTAAATTTATAAAAAATAAAAACGGGGAAACATATTATATGTAATACACTACTACATATAATATGTAGCTTCATATTGTTACAGCTAAAACGAAAAAACGTTCATTGCCAACGGACAATGCACATAAAATCATATTGAAATGTGAAACTACTTAGAAGTTAGAAATAACACCACTCTTTCACCAGATTCCCTTTATTTTATAGTATCGTTTATAATTATGTATTACAATTATGAAAAAATAATAATTTTAATACTGAAAATAAATTTATTTAAATTCAGTTTAGAAAATTAATACGGGTACATAATTCTACTTTATTATAACACTTAAGATAATATTTCCATAAAATATTGCATTACCTTTTTATTTAAGTTTAAACTATACAGTATATGCTTTTGAACTTATCATTAGTTTTCGATAAGTTTATAAACTTTCAAAGTATAAATTAAGAACACAATGTAGAATTTTATTGGATCAATCTTTTGTTTTATTTTTCATGAATTTATTTTATTCAACTTTTTTTATTTTTAACAAAAAAATATCTTTTTCAATAACAGTTTATTTATATCAATTAATTATTATGGTATCTTTAAAGGTCCAAGTAAACATTGATTTTCAATTTAGTTGATAAATTATACTCTACATTGCTCAATACCGGTTAAAATTTACTATCCGACTAAAATTTGATCACGATATGATAAAACAACTTTATTATACGTTTAGCTGTTCCAAAACTAAAATATAGATGACTTAAAAAGCGGATGATATTAAAAATCAAAATAATAATATAAGGTGTAGAAAAAAATTGCAAATTTGTAGGTGGCTATGTTTGATTTTAATTTATAAGTACCTAGTTTTAGATAATAAATTCTTCTTGTTTATTGTCGGATGGATTGCTTACACTTATTAAAGAAAAGTATTACACTGCATTGTATTTAAAGTTAAGTAAATTAAGGTTAGCAGTAGTATAGTTCTATATTTTTGTTTATTAAAATATATTAATGTATAATAATACGGTCATACGGGTGATATCGATATGTATATTGTATACCGATCGCTATTTAATTTAAATTACATTATATTATATTTCATATGATGTTTAATTATTGTCTCGTTCGATTTGTTGTTCAAATTAAACCTTTGTACAATTATTATCATGTTTGTTGTTTAATCTAAATAACTGCATCTTTGAAAACAAGAACAAATCGAAATTTAATTGCCACATTTTCTCTATGATGGTTTGTTGAACAGATGATTCAATATAAACTATCTTTAAAGAATATATTTCCTTGTTAGATGTACAACCGTAGATTGTGATATTAGAAATATAAATACCGTAACAATTGCATGATAATATTGGATAACGTATTAATATATTTTAGCATTGTTTTATCTGCGCAGATATACTATACTTATCATTTAAATTAAGTATCTGATTATGGTTTAAACTGAACTGTAGGACCACAGTACATAAATCCACGGAATAAACTTAATAAATATTATTATTTGACTTAATATGTAATACACCTTCAAATTATAGAATACAATTATTATAGTACGTGTAAAACCAAATAAAAAAATAATTATAACTTAGTAACTGCTGCAGGGTTTGTACGTAAGTTTTTGTTGGAACTCAATGTTTTATATAGCAACGGGTGAAAATTATATTTAATTTTTCATCATGGTCTTAATTCTGGAGAAAAAATGTGATGGAAGCAAAATATATGTAATACCTACATAATAATATGTAACTAACTTACCCACCCGGAGATAGTACAGTTTAAAATAACTTCCAGTGCATAGAAGAAAAAATAAACATAAAATTGATCTATAGAAAACTGAAAACATAAATTCAGCAGACTATGTTTTCCTTGTACTGGAAAAATACAACCATCTTATACGCAAGTAGCTGTACATACGAATTCGTAATAAAATTTTAAAACCAGCGGAGTTTGGCCAATTGTAGCATTTATTCAGTGAAACATTTCGTGGTATAAAACATTGAAAACCGACAGAACAATAGACATTCAACGCGCGAAGCAACTGTAATATACAGTGAGACTAGGTCGGCGGCGCTCTGCCAAACTTAAAATAAAAAATCCTCACTACAAACTACAACTACAGTTGATGGCAAAACCAAATTATCAACATCACAATGGCATAAAAAATAAAATATCCTTTTGCCGGATTGCCACGTGTTATTCCACGAAAATACCAAGAAATGAAATAATACATAGATATATTATATAGAAAATACGAACCGAGAAGTCAAAAACGTTCGAACCAGAAATAAAAATTAAATGCCACAAACACACACACACACACAAACACACACACAAACACACACAACCAGTTGGGTGAGCATTTTAAAATATTATGTTCTACATTTTGGCAGTCATGTGATGTCTCGTGCTGAAGACGATCTTTGCTATACACTATTGAACTAAATTATTACCTAGGTATAATACAATAATAATATGCTTTACTTGAATTTCAGTCTCAGCTTTTAATCCTATTTCAAATTTTCAAACGACGTATGCTTTATGCGTTTATACCGTATGAATGTGTTTTAATACATTTCGAATAAATAATATTATATAGTTATCGACAATAGTTTATTATAACTACCGTCTGCTTCTTTTCATCAAAATACGCCATGTTGGTGTAGCAACTAAATTGTATTTATATAATTTATTTTAATTCAATGTTTACAAAACATAAATAATGTATAACACAGATTTCCGAATAAATAAATTTTTTTTAAAACCATGATTTAAATCATACTTACACGTATATTTGTGTTATTATCACTAAAACTCGAATCATTTAATCTGTAAATCAAATTTGTCCAAACAATTTAAGAGTAAAATCATTATTTTCCATTAAGTATAATACCTATTTGTAGAGTTTTCAATTCTTAATAAATGCGCCCGCAGCTAGTCTATAACCTTAGTTATATTAGTTTAAATTAATTTTATGTTTAACGTTTAACATTTCAAAAGCAGATTCCACAGCAGGTCTTAACGTTTATGTCGCGTTTATTCGACTCTGCTGTACGTAGCTTAGTATATATATATATATATATATTAGTCGTCTACAACTTATTGTTTCGTGCTGTTCTTCTGCTGTTGTAATAATAACCGAAACAACAATCCTGTTTCTCGTTCAACCACGAGCAATAAAATAGATACACTTACCTATGTATAGTTCAACCTGTACCAACGACACGCGAAACAATAGAGCTGGTGGGATGCAGACTGAACTCATCCACGTGACCCAGACGCTTTTACGTTATTAAATAGAAAAACAAGACAAAAAAGTCGGTATTTTCCAGTACAAAGGTTCACAAAGACCGCTTTCCATGTCCTCAACCCGACTAAACTCGACTCGACTCGAAATCTAAATACCACGAGAGTGGCCGTCAAGTAGAAACACGTCGCTCGTGGGCTTTATTATAGATATAATATAAATACATTTATATTTACTACTTATTAGTTAGAGTATATTATACCCGATACCCCTCGCCACATTGCAGATATGACAGTCACAGCGGTGTTAAAAATTCATTATCATTACTGCCCCCACAATACTCTACCTGATACTTCTGTGGTTAAAATATTGTTATTTATTTTTTATTATTTCTGGTCGAAAACGAAACCCCATTGACGTCATAAAATATACAAAAATTGCTACCAATTCAATATTTTTTTAACGGGATTAATACACATTAAACATAATAATATATTGTGCGTAAAATAATATATATATTTATTATATATGCACTGTTCGCATCTGATGTAGTCATGTAGAATATCAACTTGCCAAAGTCAATTAACCATCTGAGCATAAAAACATTTTCTAAGCTAATTCTTGTACTTTTAAAAAACAGCGATGTTTTAATACATATACTTAAAATATTTATAACACTATTTGTATACAACAAAAATCTAATTTTATTTTATTTTTTATCGTAACCTTTTGAAAACATACTATTGTAATCAAGCAAAGAGAAGCAGAAAACGTTTCCAAATATTTCAATGTGTCAGAATGAAAAAATCTTTTGTAACAATGTGAAGTGCTATAAGTATTATGCCTTTGTAAATATTATTTTCTTTTTTGAATTATTTCTCTAATATAATATACAGATTATATTCAATAAGTTATTTTGATTATTTTGATGAGACTTTGATGTTATGTAAATAGATGATTGAAATACTAAAATGGAAAATCACTCATTAGTGCTACTCGACAGACTAAATTAGGTAAATTCACCAAACCATATAATAGTACGCAACCATTATTGCATTAAAAAAAAAAAAAACAAAATTTGAGCCTTATAAAATGTGTAGGTAGTAAGTTTTAAATAGATAAGATATGGATATAAGATACATATACATAATAAATACCATATGGTAAAAATAAATTACGTGTTATGTCGATTTATCGGTTTAATTAAGCGTGGGCTACCCACTTTGAAATCAAAGCAGACGTTTTTACTTTTATACAACACCCTATGCTTACAAATTAGCTGTTGTTGGATGACAAACCTGGAGGAAAAGAGTGCTGACGTGTTTGAATTTCAAAACGCATCGACAGCAATCATCCAAACACCTTTTCCTCGCCTATTAGACGACTAAAATACACGTAATCGAATCATCGGAGCCTGTAACGCTGTTACGTCGATCGTCTTCGAAATTGAATTGATTGAATGACTTTGCAGTCGTGTCGTCGTGCAAGATAAATTCTTTCGATTTTTAACGTATTTTTAGCTTCTAAGTAATACAACCCGTAAATCACGAGCAAACCACACCATACATACGAGTGGGGCGTATTTTTTCTCACAGAGTACCTAAATAAAACATAACGTACATTATATAGTGACGTATATATATTATATATATAATAGGTATGGTAGGCGATTTTGAAGGACGTCTACTCACGACCAGCTCGAAAAAATGTTACTATATACGATTGATCAACATATATATTATACATAATATTGTTACTATCGTACGCAGCGTTGTAATGTCCGTCTAAAATACACTTTTCGACGGCTATTAGGCTATATTGTATGATGCTATGCAACCCGAAATAATTTAATTGTCGAAACAAAGTTTTCCCCAAGTAATCCGTTTAAGAACATATATATTATATTCGCCAACTTGGCTCATATAATCGTTAGACGAGAGTCAAGAAGAGAATATAATATCATATATCCACTCACGGATATAGGGACACATACACTTAAGTGTTTAACGTACAGCAGTAGCTATATGTAGCACAAGGCGCCTATAATATACATAAACATAAAAACATAACGCAAGTAAAAGTTTAGTTCCCTTCGTTCGATTCGAACTTAGTTATATAAATTATGTTATATATTAAAGTGCCTAATTAGCTATAGTGGTTGTGGCCTATCAATTTACATAATATTACATGTTGTAATGACCCAAGTCCTAATAATCGACCGCCGATGACGAAATTTTAGGGAACGTCGTCCATATTGTAGGCGATGTACCTCTGACCCATTCTCCTAAGACCTAACCCACTCATTGAACACTTTATAGGCTGGAGCATTGATTGGAATATTATAATGAATGGAAGAGAATTTTTAATATTTGAAAATATTATGTTTCTATACACTAAGATTTTATAAGAAAGGCGACATCAACACAAAAGTGTTTACTTTTGAGAATTTTAATAAATTCAAATATGTATTTCAGATAGGGGTTGCAATGAAGACGAAACAATAATAAGACGTGTTTTATTTCGAACTTAGGCGTTGACAGCTTTTTCTGCAGTAGTTTCAATAATATTATTATTTCATCAAGTCAAGACCAGATAAAAAAAAACATGAAATTCTTAAGTAGGCAAATCTTTCCTGCTCATATCGCTGAGACATTCATAGCAATAAATATTAAATAACTAACTCAACGCGATTTATTTTTGGATGAACTTTATTTGATAATATAATTTCAACGATTAGTTATAAATTATAATCACAATTAAAATACTAACTAAATCAACTGGAAAATAGTGAAAATCACCGATAAAAAAGAAACGAATAGATTTATCGCGACACAACGAGGCTGCAGTATCTGCACTATTGTTGTCCAAAGGCTCAATATAATATCGCCATCCTCTTTTCGATAAGACGTCCGTCGTGTGCTGCTCCGCAGTACAGGCGCACCTTACAGATGTACGCAAATCGCATACGATATAATATATTGTTACGTAATTTATGTGTAAACCACGACGGTGAAACGACATGTCACGTTATAATATATATATTATGGTCTCGGACGTGTAAAATATTGCGTACAATAAGCTGCTGCAGCAGTCACGGCGCGTGCAGATATTATATTGTTATTACCATCGTATCGGATAAAAACATAATAAATAGGATAATATAATAATATTCGACGTCGTGTGTATGACTATACAATAATAATATCATACTCTCCCTCCCTCTAACTCTCTCGCTACCTCTCTTCTATATTTATAGGGTGTTTCGCCAAGCATTCTAACCCACACATTTTTGTTTAATAATATATATTATAGAATAATAAAATTCTGATTTTTGAATTTTTAAACGCTCGCAAAGGCCTTATTATTTTCAAGTTCATAAGGTTTTTTGTATTACCTATATAAAGAGTTTCCTAGGCGATACATACTGCTGTTTTATTTTTTTTTTTGTAATGACAATTCGCCCTTTTCTGCTGTAAATTAGTTTGTGGATCATTTTTAGATTCTGAGTGGAGCGATGAATTTATTGATTTTACAATTATGTGTGTTTTTTATTTTTTTTTAAATTTTCATGTCACCTTCGTACCACCGTAATAATATGTAGGAGTGAACTGAGAAAGGATTTTCCGATAATGCGACGACGTTGACGACGACGATTCTTAAACTGTCGGCGCCCGGAAGACGGTTTAATTCTGATCGATTTACACCGAGTTGACAATATGTAAACGAACGTTTTGCTGTCATGTCGCGAATGCGAAAACCGTGAAATACAATATTTAATTTATTTATATCATTATTAATTGTATTGTTACGTATTAAAATCGGTCGCCAGATTTGGGCCATTCGAGCGTTTTACCCGTCTCATGGTATTAAACATGACAGCTCCAACATTGAAGAGAACTACGTTCAGATAACGTTCGATATTCCAAAATTATTTATAGTTTATACAATTATACTTATATTATAATACATACCTAATAATAATTATTTTTTTTTTGGTTTATTGTAAGTAAGCTTTTGAATTCTAGTAATTTCTAAACATGTTTTTCCTACTTCGAAAAGGTTTGAGCATATTATATCACTCACAGTATATAATGATAATATGTGTTTCATAAAAATAATTTTATTTGCACATAAAAATAATGGTATTTAATACGATTAAATATGAATTAATATTATATTTTTTTTAAATGTCTTCAAGGAGCGGTTAAGTTTTTATAACATTTTTATAAAGCCAAAATTTATGGAGATTAAGATAATTTGTTTCGTGACCTTATAGAATTTAAAACATTCTTTATCAATTTAATTTTTGCGTATTTTTTCAGATTTTCAATTGCTTGATCATATTATTTATATTTTTTTCAATCATTATTATCGTGCAGTTTCAGAGTTTATTTTGTTTCCAATTTGGATTAACAGTCAACATAATATTACTGATAATATCTTTCATATTATATTGAGTACCTACCTATCCCAACGTTTATTAATTTTATCCAAACAGAAAAACATTATCGACTTGATAATTTTAGCACCACAAATGTAAGTTAATTTGATTCATAATTATTATGAATATGTGTGATATTTATTCAGTTGTAATCCGCAGTTTCTGTATCACAGTGTAATGAGTGTGTTTGTTTCAAAATTTCAAAAACTTCAAATTCTAAATCATCGCAACTACCAAATTCGTTATCAGAATTTAAGTAGTTTTATTACCAACGAATCCTATTATGTATTGCACATCGTGTGATAGGTACTTCAGTGACCGACGTATTTCAATAACACATTATAGTTGTGTTAATTAAATTAAACATAATATTAAAAATTACATTGATAAATCGTCTTCATCAAAGTACACCAAACAGCCACTTGTTTAAAAATGCAGAAACAAATTACGTTTTTATGAAGACAAATATTATGACGTGAAAATATCCTATTAAAAAAATGTATAATAATAACATAATATTATTATCTCCAAAGTATTTATAAAATATCCTTAGGTATAAACACGTATCCTATTCCTGATAGACAAAATAATTACGTTCCAGAGATTCACAACAATATAATTTGAGATTTTGTAAACATTTTTAAATTTATTATGCATGATTAAATTTTGAAAATATAATTACCTATGCCTTATCATTTTAAACATCACATGTTTTTTTGGAGATATATAGAGAGTATTATCTTCTATATTGTTTTATTTCAATTCACAGCCCCGATTACAATTATACGCCGTATTATGTAGTCGTATTAGTATAGTAATGGAACTTGCGAGTTGAAGTTACCTTTTTGCCACTTTTTGAACGACAACACACATAATATAATAGCGATAAAGTTGAGTGTGTGTGTGTGTGTGCGCTTGTGCATATTATATGCTTTTATAAAGTTTTTGTCAGTGTGTCGTAGATTGTATATGACCCCATACATGCAATACTGTATAGGTACATGTGAAAAACAAGGCGTTTGTCGGGTAGCGAGTTACCTGCATATAGACTTCAGAGTAGGATAAGCAAGCGTGTGTAATGGGTTTCATCCGGTCGTGCCTTGAAGGTGCAGGACAAAGGTGGAATACCTACGCGTGTGTATGTATATACGCATGGGCATGGAAGGACGGAGACAACGGGAGTAAAAGAATAAAGAGGAGCAGGAGACGTAAGCTGCAAAGTGGAGACGCGACGAGTGTATGGCGGGTGCGGGACAAAAGAGAGAGCAAATTTCTTTTTTCTTTCTTGTTTTTCGTTTCTTATTATCTCGCAGAAACGCACACGCTCAAGTGGGTGATAGTGTATATGTAGATAATATATATATATAAAAATATAAATATAATGGTAGCAGTGGTAATAGCGGTTGTGGTAGTATACTATAGTGTAATACGGCGAGCCGGAGGGTCTGCTCCTGCGTCCTCTCGTGACCGCATATTACGTATATATGTAAGTACACGTTATAGATACACGTATATATGTTGTAAGTATATGTAAGTATTAATGTTTTTATTGGCTGCGCTTTTTGGCCCGGGGCTTCTGAAATTCCATCCTCTTCCTCTTATTTTTCCTCCTTATTTTTATTTTTTATTTTTATATTCAGCCGACACCGTAAACGTCATTATTAGTCTGAAGCTCAAACCAAATACATATATTATATATATATATATAATCGACTACCAAATATTCGTTGAATAACAACAACAACAACAACAACAGCAATAATAATACAAAACGATAATCATACGATACTAAACTGTGAGCCGCTCGCTATCTTGACCTCTGATATCTCAAGGTTTCTGTATGTCAATTTTTTTCGTCAGTCCCGATGATCTAGTATTAGACTTACACGTTTATTTGTTTCGGAATGTAAAATTTCCATAAATTTAGAATTTTTTTACATTTCCATTTATTTATCCAGTGCTTATCAACGCTTAATATGATTCATCAGCTCCAATATTTGACAGATTGTATGAAGGATGGGAACTATATCGATATGGACTTCAAAGCAAGCTAACATAACGCTCAGAAAACGTCATGAGTTCCTGACAAATAAATGTTTCCTGCACTTAATATTGTAATATAATTATGTTGGGTAGTTTTATTAAAAGCACTTTTAATGTTTAATAAAAGCAACAAAAATATAAAAGATTTTGTGCATCCATATAAAATGATTTGAGCCCACAATAAATTAAAAATTTCTCTCAAAAAATGAACATAATTTCTATTTTAAATTGTACACTTATTTTTAACCACCTTATTGGTAACTCAAAGTTTCAGTATCCAGAATTTATTTTTATCTCTTATTGAGACTTTGAGATACCAATCTGGTTCCAACGTATTAATGTTGTATAATGTTGTATAATGTATTATACATTTTACAATAGTTCTTTATAATTTTTTCGCGTGTAACTATATGTTTTTTTCAAAGCACCCACACCACTCGGTAATTCATGAAGTATATACTTAAACGCCACGGAATAATGTTGAACCGTTGTATGTGTACCTAGTCGTTGTTGGTATACGCTAATAAATTACTCAAAAGAACACAAACTAATTATTAAAGGGCCTCACGACTTCTAGATTCTAAGCAACTTCACATGCATTCGGCCGTCGGTCATGTCGTTGTGTTAGTCGTAAATTATCATTAGCGTGCGAGTATAATACGGGTATATAGTAAACTTACGGGTGACGTATTTTACGCACTTGCATGAACATGTCAACAATATATCCTGTGACCGCGAAAAAAACATTATTATTTTCAACCGAACAAACTTGGTTTAAGTTCCGATATAGTACGTCGTCACATTACAAAATGTTTACTCCCATTTTGATCCTGAAATAATAGTCGAATTTGCCATAATATTTTTAAATATGAGGGGCCACGAAGCTGTACCTATACATAATATTTCATGATTATTTTTAGTCGATTAATTAGTATTTTAATTTTACATACTTTTTTAATCCGCATATTTTATGTATTAAAATTCAAGGAAGAAAATCCAAAACGTGACTCGGTACACGTTGCAGAGAGAATTTTTTTCAGAATTTAAAATCTGTAATAATTTAATGCAATGACAGTAAAAGATCCTTAAATATTTAGAACAATAAACACACAGATGATAAACTAAAACTGTGTCCCACGAGGTTTACTAGTTGTACCTATATAATAATATTATACACTATCGATTTGTATGGCACTATATATATGTCGTATGTCATCGTCTTTCTACCACACACTACACGCAAACACAAACTGCCAGTATAACATAGCATTGTGCACGATTCGAGTGTCAATGAGATAACGAGCAATAAGTACACGATTATGATATCGATAATATTATAACTATTTATCACTTTAGGTATAGTAATAGTGTAATACTAGTTGCAGAATTTTTTATTTTAAAATTTAAAACTGGTATAGGAGTTTGACTGAAAATATGATAATCTAGGCTCGTTAAATATTCAGACCATTAAACGCACACAGTAGATAAACTTACAGCATCTCTGTCCCACGCGGTGTCATAGATATATATATAATAATATCAAACACTATCGATTTGTATGTCACTACCTATATTTATGTCGACACGAACTGCCAGCATAACGATATTGATTACATATTATATTATTACCAATCGATTGTCGATAAAACTTCGAACTTATATGTACAACGTTATGATATCAATACTATCATTGATCATTGTAGGTACAGTATACCTAATACATTCCGATTGTCTACCAGTTACCTATTTTTTCGTATATGCTTTTGTTTTTCGATCGTATTTCCTTTAACTTTTTTTTTTGTTTAAAAGAAAATCCAACTGCAGGCTTTGTTGAATCTCAATTTCAGATATAAAGCTATTAATAGTTGGTTTTTTTTTCACGAAGTTGTTATTATTACGTGATGGATTATTTAATTAGGGAAATAAAAAAATAAAGTGTTATTTATTTGAACTGTCATTTAAATGAATCCAACGCAATTTCAGTTTTGGTATTAATATAAACAGCTTCTTAAGCGAGTTTTACTGTATTTCCGTTGTAGTAGTTGGGTGCAGACTACGAATAAATACACGCATTGCCCTACCCTCTTTTAGTTGAAATGTATGAAATTCAGCTTGGTAATTTCTTAATTAGTGATCTAGTGTTCTATAAGCTTCGGGATTTGAGATTTGAACTTTTTAAGTGGTCAACCGTTAATTCACATATAAAGTTATCAACACCAATCAGTTCAATTAAGACTGTACAAATTAAAGGGAAGTCTTTTACGCCTCGTATGAAAATTTGTGGGGGGAGGGGGGTGGTGGTTTACGATAAATGGAAGCTGGATCAGCAATTTACTGCGTTTCTTCTATGATGGTTTCGTTTGGTGTATTGGTTGATTTTAGTAACTCGAATCTATTTAAATAATTATTAAACCATTTTTTACTTACATGTTTATGTATTTTTGGAGATGATAGTTCTGAATTAGACGAGCTATAGAGTGATTACGTATATTCTCATTAGTTACAAGTTTCTGCGGTGACTTAAATTTATTTATATTTGTATTCACCGTCTTGTTTTTATTAATTTAACTATTTTTATTATGAATATTTATACGCGTATTTTAATTGTTTACCTGTGTTGCACGGACTAAGATGTTGAGTTAATTGGAAGAAACGGATTGTCGTAGATTAATCTCGTGGCCAAAGATCACCGTCGCGGCGATGCCTTGTGGTGAGATTAGGTATGTTATGTAACCATACACTACAAGACGTGGGTACTTAGTAAACTTAATTTGCTTTTCACAAAAAAAGTTTGTTTATGCAGCTGGTAGATGCTGGGGTTAATGATTGCTTTAAAAACTGCATCGATTGGTATAAAGTAGAAAAAATTCCGACGGGTTTAAACGAAACTAATTTAAACATAACACGGAGGCAACAAAAACGTGTGCATACAGTTTGGCTGTCCAAGCGTGATTATGTATGGATTTAAAAAACTTTACTGTGTAAAGTTCACTTGTGCGTTGTTACAAGACACTAAAATTTTTTCACGGATTCGTGTTCGAATAATTCACCCGAAACACAAAATGTTACTTGAATAGAAATTAAACAACGCACCACTTTAAAATAAAAAAGTAACAATACACGTCTTATTGTTAGGTATATGTAATTATTTGATGCGAAACAACAATACATAGTTTATTGAAGAACAAATCGTTCAATATTACATAATTTTGTGCAAAACCCGTCTTTGGTCGGACGAATCTTGTGTTTAGTTCAGCGGGGCGTAAAACGACGAAAGTACGAACTAATGGAATTAAGGGCGAAAAACCTACCATTTTTCTTTCAAATTAGAGTTGAACATGAAATATTTAATTTGGTAACGGATTAGAACCGTCACGACAGGGTGGAGTTAACATTTAATATAATAAATTGTTCGGTGTAATATCATATCTAATTATTATTATTATTGTTTTTGTTGTTAGAGAAATGAAAGTACACAATAGTATTGCGTTATGGGCGTTGGTTGCCTTGTATTTTGTCGTTTCATTTATTGTTATATAGCCATTCAGAGAGATTTAATTTTCCAACGTAATTCTATACCGGTTAACGAATGCTTTTATAAATATATATAGTATATACATGTATATGTGTATACATAACATTAAACATATATATTATATATTATATCATATTATATATATTAGTGCAGGCCACTTTGAACAAATACTAATTACAATCATATGTATAGGTACTTTTGAACATAAACATTAAACATGTATTTTTATGTGTTTCAATTATCTCGAAAACTTCTGAAAAATTTGAGTCTAATTTCCTAAATCGTTACTCGTAAAAACCAATGGCTGGCCCGCTTCGCTCGGAAACTGTATATACACGGTACGATGAAAAAATTGACTGCGGGTAACTAATATATTATACATTATGCATAAACATATTTATGTCAAAAAAAAAAATTGTAATTAATAATGTTTCTCTCGTCCGTCCGAATTGTTTAAACAGGATATTATATGTTCTATTTAATAATAGCAGGTATATTATATACGGAATGATCCGCATTTAATATAAGACACTCGTTATTTCAGAAAACACTAACGTTTTTGAACATATTTTTCTTTTAAATAACATTGTTCAGTATATACAGTAACAACATTATTCTAAAAAATGTATTTTTACTAATTTTGAAGTTTTTATTCTTTTGAGTGCAATATACATTTTTAATTTCATATCCCAATGCTGACTTTTATTAGCAGAATATTTCGATTTATAAAAATCAAATTTTGAATAAGTAGTTCATTAATAATTATTAGTTAAAAGTATTGAAAGTTTAGATGAGTGGAGTAGAAGACAAACATTTTTCGGGATACCAGGGGTATCATTTTACTCCACTCGCCTCTAAACTGAAATTACCTATAACTAAAATAACTTATTGGTTATTTTATAGTGACGTTATACAGTGTTATACTTGTCCAGAATTCGATATTAATCATAAATCGAAGTAGGTACTCCGAAAAATATTCTGCTTCGGAATAAGTAATAACAAATGCATGTTGTCATTAAAAAAGTTAAAATATGATAGCGATAAAATAGTAAAACTATAACTTTTTAGAAAAATTTTGTTTTTTGCAGACTTAAAATTATGTAAAAATATATTTTTTGAAAATTAAGTTAATAGATAAGTTTTTTTTTTACTATTGCTTAAAATATAACTGTGTCGAACTACATACCGACACTTAATGGTGTAATTGTGTATTACAATATTGTCAAGTTAATCTTTGTTTAACCACGTATAACTATTATAATATTATTAGTAGTGCCTCTTCAGTTCATCGCGTTGCTTGGCGGTGCGTATTATAATATTAGGTTCCAACTAAATCAAAGTTTACCTACCTATATATATTATATATATATTATATTGTTAAGCCACCGTAATATGGATAACGTATATAAACATAATATTATTAGAAGACTACCAGACTTTCGGTCCACATACATAATATTATAGCTTCTAAGTATTAATAGTGGTGATTCGGAAGTAACCAGTTGACGACATAATAATTAATTCGTGTATTATATCGGGTAACCACTTTGTTTGAACTACCGCATTCCTTGATACCGCTCGCCCGCCAGCCATAATAATATATTATAATCCTCTAACCGGCAATACCCGCTACTACCTATGCAGACTTAACATTACTATTTGAATACTTCGTTAATAATAATAATGTGATTTGAATTTCAAAACGTTTTCATAAATCAATCGAGGTAAATTAATACTTATTAATTTTTTCCGTGATTAAGCAAGCTGACTCAGAAATAACCAATAGGTATTTGACAAAAATAAATAAGAACATAAGTAATATAAGGATTGAAATCAAAATACCGCAGATTTTCTAGAAAAAAATCGGAAAATAACAGTTTTTTTCCACAGATCCCTAGAAATCATGAAAAAATTGGTAAGTATTAAAATAATAAATTTACGAAAAAACCTTAAGGTATTCTGAAAATTAAATTTGTTTTAGGTACACTTAAAATAATCTATAGAGAAAAAGATCACAGTTTAGAAACCTTTTTTTAAATGAAAACAGTTTTTACCTCTTAGCAAAATATAACTAAGCGAAATGCTATAAATTTGGGTACATTGAACATTTTCGTCAACACGATGCACGAATTAACTTTTTAAAAAATTGTTTAAGCTCCAAAATTAATGCTAAGCTTTGTATTCTGATAGCACATTCGCACCATCGTACTTACTTTTCAGCATAAAAATACCCAAGCTAGAAAAAAATTCTAAAAAAGAAGTGTGTGCAGTTGTATTATCGAGACGATTAGTTATTTACATCATTCTATTAATACGAATATTTGATCTATAAATAAAGTTACCTATTATGCACATAATAATCTGTAAGTAAGATCTTGAACTTTTACAGAAAATAAACCACGTGGAAACGTTAGATAATTGTCATTGGAACGCAGTTATGATTGTTATGTTTTTACTTGTAGATAAATATAAAAAAGTATCTAGGTACGTAACAAAACATCATTGGTGGATGACGGTTTTCTATATTTCCATTACTTTTTCGATTCTTCAGGAAAAGAAAATATTTTTTCCAAAAACTAGTTTTTCTGAAATTGTTCCAAGTTTTTCCGCTAGAAAACATTTTTTTTTCTTATTATCCCTTACCAGGAATACGCATCCGACAAAATTCAATAAAGTTTATTGCTTGGTATTGGAAGGGTACAAATGTTATGAAGGTATGTTATAAAACTATAACGCTACAGTATAAAAATACGAGTACAAGGAATACTATGGTATCATTGTTGTCGTAGGCATTAAAATAATAATAACGGATAAATGAACAATAAGTAGTAATTATGATTCATGATAAACCTAATATTGTTTTTTAAAAACTACTTAAATAGTTTTTTGTTACAAATTTCTTGTATTTTTGACAGTACAAATTTATCAATAATTGTCTTTATACGGTATTGAACCACCGAGATAATTTGTATCGAACCTATCTAATACCTTGCAAATGCACGAGTGATGTAGTTTAAAAACTGTGGTTTTATGAATCACTCCGTATGACAATTTTATACATTATAGATAATTATATAATATGATTCATGATAAAAATAATAACATGTTCCATGTTCTGCGTTTCGGAAATATTGAAGTCCGTAAACTCGAAGCATGTGAGTGTATGCTCTTTGTTGATTTAATGCGGCAGTTGTTTACCTGTTTTATTGGATTTATTTTATTTATGTAAAAAGCAATTCAATACAGTGTGGTTCCTAAACGCACGTACGAGATAATACCCAAGAAACCTCTTATTCAAATAATATGAGCACATATTTCACGTATTGACGGCGGCGAAAAATTCTACCTATACATTTATTATTTGATCTACGTCTAAGGCATATCATTTTTATACAGGACGATCCACCTGAAAGTATGCGCAACCACTTTTTTCATCAATAACATAATAATTATTCAAAATCTGTTTTTTGGATTTGTTACTAAAGGTTTTTTAGGTAGATCATATTATTTTCAGATTCTTTATTTATTTGTGCTACACTTGGAGTGTCCTGTGGAGATACAAACTGCTTCTGTTTTTAAAATGTGAACCCTCTTAAATTTATTTTAGTTATTTAACAGATATTTTTCTGAAAATTTTGTCGTATTGAATAAAAAATTCAAATAACGAGTAATTATTGAGTTGTTTAATAAGCATAATAGGTTGATAATATAGAATTTGAAAGATATTATGTAGTGGCTATGTGGTGATTGGTGGTGTAAACATTTTAATAATTTATGTTAATCTATCATTATTTCTTATTTTCAAAAATGGTCCAATTATAATAATAAGTTCTATAATAGATCCAATATCAAATATATTTTATGTTTTAATTAATCCATTTTTAAGACTATTATTCTTAGTATAAGTATTTTGACAACTGAGAAACTACTCTTTCAATATTGTAATAAGGTTCATTAACGTAAAAAAATCGTCAGTAAAGGATTTTCATTTGTAAAACATACTTTAGGATCGCTATAAGACACTAGGACATTATCTTTTAGCAGTATAAAAATCTCAAAAATTTGAAAATGTTATCTTTAATTATAATATTTACAAATTACAAAAATTATGATTTGAATAAATTCATTAATAAAGAAAAATGCTAATGACCATGCTTGGTGAATCACCCTGTATATAATAATAATTAGCTACATGTGATATATTATGTATAATCGGTAGTTGGCGGTAATAATTGAGAAACTCGCGTTGGTTCATTATTGTTTTAACATTTTGTTTATTCCATGCCAAAATAATCCGAAAAGAAAATAACATTACGTTTTAATACATTAATACTATCGAGAAATCGTATTTCGCAGAGGAATTATTATTTTATAACATTATTACGTTAGTACGTCGAATACTATCATTAGTTATTTTTTTTTTTACGAACATATTTCTCTGACTGCGTTACAATACAACAAAATTGAATTTGCTCTTCGACGAGACTCATGTTTACATAATATTATATATTATATCGTTAGGTATTATTAAATCAATATCGTTAAATAGGTACATCGAATTTATTTTTACTAAAATATTTTCACTGCTATGCTATGCGGCATTTGGTTTTAGAAGTTCCTTGAAATGAAATCAATTAAACCCTTTATGCATTCCTATCGGTTTATATGTTATAGGTATGCGAGGTCGGACGGATCTGGACATTTTACCTTGGCCATTACGGCGTAGGTTCGTTTTTGGCGTGGGTCCATTTCGGCGCAGTCACTTTAGATTTTTTCATAAAATGATTTTAATCGCGTTCAGCCAATGAAATGTTAGTTGTATTGTATCTAAATCATTTATCAGTTTTTTATCTCACTCTCGTCAGTTACAAGCAGGTATACTGTATATAAACTTGTAAACATGGAATTGAGATTATATCATCGTAGAACGTAATCTACATTACGGTCTAGGTTAATATAGATAATATAGGTATATAGTTAACCCACACGCTGTACCGATTAAACTATCATTGAGTAATTTAAGATATCTAACTAGTCAGTAGTTAGTAGTCTCCATGGCACAAGCAATTGAAACATTATTTTACATGATAGGTATACATTGTATATTTTTGATGCATTTAATGCAAATAAATTAAAAAAGTTTTGGTGATTTCGTTACAAAAATTCGTATAAGGTGAACTTTCATACAACAGTTGAAACTTTGGGGGAATTTAATATTTCATTAATTTTACTATCAGTAGGTGTATTGTGTATTCAATATATTAATTATAGTTTTAGTTTATTATAATAAAGAAATCGAACAAAAAATCATGCAGAAGCTGCAAATCGTCGGCTTAATCTTCAAATGACTTTTGATCACCGGACACTGTGGGCATTTATATCAGGTTTAAGGAGATACAAAGTGGCCGAGACACCTTCTTTCACCAATTAGAAACAAGCGAAAGTCCACCAAAAAAGAAAAAAATACATCGACGTTGATAAACGTATTTAAAAATTAATCAGCGATTATGATAATCGTAATATTATGAGTTTTTTTAACAGGAATAGTCCATAATTTAAGAATGATGAACTAAATATTTGTATTTATAATTTTAATAGCATTCTCTTTATTTTAATTAAATTTGTATTAGACCATTATTATATACAGTTTTTTATACAAAAATAAACTTTCTTGAAATTTTATATATTTAACTATTAACTATAAGTTACCTAATTAAAATATCATATTTTTGTCTATTTCTTTGTAATATTATAAGTTTTTTAAGAGGAATAGCACATATTTTGAACTGAATATTTTAATTTATACTTTTAATAGCATTTTCCTTATTTTAATTAAATTTAATTTTAAGTATAAGTTAGCTAATTATGGAATTATAAAAAACTATTCAATTACCTACTCATCATGATACAATTTGACAAAGTTAGTTGTTATTAATTAAATTATATATTTATAGTGACACACCCATATTACATATATTATAATATATACAAAATAAAAAGTTTTTTTTGCAAAAATAAAATTTCTTAAAATGGCCCTACGCAGAAATGCCACGCCGAAATGACCTAGACCGGTAGTCAAACATCGATAAACCACGCTCATATAACCACGCATTTAATACAGCTGCAGTAGTTCCAAGTGCACCTAAACCCACGACTTTACATGTTATTTAGATTCCATGTTTCGACGTACACAACAGTAGTGAGTATAGAATGCGTTAACATGTTTTTACTCCTACACGGTAGCCTGAATTCAATTGAAAAACGAATAATACACATGGTTCGTCTCACGAAATCAATTTTACTTTATTATTATGCAGTGCTGTTCCAGTGTGTGATTTCTCATAACAATAATATGTACCTATAGCACTACAAAAAAAGAAAAATGCTGTAGCAGATGTAAACACTATACATTATTTTATAACTTTATAAGTTTACAACTTGATTTGCTTTTAGATATTTATTTGAGAGTTTGCAATTACAAATTTACACCAAAATAAGAGTATGGAATTCACTATCGTAGGGAGGTAGTCAAAAATAATGTTTGTTCCTTTGTTCCTAGCACCAAATTGAGTATCTGTATATTCGATTATTCGTCGACTTTTTGACTGGCAATTATATTATTATTGTTTATAATATTAAGATTTTTTTTGTACCACAAGGGTACTACACAGGTACTTATAAATGTATTATAGCCAGGTACAAAAAGCTATGTAAGCTGTTGTGTGGGAGAGTAAAATCAGAATCGTGATTAATATATAATCGAATGATGGTTCTACCCATTTTATAAATTAAAACTAAGCCAAAGTAATTATGTTTAATATTATGGACACTCTTTAACAAAATATAAATTATATACAACAATTTAAAGCGATTGTATTATTACAATATAACTATTACGATAATGTAGCTTTTAAATCATCATTATTAGAATAATGAACTTTGCCAATTATTTTGTAGTTAAAAAGTTCAATTTCATAATTAAGATTTTCACTTCCAAAATAGCGACAGTAATAATTACTTGTTTTCATTCTAAACGTTTTAAAAATTTGATAAAATACCGCGGCCACATTTTCAATTTGTAAATAAATCATTTTTATTAATTATAACAATATACATGTGACAAAATGACTATGAACTTAATAGCAAAATAGTTAGTAAATATTGTAAATTATTATAACACGTCAGGGTAACTATCTTGATCAATAACAAAATATGATAAACAAAGGATAAACATAGGGTGAACACTAAATGAATATAGGATAAACGAAGATTTTCCATCAACCAAATTGTAACAATGCTCGTCATCTCAAAGACTCAGACAAGCTCATATTATCATTTCTGTACATTCGGGTGGTACACTGCACAGCAGCATAACTGCCTACCGACCTTAATGAGTCTCTTTCCAAAAGCCGATAGTAGCTGCCTACGTCGTCAAACACGTTCAGCTATAACAACTTCTGGCCGGTCAGCGTCAATATTTTCATCGATCACAAAATCATTGATTCGCTTTCCAATAATTGTCCACGGAAAAATCACAGGCAAGGCTGCAAGTTTGATTTTCAACGTGTCATGTGTGTAAAGCCACAGACACCTGTTTGAGATTTGGTACGATTTTTATGCCCAATTGCCGGAAACCTGTTGTACTACCCTTCGGTATCGCGATATTTCCATGAGAATTCTTGTCGATTACATCAATGTTGATGCGCCGTGGAAAATGCATTGGCAGGATAAAATTCAATGATCTGCGAATGGCCGCCACACGTAAATCTTTGGCTAATAAGTCTGATAACCCGAGTATAGCAAAATTCACGTAATTATTACGTCGTTTTGCTACCAGCTGCAGGACGGGTTCTATTTGGTATTACGATTTCAGTCTGCTAATCCATAGACAACTGTTGTAGTCCTTGCGCGTTTCCACCACTTAATTGCCGGAAGTCTGTTTTATTACCTTCCACCACACTCATTTTTCTTGAAGCCATGTTCGGTTTTCTGGGCATAGCCACCGATTGTAAGACACTGCCCAACGTTTCTAAGAATTCCAGTCGAGCCGATGTTAACTGAAAAGAGACCTTGTAACTCTTCATCAATTTCAATCCAATTTTGTCAAATTTCCGGCGGGTTATTCGGAGGGAGTACATTCAATTTCATACAATTTTCCTCTCCGTTGGAAGTCTTGTCGTACAATCCCAAAGTCGTAGAAATGTTGTTCTGTTGACAATCTATTCTTATACTGCAATTAGTCAACCTTACACAAGAACAAGAGTAAATCAGAAAATTGAATGATGATTTATTGAAAGTCAAACTGTTTAAATGTTTAGCAAGTCCTATGCTAAATATAACATGTAATCGAATTAAAAATTACAGTCTTGGGACGGTAGACAGAAGTGAAAACTTCTACTAATAACTTTTTGCAAAACTTTTCCACTCCCTGGTACAGTATATTAATTATATGTCAAGGGCCTATCCCGTTTATTATTATAATTAAATAAATAAATGATTTATAAGACACGATTTAAGATAGTATGGTTGTCCATTGCGTAGTGATCAGAAAGCCAGTACAGTGAATCTTACTTTTTGTTATTATAGCAGCGCTCCATGTGAGCAAAATAGTGTCATGAAGCAACTTCACAGTTCACATTGCTCCGTGATTAGTGAACCGTGATTTCCGGATAAAAAATTATCCGTGATTTCTCAAAATTATATATTTTTTCATTTTTGTGGTGGTCTGGTGAAGTTGTGAACATAATGGTAAGTGGTAACTATTTTCTTTTTATCATAATGATACACACACACACACACACACATATATATAATGTATGTACTATAAAGATGCATTGGATTGAAAGCGTTACATTTGTCAGTGTCACTGATATTTTATCACGTTTACCGCATGATTCAATCGCAGAGCGGAGCCTCCCAAAAGAAGTTTTCACTTCGACAATGATAAGGTTAGGTTTTTATTTGTAAAATATATCTCGGTTATAATGACCTTAAATTCAAATGTGTTTCATTTTTATGTCTATAGATAGTTGTACAGAAATTCATTTGAATAGTTAATCCATTTGGTGCGTGCACATGCTTATTACAACTAGGTTTTTTAAACTTTTTTTTACATAAACTTACCTCTCTCACCAGATAAGAATAATATTACAATTTTAGTCATATTTGTAATGGTCGTGAACAGAAATGTTCAGTTATTTTAAACTCTGTAAACCTGAAATCATTATAATAAAATTTAAATAGTTATTAAAAAAACGCATAAATCAACCAGAAATAAAATAAAATATTAGGCGATCCGAATCCCTAATTTCATAGTATATAATTTTAATGTGAGGTGTATTTTTATAATGTATTTTTAAGGTGTATTCGATTATATAGCTTATATTATAAATTATAATAATTACTATTGACTTGCACGAAATTTTGTTTTGAATTTGATAAAATATGCTTTCTGTATCTAAACTATCTGAATGTAATAACTAATACTAATCATAGTCGAAGTATTCATGCGCACACCAAAATAATTAAACGTTTGAAACTAAACCAAAACGTGTATTGTGGTACCTACTTCGTTCTGTCGTGGAAACGCAAACTACATTTCAATCTTAGCTTATTTCGTGGAAGATTTATGGATATCCTGAATTGAGATTTTCAACACTATCAGCTACAAATACTATTAATAATAACAGTTTTAATTTCTTGGGCATTTTAAACCTCTAAAACCCCCTCAATATCAACCACTTGGACGAGCTGAATTATTAGTGGTACATGATGTAAGAAGAACAGAACAGTATAATATAGTGTATTATACCTATTTATGACGTTGGGGGCGAACGACGTAGAAGACAACAGCACTACAGGGGGTTAGGAAGGGGAGTAGAGATTCACGGACATTAAAAAAAAAAAAAAAAACCTTTACAGAAGAACGCACAACCGCGAAGAAGGCTTTTATTCCCGCTAATTTCTCGAGAGGAAAATTTAATTAATATACGCGCGTTCACACGTGCAGTGGTGGTGGCTCCGGCGGTTGTATTTCGAAAAAAACGTTTCTACGATGGGCTCGTTGCAGACTGCTGCAGTGCAGAACACTGTATTATAATTATTATTACATAGCTCTGCGATCAAGTGCAGCTCTCGAAAAGACGCTCGTCGACAGTGCGGTGACGAAGGGACGAAAAAGATTTCTTAGAGATAACATCAGCTCTGTGGTGTGCATATTTAAACCGTGCTGGTTTGTCGTTTTAAATAGAGATAATTATCATTTTTTTTTCTACTCGAAATAAAAAAAAAAATAGACGGGGAAAATAACAAACAGACTCGAGCGTGCGATATCTCGTCATGCTGCAGATGCAGACGAGATGAAAGGAAATATTAATTGGTTCAACGCCGAGTCAGTTTCACTATAATATTAGTATGTCGTACCTATTAATTATATTTATTGTATATTTGATAAAGGTTGTCACGTTAAATAGGTATCAAAATTCAAATATATAACCTTCGACGCTAACGGCAAATCACAACTCTATAACAATAGCAGTACAATAATAATTACGAAGGGTGGGTGTAAATGCACTTTTCATTGTTTTCCAAAGCTAGCAATGTGACACTCACGCTCGTTTCATATAATATACCTACGTTTCAATATTTCGTGTATTTTTTAATTAGAATACCAAATTTTTATTTTGCGTTTTTTAACAAATTTAAATTTGTATGTATTTTTTAGAGCGTTTTAGAGCTTTTAGGGCAATTAACGCAAAAATCGGGTGATTTTAAGATTTATCCTCAGTAACTTGGACAAAACTAACGTAATTTGTGGTTATAAGGACTTTACCTGTTCGAATATTAATTGTAATATTTTAATCGAATCCGCACAACGTAGAGATTGTGAGTGACGACGAAAAACTAAAGGATAATATTAATCTTATTTCAGATTAAACATCCACGTAGTAGACTTAGAATCATGCAGTCCAGCGACTAAACTTTTTTTTTCAACCCAACTGTCAAATCAGAAATCGCGAACTTGTACCTATAAATATTGCGTGTGTCATCCATTCATACATACACTCGTAGGTACTATACATATACGTTAAGTCATGGTGTAAATTTGTGTTACAGTTCGCAACACGTATAGCACAACAATATTAAATATGTAAATCCTCATTTTGTCGTCCGACTTACGTTGTCGTTTTCGTTTACCGTATATAGACGTGCACCGACAGAATAATCTAAACAAATTATTATATGCTTTACATAATGTGTTTTTGACCTGCACCGAACTAGTACCGTTGTTGTAGTTTTCGTACATACATATATTATTTATTATTCCGCTATTATTATTATTATAATTATTATTTTAATTATTATTTTATGTAAACGAAATAAAATCCTCGTCCCTTATTATTATAATACAAGTTATCATAATATTATAGCATTTAGATGCAGTGATAACTACTGTTTATTTGTAAACTCGCTTATTATTAATTTAATTTTTCACACAATGTCCGTGATAAATGACACTCGGCAAACTAATTTACATAACATAGATAAAAACGCGTTAAAGAGAATGGTGTTTTGAAAAATTAGTATAATAATAATACTATTTTTTTCGTAATAAATGAAGTAAAATAAACGATAATTACTTAATATTATATTATCATAATGAGTTTGCGGTTCAAAAATAATCTCATATAAAAAAAAACAATAATCGCGATACACAGTTATAGTGGTATGGAAATATCAATTTATTGACATTAGGTATATGGGATTGTACCGGGCGCACATACCTCCACATAACCCGAGGTTATTACTAATGCCTTTTAAAATTAACCGTTTACAATCTCGTAAAAATATAAGACTATTATAATACGACCAACTACGATGATCCTGAGGGGAACAAAACGGAGAGAGATTATATTATTGTTATTATTTCTTGAAAAATGAAAAAAGTGCTTATAAAGGTTCACTAAAAAACTAATTTTAAATTACACAAACGTTTTAAACGAAACACTTGAAAGGGGAATCGTGGTATCTCGTGGTACGTATAAACAAATGATAAAAAAAATCGTCATAATAATAATGAGGTATAATACAGCTAGGTACTTATACATTGTTCTACAATACTTTATCTTGTATTTTTATAATTCAATGAAACATATTTAATTAAAAGCCATACAACCACTTATCACGTACCCACTGTTGCGTTATGTATTAAACTGAAATGCCTAACGTTTGCTAAATACTCAAATTGTATTTTCTTAGTGCATCAAATGCCACTGTAACGTTCAGTATTTAATAAAAACATTGTTAATCAATTTTGCTTCCGTTTCCTTTGCAGTAACTTAAATCTGTGCTTACGACAATATAATGATAACCAATTTTTGATTAAATTACATATCTTGAGTTGTTATCATAGTTAAATAGCTTCTTTCAATATATTTGTAAAAATAACTTTTCTGCTAAAATATCCATAATATGCTGGATGACTGGACATAATATATATTATATAATATTATATTACAGCCAATTCATAAAGACCTATTTAAAAATAGAGAAAAACACTGTATAGTACAAAACTTTTTTATTATGAAAAATCTAAAATGATTTGTAAATTGTTGTATTATTTTTATAGTCTTTTAAGTTTTAGGAAGTTGAGTTTTATAAATCAAATAGTAACCTAACTTTTTGCAAACATAACATAAAGATATTTTTAATACCTTGGTTGGATTTAGATAGAAAACCACAATTCAATAAAAAGCGCAGAGCAAAGTAAATGCTTATAACTTATATTAATGAACTACTTGTCGAAAAAATTTATTTTTAATATGTAATTATATTACCTATATCATATTTATATTTGTTTAATGAAATGGCTGTAATATGCATTTTGAATCACGTGTACCTATATTATTGTAAAATCAAGCAATTTTATTAATTATTATATATTGAATTAGATTTTTTAATACCGTTTCCAAAACATTTAATCTACTGTTGTATTATTGTAATATGGACGGTTGATTGTTAGTTAAAAAAAAAACAAATTAACCATCAATTAGGTACCTGTTGCCGTGTCGATCTCTATATTGTATACACGGAGTTTAAATCTCGATTTCGTTTAAAGTACATTTTTATCATGTCGGATTGATAAAATAAATATTTGTATCACATAATATGGTGACGTGCATGTTTGTGGAAGACTAATAATAATAATATTCAGAATTCTCTAGTCGAAAAGATAAAAATCACAAACCAAAATTAGAATTTTGCAGTTACGTCACGCTATAACATTTCACTGTTTCAATACTTTATACAGAACTGCATTTTATTATTATAACAGCCGATTACTATATTATTCTGCATCTTGGACAGTTGCATTATCTGTCGAATTCAAACCGTTCACGAAGATAAACTCGTCCGTATCATCCTATCATCGTACCTTACCTATACAACATGTATATTAAAATTTATATTAACATAGAGATTTTACTGCATTCACATAATATTATTATTATAATGCAGAGCGTATAATTATGGTATTAAATATTAGTTTTATTTAAAAAAATAAAAGTAGTTATTCAATTTTTATTTATAATTGCTACTTCCTTGGTAGATATCCTGCATAATCTGTATAATATGTTTATCGCATACAGCACACGTATTAATGTTTCTGTAGCAACTATTTTTTTATTTAATCTGTCGTTTTATTTAACATTAATGTGTTTGTGTTCAATCTAGCGCACGGTTGTATTTCGTGCATTTTGTAACTTCGATTTTTATACAACATAAAATATGTATTACGATTGGTTTTAAATACTATTAATGAAAAATAAGTTATCGATAGTTAAAAATAAAAGTGAATTATTTATAATATAATATTATGTAATTTAAGTAAAACTACAAAATATAATATATTATACACAATTTTCATTTTCATTTCTATAATATCTTACATAGTTTATGCATTTATATTTATGTAGTTTTTTATTATACCCAAACAATAAACTATATAAATAAAAAATGTACTATTTTATTATGTATTCAAGTTGTATATGAATTATTGGGTAGTTATTAGTTAAATTACATAATATATGCATAATATTTCAAATTTTAATTTATTATTGTACGTATTATAAATGGACCAGAATTAACCAATAACAGTTTTTTTGTTTTTAAAATGAGTTTACCTTGCATTTTAAGCACTCGTCTCCGACTATTTTTATTCTCATTATATCTACAAATTAATTTTTCATTACTTAAGTGCATCTTTTTTTGTGAAAAATAATACAATTTGTGAAATAAATGATAATATGATTATATTATGTTGTGTATAATATTATATAAATTGGTTATTCCAATAACAGTTTTATTTTTTTACCTCGATGATATAGTCCGTAAATTTATAATTTATTTAAATATATGTATTGCAGTTTTTTAATACTTAACATAATGGGTTTTTAACATTATAATTTTAGTATTAAATTGATATGTCGTATGAGCCCAATATTATAGTGCGTTTAAATTATCCCGTCCATTTGACACGACATCACCATAGTATTATTATGGAGTGGTGCACAGGATGTGCGTGTTATTCCGCGTCGTCATCGTGGCCAAAACATAGTATAATATTATGAAAGCGTCCGATTCGCCCATCACTCTGTATACGTCCATCGCGTTTTGAAACCCACCTTTGCTCCAGGGTGTATAATAATAATATATAGGCTGAGAGCACAGGCTACCTCCTCCCACTACTTCGCCATTGACCCCTGGGAGGCTCCGCCGCACACCTACGATATTTGCAATAACGCCGGATAAAACACGCGGTAATCCTAAAACGATCGTGCGCGCAGACATAATATTATTATTACACATGAATATGCATGAACGACAGCGGCCGCGGTTTAAAAGGTGATTCCGTTCGCACGCACGGCGGCGGAGGTGGGGTGGGGCCGTTATAAAAGCCACGAGTGGAACGTTTTAGGTTAGTTTTTCCGGTGACGGGGAAAGTGGAGTGAGGTTCAGGGGGGGAGGCAGGGTGTGACTTTGTGGAAAGCTATATCAGTGAATCGGAAACCCGTCCCTGCAGTGTATACATCCTCTGCGCGTATATGCATGAGCGGCGCGTGTGGCCAAAATCCCACTCACTCCCCCCCCCCACCACTATCCCGCCTAACCCGTACTCGAGCCAATCGTTCCCCCAACACTTATCGGTGATTCTTCTTCAAAGTGCAGAGTGCTCAAGACACGCGACGAAGATCCGTTGACATACACATTAACCCTGCTGCCAAACCCGTATCAGCCGCATAAAATGTCACTCGACTCCCATGTATATATAATATATATAAATATATATATATATATATATAAGTGCGTATGTGGAAATATATATATATATAAGTGTATGTGTTAAAGGACAGAGTTTGTTTACATAATAATAATATACTATTATTACATAATGCACATCCTCCTTCGCGCCACCGAATACCACCACCTGAATAAGACTAAAATATATAGGTGCGATGGCTGCACCCGCTCACTCGACATTTGCCGCTCGCACAGACGCACGTCTTATAATATAATATTATATTGGTATGACAATAAGGTGTTAAATATGGTAACAATAAGTGACAAATCCAACCTAACCCCGTCAACCCTGATTAAGCTTTGTATGTTAACCAAACATAACTAACCTACCGCGAAAACTGGTGGCTTTTTTTTATCATTCATCCTACATAGCCGATTTGTGTTCGACTAGTGCAGGTATGGAGAACGGCTGACATGCATAAATACCGTAACACCGCACATAGTCTGATGTAAACATTGTTTTTCAATCGTGTATGAATCGTTTTGAGCGTGTGAGTGCGTATTTTTTAACGCCGCCAAGTTGTTGTTTTAAAAGAGTAGAAATACACCACTGTCCTCCCTGTCCTCGTGGCCATTTCACCCGACCACTACCACACAGTAATCGTATTCATTTTTCTCTCCTCCCGCGTCGAAAACATTGTACTTTACACAGTTACACGATTTTTTTTTTTCCCGGCAGCTCGTTTATTGTAATACACAAAAGATTGACTGAACAAAACTTGTAAAAACAACATAAATCGTAATCTTTTATTTTACTCGTTCTATTTGTTTTGTTGTTTTGTTGTTTTTTTTTTCATTTTTAGTTTACCTATATATATTATATTCATATTTTTCTGTTTCGTACACGCTGAAGGCTAATTTTCATTCCATACCACTGTACCAGACTGCAGCCGTTATTATTATTATGTTATGATAACATTTCGTTTCGCAATTTATGCTTATAAAGACTGTGCAGTGTTTATTATACATATATAGTTTGTCATATCTGGATTATTCCTTTCCTGTGTATATATTTATAATACTATAATATTACTCTTTGATATAATTTTTTTTTTCTGTTGGATGAATAATTCCTCGCTTCTTCGTGTTTTGTTCGTATTTAATTTAAATGTTCTTTGAGCATTATCGTTATTATTATTATTATTATTATATTATTATTTCAACTCAAAATACGGTAAATACATTTGAGCAGGTAAGTCTGTTCCAAATTTCTTGATGGATCATCAATTTAATATTGTTTTTATTATATTAAATACTAAAATATTATGCAAGATTAATAAACGTCCCCATATTTTATAAAAAGTATAGATATATAAATTATGTAGTATATATTATTTACTTCGTTATAACATGCAATTTATTCAAGTTTGTGAATAAAAATAGTAATAACAATAACAAATTAACATTATATATTTTAAACGTTGGTAATTTATTCGTACTAGGTACCTATGTGTTTAATCTTCGTTTGAAACACTTGTGGTAGACTAAAACACATTTTTCAACGTTATTTGTTTATGTATAATTCTTTATTTATTTTTCATCCTAAAATAGTGGTTTAAACATTTTAAAAATATTCCTTCTCAAAAATAAATATAAAAAGGCTGGATTGGATGTATATAATACATGTTATTATGTGAGTTCTGATATTAAATTCGAGTGCAATGATAAATCTTCACGTTCAAAAAAACGATGCTTAGCGGCACTCGGTTAAACCACTTTCTTATAATTATTATATATCTTAATTTATGCAACATTTTTCTATAGTTCTTCCATTTCAACTTTTTTGATTCTAAAAATGTTGATCAATATTCTTTACAAATTACCAGTAAGAGACTCAATATTTAAACGGTAACACAGCTGAGTACAAATAAACATGAAAAGAATATTATTATGTATCCAGGTGACATTGTTCACATCGTTCATAATCAACACTTTTATTAGAAACGGCTGAAACGGTTGTGAAACGACTAAAGTATAATAATAACGATTTATCAATACTATATCATCATTCCGTTTTAGTATCAAAAATGTATTACCATACAATTTTTTTTTTAAATATGCAATCAATTATTTAAAAAAAATTAATTATAACACCTATAATACTATAATATTAACAATAACATTGGTGGTACAAGGAATATTACTATAGGCAAAGTGATATATTTATATTATATTATTATAATGTGCTTATATTATTATTTTGTTTAAAATTAAATTAAAAATGCTAACTACAAAATGTGTTTAAATATCTGACGCATTGAAACGTCTATATTATTGAATATAAGCTATATACTTTGAACTAGCATCAATTTTTATCATAATATATTATTATTAATATCAAAATATTCATTTGAAAAGCACTCGCTTGTTTATAACATGACCAATCCCAGTGCCACTTCCTGAATATAAAACAAAATACACACTAATATATTAATTATATTATACTATATTTACGTTCCAAAAGCCACCAACACCGTGATGTACCGGAATTGCCTATACAATACGCCAGTCAACGGATTTACTAGAACTAACATCGATATATTTTTTCATATATTATTATTATTTTTATTATTATATCGAAATATGTATTTGAAATGCACTAGCATGTGTATGACATGAAAAATCCCAGCGTAACATCCCGGAACAAAAAAAAATATATATTATACTTATATAATATTATTATTTACTCAAACCGATTTTCGTGTAACCAATCCGGTAAATACTACAGCCACAGTAATTGATTTTGTATCCATCTCGTTTACGCGGAATTAATCACTCGTCCCGTGCAAGACAAACAAACGCATGCTGTGTCGTATGCGAATAATACATTTGGACCATTGTATTGAGTACAGATATTTGTTATTTATAATCAATCGTTATTTATACTACGAAATAAATTTTTTTTTTGTTTCTGTACGTCAGCTGCGTGCTAGAATTAATTTTAAAGTCGTGACACCGAATCAGCTGCACTTAACTAAACTCACACAACAATATATGAACAATAGATTATTCGCATCATCGTCTGTAATACTAATTATAATATTATATGAAACAAAACGTACGCGTAGTAATTCAAATATATATATATATGATTTCCAAAAACATTTATAAAAAATAGTGTGTTCCTTTAAAATATTCACCTTCTACAATTAATGTGCATAATTATTTATTTCTTTGATAGGTACGTCAGATATATTATTTTTATTTGATACACGCGATATGTCGGATTTTGTAGCAGTGGTAGCACACTTTTATAGCGTACATTATAGTTGAACTAAGAGTATGTGCTTTGAGTAAATTGAGGATCGTTTCTAACGATAATATCACAATAATTAATAATATTATTTATGACACACATAAAGCGCAGGTACATAAAAAAAATTTAATGTTTAAAATTAAAATATATAACAGACTATGGGTGCTTGTTTTGGGTTTTGGCATTTATATCAAAGTTATTAATACTTTAAAATGTGCATGGACCTCACTATATTGATATAAGCGTACCAATATTTACTTGAATTTAAAATAATCGTTAACGGTAGTATTAAAGTAAATAATAATGGTTATTTATGATATTAATATTAATATTATTAGGTGCTTTAATCTGAAATGCGTAAGAATAATATAATTTCATTCGTAAAAATGTGATAGTATTTCGGCACATGGAAAACTTACTGAGCATATTCAATAATCGTGTACTCTTTGGACTTTCAAAGATTATATCGTGGACTTTCATGGATAAATACACTGGGAAGAAACAAAATGTATAAAGCACTCGAGCTTACACCGTCTGCCGCGACCTTTGTTTAAATCAAAATTAGTCGAAACAATGGAATATATGCATATACACAGAACGTGGTATAAACTACTCCTGATTCCATTTTGAACTTGGGTATTCAACTCTAGTGTGCGGTAAAATCCTCTTAATTTTAGGACAATTTAAGTATTTTAATCCATTCAACCCCGGATCACTAACAACCACTCACTGGTATGTTAATAACCACACACTGTACCATAATTACTGCAAATTCCGAACAATTACTTTCCTGGCGTTATATATAGCATACGACGCATCCTGTAGCAGTAGGTATGTATATTCTATTGCATAACGTCGTAACCGACTACTATAGTTTCCATACGTTTCGTCAATTTTCTTAACGTTTCCATCGTAACTCTGCTCGTATTTGTGCATACTATGGCGTATAGTTGTTGTTTTTTTTTTGTTTCTCAACATTAATGAACACGTGAAAATAAAAATCAAATTAAGTATAGAGTTATTAACAAACTTAAGTTGAAGGTTTTCAATAACTGACCTAAAACTACCGGCTGTTATTTAAATAGCTTATTGCTTATTTTGTCATTAGTTATTACCAAAAATACAGATATTGGTAACAAAATTGATTTTCGTACGCCAATATTCTTGTTGTCACTTTTGTGCTGAAAGCTAATTCTTAAAAGCGTGAAATTTGATGATTATTAGAATATTACAATACGCATATACGGCGGTATTCTGTAATTTTTAATAAACATATTATATAAGCAATAACTGGGACTGCAGGTCATTATATTACAACGGAATTACAACAATCACATTAGGTACTTATCACATGGGCTATTAGACGTTCGTGGCTAAGTGTTTAGTAAAATACCTATAATACAGTATAGTAAAATCATAAATCAAAACAAATAATGATCGAAAATATTTGCGTTGAAAAACGTTTATATTTGTACCAGCTAGGCGTCTAAAATGACAATTATGGCTGAACTTCGAACTACAAAAATGTATATAAAATACCAAATAAAAACAGAAATCGATATTATATCGAAAAACCTAAACATTTTAAAATATCGAGATACCAGCCGTGTACCGTTTTTACCAGCGTGCAGCATTAAGTCTAATACCTAAATTTCTACTAGTTATGATTTATCCACAGTACTTACTTATCGAAAATCAATGCTTAATTTATGTAGGCACAATAACTTTAGTATAGAGTGTCCTCGTCGAATCCGTCTGGTGTTGTAACTTGTAATTCGACGGACGTTTGTTTTGAATTTAATTTACGAGACAAGTGGAATACGATTTTTACTGTAAACAAAATCAATTCCGTGTATAAAACTTTGAGGCAGGTAAACAAAATAACAAGTAAACAAAACAATAAGTAGTTATAATTTCATTAAGAGTCAGTCAGTTGGGCGAAGTAGGATAATGGATGGGGAAGTCTATTTGCAAATTAATTTTTCCTGCTAGCCAACAACTGTCTGTTTCTTTCTCTCTCACTCTATCTCTTTCTCTCTTTTTCTCTTTCTCTGTCACTCCCAAACTAACTCAATATGTATTTATACAGTTTCTAAAGTTCTGTTCTAATAAGCGTCTTACGACGGACCGAGTTATAAAGAAACTAAAATGTTGAAAGAAAAAAATCACCCAAAACTAAATTCAGGTACTGCAACTGCAGCCATCTCATATTTACTATTGTGAATTTCACTTAATATGATCACTGGTTATACTTTATAGAATCAACCGTTTATTGTAATCCATAAGTCAAAACCTAAACCAAAACACCGTCAATTACGTATTTTAATGTTTAGTTCACATTTTATATTAGAACCACTGTATACCGAATAATAGAAACACTTTCATGGCTTTAAATATTTTAAAATGTTGGCCTAAATGAAAAATAAATGTTGCGTTGCCCAAGCGTGATTTGAACCTATCTACGTTTACTTAATTCATTTTGTTGATGATATTTTAAATTGTTACATACCTTTATTACATTTGATAGATAGTGTAATATATTAAAATGATAAAAGATAATTTAAAAACATGTATTTATTTCATGGAATCAATAATTGTTCAAAAGAATCAATTATAATATATAATGAACTGATATGTGATCACATTAAGCGAAATTCGATGAGGTACCTAATGTCTATCATAAGTTCTAATAATAATATAATTTAATACTCAGAACTCGTGGTGATTTTGAGGGGGGGGGGGTGGACGTCACGAACAGGCCTGTAACAAAAATAAACACGAATTGAGCAGCGTTAATCACGTGATATTAAAACCACTATCGCATAATGTACTAAAAAAATATTATCATATCACACTGTTATACCCGGTCGTAGATCGGAGCAGTTGGTTTTATTTAATTTTTTTTTTCTGTTTGTTATTACGCGATGTTTTTTAGTTTCGCATTTTTTCACTCCCCAGTAATGATAATCATCATCGCCATCGCCGTATAGTCGTGGTCCAAGTCGTCCAAGTCACTATTACCACCACCTCCAACACACTCGTGGCGTGTGCAGCTGTGCTGCAGTCGGTTTTATATTGTTGTTTCGCCCCCCCTCCCCCCACACACACACACACTCCCACGGGATTAGCGTGCTTTATTATCGCTCTGTGCACTAGTACATATTTATTTTATATAGACACGCGGGGCGGTGGTTGCGGTCCAAAGTCGAAATGGCAGTACATATTTCAACGAGTCGGTTAGGGGTTATTATTTCTATAGTAAAAAAAAACCGAAAAACGTGAAAAAAAAAGTGACGAAGGGTTTTTTCCATCCGTCGACACCACTGCAGCCCAAGCCCCGTCCACTGACGCCGTGGACCTATATATCCACGTTTTTATCGTATATAATATATAATATCGCGATATTATCATATTATATAATATTATTATTACATTGATAAGAGAAGCGGAAATAAAAAACGAGTTATCGTTCATCAGCTTGCAGAGAGGTTTAGCTCGAAGTGTGTTTAGGAGTGTGTGTGTGTGCGTATACATGAACTGTAATGATATTATATATATTTATATATATATATATATATATATGCGCCATTGCAGCAATACATCAGTTATCGCAAGCGCCCCGCCGGAAAGGGTGGCTAAAATATTATTATTGTTATGCGACGCGCTCGCGGTTTTCTCCCGTCGACGTTTCCAGCATTGTTGTTCCGGTTCGTATTATTGTTATTATTTTATATATATTTATAAGCATGTATAAATCGTTTCCGCAGCCGCCGCCGACTCTGCAGTAGCTCAATCCGATTTATCGTTTATTTATGGCTCCACGTTTTTTCCGCGACGCCGCTCCGACTACCGTCGTTTCGAACTAAAACCGAACCGATCTCACCTGGTTCCCGATAGAAAAGTATGTGATCGATGCACACCTTACGTTTCGTAGTATTGAAATTGAAATTATAATAATATTATATACGCGTACGAGGTTTTACTCACGAAAAGTATTTTTCTCTCGAGCGATCGACGACGGAAATATATAGTTGTAATAATATAATAATAAAATGTAATTAATGATCCTCCAGGCCTCCGCCGTGACGGATTCAGCGAATCTTGTGCACCGAATTGTTATCATATTTTATTTTTTTGATAATAAATTGGTGGTTATTATTAAGTGCGTATGTATTATAAAACTTTTGGCTGCACGACCCTAAAAAAATAGCCACGTTTTACCGCCGCGCTCTGCTAACTTTCATCGAATTATATCACATTATAAGTATTTTAAGCCCACTAAAGTTTTTGAGCTGAGCTCGCTTGCACGCGCCGTAACACGATAGGTACAAGGCCATGTAATACTATATATTATTATACATATGGTATGCACCGGACACACGCTGTATACATATAGTCTTAAGCTATTCGGGGACAGGGTATATTATTTCGAAACTGGCAAAATTAAACTTTCAAACTATATATTTTCCGAGCGCTGGCGTGTATAAAATATAATATACAGTGTAAACATTGTTGTTTCCTTGTCACGGCCCCTTCAGAAACCTTCCACAAAACCAGAAGTGTTACTAGAATTAAAAAAAAAATCATGATAAAATTAACTCCCAAAACTTAGATAAAACTGAAAAATAATATCGTCAAACAGAAAATTCTAATTTTAAATTTTATTCGTAGAATAACTAACACGTTAATTATTGCAAATAAGATAATTCTATATTATAGTTAATATAATATTATAAGTTATTCAAGTCGTTTACTTTTTGATTATTATATATAATTTATTTTGTATAACTTGGGAGGTTCAGATTTTTAAACACATGTTTTGGAAATAAGAGGGTAGGGCTAGACATAGACAGTATACCAATTGACCTTGCCAATGCGCACACCGTAATCCATATAATACCAAAGCAATCATCTTCTGCTTATACTCAAACAGACGATACCACGTTGGATGTAAGTACATGATGTAAGTGTCTCTTCAGGCATGGATCAAGAGCACCAATCTGGGGGGGGGGGGATCCACCAATTTTTCATAACACAATTGCAATATACATTGATTATAAAAACAGTATTTATAATAAATAGTATAGTACCCAGTAGTATAGGTTCTCATATGTTCAGTTGGAGCGGGGGGACTTTGGATTCGTCATTGGCTCTCTCTAATATAATATTATGTAGAGAACTAGAAACGCACTAAAAATACATGGAAATTAAAATATAAAAAATGTGCACTTATAACAAAACATAATATTATTGTACCTACAGCGTATTAAAAAATAGTACGCATATATTTTTTTGTTTATGGTTGGATTTGCGAGTGTTTTATAATTTTAAAATTATATTAAGTTTATTTTTTAATTTAGGAAACATTTTAAATTACTCAAATTATTAATATATTATGAGTCCTATCTATACTTACTCTTTGCATGTCTACTGCAATCATCATTTTTATGTGCAATAATATAATATATAATTATAGCTGCTGCAGTAATTAAGTAGGTATTATAAAATGAATACGGACTTCGGTATATATAAATATTTTTGATCGTAAATTCTCGACACGACCACAAGATTAAGATCTCAAATAAATGTCTTTATTTTTAATTAATACATTTTTTAATCATAATGTTATTTCTCTTGAACACTATAACGCGGCCAGCATATAACCAGTCGAAAAGTCTAAGCACTGCAGCGCATCACAAGCCGACAATCGTTCATATCTATTAATAAACATCAAGTGCGAGATAAAAACCATGAAATGCGTTAAAAATTGTAAAGTAAAGAAATAAATATTATGCTCTTAAATGTAAAAATATCTAGAATTATGCAAATTGATGCACTAAAAATGTTTGCTAATTCAATCTTATATTTTTAGAACAGGATCATAAAATTAATTTATAGTTTACCTAGAAATAAATCTAATATGCCAAAGAAAAAAAATATCCGAATTCAACAAACTTTGAGCCCTAATAATGCGTTTACCAAACAACGTAATATTTGGGAGCGTACATTTTTTGACAAGAGTCCAATAATTTACTTTCAATTTTCCACACAACAATTTATTGTTCGCTGCAGGGTACACCTCTATGTGACTCAATTTCACCGCATAACAAAAATATAAATTTTTTATAATTATGATTATTGCCTCTCTAGTGATAAGCTTTGGGAGAGACGGTATTTTTAATACGAATTTTTTCGCAAATTACTATACTTATTTCTACCCTCTCTTAGCCATTTAAACTACTAGAAAACGGATAAATATTATTGTTAACGCCGTGGTACATTAGTGGTCGCGGTCGGTCAGTCCACGAATACCTATACTTTTATTATAGAGAGTAGGTACCTATGTTAAATTAAAAATGTAGTTTTTAATAAGTTTCAATATATTTCTGATATTTTATGTAATTTTTATCTAAAAGTTTAAATTTAAATTTTATATGTAACCTTGATTTGTTCATGGGTATTATATAGGTTTGAAATATTTTGAAATTTAATTTAGAAATAAATATCATTAGCTTGATTGTATACACAATATCTTTAGTAAATTATAGTCAATATTATATATTATATATAAAAAAGAAAAAATAGAAGCGTGCCTGATAGAATCAGAAATAAAAATTAATTGTGACGACTATGTACTTAAACTTGAATTTCTATTTACCGACTTCGAAGAACGATTTCGAGACCTAAAAGCATTAAAACCCTCATTCGGATTTTTAGAAAATCCATTTTTAGTTAATGTCATTGAAAAGGGATGTCCATTATCACATCCTATCATCACAAATAAAGCGGATCTCGAAATAGAACTCTTGGAGTTATTAGAAGATGAAGGTCTTAAGCAGTTTATAAACAATTGTCCCTCTATATTGGAATTTTGGAAGCATATTTCTATATTAAAATACCCAAATATTAAAAACTGTGCGGTAAAATTGATATCAATTTTTGGAACGACGTATTCATGTGAATCACTTTATTCAACAATGAAAATAATTAAGTCAAAATATCGTTCAAATTTGACTGATGATCATCTTACAGAATTACTAAGAACTGCTCTTACATTAATTCAACCAGATCTTAAGAAGCTTACTAAAAAAGTAGACACGAAAAAAATACCACGCAAACAAAATTAGCTTAATGTTTAATTTTTTAATTTATTATTCATATTAATTAATTTTTTTTTTGTTTGATTTAATCTATATTCTATGTTCTAAGCCTTAAATAAATACAATAAAAACATTTTTTTATAAATGTATACAAAAAAAATTAAAATATTTTGGTTTTTGTAAATAAGACCGCGAGCCGCATACGACTGTGACGAGAGCCGCATGCGGCTCGCGAGCCGTGATTTGGCCACCCCTGTTATATAATATAAAGATATAAATATTTTTAATAAACTGTATTCTTTAGTTAATTATAAATTAGTAAAATATATTAGGTATGTTAACATAAGCAATCATTATAAGATTGTATTGTTACGAAATTTCTCCGGGAAATACTAATACTAATACTATCATATTGACATCACTACCAGTCACAATTATGTTATAATATAATATAATAAAGTTAGAAAAGCAGATTCTATAAGAGTCCTAAATTCCTGGTTTCCAAACGCATCTTAACACAGAGCAATAAACTATGATGCAGAATACAATTCAGAAATAATTTGGTAACCTTAATATTTTGGTATTATTTTTTGTTTAATATAAATTTATACTTATAAAATTAGGAATTATCTTGATATCAGCAATTGTGATTACATATCTTATTTCAATTATTCACAACTATATTAAAAAAACCTACGAACAATAGTGGATTAGTGAATAAATACATTTCTTAATATCAACAATCATAACTTTGTACAAGTAACTATAACGGATGGACACAACGGGAATATTATAACTTATAAAGTGTTTTAAAACCAAGACGTATTTATTATTATTATTTTTATTTTATATTTACCACTGTGCTATCGTCTACTGTCTACGCTTTTGTTTAAAGAAAGTCTCAACTACGGCAGTTTAGGAGTACATAAAAGCGTTGACACACCTCGGTTATATAACTGCATAATCTTAGAGCAATAAATTATAGACATAAAACACCCTTGTTATGAAAATGAAAGATGACAACATTTAATACTTTTTTTTTTAAATATATTTTAGCAAAAAGTTACTATATCGTTTAAAAATATGAAAATATCACAAAATATATATCTTAAAACTATGAGCAAAAATCCGATGCGATGAGATTCCTTCAAAAATGTATCAATTGTTTTCATCACAATAAGACATATTTTTCTGTTCCAAGACCGTATTAGATGCAATAATAATATGTAACAATATGCAGCGGCAACTGTGTGTTTTATTTAATTTCTTATAGATGCCTATAATTATTTTTGCGGAAATTAACAAAACCGCCAACCACTATAATGATAATAGATCAATACACATATACTGCAAGTTATCTACTCTAAATAAAAAATTATTATTATATTAATAATACTATAAATCTATAGCTTAGGTTATATGTGAAGGTGATTTTTATTATTTTATTTAATACTTTGTATCATTTTGAGTTAATCAAATAATAAATATCTTCTTAAATTAAAAATAAATAAAAACATTTTTTAATTTACTTTAAATCTGTGTTATGATATATTATTATGTTCATTACTCACAGTGCTCACACTCACACATTAGTGTAATAAAAAAACCTAAATATAAAATATAGATTAGGTAATAAACAGCAACCAAATTAAAACGCAAAAAACACTTAATATATATAAATCTTTATTACTGACAAATCCATGTCGTGTTGTTACGTATTAAAAATCGACACGTATTTGTAACGGCGTCACGACGTATACCGAATCTTATGCACAATATCTGGTTTCTGACCTTTTTTTACAATCCATCGTTAGTGAGTTTTTTATTTGGCTCGCATACCACCTCGAGTGCGTATTTTGTGTCACCTGTAATCCTACTACGCCGTAATCTAATATAGGCATCTACGAGCCAGGTAAGACGCATGTTGTGTATTTTACATAAAATCGTATTGTACCTACCTACAGTGTATTAACTGAACAATTAATTACGAATACATGACACCTTGAGAGGCCTCCGAACATCTAGAAGAAGGTATGGTAGCGCATTTATATTTTTTGTATCCGGCAACATTTTCCGGCACTTATGAATTTAAGGGCTGTAGGTACTTGTAGAAATCTCGTTAATCTTCTATGGCCTTTTAACTAGTACTTATTTGTTATTACAAAGGTATAACTTATCATATATTAAATGACCCTTAAAAAATTCCACCGTTCATCGTGTAGCAACATATTATTACGCACGGTGTATGTTGTCATCATATTATATGCACTCAATTGGTAATACTCGTATATAATATTATAGGTAGGTGCAAGCGTAAACCTATTCGTCGTCGAAACTACTATACGATCCGATATACGATACATCTCTCACAGTCAATGCGATGAGTGTGTGTGTGTGTTGGTGTGTGGGAAGGTGACGGGGTAAAGGGGTCGTTAAATTAAGAAAATAGTGTGCTCACAATTCCCTTTATGGTCGCGTAAACGTAAGTGGCGTGCGCGAAGTATGTGATCTGCAGGTATAATACGGCGTGTCTCAGGTGCTTCGAAAAGACACTGCTGCAAGAGAAGAAACAGAAAAAGAGAGAGAGAGCTGATCGGCCTAGGTAGTCGTCCCCGTGGGCCCCGCCGGTCGTGATAAATGTTTCCGGAGCGTAATTTGGTCCAGAACCTACGACGACGACGAGTATAGGTACATAGGAGGCCATTTGTTGTTCGCTCCGCCGATTTGATGTTGATTTGAAAAAGCGTTTGCCGTCACGACTGATGGAGTGCGCCCGGTCGGTCTTGGAACGGCCGCGGCATTATAGGCGAACGTCTATTATATATATCCGTTCGTTTATACATATGTATTTAATATATATATATATAGATATACATATATAAAGGTATATATTATGTGCATTTTATATACGTATCATGTTGGCTGTTATGTAGCTATAGCTGGTACCTTTGTGCCAAAGTCGTACGTAGATATATATATAATATAATATATACAGGGCGATCCAGTTAGCATGGTCACCCTTATTATTTCAAATTCTAGAGATTTTCGTACTACTTAAGGGGCCTGTGGTGAAACAAACGTCTGTTTTTCTTTCAAATGAGAACCTTCTGACCCCTTTTTTTCTCAAATTTATTTATAGGATCCTTTTTTAAATTTATTTATGAATTTAATTTAAAATGTAAAAGAGTAGATTTTCAGTTGTTAAAATGGTTAAACTAAGGATAGTAGTCCTTAAAAATGGTTTTACAAGAGTATGGAATTGATATTGGACCGTTTTCCGAACCCATTATATCGCAGACCTAGGTATATATTATTATCCTTGATACACAAAATTAAATAAGTAAAAACTTACTCGTCAAAATTTCGATTTTGATAGGTACAAAAATTCCAGGAAAATTATCCACCAAATAATTTTTACAAAAGTTTATATCTCCACAGACAACTCATAGAAAAGTACAAAACAATCTAAATTATTTTAAAATCTGTGGTCTTGACGTATATTAAAAGTCGCATATGAATCACCTTCAATAATTGTGACATTTAACCCGTATGTATAATATAATATATGGTGTATCTTACCTACTTATATATAGTACCTATACAATGTAGTATTATTTTATGAAATTAAATCTAGGGAAATATAAGTGATTTTAAATTTTCTAATGCATTAAGTAAAAATAAATTTTTAATTTTCATACAAACCATAAATAGTATCTACTTACCTATTTAAAGTACAATTTATGTCCCTTGTGATATTTTCTTGGAAATTAATAGTAATTCACGATTAATAAATCACCCTGTATGTGACAGCTAGTGATTGTCGAGCGATTGCATGCTGTTGTGGTTCAGGGGAAAAATAAAACTATATATATTATATATAGATGTTTCAGAGCGCTTTACCACTGTCTTCGTTCCACTTAATCGGTTACAAACCCGCACGTGCTATCGAAAATCTCCGTCGAATCTTCACATTTCGTGGCTAGAAACCACGATAGGTTTTGTTTCCGTCAAATTTCCAAAATCAATAACTCAGATTCAACCCCATCTCCCCATCCACGACCCTACCACGCGAATCACTCGTCACTCTCAGTGTGTATTTAATAATATATATATTTACATATAATTTATTCATATACCTTCCAATATACATGGATAAGTGTGTAACGTAATTTTGTTTATCATAGTTTATATCGTCATAATATTATAAAAGAAACGTATAACATAAACGTTACATTATATTATAAATAAATCGGTCATGGAAAATATTTGATATTTTTACATGATATTGTACTATATATAGGTACCTATATAATATGTATAATAGGTACACGTCACCAATAATTGTTTAGCTGTAACATACGATGCGCTTGCAACCGAATACGATTACGCTAGGTATATAATGTGGTATAATATTATTAATATTATGTTGTAGGTCGCAATCACCAATAAAATCACATAGAAAATATATCCTAGGAATTAACTTTTAAGTTATCCGCTGCGGTAAAATATAGATAAATAATAAATATTTTTCAAACTTATAATCTGATCTAAATAAAAAAAAAATTAATTTAATATTAATATATTATCGTGTAAATGTTTACAATATATTATATTTCAATTGTTACAACTTTGTAAATTTAGAAACTGTTATAACTGTGAAGCTTAGACGTGTTAAATGATAACAGCTCATTTAAATAATTAAAATAATAAACGGTCTCAATCTTTTAGAGTAATAATAATATAATACGTCTACCAATTAATACATTCATAAGGACAACTACCCAATTCAAAGTTCGGGCGACGAAGAACACTGCAGCTTATTTTGTAAAGAACTAAAATAATTTAATCACACATATTTTATTTTACTTGAGTACTTATTTGGTACGTTCTTCAGATGAGTCAATAATAGTATTATTTAACAAAAGAGCAAATTTTGTATAATTATTTAGAGACATGAGGTAATTTTAAAACTGTGGAATGGTGCCAACAAAAGTTTCTCGATTATAATATAATATAATTTGTTATGTTCCGTTATTTAATTATAATTATTTATGATCCTATTGATATATGGATATTAGCGTACCTACGATACAGCAAACCATAAGTTGTAACTTAGAATAAAGTTTTTTTGTCTACATGTGCGTACATTACGCGTACATTATTATGTAATCAGACATAAAAGGGTCTCGGTATGATATTATCCTGTAAACCCGACGTATACCACCGTCTGTACGCCCTTATTATTATCTTTAATATTCCGTACAATTTTATTTTAACTCCGCCGTAATGCGCCCGTCATAAAATATACATAGGTACCTACGTCATATCATGTTGGTATGGTTTGAACGCAGACACAAACATTACTATATTCGTATTATTATTATTTCCAGTAGTGATACTCGAGTATCGTATATAATAATTAAATATAATATATTATACAATTATATACGTGTAAGTACTGTAAGTAGGGTGGAGTTGTAGGTTAATTGCAAATACAAATCATATAAAGTATATTTAGTTACGAGTTATAATTCCGTCTCAGTTACATGAAAGAACAAACGTATTATTGTGATTGTACACTATAATATTATTAAAAAAACGGCTATTGTATAACACATTTAGTGATCAGCAGATAACACGATTTTTCCTTTGATTTTGATTATTTTATTTTATACCGTCAACTAAGTGGTTATACATAAAAACAATAATTATTGGTCTATTGAATTTATCGTTTAAAATCGGTCGATCACTTAATGGGAGAATAATATATTCAGTCGAGACCTGTCTCTCATTAGTAACGGTCATCTTACCGCCAATTAATAGCGTCGAATTTGTCTCATTTTATTATTTAATTAAAAGTTATCTACAAATGCCTTTACCGGCTAGTCTTCTCGGGCAAAAACCCGAGACTAGTGAGATCAAATATATATATGCTCTCTTCAACTCACCACACAAATCCCGAATTTCAATTATTTAAAGATGGGAAGAACCGTATAAGTATTCAACGTCAAATGCATCCTAAAAACACAGCAATCTAATTTCATAAAATTTACAACATAATAATATAATATAGATAATAATCCAACTTGAATTAATACGAATGACGAGCATAATATTTCACGTACGATAACGCTATGATCACCAACTCGGACAATACACTAGACAATAATAGTTTTTGATAATTATGTAATTAACAATTCGTTAAAAACCCCTGGGAATGCTATTACAAACACCAACTGTCTCCATCCCGCATAGTTTTACCCACCTCCATATAATCGAAACATAAGTTACATTCGACATCTCAAATACGTTTAACACACATCCAATTACATAGGTATCACTGTCAGTAATATTATCATTCAACTTACCGATTCAAATATTTCAACCAGTTCCTGGCACCGGTTATAGTGGACAAAGTTCCTTAGCCTAAACTTTTTTGGTATCAATAACATCAAACCAAATCGCCACAAGATTATTTATATAACATTCGACCCAATCTTTCACGCCAATTAATATGCCTCGAATATAGCCAAATATGGCACTTTTCTCGACAAGCACAAACTGTCTGCTTATAACAACTCTATTTTTTTCACACGGCACTATTAAATTAGATACTTACCTGCTTAAAGAACTTTTTAGTACGGTAGATAAACGACAATCCTGTTAACACTTTCAAATGCACTGTCGTTAACGGGAACAGTAAAAACACGCCAACTTGCATTATAGGACTAAAATTGTTGTCTGCCAAAATACCAAGTTTTCTATCGATATTTAATGTTCTTTCCGATGTATATGGTGGCAATTTGTCACATCTTTGGTGTAACAGGTGTTTACGGTTTGGACACTTCTTATTTTTTTTTGCGGTAGTCCAAGATGCAGTCATTGTAGGGATGGTAAACGTTCAATCAATATGTGTCTTGTTGTTCAAGCCACTGATCATCAAAAAAATCATGACCACTAAACACTTTTCATTACGCGATGTCATCTCATTCAAAAACAAAACCTGCCAATGTGTAATCAGCCAGGTATTACCCCTAAAAATAAATACCTCTTACAACCCAACTATAAATATCCATATACCATCACAGCATCCACACACCACCAGAAATTTGAGGAAATTAAGATACCGCTTTCCTTCTTGCATGTAATCAAACTTGACAAACATTTCTTCCAATCCTCCAAAAAGAACAATCCATCCCATTCAAAAAAAATTGTCTTTCTCCAATGGCTCATTTTTTGACTATGCCGACAATAGCCACATTAAAAGTGAACCTTTAAATCAAAATATTCGTCTCACATGGATTAATACCATACCAATCTAACAACATATTTAATCAATACATCCCTCACTTCACAAACGGTTAGCTCTCTCAGCAGCCTAATCAAATCATCTTAACTAAACTTGGCACCTCTTTGCCAGTAAGTTCAATTTATGCAGTATAATATAAAATATATTAAATACTATGTATAGTGTATACATTGTACAGTAACACAAATTAAAACATTTTTATCGTATTTCAACAACTTTTAGTATAAATATTTAACTTTTAACTATTATCAACGCCATAACTCATTAGAATACGTAATTTCACCCGATCTTCTATTTTATATTTATATCTCAAATTTTAATACTAACTCATCCATTTTGTTCACAATTTAATCTGTTTCATCAAACTGGATTAAAAACTAAAACTTAAATTGTTTATTTTAATCAAGTCGATCAATATATATGTAGTAACTACATTGTAGTTATTAATGTATAAATCAATCAATATAATGTTGAATAATTATTGTTGAGACTAATAGATTTTACTAAGTACACTGAAATGAAAATAAAAACGAAAGCATAAACGATATATGAACAATTATAGAATAATTTATTATTATTATAGTATAATACACTGGCAGTAGGCACCAATAATATTTATTTATTTTTAAAATGTTTCCATGCCTAATACATATTTATATAATTGTGCCCTATTTCACTACCATACCATGATATGTATTAAAAACTAAAATAATTGTAAAATATTGAAAGTCTTATTTACATTTGTTTCTGTCAAGCTTTAGAAACGTTACTCTATAAATTATAATCGTATATATTCTTAATACCAGATGTAGATGTACTTAACTACATCTGAAGTACAAAAACTAAATGTTAAAATTATTACTTTATATAGTAATATATTAATAATACAAATGAAACGTATTTTCTGTTCACATTTAATTTATTATTATTTATTTACACATTAAACCCGCGTGATTATACTGTAGAGGACCATGGCTCTACGGATTCATATAAGTGATCAAAATGATTAGCTGGAATACATCAAACGTATAACGGATTGACTTGACACAATATATTAAATGTAAATATAATACTCGTATATTAGAAATTACGAATCGAAAAATGTTTAAGTTTGACCACATACAATGTATAAATATTAAAGTCTAATAAATTATTTTAATCAAACTAGAATCTATGACCATGGGGCCATAATTAACGTTTCTATGAAAACAAAAACTTTCAACGACCACACCCAAGACAAGACACCTGCAAAATACGCAAGCTGTCAATGTCAAAGGAGTCGATGTTGTATATATATATGATAGTCAGGAGTACAGCATATACAGATATGTACCATAACCGTTAAGACTAATGCACTTTCAAGTCACTCAGCCACACACACACACACACACACACACACACACACACATATTATGACTATTGTACTCTTATAATTATTGAAAATACACTATTCTTTTATTTATCGTTCAATATTGACTTCAACTTTTATTCAAAACCCATTATTTTTTAGATCGCTGACAGTCCGCATACATATCATATTATAATCGTATATTATTGGAAACCAAAACGAATTTCGAGTTAATCAGGATTCAATACACCCGCGTATGATCCAAATGCAAAAATATAATACTTGAAATATTATAATAAACACAATTGTAACACAATACCATACAATATTTTATACATGGAATAGGTATTAATGTGTTATATAATAATATTTTCAATTAAAAAATTTCAATTTTCCCCGTGGGTACCAGCTATGCATTATAGATATACTAACTACTTGGTAGTCGAGAGTTTACAGTAATAATATAATAGCTATTCGTATAATAATAATTATTTCCAAATGTATATATTACGATATTTATCGCAGTAAATCCAGTAATTGGACGCTTATTATTATTATTATTATTATTATTATTATTATTATATTACACGGATAATGTTCCATGTTTTCCTTTGAGCACCTAGTAGCGGAGATAGCCATAGCTGCAGATAGAATGTACATGATACATACCTATTATATTATGTTAGAATTACGCTCGTGCGGTTATTATTATTAATGCAAATAACGCAAACTTTTGATCGAAATGTATTTCTGTATTTCAGTCTTATTGTTAATCCCCCGATTTGGAATCGAACCACAGTTCCCATTCGAGTTATCATTATTATTATTATTATTACCTACCTACCTACCTACCTATATATAATATTCTCGTCGTATATAATGCATTTAACGTTCGTCGGTCCTGCATAACGGCCGAACCCGATCCCATTACGGTGCTGACAATATTATACTTTAGGGCCAAGCGAGGAATGCCATCGTCGATATTATAATGTAATAATAGTATTCGGAATATTGACGAAAAAAAAGTAATTGGGATTTTTTTTCATTTATTTATTACATTTTGACGACCTCGGTAAATATTAAAGTTACAGACGGACAACGGCATACCAATAGGATCTCTTTTCTACAGAATACGGTTTTCAATTTAACCACAAAATTATATTAATACAACAAATAATAACATGAATATTATCGACCTATGTTGAGTGCACTTCTAAAAAACCAATGTTATTACGTAAGTAACGCGCATATAGTGGGTATACACATTACTACGTTATACATATAATACTATAATAATAAACTATGGTAAGGACGTACAACCACTACTTGACGGATGGTTCAGAGACTAGGACTACAAATGTTTCGTTGAAATAAGTGTAACGTGAAAATATTTAAACATCCTTAGCTTATCGTTCTTAATATTATGCTTTATATTATGTTCCGTAAATTAATACCTAGCGACTAACGATGAAAATAATATGTTTTCAGAATTTCAATGTTGTCGTAAGTTTAATTTTTAAAAAGTCGAACAGCGCATGTGCATTATAATCACAATTTAATGAAAATATACAGGTCAGTCTATACCATTTAGAAATGGTCTCCAGAGTGATGCGCACAGTTTATACCCAAAAATCAGCTGTTCAGCACGGAAAGAAATAAGAATCACAACTTACACTCTCAGTATACCTACGTAATTATATATTATTAATTATTGAATTAAAAAATATGTATATATATGTATCGTCAAAATATACATAATTTATTTAACTATCTGCATAATGTCTTAAATCGTGGTTATAATCGAAGAATGACACAACATGACGTCGATATTATATAATATAGTAGATACATGACACTCAACGTATGATGGTGAAGCTCAGACACCATAAATTGTGTAATAATAGGGATATGGAAAATATATTTGAATATTCTATGGTTATCGTTCTTAAAATATGCTCCATATTTTGTCAATGTTTCGTAAAATAACCGAGGACAACAATATTCTTAGAGTTTCCAAATTTTATCATTCGTCAGACAGCGCATGTGCATTATAATCGAATAACGAGACAACACGACGCCGAACTTGGTAGGAAAAAACATTTATTTCGTTTCAGTTGTCTAGAAATATAATAATATGATAGAATGAGATGGGGCAAAATTTAATGTTTGTCTCACGCGTAAGAAACCTTAACGCCATCCATCAGCTATAGTACTATAAACGACAAAATGTCACCTATTAGAAATCGAATTAGACCAACTGACCCATTTCATAAAAACTAATTTCATATAGTTTTGAAAATAATTTTGACCATTGCCGTTGTAGTATATATATATATAAACCTCTTCCCCGTTTTATTTTTAGGTTATATACTTACATGATATTTAGGAATAATCTCAAATACAATATTTTCAGCACTATGGTGTTGATTTTGAAAAGACCGTACCTATAGGTTAATCAAAAATTCGTCCAATTCGCATGTGTACGTATAAAGTTGCCACGCAGCATCCAGTGTTCGGTTAATGGTTCTAAAGAGCGTTAAGTTTATAAGACGAATCGTTTCGTTTTAGTCATACAATACATGCGTAAAATAAAAAAAAAATTATAATAAATTGATCCATCAACCACCAACCACGTTTTTATTATAATAATATTTTATAGTTTTCGTTTCTCAGTTTCTCACCGCCGGAAAACTCTATACATTACCATCGTTATAATATTATACCACTCGATAGACGCAATAATATATTCACATTACATTTGAGACATGGTTAGGATGTTAAACATCAAATCACTTATTATAGGTACTATATTACCTTACCGGAAACTTAAACGTCACGATCGATCGATCGGTCTACAACGGCTCTAATTCACGGCTCAAAAATATAATATCATATCGCGTAATAATATACAATAAATAAAACGTAAAGATTTTCAAATCTTCTAAACGGACGACGAGAGAGTGCATAAGATTGAATAAATGGCCGTAAAATTAGAAAATATGCATGTTGTTACTAAAAAATTTAAAATTTTTAAAAATGATTAAGATAAAAAAAACTAAAGTTCAACGAATGTGATGTAATTCTGATGGCCTTTTTATTGAATTTAGTTTGATAAATAAAAGTATAGGCACATTTTAATTTTAAAACTGTTGTACAGTTTAAGACACTCTAGCCGTGATGTAAATTTGGTAACGAATACCTAATCTATTTATATTATAGACATAAAACATTGTACATTTTTCACTAACAGTTGTCTTGTAATAATTCCTAACTAATAATCCTAATTAATTTCCTAATTACTTTTATATTATGATACAAAATATATATTTTTAAAACATATTAATTCTCTTCGAGATAGCAATAATATGAGCGCTTACTTTTGATACTATCATCCCATTAACTAAATATGCACAATAAACATAGATATATATGATGTGAGCTTTAATGCCTTGATAACATTATAATATATTATGTTAATATGTTGTACTACATTATTTTTAGTTATTAAATTATAATTATATAGTGTTTTGTGTTCGAGTCTATAGTACAGATTTTTTTTTCCAAAACTCCGTTGAGTGATTTTTATTATTTTATAAAATATACACTTTATATACAAGTTTACAACTAAAAGCTAAAACACATTAATCATAGTAGCACTTGACTTTCACATGAACATATACGCGTGTATGTATACGTGCATTTTTTTACCTAAAGCTCACATCATAAATCCATATACACTTCACAACCGATGCTCTTCTATGTAGAAAAAAATAGTTTCTAACACTTAGTGAGTGGGTAAGTTGGTAGGTACTGCCGCGGGATTTATAACACATTTTAGAAGGAATAATATAACTCAAACGTTGGACTGTCGCAGAAATAATATGAAAATCTCTGCGTTTTCCCTCGCAGTGAAAACTACGATTTTTTGTTATTTTTATATTGTCGACGCGGATAACTACTATTTTTGTTATAATAGGCTTCAGCAACTTTGGGTATAATTAGCCTTGAGTACATTATGTAAAATGTGCATAAAATATAAAAGTTTTTACACATAATATGTACAGGTTAATAATTATTATTGTCAATACATTTTTACAATATTAAATTTGGTAAGAAAAGCTATGATTTTCGTGCTGTTATTTTCTTTTGGTTTCTTCTAGGCTATAACACTATAAATATGGGTTTGATACAATTTATTGTAATTGTATGTTTAGCGTTTGTCCACTTTCGTCTTTCGCTAAAACGTATCGTGAGTACCTGCCTATTATAGACGAATCAGTGCGTAAATTATAATATTATTATTATAGCGATAACTTAGAATGAGTGATACCGCAATCCATGTTCGTATATTATATTAATATACTTATATAAGATTACGTGTATAATATAGTATTATGACTATAATATAAGTATGACGTTCAGTCGATGGGCATCGGTATCCATGTTCGGACGCATGCATGGAGATCAATCATGTCATAAATTGTATCTTCTATGCTCGTACGACAATCTCTCAAATTGTGATGGTGTTTCAAATTGCAATACCTAAAAAATTGCGTGCTCGTGTGGCTCTTCGCTCTGTATCTATCGCAACTTCATCAAAGTAGGATAAAATTGGGTCATCTGTAAATGGTGAATTTAGTGTCGATCAACATTGACATCAGCTGTCCATAACGACTCAATCCAATTTTAGATAATTGACAACGTAATAAACAGCGAACAATTTTATTTTTAATCACTATAGTAAATATTATATTGTACTATATTAAAATGTCTCACATTAATTGTGGTTTAATAAATACTATGAATTGAAACCACTGACTGGAATCATGATATGCGGAACAAAATGGGGATGATTGTTGCTAATCGGGTATTGTTATTATAATATATAGGTGGGCGGATAAATTTATTTATCGTTATTTTTATTACTTCTGTATAGATATTGCAATGCATTTTACATACAAATATTCAATGATTTTTTACGATTGCATACATTTACATTGCACTGCAAGCCACGCATTGTAGGTAGGTATGCAAATATTAATATTAAATTAATGTAAGCAGAAACGGACAACATTGTTTCTTCGAATGTCAATGGTTAATTTTTGTATTATTCATAACAGGGAAGACAAAATTCGTCGAATTAAAACTCGGCGTGAAAATTTTGAAAATGTTTCAAACACAATAATGTATTATATTCTACTCTATAGTCAATACATTATATTATACCATATTTTATTACCGAGAATTATATCATATGATTATTATTCGTTACATTAACATTGATCGTATTACCTACGTGTTGGTTAATAATAATAATAATAATATATAATAACAGAAAATCCTTATGAACAACACAACTAATTTAATAATATATTTACTTGTCGGTGTTAATGTTATGTAATATAATATAATAATGATTACCTTTATTATTATTGTATCATTGTTATTGGATTGAACATTATAATTGAAATAAGAAAGTACTCGAAAGGAAGTATATACAAAATGTATGCGTATACTATTTATTACTATTATTATTATTATGTATAATATTATTATGTAACATTATAAGTAATATTATAATGTTTTTAATCATACACATACGCTATTATTAAATTATTAATACAATTTTGGTGGTGAAGCCCCGGGAGGGTCGGTGTAGGGGGTTAATGCCAACGCCCGGGCTCTTGGCCTTTTTACGTTGACGGGTTTTTATGAATAATCGTTTCCTTATAAGAAATTGTATTATATAATATTATCGTGATCGCGCCGTACAATGGTAAGTATATTATTGGAGTGTATTCAAATGCATATTTTAAACCATGATTGTAATATTCGTTTACAATGTCTTCGAATATCTGCAGTGTAATTGTGTTTATTTTCGGTCGTTTAATAATAATATTGTATTCCATCAACCTCTACCCTAAAATTATAGTCACTCCTCGTCGTGACAAATTTAGTTCAAACTATTTAAGGTATCTTCATGTAAATCGCATGAAAAAAGTCACGTCGTAGGCGATGACACACAGTGAATGTCTTCTTATTGTGGTGGGAGCTTGGCTGTTCAAAACTACGTCTTAAAACGTTGTTTATACAGAGTGATTCACCAAGCATTCTCATCCCCCTTTTTTTAATCAATAAATTAGTTGATCAAAATCTGATTATTTGAATTTTTAAATATATACTTACCTATCCAAAGACCATATTATATATAAATTCTTGAGATATTTTGTGTGGTACAAGGATTGTCCCAAACTCCACCCCTCCCTACCCAATTTTTCTATTGTAAAATAACTAGTGTATCATTTTCCAAATTTAATGATTTGATAATTTTTGTAATTAAATATATCAGTCGATCAACTTTTATAAATTGTAAAAATGGTCAAAGTATAATAAATACTACATACAATATTTAGTATATTCTATGTTTTATTTTTGTAAAACTATTTTTAGCGACTAAAGTCCTTGGTGTAAACGTTTTAATACCTAACTCAGAAAATTCTCAGTTTAATTTTGAACAAACCCCATAAACATTTTCAAACAATTTTCCAATATATAATTAAAAATAAAAATACAGAGGTTCTCATTTGAAATACAAAAGTTTGTATCACAAAACGACACTCTTTAACTGTAGTACAAAACATCTTAAGAATTTGAAAATGTGGACTTTACGAGTAAAATTTATTCTAAAATTCAAAAATCAGCATTCTTAAAATTTCACTGTTATAGAACATTAGGGAGGGCGAGCACGCTTGTTGAATCATTCTGTATGTCATATATTTTATGTATAGGTACGTAACTATATGTATAAATCGTTATGCATAGATATAGAGGCCGTGCACGCAGGACTTTGCAGGTATATATAATATATATAAAGACGGAAAAAAAAGTTCGTCCTTTGACACTACGAGTTTGTTTTTTCCCCCGCCGTTGTTATTATCGTCATCGCCACTCGTTTTAAACTGTTCTATAATGAATCCCGGAAAAAAATAATTAAAAAAAAATAAAGGGGTCGGAAAACGGTTTTAATTGCTCAAAAACGCATACCTATAATATACACATTACACAAGCATCATAATACCTATATATATATATATAAATACTTACATAAATCATACATACATACATAAAAACATATACATAAACATACGTACAATGTATGTAATATATATGTATATACCAGCTATCAAAGTGTCCTTGTACTTACCTACGCCTCTGGTGTAGCGTATATTATAATGCAGCTAATAGGGTCGTGTTTCGCGTCGTAGTCTCCGCCAATTATTTCGCGGTCCACTCCACTCTGCAGTAACAACGTCCGCAGAATCGTCGCTCATCGTTTCGGTCGAAGGTGTTTTGCAAATAACTTCATTATGATAACGACGTTATATGTTATAATTTGAGGTTGGGGTATGCTTAGATACATCGAACGGTTGGTACTCATAATAAAATCAGCTAAATTCAGCTATTTATAACTACATTATTTCAATAATTATATTTCCTTTTCCTTTTTTTTTTATTTTTTTTATGAATTTACGGTTTTAACAGGTATGTTTATTACCCAACGCTATTACAGATATTTTATGACAACAACATAGTAATATTTACTATGTCGACAACATTAATTATCACCGCAATTAACCAATTTGATTTGCTACTAAAATATTTTTGCTTCAAATAATATAATAGTTCTGCCTACAATTTATTATTTAGTGTTTTTTTTAGTAAAATAGTAAAAACATAAATTATTATTTTTTTTTTATTGCATAAATATAGAGTACCAATAATATTATAAAGTATTAAGTACACTTATGACTTTTTTGAACCAGTCGTGGTAACTGGTAATAATTGTATAGAGTCAAAATGGTATCTATCAGTGAAAATTTTCACGATCTCTGCAGCTCATTATCCTTGGGATTATAGTATGTAATAAAAATATAATAATATACATATATGATCAATGTTCATATTATATCAAAAACTAAAAAAATAAATGGGTAAATTAATCATATTAATATAGTTATGTATTGAAGACAGCGTCCACTTCTCCGTGTTTAACGAACGTCTTTTTAAGTTTAGATGTTTTCAATTTATAATAATAACATTCAGTCCATCTCCACACTCCATCGCCGTACAGCACGTCATTATAATAATATTTCTTGAAGTACCTTACTGTATATATGTATTATACAAAGCAGGCTGAAATAACAAAACGATTTGCACGTCTTAATTGTTTTGCTCATAAAACTTTACTAACACCAAGTCAAAAACCTAATTTTATTGAAAACTTTAAATTAGTTTTTAAACTCGATTCGACAATTTTTTCAGATTAAGGATATTCAAATTAGTCAAAATGAAAAAAAAACAGAATTTTAAACTAATAACTCTTGTAAAATTCTGCTCTGAAAATGTCAGCCCAATGTTATATTATTATATAATCGTTTTAAACGTTGACATCCGCCGCGAGATTTCTTCCTATAGTCCGAACAACAGCAATAATAATATTATATTATATAGGTAATAATAGTGCAAATGACAATATAATATTTAGGTTGTAATATATAATAATATTATTATCTTACGACTCTCGGACTGGGCAGCTTTGATTATTACTAAAACAGGTACCAAGACACATGTGTGAATAACGTATCGATCCGATGGCCTCGGCTAATGCGACGATGATAGATTCAAATATTATAAAAAATAATTAAAACGTATAATATCATAATAATAAATAATAATATTATTAATCGTTTACGTTTCAGGTGTCGTGGATAAGGCACAGGGACATACACATACTGACGGTGGGCGCGTACACATACACCAGTGACCAGCGGTTCCAGGCCATTCACCACAGGTCACACTCGGACCAATGGACGTTGCACATCAAATGGGCTCAGAAGAGAGACGCAGGAATTTACGAGTGCCAAGTGAGCACGCAACCAGTGAGGAGCATATTCGTCACGCTGAGCGTCGTCGGTAAGTACACCCATCATGTTTATTTGAATATTTTTTTAAAGTTTGACATCATTATACGTAATGTACGATGGGTTTATACTACACGCTGAGGTATAACTGCAGATTTCTTATCACATTTATCATTTGACCAGTCATTTTCTCGATATAGATTATTTACGTAGGTAATATATCAAGTGATTAAACCACGTTATGTCTTTAAGAGGACGCTACACAGACATAATTTGTTGTCTCCATCTATACAAGTGCATATCATATCACGTTTAGCTCCGTTGGTTTAAAAATTAGAGTAAATGGACCTCGTATAAAATTTAAAGATAATATTATTATCTAGGAGATCTCATAGGCTTTTTTTTATATTGTAACATCACGTCGAAGCGAGTTATGAGTGTTTTAAGATGGACAAACGATTTACAACTATAAAAAATATTCATAAGTCGCTTTAAAACAAAAATATAACCAAATGCCAATGATGTGCACTTGTAAGACGAAGGCAACAAATGCCTATGTAGCGTCATCTTAAAGAGACAAAGTATTTTTTATTATTTTTGTCATCGTCAACTACAATTAGTAGGTGGGCTTACTTCATGAATTGAATATCCAATTTTAGTCGATTAATTTACTATAACTAATTTATAGAAACATTTTAACTTCAGACGGAAAAGCCAAGTGGCGTGGCCAATGCTGTAGATACTTCGAAAAATGTTGTAGGCAGTGGAGCCACATGCTGACGTCGGGTCATGGCCCGACCTCTTTTTTCAAAAATGTGGCCGATAAGCCACATTTTATTACATCAGAACTTTATTATGAGCAAGAGTACCTATATTCAAACCACGATTATGAGTAAATATATATTAGGATAGGCACCTCTATAATAAACAATTAAGATATTGAGGCCGCGAAGTTTTGAAATTGCCCGATCACATTTTAAAAACTTTGGCGCCACTGGTTGCAGGTGCACTTTTCATACATCTAAATTATAAACACTAAATCATCAAAACAATTTACTACTGTTTCAAGGTGTGAAGTTTGTGTGAATTGATAGCCTGGATTTAAATGTAGTAAGAAGCAGATGAGTTATTAGGACATTTTCTTTTAGACTTTAAGTCAGGACTCCAAACTAATCGTTTGTCCGATATAATTCCGTCAGATATTTGACGTAGTATATTTCTCAACTCCTCAAAATTGAAGTGAATGGAAATTATATTTTTTTCGAAGTATAAACGAAAATAATTTTCAGGGTTCATTAGAATTATCCAATTAATTGCCCAGGTGTTTATTAATTCGAGATAATTTTTGGAAGTCGTCTAAATCTTGAACAGGGTCTCAAATGGGAAGAACGGTATAGCTGTATCGTCATTCAGTAAGTTGGTATAGTCGTGTTTGCTGTTTTAGGAATATCTGATATACCTATTATATAAAATAAATTGGGTTACAAGTCACTTCCTCTAAGAACACTAGTAGAAATTGGGAAGTATAGGAAGATGATAATATTGAGTTGTCTCATCAAACTGCATATGTTTGATTTTATAAAAAGATCGGATTGTGAAATCCTCAGTAAAATAATATTTTCCTTTGAAATCAAAAATATTCTGTAATTACCTCTTGATTCTGTATAAATATAAGAAAAAGATGTTATCATTAATGTATTTTATAAATAATGTACCGAGAAAATGACTGTTGGTGATCAAAAATTACATCGTGTATACATACCTAATAATACATATATATAGGTGACATATGCATACAAAATGTATTATTATATATTATGAAAATTGAATAGTTGAATAATTTAATCCATATTATAATATATGTTACGGAAAATGTTCACACCGCCCGGTCAATTTGGTCTTACCCCGGCAAATTTGACCTGCGAATACAAACTAATTATTTTTTGTGCAATAATTTCTATTAAATTGATTATTACTAATAATTATAGTATTAATTTTATAACATTAACGGATGAACACAAGGAAAAAAAATTAAGTATTAATTTTATTATATCTGTGATATTTTAAAACAATTATATAATATTGGAAATCATAATTATTATATACCAGATGTGTATATTTTTCAGTTATTCACATTTTCCGTAACATATTATAGGTAAATAGTAGGTATATTATATTTTACCTATTTCTCTTTCCGCTTCGTCGTTTCTATTATAATAATTGATAGACGTCCACTTCCTCGCCGAATTACATGGCGTGTGAAACACGGCTGTTGTTTAATATGATTATTGTTATTATTATTATTATTATTATTATCTTTGTTGTTTCAACACTTCGGCGTTGTCGATATATGCATATATATCTATATATATATCATATACCTACGTTTCAGACGATAAGCCGCCGCCCTCGGACAGCGACGATAGTTTACTAGACATGATGATAAGAGACGGAGACTTTACAAAAGGTTTTTATACAATCGTGTTTGCGTGTGGTTTGATGTTAACAATCGTTTGCCGAATTAACGCTAATAACACTATTATTATTATACAAAACGTTTCGTGTAAACCTGCTCGAAACGGCCGTTTGAAAGTAATTTGTTTTCGGTGATTTTACCGCACTATAATTAGGTATAATAATATGCATTGTTGATGCCGAAAAAAACCGTGTTACCTATTTACAACCTACAAATGTTATGCGTGGCGCATAACACGATTAAAAAATACATTATTATTATTATTATTATTATTATTATTATTATTATTATTATTATCATACCAATAGGAAAGACAAAGCCTTCTCGGGGGTCACTGTCGATTGCGGCACTTATTTATGCCAAAAATTAGCATACAGACGACGCACATTAAAAACAAATCGATTTCGTATAATATTATCTATTATTATTTTTTAAGAGATTCGAACACTTCGGAGTAAAGCATTATTATTTGTAATTTTAACGCACCTCTCGATTCGATGGATTCGTATGTACATTGTAATTTACATTATTCACTACACGATTTCAAGCAGATAGCGGAGATTTTGGCAAACAATAATAGAGCTTTTATAGAAAACAAAAACAACAACATTTACTGTACAATTAAAACTCTTAAATACAATATATAGTGTATCTTGAAATATAAATGCAGTTCATTCGGGTTTTCTAACCTTTAAAAAGAACTCTTGTCAGCGAGGGTGGAAACAAAAATCTACTAATTTGTGTTATGCAAACGCAGGATTTAAATTTTTTTTTATATATATATTATTATTTACGATTAACACATTTGATTTAAAATCGTTTTAAAATTGTAACTTAGAGAATAAAATTATATAACACGAGAATCGTCGTACAAACAAATTGATGAGATTTTTAGGCACCGGAAACATATAAATTAAAAATCTCTCATACTTAGCCAAACGCAAAATATGCTTTCAATTCCACATGATATAATTTTTAAAGTGTGCACTGAAAACACTGACGTGGCTTGTATAATATTATGTAAAATTGTACTGTATCTGTCACCCGAAAAGCGTTTGAAAAATATTATAATTCAATTATCCACATCGTTCAGCTCGAAATCTAAAATAATATTAATATATATTCCACTGCAATTAAACGCGTATAATATGTGTTATATTAAATGCACAATATGCACAGTTCATTGAAATGGATGTTGCAACATATCAAATATTTGTATTTTGCCGTTTTGCACACATGCACTACAATTTCGTGTACAATAACGTTTCATTTTAATTATCATGTTAATAACAACATAAATTCGTATGAATATTTTCTTGAAATTCGTTTGCATAATTTTGTATAACGGTTATTATGCCTATATGTAGTTACTATTCAATTTCCATAGCTTCGTCGGCCGAATACTTCATGGTATTATTATAATTACGCATCGATAAATCCTAAACTTTAATAAACAATTTGTAATAAATAATATTATAGGCGTAGCGAAAGCATTCACATTATGTAGTATTTGCTTTTAGTGAAAGACAGTGGCGTACCCAGGATTTTAAAATGGGGGGGGCTAAACAAAGTAAATTCAAATTTGACAACATCTTAACAAACAATTTTCAATAAAGTCTTATAACAGTTAATTGTAATATTTCATTATAATATAATTTTTATAACACATACATAATATATTAGTGATATATTTAATTAGTAGGAACTAGGAAGTAGGGACTGATTTATTATACAAAATATGTTATACAATAAATTATTTTATTTTATATAGGTAACTTCAAAATACATATTTTATTTTTTACATTATTTGCTCCAGTCTTCTAATTGCATCCTTCTGAGTGCCTTTTTGGAAAATAATTTAATTATTTCATCCTCACAGAGTAGTTCTTTTTTGTTAATATTTGTTAATGCCAATCCATTGAGTTGTTCTTCCGACATGGTTGAACGTAGATATGTTTTTAATCGTTTTAGAGTTGAAAATGTACGTTCAGGCGTCGCCGAGGTGACTGGCAATGTCACAAACAATTGTAAAAGTATTTTTATATTTGGTACGACAGTTGTGCAATGGGGTAATGTATCAATAGCTGAATCTGTTTTAATTTGCTTATTTTTCCATTGGTGTCTCCAAATGCGCAACTCTGCTTTAAGAATAGAATGATCATCAGTTGAAAGATCTTGAGCATAGATAGAAGCCGCTTTCAAAATAGTTTCATCATCGTACATACTAAAATTTGATGGAATAAGTCCCTGTAAAGGTATTATATCACTAAGTCGTTGATTAAATCGTGCATCCAATTCTTGAAGGATGAAATCAAGAAAAGGAAGAAACACTGATACTTTGAAGTATGTCTCTGGATCTTTTGAATTTATATTTATTCTTTGTGTTTGCCTACCACATATCCGAGGCATGCATATTTCTACATTTGCTAAATTTGCAATATCAGAAACATCCTTAAAAATTTGTTTAAAGTGTCCATCTGCACCTTCTCGAAGCTCTTCTAGTGCACTGCGAATAACCATTACGTCGGATAATGCTTTATATCTTGTTGTTTGCTCTGAAGAGAAATACTGAGTTGCAAAGTGTAGGCAAAACAAGTTACTGTAACTTCAAGTGCAACGAGAAAATCAATTTTCGTCACTGAATTTAAATATAATGCTGCTTTGCATCAGTGGCGTGGTGAACGACGTTTACCTAATGCAATTGCTTAGCCCTAAAAATTCAAAATTTGTATACAGATAATTAATACCTTTATAGGGGGGGGGGGGGTCATTATATAAATAATTTGCTTAGGGTTTGAAAGATGTTCGCCACGCCACTGCTTTGCATGAGCTTTCAGGATTAGGATCATGTGAAATATCTTCAAGAGCATGCACTACATAAACATATAATTGTTTAAATGTAATCAATGCGTCATGGCGCTCAATCCAACGTGTCTCACACAGTTAGTAAAAATATATATATTATTTAATCTGTGATAATATGTTGTGTACTCAACACTGTTTTTAGGAATATCATGGTTTGTACTTTGTATTTTATAATATAAAATTTATTCCATAACACGGCCAATGGGGGGGGCTGAAGCCCTCTAAGCCCCCCCCTGGGTACGCCACTGGTGAAAGATAATACATTATTATTGTTATTATTATTATTATTACTATCTAGCTTTTCTAACTGAAACGTAAATGTCGGAAAACAGTACTAATTTTGCAAGAATCCTTCAAGAAGAGTGGCTGATTTCGAAATGTTCAAAGCTCGTATAATCATGCCCTTTAAGTGATTCACAGAATCCGGAAATAATTTTCGCTGGAAAATTTCAAAATTAAAAGAAAATACCAATATCGATTTTATGAAAATCCCGTAGTGTGTAGACCCATTTCGAAACTAGGACGTTTTAAACTATTTGAACGACCATCGAACCCTGATAAACTGATTATTGCGTTTCGCTACTTATTTCACATGAATATGCCGGCTGTTCAGGCTTTGATAAGACTAGTCAGTAAGTTGTCTATAGAAAATGCCAATAATATTGTCGAGTCAATACAGGTAGCTTAAGACTAATCGCGAAATATGTGTGTGAGCTTAAGTGGTGACAAGCCGGGTTAAGCCAAATTAAATATATTTATACATTTATGGGAAAAAAAACATAACAATAAAGTGATAAAATAAAATATTTTAAATAATTATTCACGATTATATAATTTATAATAATAGTATTATAGATACTCGACGTTTTTAAAAGGGTTTTTATTAAACCGTACTTACCTATATTAAATTATGAGAAAAATCCAAAATGCATACTACCTATATAGCCATTTCACCGACTGCATATACACTACAGTCTACAAACAACATGACGTTAAGTATATTATTCGAAAATGACCAAGTTCCTTGATGTTTCGAATTCAATAAGTCGACATCCTCTGTACTTGAAATCCTAAATACGTAGGTTCTTTCCGCTCCGGTGATTCGAAGAAAGTCAACCGTGTAATTATACTGCGTGTATATATATTATATAATATATACATATACTATATATAGGCCGCCATGAAACTTTGCTATTTTTTTATCCAATTGACTCGTGTTTTGCTGTGTATAACGAAAACTCGAGAATATATATATATATAGGTATACTATAGATTTTTAATCTAAAAACAAGTTAAGAAATTCCATTCTACTAACGTGCTAAATTCACGGTTTTTATAAACGTATTTTAAATTTCAATACAGTGCAATCGTTATAATTTAAAAGTTGTAATAGCTTATAATTTCTGGCTGTTTTAGGACGCATTCCTTTAAGCATATGATTCATATGATTTTTTTCTAGTCGTCTACATAATGATTCTAATTTAAATAAGATGTTATGATCTCATCTCTAACTTTTTTTTTTTTATTATTATTGACAATTATTGTTCTTAGTAATTCTTAGTGAGCTACTGCAGGTTCAACTTTTAATCTTAATTTTTTTTCTATTGTTCCCCATGTTAGTTGTAATTTTTACTTCCTAAAAGTAGAGCCGTACTTTCCAAGTAAATTAGTGAATATATTATAATCTTTTCACCGACTGTCAATTTATTTTAATTGTTGAAGCTTCATCAATGTTTTTAGAAAATTCATTAACATTTTCACGACATTTTCCAGAAAATATAATTATATCACAGAATGGAGCTTTTTTTTACGTTCGTAATTTGGAATTTTCGTTAATTTGGTTAATTTATGATAATTGTCAAAAATATTACCTTTTAAACATTGAACTATATTTTTTATCTGGTAATATTTTAATTTTATATTTTACGTGATTGAAACTTGTTCCAGGTTTATTACATTTATTTATTTTATTAATATTTATAATTAGCTTGACATCCTGTTTTATGTTGTCAACAAGAGACCTAGACCCAAACGTATTGATTCATCTGCATTTTAATCTGAATGTTTTATCCTTAGCTCCCTATTTAACACTGACTAGTATGCTAGAATGAATTTAATTTGAGTAGAACTATTACACAACTATCAATTCAAGCAACTGTAGTATTAAAATATTTATACTCATGAGACTGTTGTAGAGTGTATTTCAAGTTTTTTGTCTTGGATTGTGAACAATTCTAATATTAAAATGGAAATTAATTATTTGAATTCAACTAATCTAATCCAACCCTATTATGGACAAGAAAATAGTCGTTATTGATGGAATGGTGCATAATTAGTAAGACCGCCTTTGGGTGACTTATTTTTGTAACAATGTAGGCACTGCTAACTGATGGACGGACCCAACTAGGATATAAAGTGTGTTAAACGTATGTTTAGAAACCTAAGCCTAGGTTTAATATAATATAAAATAATACATTTTATTAGATATAATATAATTTATATATGGTTTTATATAACAAATTTATAAGTATATTTTAAACTGTAGCTAAAAGTGAATAATCTCGTTTCAATAAAATGTATTTTCAATAAAACGTACACGGAATCTTTCCAAAACCAAAAGATATTTAAAATTGTCTTTTTTGTTTTACTATAATAAAATTATACCTATATCGTTATAATATTCAGAGTTCAATAAATGTAGACTGAACAATTTGAACCTAGTTGCAGTGTAGCACGTTTGAGTATTATTATCATAACGACGTTGGGTCGGTTAGTTTTTTCGAAGTCACAACTCACAAGCTGGAGGGATAAAATATAGAAATTATTAAAATTTGTTCTGAACAAAATCTGAATTATTATTATATACGAGCGGAATGGCTAAAAGGACAAAACATACTAAAAAAAAATCTCATATTTCGAAGGAGCAATGGAGGTGGTGTGCATAGCATAAATAGGGTTATTAATATTATTATTAGTATTGGTATTTGGTACAAATAATAATAATAATATATTATATCGTATCATACACATGCCACGAATCGACTTTTCGGACGCGTGTGTAGCAATAATTCATATTTGATATTATTATTTTTTTTTTAAGTAGTACGACCGAAATAACGTGAAACGACTGGTGAATACGTAATAACAACGCGTTACAGAATTATTTCAGTGGTAAGGGTGTACCCACGTAGTCGAAGCCGATCGAATCGATAGGTATATACTGTGGCTCGTTCGTGGGGGTAAAACTTTTGAAAATATTGATTGAAAGCAATCCAATGTTCGAATTTTAAGAGCTGAGTAATTTCTTAACCCTTTTCTCGTCCGATATGTATAAGTTTATTATATAATATATAATTATACAAATACAAGTGTTATACGTCGGGGGGCGTGTCACAAATCACACGCTTTTGTTTTCAACGACAATAATTGAATTTCAAACGTCACATTATGTTATAAGTAAAATATTATCTATGTAATAATATTTTTAAGTGATTCGTTTTTAAAATAAACTTTTATATACTACTATATCTATAATATAAGCATATAGATTCACCATTCCAGCTAACTTATTCGGATAGTTGCAGTAGTTTTCAAGTAGGTACCATAGAAGGACTTATTTTCGAATTCTCGGAAGTGTATGGTAATTTGGAAATGTCCTGCGACGATACTTCCTATTTTTTTCTCAAATAAGAACTAATGTTTATTTAAACAGGTGATTTTTATTTTGATGCTGTCTATATATTATTATCTATTTAAATCAAAAATTAAACGAATATTTTTTTAGTTACCCAACATTATGCACTAAATATAAAACTTCTATGAAAATAGGCTAAGAAGATATGAGGTATAGGCTATTATTCTATAATTTGTACACATTTTCTGAATTTAATCGTAGGTACTAGATTAAGTACATATTACATAATATTGTTTCATATTTTACGTTTGGATAACCATCATTAAGATATTTTTTCGTTAGTACATACTTGTTGAAACACTGAAACCACTCTTTCATATTTAAACTTAGATAGATCAAAATTTACAAAAAAAATGATCTATACCTACCTACTTAAGAATTTCCAGTAAAAATGGGATTTTTATTAGATTAAAAAATAATTTTATATCCCATAAGACTATCATCAAATGGTATAAAATAATCCATAATCTGAAAATATGGAACTTAGATATACTTAAATATTTTAATAGATTATTAAAGGATAAATATTATTGTCTAGCATACTTATTTCATCACCATGCATGTAACCTTCTACAATATACGTAGTGATCTATTTTACTAGGAAAACTTTTTTTTATTGAAATGTTTGCTGTTATACTAATGCTATACTAATTTCTATACACCGATATTTAATTTTAGAAATACGCTGCTACTGAGTATAAAACAAATATCTATATGGCCGTAAAACAATTATCAACTTAAAACACCACAAAAATAAATAATTGTAAGAAAAAAAGGTCTAATGTGGGTAGTGACTAGTGCTCATAATTAATAGAAATACGACTAACCATGTGGGAAATTTTTTTTTCAAATACTCAAAAATAGACTTTTATGTAAAATTAGTATGACCTGTAGATTGCCCACTGCTCTGTTTAACGGTATAATATTATAATATTTTATATACCTCCGTATAGAGACGTTCGAATAAACGACAGAATATAATAGACCGAGACACGAATTGAATTAAAATATAATATAATATTATTTTGTACGCCACGATAAAATTACTTATCGTGCAGACCAACCATGTCATTCGTATAAAATATCATAATTTAATTTTTACTCTGCGGAGAAATCACTTCCACCTTACGTCCGCTCGCACGGAATAAAACGTTTTGCGCCTTTGCAAAATAAAAAAAAAGTATCGCTTTGGGCACGCGAGTGTTAGGTTGATGACGACGACGATAAAGTGGTGGCTGAAAGTGCTCTCCAAAAGGAGTTGTTTATTTGTCGGACCTTTGGCCCTTTTTCGTGGACGCGTGCGCGTCCTGTATGTCCTGGAGAAAAGGGTCGTGTCGACTATAATTAGCTCTTTGCCACCCTTGGCCGTCACCACTACAACCACCGCCACGGATATACATTTATATTATATATATAATATATGTACGTCGTGATTTACGGACACACCTCCGTCGACAAAGTTTCGTATATTATTATTGTTATTATTATTATCATCACCACCGTCGTTGTCTCTATTATTACGTCTGTCGCGCGTCGTCTGACGAATCAGACGTGTGCTACCTCCACCATCTCGGAGGCATATTTTTCAAAAACTCGTCCGTAAGCGTAACAATAATTTATACACGACACGACAATGCTGCTATATACCATAAAATAATATATACAGGGTGATTCATCGAACTCGTTCGCCTCCCTTTTTTTCTCCCGTAAAATCCTTTGTTACAGAAATATTTATTCTAAGAATAATAGGTAGTCCTTAAAAACAGTTTTACAAAAATTTAAAATAGGATGCCGGTACCGGATATAATGTTTATATTATACTCCGACCAATTTCACATAATATCATAAAATAATATTATGTTGATATACTATAATAATATAAATTATACTAACATTTTCAAATTACCATTAAGCACTGCAAAGTATGGTCTTCAATAATTCGACAAGTTAATGGCTCTGAGTTCAATATTATTATAAAAGTTCCGTAAATTATAATTCCAATAAATTCATTATTTAAAGGAAAAATGAGCATGATGCCTGTGATGAATCACCTTGTATAATACGTGTGTACACAAATTTATTATTATAACATACAATTTATATACGACAATAGCATCCGCGACTCTCGTGACTGGCTGGATGACTGGCGTGCGCGTCTAACAAAATACAATATTATATATTATAATAATACATATGACAACGTATTAGACGACAATGGGCCAAACTTTGCAGCAGTTTTCTCCGTGTGCAGTATACATATACCACGTGTAGTTTTATATAAAACTAAACTTTGCCGGTAAAGTTAAGTTTTTTGACGTACAATCGCCGAAATTATCTAAATGTATTTCACGAACAACTATTTTCACAACGCGTTTTAATCTTCAAGATGACGCGGTGCGGGCTTGCAAACTCTTCGCGTGGGCGCGTGCGTGTGACGTGTGCGGTGTGCGCCCTCCGACGTGTATGCCACTCGTTAGTAGTTTCTGCTTTTGTCAAGACGTGTTATATGTATACATATTTATAGTAAATATGTACACGTATTCGGTGACGACGGACGAGACCTTGAAAAGTAATAAAATAAAAGCGTCCGCCAACTCACAGTTGCAGGGGTACGTTCCGCCGTTGAGTTTTAAAACTCCAAAGTCGTGGGTATAAAATACGGGCTCAAGTCGCGAGGAACCACAGACCGAAAACGGAAGAAAAAAACAATCGTGAGTGGGGCGTGATGAGCTATAAATATTAAAAAAATATATATATCTTATGAAAGATATAAACAAATCGATAGAAATGTTTCGCATCTCTTCCCTGCCAATACCGCGAGACCTCGTCCATTATTCAAGAGTATATTTTCAAGCTCATAGACATGTACTGATGTACCTAACATCATTCCACTTTTATTTTCTTCTTGGCACATCTATAATAATAATATGACGTTTGATAATAAAATTATATAGTTACATAACAATTACGCGATTTCATCGATGAATCCATAAAGATTACAAATATTAAAAACACGTCTACGAACTATCTACATATACCTATTAAAAATAAAAGGCAATGTTTGTGTATGTGTGTGTGCTTGTATAATATATCCACAGCCAAGTCTATCTAAATCTGTATAAATACACAGGCCGTTATATAAAAAAGATATGTCTTAAACCGCCGCAACGTTTCGGTTGAGGAAACTCGAGAAAACTGAGTTGCTATGATTTCCCGCACATACCATATTTTTATAACGACGTTCCTGTATATTCTAGGCGACAATCACAAGTATCCAAGAAGGTACGAGTGTGACAAAAATGTACCCTTACTACCGCTCACCGACAAACACGACTACAGTACGAGGGCATACAGAGGTTGGTTAAGTTTGGTTTTATTCAACTTTTTAGAAAACAAAACCTTGGTATCAAGGATATAGATCTCATGTTATATGAATCTATAAAAGAACATGTCCTGACTCACAACCAATCAACGTACAGCAAAAACTGTGACATAGCTTGGCGGAGACTAAACATTCTGAGTAACGATCACACGGGGTATGTGTGCGAGTAGAAGGCGTAAGAAGGAGTAACTCCGTGGGCATTTAATTTGTCCCGGTCAACGCAGCGCAGGATCAACTAGTTATTATTATCATATAACACATAGGTGTCTGATGGAAAAATCAACCAGGACAACGTCGGTGCAAAAATTTCGGAAGTGAAAACGGGAAAATATTCGATGAAGACCTGACAGTAACTTGTGCTGCAATGGAGTAGTCTATACGTCAGGACTTGCAGTGTCGTATATCTACGAACAGGATACCTAACAGTGGTTATGTTTTCTTGTTTGACGTTTAACCGCAAGAAGACATAGTTTCGGTTTTTCCTTTCTTTCCGCATCGGTATTTATATTATTACAAATCTATTCAAATTTAGTGGAAGTGGGCGGAAGTCCCGCAAACATAAATCCGTCTCTTTCGATAAATGTATATAAATGTTTTAAAACCTCTATGTGTATGTAAGTGCATACGCACTTTGTTTATTATTATTCAATATTTGAATTTAAGTTATTGAGTTATTGAAAACGGGTATTTACTTTTGTTAAAATATAAACAACGAACAGAAATGTTTGACACATAAACACAATATTATATACCAATATATACACATTATGGTTTACAGTGTTTACTTAACCTTCTTCTACGTTAGTTGTATCCAAATGTATAAACAAAACTTACGTTTAATAACAAAATGTCCTCCAGCGAATTTAATGAATTTTAGTCACGTTTTTCAATTATCCATTCAGCTGCTTTTATAATATATATATTATATGTATGTGTGTGTGTGTGTGTGTGTATGTATACTTATTATTATAATATATATTGGAACGCGTTCGAAATACTTAAACAATAGTTAGTTAAATATGAACGATTTTGATTGCTTTTTACAATATATATAATATGTGTGCATTTACAACTCGTCATAAATATATAATGCTCAATATCCGAAAGAAAAACTTATGTTTTTGGTGTAAATTGTTCATTGTATAATAATAATACATTAATATTAGAATTCCACCATAGTTATATATATTTGTTGAGTCTGAGGATAAAAACGTCACGCACGTTATCTTTTAAAGGGGTTTGATTTAATAAGCTTGCAATTTGAATAAAATATTGAGGAAAATCAAAACTTTAAATATATTTAAATACTTATAAGTTATATTCATAGTAACTTATAAGTTGTCCTATACTCCGCCTATGTGTCATTATCGTGTGTAGTTGTTGCGTAATTTACAAACTTTTACCGAAAAACCGTTTAATGTGGGGGAAAAAACCGAGAAGGCAACAATGAGATAAGTAACAATGTTCTTCATAAAATAAAGAAAACTTTTTTTGTGCAATATAATAACGGTTTCTAAAACAATAATAACTTTCTTTGTAATACCTAGTGATACCGAAAACATAAAAAAGATAAACCACGGTCATAGTTCTACTTTTATGTATGAAATTTAGATTTTATTAACTATATAACTAACTGGATGGTCCTTGCCCGAATGAAACGTCAAACAATTGGTGAACGTGTGGGCATCTTGCTCGTATCTAACATTGTGTGTTTGTATCTTTATTAAAATTAAACTTCAGACGTATATAGGTTTCCACCGAATAGCGAAACGTACGTTTTCCTGAAACTTTCTGTTATAATAGTCTAATAGTATTATTATTATAATAAAATACCAAGGGTGTCGTATTATTAATGCTAAAAGCTTGGGTGTTTCATGTGCATTTAACGATATGACGGTTTGCAGAAACTATATTTAAACGCTATTCACGTATACATTACGATCCTAATTAAATAATAATTAATTTATTGCTATACCCCTCTAAATTTATAACAATACATTTACCGTAACTGAATAATAATATCGTTGTATCGATTTCCACAGTGCCGTCTGCTTCGATTTCCGGTGGTCCGGACATTCACGTGAACGAAGGGAGTACTATTAATCTGACGTGCATCGTGAAGTTCAGCCCGGAGCCGCCGTCTTACATCTTTTGGTACCATTACGACGAGGTATGTAAATTATGTGATTACGAATATAGTCTTAAACTCTCGAATCGGTTGACATATAATATAATATAAATCTATAAACGTCAAAATAATTATGACATTAATGATGAGTGGATCGAAAAATTTATTTTTGATATAACGATGAAGTGCATTTTTATTACTTATTTATTCGTGTCTGAAGCCGCTTATAGTAAAAAAATGCTCAGATTTTCCATTTTGTGGCAGTTTTCTGGTAGTAAATTGGATCTAGTTGGTGCTTTTGGGTAGTCAATAATGAAAATTATTGGTATTTTTTAAATTAATTGGAAAAAATACGAACATTAATTGTTAAAATGTAATATTATCATAAAAATAATACCGTTCGATAACCAAGAAGTTGGACAAATTGGGAGTTTGGAGAAGTCTTAGCTATGAGTCGTTTTTTATCGTATACAATATGATTTGTTCTTGAGTTCAAATACAACATACTCTCATCACTTACTCAGTAACGAGGTACACTAGACACATCTTCTGTACGGTAGAAAGATTTCCTATATTATACTTAACGGCTAGTTTTTTTGTTTTGATATAATCCGTTTATATTTTATAAGTATAACTAATATTGATTTTTTAAATAGCTACCTACTCATCAAACGAGGCATTATGAGCACAAAAACTAAAAAAAAAACAAATTTTTCATTTAGAATGTAATAAATTATAATAATATTGTAATAACAACTGTTATTCGAGAACGCGACTTTGCAACCAAATAATATAATAAACAACAACAATAATTTAAAGGTCCTATTAAACAGCACAGGACTTAGACGCTACCGATTCCCGAGTAAGTAGATTTCATATAATATTATACGCATTACATGTGTGTATAGGTTATATTATATATATGCAAACGCCGAGGCCAACTTTAGCCAACCGACAAACCAAACTGCCTCCACGCGTACTAAATTTCCATTTCACCTTCACATGCACACACGCACGTGTGCACACATACTCTCCCTGCAATGAACTGCTTCTAATATCATGGTAAAGTCTACCTCTAAATGCAAATATACTTCGACCATCTCGATCCCACACCAAACCATAGCCCTGCAATATAAACACTATACTATCATATACGATATGATATATGTAAACAATAATAGTAGGTTACGCATACATGTAGGTAAAGCGTATTGTGTTTTCGAATTCATAGTAAACGATATTATCATTTATACTTGATTATCATCTAGATCACTCAAATATAATTTATAATAATTGTGCAGGCGTACTTAAATATATAACGGTTCCCGTGTTTTAATAAAAATATACAGTAGAACCTCAATTATCCGAACTAATTGAGACCGCACCTATTTCGGGTACTGGAAATTGTTTGTAAAACAATTTTTTTTTTTTTAAAACATACAATTATTATGTACAATATACATATTTATTATTTAAAGAGAAAATAATATGTACCAAACTAAATGTTTCTACTTATGTAGAAAACCAAACTAAATTGACAAGTACAATACGAGGGCGTTTTTTAGATAAACCAGTTGCGTTTCGATTATCTACAAAATATTTATAAGCATACATATACATATAAAATAAGATAATGATAAAATCGGTTGCTGGTCACTGGTGTACAAGTGCTTCAACGAGTTTGAACGTTCGGATAACAGATTATTCGGATATGTTAATTGTAGTTCGGATAATACAGGATTCGTTTAATGGAAGTTTTGATAATCGAGGTTCTACTGTAATATAATCTGGTTCTTAATCTTAAAGTCGTCCGTTTTGCATACAACAATAACAGAAGACTTAAATTAATAGAGCTATTGATAAAGAGAAACGAATTAATTTCATATAGATTACCGGGGATATTATAATGGGCATACCATTAAATTATCGAGCAGACTAAGAAGCACTTAAATCAACCTTCTAAACATCTCTACATATAGGTACTTAGGTATCTGACGTAAATAACAAAATATATAATTTAAAATATGACACTACCAGTAGAATAATCTATTAATACTAACCTGGACAAGATAAAAAACAATATAAAACTATATGTATGCCAAGTCTCTAAACTCAGCAGAAAAGAAAAAACTGTGATTAACCACCTTCGAAAAGATCATACTCGCCTTACTCATCTGGCTATTTTATGACTAAAGAAGAACCTTCAACATACGATGATGCACGTGGTGTCTTTCTTATAACAAAACACGTATTTACGAATGTAAGAAATTCAAAATTTAATGAAATGAATTCCATATTTCAGAGCAGATTAGTCAAGCCTTAGGACCACACCATCGAGACATCCAAACTTATTTTAATTTCTAAAAGAATCCTAATAATATAATTTAATATAAAATCACAATGTTATATCAGCTGTGCATTTCCAATAGTTAGGTATAGGTACTATAATGGACATGTTGCAAAATGGGTGTTTATGATAAATTAAAAAAAAAAAAACTAAAATAACAATTGGCTAAAATACATAATATTGGTATAAGCAGGTGTTCTTGAGTTTTCGAATACTCGTGATAATATTAAAATTTCAATCCAAAAGTATTGTCCTTTTCGTGTATAAATATGAGTGTATAGTAACCGCAAGGCTGTTCGACGTGTAAAAATTGTGTGGGGAAGACTGAGGTCAAACAAAAAAAAACGTATGGTAACGTTAAGGGCGTCAGCTAGGGGGAAAAATGCGATCGCTGGTAATTATTATTATACGTATAAATTGCATAATATTGTATGTACATTGTACACAAGAGCCACTTCGAAAGTGTGTGTGTATGGGGGGGGGGGTCCTCGAGTTTAAGCTTGGGATTATTGTTGGAATGGGAACAAAAAAAAATAAAAGTTTTAGGATTTTAATTTTTCTCCTCGCTGGGGTATCGTATCCTATATATTATATACATATAGGTTAGCGTAATACATACGGTGCAACAATATCATATTAGGATTATGCTGTAATTTACGTAATTAATGAACACGTGAAAAATATACCCACCTAAATAATTTCTGTATATATATATGGATTGGCGTTACTCGCAATGTTTTTGGGTGTATACGTAGGTATATATATATATGTATGCGCACGCTTTCCTGGAAGGTAATAAATAATAGCTGAGTGTAGTTCCTTTTTAATTGCAGAGTATAAAATTTCTTTAAGAGCTTAATGATAGTAAAATATATGGCACGATGTCCGAACGCGACTAACGTTTTAAAATAATTATTATTAGTGTGTTCGCGAAAGTTTTAATATGTATACAATTTAAAATTTATAAAATATGAGCATCATGAAAATCTAAAGTACGCAAAATAGTTGTGGAAAACGAATTTATAGTTGATAGTATATAGAGCCATAGAGGTATACGTATAATACAATAATGTATTGTTATAGAATCGCGTCAATAAATATAAAAACAGTACTACTTATACGATATTCATACGAAATTTGGTGGAAAGATCGAAACGGGTTGGACATCATCAAAAATGATACATTGTCGTCGTGGCGTATACCGTAAACCTATACCGTCGTCAAAGCGTTAGCAAAAATATATGGCATTATCAAAAAGTTTTGCTACAGACTAAATACATTTAGTGAAAAAATGCGTTAATATTATACAATACTTTGCACAGATTTTTAGAAAAATAAAATACCTACCTACGTTGAAAAATAAATTCAATATACAATATATCATTATTGTGATGACAAAAAAAAAATTGTAAATTATTTTTAGAAATAATATTAAATATGTATAAAAATTGAAAAATGATGAAATATGCAAAAATATGCATTTTAGTTGATTGTCCTTTTTTTAATTCTTCATTGTATAGAATGGATATTTTCTAGCTTGTTCTGCTATAAATCAAGAGCGTAATATAATAATATAGAAAAATATGCAATTCCTACAACTTCCGAGCAGCCCTAATAACTATTAATAAAACGGGAAGTGTTTTCGAGTGAAATTATATTATTATCGCATTTAAAAGCAGCGGCTTACTAGCTCTACTCCAATATTATAATATAATATACCTAGATAATATCGTTTAAGGGATCTTCAGCCCCGTTATGTGGCAACACTATAATGTTATGTATACCTATGTATATATATGTATATGCATAAATAGTGGCATACACATTAAAAAAAACAACCCGATGGGTCTCATTTTGATTGCTTAGCATTTCGCACTCGCGTTTAAAAATAAACGCAAAAAAAATGTATCAAACAACTGTATACTTACGACTAGTATATTTTTAATACTCTATCGTTTTATTCTTTTTCCGTCACAACTGATAAAAAAAACATTTCATATTATATGACTTTTTTTCTGTTTCGTATAATATGAAGGCACATGACTTACCATGACAGCCGGCAGCGACAGTGGCGTACAAATGAGGGGAACGGTAGAAATATTATGGGGTTTGAACCCTCCCCTTCGATCGATGAAATGCCTGCACGATCTGTAAAATAGTACTCTTGTGTGCAAAGTTATTCCTTGACAAAAAAAATTAAAAATGTTTTATAAGAAAAAAAATAAGTACGTTTTTTTTTGATTTTTCCATTTCTGATCGATCAATGAAAGTGCGCAATGATTCCACTTTCTTCCGTTGTCTGTGATCATTGCAAATCGTCAAAACGTATCTGTGACATGTACGGGGGTTAACCGGTATTTTTGTTAAAATAATTTAATGAAAAATTAAATACTTAATACTATATAGTTCTATAGGTATAGTACTCTATAGGTACTTGAATCGTTTTATTCTTCTCCCATCAAAACCGATTAAAAAAACATTTAATATAATATGACTTTTACTATATTTCATATAATATATTTATGACTTACGTTACTTGCGAGGAGTGGTGGATTATGGTGTTCGACCCCTTCTCCTACGACCGATATGAAATGCCTGTATGATCTGTAAAATAGTTCTCTCGTGTGCAGTTTCCTCGTCAAAAACTTTACTCTGTTATCTGTGATAATAATATTACGTATGTTTCTAATTTTTGTTCATTTGGGAAGGGAGGAGGGATTTATCGGTATTTTTGTTTGCGTTACGTACTCCATCGGACTTATTAACAAATATTAGTTTTATATATTTTTTTCCTATTAATCTTTTGTTATAAACGTCATAGAAGAAGTAACTACATTATTATTGACCAATAAAAGAAAAACTCACTCCGCCTACCTGAAATTCAAATTTCCGATGACGCCACTGCGCTATGAAGCTTAAGACCCGTGAACCCTAAGACCTACAGGAATGATGTTAATCATCAGCTGTTAGAATATATTATAATTATTTCGCTTCGGGTATTCAAATTCTCGTCGAGCGCGCGGCGTTCTTCGACATACGATGTTATGATATAAATCGTTACAATATAATATCGGGTATTATATTATATGGTCGGGTGTGAAAGCCGACAGTTAATCCACGCATATAACATTGTGTGTACGTACGTAAACTATTTGACGGTTAGATCCTCCGGACACATAAAAACGACTGCGTAGTATTTCATGCGAAACTTAGCAATAACAAGAGTTTAATCTTCGGATGACCCAGTTAGTTACGGTGTGCGCTCATTACTATATCAAAACGAGGCGAGATGGGACATGCGGGCCCGTCCGAAAAACCAATGGATAAATTACGTCTATGTAATAGTGGTGAGAGTGATGCTGCCGTGACCGAAGGTTAGCGGTCAATAGTATTGTTATACGAAACAACTAAAAACTGAGAATAAAAAACGGCCAGTAACTATATTTTATTATAACTGCTGTAAACAATATTAATGGTAATACAACCCTGAGACGCATTTTGTTTACAAATCGTTCAATCATAATACGAACAGAAATCGTCAATAAAAGATTTCGGACAAATTTGATGTTTTCTTCCGCATTTACAATATACTTGGTTGTTGACTTTAATGATTTTACATAATATTGATGAATTTCATTCTGAACTCTGAGAATAAGTGTGAGATACAAATTTAATATGAGGCATATTACCTACCATTATACAGTTTTATTTTCCTTGAACACGACCTATACTCTCTCCCCAAAGCACAAACATTCTTCCCCGTCACAACATCCGCGCGTATTCATCCCCTGCCTTTCATTTGTTTAAAACAGTTATTCCTTATTTTGATTTTTTAGCCAAATGAAAGCTATTTGTGATTTTGTACATAATATATTATCTTTCATTGCACATCACTATAATTTCGTTGAAGCCATCCTCATTCCTCGTTTGACTTCCTTAGATTATTCCTTTCCTGATATTCGATTTATAATAAGTGCTCGTCCTACTACCATTATCACCGTTATTATTGTTTACATTAAATCCTCTCACTTTCTTGTGTAACCACTTTTAAATAATTGTGAAATTCAAAATCATATAATTGTTACTCCGTGATGTTTTTATTAGTAGAAATGCAAGAAGGAAAAGACGGGTAGACAGGTAACCATTCTACTGTACAGTAGGTGTACCTCGTTATTGATTAGGTAATTCATTGTAATCTATATATTACATTTAAATGTAATGATAAATCATTGTATACAAACTACGATTCTGAGCTAAGACGATCTAGCCTATAAACAAAGTATACCTATTTCATGATAATATGTTTTTTTGTTATTTCTATTAGAGTAATTTATTTTACTACCTATTAGTACTTATTTCGACTGTTTGGATGATATAATTTTTTTACGAAAACATTGCATTTATTTTATTATTATGATAGTGCCCTGAACATTGCACGAGTTCTTAGTTCATACGAAGCGATATCTCGTCCAGCGCGAGTACCGTTTCAATATGTTTAAAAAATAAATAATCAAATGACTAAAAATATCTGTCCAACTATTTCTTAAAATATAATCAAAAATGTTAAATTGATCCCACTGGTTAGGTTAGGTTGACGCACGTGCAAGAGAGCTCGTTGGAAGATAATTATATTATAAAGCTGAAGATCACAAATTTCCAAAACAAAAATAATATATTATACGGAGTGATCCAATACATAATTAACACACTAATTATTTCAGAAAACACTAACATCTTCGAAAAATGTCTTTTACATAATTATTGTAAGTCATAAAAAAACACTTTTCAAAAAAAATTACATTTTATTGAATTTTTAAAGTTATCATTCCTTAAAATAATTATATAATGGCAACGTGCATTAAATATATAATACAGGGTTATTCAAAATGATTCATACAGTTCAGGTTAGGTATTAGTATGTAAATCGGATGAATCATTTTGAATAACCCTGTATAATGTATCATTTTCTTAAGCATAATATTTTTTCGGAGTATTTCGATCATAAAAATGTTGGACAAGTAGTTCAGTAGTTATAAGTGTTATAAGTAAAGATGAGTGGAGTAGTGGACCAGATTAGGTTGGGCTAATTCAGCGGTCGGCAATAGGCGGTCCGCAGAGAAGCTGGACCGCCAAAACATTTTTTTTTAGTACTGGCGGTCCGCAGATATCTAATAGATATTTGATTTATTTCTATGATATATTTGGATGTATTTGGCTCCACATACATATGTGAAACTTCATTCTTCAAAATGACGTTTTTAAAGAATAAATATGGTTCAATATTGACTGATCTCTATTCTCCATCTTGAAAACACTCATAGTTGTTCTCCAAGAGCGGGTACCAAGTTTTTAAAAAAACTTGCTAACATTATATCTATCATATTAAATAATTCGCTTTAAACAGCTTAAACTATATTTTTAACACAATAATAAATACATTAACGATTAACTACTATTTAAGTTTTTTCTGGTCCTCCAAATTTTTTTTTAAATTATCTGGATCGCCATTGAACTTGTGTATATTACTGTAATAGGTACTTTCTGTACCGAAGTACTGCAAAAAATATTTTTCTATCGAATAAGAATTTTAAAATGCGTGTTTTTATTTAATAATTTAACAGATAACTATTTTTTTTAGAAAAGTGTTGTTTTTTAACGACCTAATATTTAAAAAACATTTTTTAAAACGTAAATATAGTTTTTGAAATAACAATATCGTCTCACATAATTGATATTATCAGGTATAATATTTAACACATGTATTCTGTGGATATACTCAAAATACTGTTAAATATATTGTATATTTTATTGTGATATTATACTTTTTTAACCATTTTCGACGAACGGTGGAGTGACGTTCTCAGGAATCGATTCTCCAAGAAATATTTTTAATAATGAGAGAAGTATAATATAATACAAATAAAATAATATAAATCATGGTAATACAAAAGTCCGACATGAATTACAATTATTAATATTATTGTGTAAGCCGTTGCCGGTTAGGCTAGCAGTATAATAATAATAACAATAATAATATACAGAATGAAGTTTCGAATGAATATACTTACTTAAGAAAATATATCATCGGTGGGAGAGGGAAAAAAACATTGAAATACATATATATATTATATATTTTATGTCGCGAGATACGCTCCACGCTACGCGGACAACCCAATAAGCCGCTTATAGCGCGTATATTCAAGATTCACCGAAGTTATCGTCGATATTATTGTACACCGAGCCGTAAACTTTTCTCCAGCAACTATTTTCAAACGGAATTCATGGCTATGGTGAACATATTATGCATGTATGTATGTACGGCTAATACAAAAGTTGTCTCATACATATATAACGATCCGAGTGTATCGACTCACGTTTTATGCAAATTCGATATAAATTATAATATTGTTTACTGACTTTGAGTTTCGCGGGGGAGAGGGGGGGGGGGGGTAAAAGAATATAATCGAAGCGAACGCAACCGAACTGATGCAAAGCTTTTGTATAATACAATACAATATAAAATATGTAAATATAATGGGATTTATAATATCATAGTCGTTGAATTTTCAATGAAATAATATATTATAGAAACACATTTTTTGTTTGATTTCGAGTTTTTTCACTCAACACTTCTATTAGAATAGATACCATATATAATACCATGCATATTGAAAGTTAATGACATCCAAGACAAACTCTTCCGGCTTGACTTGGAAGTATCCCATAAAAGGCAATTCCTTAAAAATGGAAGGTCACTCCTAATGTACATAATCACTCTTTCCTGCAACCCAGCCAATTATGCAATCCATATTCAATCTCACATCAATCTTCTACATGTCAATCACAGTCAAACAATACCAAACTTCTGGTGCCCCCCAATGCTTCAACTGCCAAAACTTCGGCTACGATTCAGCAAACTGCAAACACTCCACCTGCTGTATCAAATGCAGAGGCTTGCACCAAACTCGGGAATGCACTAAAACCACGGACACACCTCCAAAATGGTGTAATTGTGGAGGAGAGTAGACGGCTTACTTTAGACAATGCCCCATTTTCTTAGCACAAATGACCCTCAAAATCAAAACAAAAACCATCATAGCAAAATAAACCACAACCAGCCATTACGACCAATCTTTCACCAATAACAAAACAACCTCTAACAACTTAAACCACTCAGTTCTCATATGCTTCAGTTCTCACAAGGCAATCGGTAAATCCATCTCATAATATCTAAAGACTCTCCACCAAGCTTCTTATGGATACAATTCTCAAAATATCCGCAGCCACAGACATCAAGGAAACCATCATGTCAGCCCTCTCAGCCATGCTCGTGATAATTCAAAATGTCTCACAATCTCCGCATTCTCAACTGAAACTGCCGGGGCGTAATCAAAAAATGCCTCGAACTGCTTGACCTAGTTCTTAAAAAAAATATCGACATTATTCTTCTTAACGAAACACACGTAATTGGCAAACAACAATTCAAGCTACCAAACTTACTTTCACCCTTACATCACAAATTGACCTCAACAGCAAGGACATTCTCCATGGGTAGGAATAACCATATTAATCAACAAAATATCACTAACCCTTTAATAGAAAACACTACTATTCTAATCCAAATAGGCAACAAAGAATTAAAACTATTATTGTTGGTCTACAAAAGACCCAAAATCCCACAACTTACCTCAGATCTAGACTCTACTCAACACTTTTCACTACGTCGTCCCAGCTGGTGACTTAAACGTAAAACACCAATCCCGGAACAGCAGAAAACAAAACATAGCTAGAAACACGCTCACCAAATTCACAAACACAAGACGAGATATCACCTAACCTGCCCTGACACTCACTATCCCGACAACCCAAATCACAATGCTGATATTTTGGACGTAGCTATTCTCAAAACAGAAAAACTAGGAACTATACTCGTATACATTATAAAATCTCGCAAAACACTTGGAAAAATTAGAGAGCACACAATCTATCAACTTACGCACCATAACGGACAGTGAATGGTATTTAAGTAATCAAACAATTAGGAATTCTGCATAAATCCCGACCATCAGGGAACACATTAACATTACAACATCAAAATAAATTAAAAACCCCCATATCAAATGCCAAATTCTCACACATCTCAAACATAAGCAAACGAACCTCACCGAAACAATTATTCATAAATAGACCAATCTCATTTCAAACAAAAATCCTAACTCATGAACCAATTCAGGCTCCACATTAGATTCTCTAGCAACTAGCTAGCAAGTAGCAACAGAGTAACTCAAAACAAAGCAATGCAAAAAAAAAAAGACAAATCATTATAATATATTTTCTACTTAAACAGACAAATACAACTACAATAGTAGCCGTTACCCGACTACTCCTAACCCGCCATTATTATAAGTACCACCGTTCCCAAGTTTGATTCATCAAACAGTAACCGCTTGCTAAAGCCACGCGCTGCCGGTGGTCAACTCCGTTCCCCTATACTGTTGACAGCACATATTATTTGTTAGCATACCGATTATCGTACATAGGAACATACCTTAAAGTAGGTCACCTCTAAGCACCACCGCCCGCACATCGGCCCGCTTGCATAAGCTTGGCCAATTCAACCGCGACGCGTACTGTCCCTATCAATAAACAATTACTTATATACCTGTCATTACACCTACAAAATATGAACCAGACTTGACACCATAAATCTAATTCTTATTATTTCACAAGGCAGAAGGTTACCACAAACCTTACTGTTTCACGTGGAAACACGGTATATATTATGATATCTTCTGTTCGTGCGATACTTTATCATTATTATGGAAATTATATTCCTATTAATCGGCTATTTAGAAACTAACGATGGCTTTAATAAAGAAAAATATAAGATTGCATATAAAATATGCGTGTAAATTTATCATATTTTACCTGGTATCTAGTCAAAACGTATAAATTATGTTTTACTTAGTTAGTGAAGACAAGAAGCGTTTCCGTATAAGTTTGGTAAAAATAAATTACCTACTGTAAGACCTCTAAAACCGATATATTTCTTGTTTCTCTCAATAATAAAAACTATGAGCAACGAGTGCTCAAAAAAATACAAAATTTCTGTTATATTTTTAAGTCACATTAACAACCATTTAAAGGGCTCTACCATTCCCAGTGCACAACGTTACGGAATATTTTTTCAGAATTAAAATTTCGTACGTTGTGAATTAATTTTAAATTAGAATGAGTATAGTGATTTTACTAAAAATACGATAGGCTAAATAAATAACCGAAATAAAAAAAAGTAAATTACATATTTATTATTCTATTACAATGCGTCAAAATGACGTACGTACCTATATATTATATAAATTTTATAATTTATGATTTAGCGACGGTATATAAAACTCTGTTTAATATTCCGTGTGTTAAGAGAATAGACACTATGACTACCTATATAATATATTATTTTAGGACCTATACTAAACCAAGCCATTAACTATAACTTATACAAGGGAAATCATACTTACGTGTTTGTCGTATTGTTCAGAGCACGATTGTATAGTGTCGTAGTGTACGCGTTATTCAAACGAAATGACGTCTATAAGTTCCTTTGAAATATTATTATAATTATTATTACGAAAATCACACGATAGTAATTCCAGTTATTAAATCGTTTTCTTTGATATACTATTGCCTGTATTTGCATATATAATTTTGGTTTTTTGATAATATTGTTTATGTACCAGGTATATACCTATGTTTTTATAATATATAAGGTATGTTTCATTAACTGGGTATTTATTAATTTAGAACATAACTGTTATAGCTATCTATTATAATATGATTATTAGGTACTACATAATAAGTTTTTTTTGTCTATAATATTATTATGCAATTTTAAATTGTACGTGCCTATGTGTAATACGGTTGTTGTAACTGTGTGTTAAGAGTACTGAAAAGTCTGTGAGATGGAATTGAATATGTATTAGGTATAAACTTAATACAAGCCCCTTTCGGTAATATACGACCTCTATATCTTCAACACTTGAGTGACCAAAATACTATAAATTAACCGGTCACAGATTGGACTCAATGTATACAGTTTAGTAAATAATTAAATGTGGCTACTAATCAATATGGATAGTATATAATTTTGCACGAAAATCTTGGTTATTAAAACTCAAAAACACAATTTAAACAATGTATACATATTAAAGTTAAATATATTTTACATTTGTTCTGCCTCACCTCATAGATTATATACGAGTATTGTTTAATTTTACAATATTCATTATTAATATATTTTACAATTATCTGATAGCAAATATCATGATAATATATATATGTATATATATTATTTTGCCTATGGACAATCTAATAACTTTTACTGAGAATCTTCAAAAAAAAAAGCAACCAAAAATGTAGACTCACAATATTAATGACAGTGCTGAAGTGCAAAATCTATGGTCATAATATTTTGTTGAATGTATTTCATGTAAAATATTATAATCGTACTCGTTTAATATAACATCGCAAACACACTTTATTTATCTGAGCGGAAATTGTTTTTTTGTAAGATATCTGTTTATAGTCACCGAGTAATTTTTCTCCGAATTCCGGACGACAGAGCTGAAAAATTCAAAGTCAAACATCAAACGCATCATCACGTCTTGCGGCTAACCGAGTATTACCAATTTTTTTATTATATTATATGTATATACAATGGCGATCTTTTGGCGATTTTCGAGGGATCGACGCAAAATGGTACAAGTTGGCGGAAGTTTTGAAAGTGGAACCGCAGGGTACTCGGGTGATAAAATGACCAAACTCGGCCACGACATACTGCCAGAATATTTGAATAATACCGCAGGGCTGCAGTAAATTATATGCAATAATATAGTATATAGTATTTGTTTCTAAAAGACAAAAACTATGTTTCCTAATGTATTGATTTACTCGGTTCCGTGTATTTTTTTTTTTTGGGGGTGCATTCAATTCTCAGCCCTGCATCAGATTATATTATAAATATTATATGTAAACAGTTGATTCTTATTTTATTATGTAGAATTTCGAAATATCGAATTTTTCGTGTCTCCAAGCTCGAACTCAACTGAAATATCCTTGAAATAATAATTACCATTTCAATAAAATTAGATACCTAAAAGTTTTTTTCTGTTGTAACGGAGTTTTGACATAACTTACAGTGTATAAATGTATAGTACGCGCAAACCATCCAGAATGATATATAAAGTCGGATATACCATTCGAATACTTGACCCTTATTTCATCTAATATTTGATTATTTGTGTGTTTCAGGTGATCAGCTACGATTCGGTTCGCGGTGGTGTTAGCGTGGTCACAGAAAAAGGAGACGTGACTGTCAGTTACTTGCTCATACAGGATGCGGTGCAATCAGATTCTGGCAAGTACACGTGCAACCCGTCGAACGCGGACCTATCCAGCGTAGTCGTACATGTCCTAAACGGTAAGTGTTTGACACGATTAGTACAAATAATGATAATATGTCTGATTTTAATATGAGCAAAAAAATAATAATATGTGCCATGTAATATCACTACCCAATATTATACTAGTATACGACATCCTGTTTTGAGTAGCAAAATCCGTATATAGATGACCAAATAAACAGCATTTTCCGCCTAGGATCGCTTTGAAAAATCTTTTAATCAGTGATTTTTATTAGTACCTAAAATTTAAAATTTACTGTAATAACCGACGTGTATAATGTTGTAACTGAACAACTACAGAAAAATGTATTTTAATATTGTGAGGTTATACCGTGAAACTATTTATTAAACTTATGTTGCCGAATTATACTTCTTTGACTATGTCAACCTGTTTTAATAACAATTTCATTCATTTTAATCGAACAAACGTGCATTTTTTATGCCAAGGAAAAAATTATTTTATTGAAGATTGTTGTTTTTTCTTCAGTTTTGTTTCCATAAAATTTTGTATCATCATTAAAAAGACGTATTTGCATTAATACGAGTGATTTTGAAAAGTTAACGATAAATTATCTGTATGGTTCCAACTTTTGACATCTATTATCTGTGTAATTATTGTTTCATAACATTATAATAGACAATTACTGTGACATAGTGTTGTTATATACTTATTGATTTAGGTTTTGGGTTAAAATTAATTGTAGTTGGCTCAAACTAATTATATATAGGTACTTACTATTTTTGTTTCCCTCTATTTCCTATATTTCCTATCACGTCACAGATATTATGTGTATTAGTTAAATAAGTTATATACTTATATGGAATAATTGGTATAATATTAATTATTAAAGTATTAGGTTTCAATCGCATACCAAGCATCACCCCCTACAGCGAGCATAGAAGTTCTTCGCATTTATGTTGTATCTAAATATTATTATATCTAATATTTAATAATATAACCGTAGAGTTTGAATGTTGAGGGTAATTGATTTTTTTCTAATAATATTAGCCAAATAAATAATATTATGAAAGCGTTTTCAGCTATAAAATATTATTGTTATTCATATGAATATACGAATATTATTTTTTAGCTACTCTTTTGATCCAAGGTTTTTTGAATACTTCAATATTTTCACCAAAAATATATATATAATACTTTTATATCAAAGGTTTATATTTATTTTTATATTACAATATTCGTGTATTGGTTTCATCAAGATGTAGTTTACCTGTTGTTTAAAAAATGTATTTCACATCGGTATGATCCAGATAAAAACATTATAAGTACCTAATGTGTAGGTACATGTTTTAAAATATATCTACATTTTTTATCGGTACACTCTGTCCTTGTTTTATAATTTTAAATTATAACCTAAGGTAACAATGAATTTGTATATTTAGGTAGTACATTTTTCAAAAACTTTTTCAATTAATTTTTTTAGGATTTTTTATACTTTCTATACTTATTTATTGTAATTGCTCTGTCCATTGTTATAGAGATACAATATCAAAACTCTACATGATAAAATGAAGCATAAAAAACGATTTTTACAATTAAATAACATTATTATGTATCATTATTAATTATTAATCATACTAATTCAACGGCTGCATACTTTTTTTTTTTCGTTTTGTCTTACAGGCGAGAGTCCTGCGGCCATGCAGACCGGTTCGGCTGGCTTATCCAACAGTTCCATCACGATACTGTGCGTGATGATCCTGAGCTGGACGTTCACAAGGACCGACGATCAGCTGAGATAATAGACGCGCGCCCACCGTACGTTTCCGCTCCTCTCCAGCTACCATTATACTTTGATAATAATATATATTATATTATTATTTTATAAAATTTACATTTAATTACATAATGTTAAGAAATTTAAAAAAAAAAACAAGTTAAAATTAATTTTTACAAAAAAAATAAAACGAAAACAACGCGAGAGCGAGAAAAAAATAAGGCTGGAAGTGATGTGTATTCTCTCGACTCGAGTAACCAAAAGTATACCACGGTATACTACGCGATATTGAATCACATACATCATAACATCGGATTCATTCCGTTATGATATTAATTTAATAATATTCAATGTTATGACTTCTGCGACCGACCGTGGCGTGTTGGAAGAGACGTGCTCGTGTTCTTTCCTTTTTTTTTTTCTAGAAACGAATGTGTAAATATTATTATATACGTTGTACAGGATTTTTCTATATCCACACTCCGTCGTCATCAATCGCATGTTCGGTGCGTGGATATAATAATAATATTAATAATAATAGATGTCGCTTACATACGTGCGGCAAGCTGGGGTTTGTTTCCCGCAGAAACGTCGTCGTTGTCAAACTTAACAGTGGAAAACTCATGTTTTTTTTGTTTATTTTTTATGAATTGTTGCTCTGTACATAATATATATATACATAATATAACCATCCCCAAGTTCTCGTACGATAATATGCACGCCCCTGTTTTAGACGCGTAATCGTTTTGTTATCGCGTCCCCGTAAATAGTTTAATAGTAATTATATAATGTCCGGTCATTAGTTGTACATAAAAAACAAAATGTTTTATTTTTCGTACGTGTCGTATTGCTGGATAAACAGGCTTGGGTGGAAACACCATCTCATACACCCACGCCACAAAAACGAACGATAATCGAAAAGAGGTAGTCTCGCCAGCTGTAGTGTAGGTACCCATACAGATATATGCTGAACAGTGTACAATGTGTACATAGTGTAATGTTGTGATCGTGAAAAACTGCAAAAAAAAAGAGTTTTCTTGAGTTGAGGGTGGTTGACGTGGTAGACTTCCGTGTTCGTGTTTGAAATACTATACAATATCATCGGTGCCGCGAATAGATTTCTCTACACCCCGGTCGCGTATTCCCGCGAAGTCTATAACCCATACAGGACACAGTCGTCCTGAATCTGTGAGTTTCTGCATAAATGGCAATTTTATACGTTCTCTATACCACAATGGGTACCTTAAAGTAGACAATTACGTATACTAGAGCATTAGTTAGTATTTTTTTCATAAATATCCATACCATAAAATTGAACGAAAATCGTAAGGAGGTAATAACACCCTCTTCAGCTAGTGTACCGATATATTATTATGCTGCACAGTTTGCAATGTTGTTATAAATAATTGTGCGCAATCATCAACCACAGCAAAATAACTGGTACACGTTTTGGGGGAGTGGGGATTAGGAGGTCAGACTTCCGTGATCGTGTTCAAAACGCTATATGACGTTATAGGTATTATACCGAGTACAGTTTTCTCTACACCCGGTCGCGTACTCCCAAAAGCTATAACCAATCTAGGGCACAGGCGCCCAGACTCTGCGATGATCTGTAACTCCCAATTTTATATTATATCATATTATAACTATATTTGGAACCATATGAATCGTTTTGAATATCCCTGGGACACTTGATCCAATGAAATTGAAAATGTTAAAAGCACTTCATATATACAACAGCTGCAGGCGGCAGTAACTTCAAACAAGACAGAGGGTGAGAGGGAGAAAGAGAGAGAGATATTAAGAGAAAAAAATCATTAAATTATTATAATAATAATATGATAATCTCGTAGTTTCGTGTACAATACGACTCGCCTGCACAAATATTATATTAACCATCGCTGTATCGGTATATAATTATTACAGAACACCGCCGTCGCAACGATGTGAATATGAATTGTACGTTCCATCGAATTCTCCGATATTTTTTCCCTTTCAATTTATTTTCAACGCATTTTCCACGATGCGTGCGCCTACAGCAAATTACACACCGGACAATGGTGATGGTGATGTTGTTATTATTATTATTATTATTGACGCTTGTTTGCGCGCGTACAGATTACGTTACGCTCGGAACATTTTATACAATGTATAATGATGCATACACGTAAACGCTGGGTAGAACACGGTCGGAAGAGAGGGTAAAAAATTAACCATTCGTGACGGTTCGAAACCGATAAATTAACGATATTGCGTAATACATATATTAATATCATAATACTATACGCACCCCGTCGCGGATGGGATTAGAAACGTGTGTAACGTATATATTATTATTATTATTTCATGTGTACCTACATAGGTACTTGAACATACGAAATAGTAGTAATAATAATTATAATAATAATATTATCGTGATACGTTTTCGTTTTGTTGAAAATAATGATATCAACATGACAATATAATACGACATTGATTACGGACACCTAAGAAAACAAACGATACAGTTAATTTACTACCGCGGCATACCCGTTTTTTAGACGTAGGTACAGCCCGAATCAGATGCGAACCCCCAACTTTGGTGAAAAAAAATCGTTTTAGAACAGGCACGTTTAGTAAACGTCATTATTCTATAGGTACATGATATTATAATATTATAATGTATTATATGTATATTGTGAACAGCTGGAATTTATAGGACTTTTTTTCCCCTCAAATCGCGTTTACGTGTTTATTAAACATTATGCATAGTTAGATCGATTCGCTTTTATCTCTAATCATTATTGTTTTAAAATGTCTAAAAACTTGTTTCGTGGCACGATTTTTTTACACAGTGTATAATATTATAATAATAATATGATGATGTCTGCTTTTTACAGTCTTATTTATAACTCATAGTATACCTTGATTTAAAACCCTGAAGCTCTGCGTTGTATTTATTTTAAATATTTATAAATTCGAATTTGTAACTTTATTTTTTCCTATCGGCTTTTACCATTATCGGCTATAAAAGTGTACTTTTTTCGAGACTCGATTAATATATTCAAGTTTATATATAAAATAAATAAATAATTAAAAAATTATATTTCATTAAAAAAATATTTCAAACTCCCAAGTATAGCTTTTTATTAATGAATACATTTTAATTTATTACATTTGTATGCCAAAATCGCTCTTTTAACTCTGACTTTAACGTCAACGATTAAACATTAAAACAAACCATTTCAATATTAATAATACTTTATGAGTTTTAAAAAAAAAAATACACCCCCTGAAAATATAATTTATATGACGTATCATATTTATTTTTGTTTTACTTTATGAGAATCTGTATATACCGGCAGTAAACACCCACGGTGATAATAACGCTTCAGAAAATTTAATGCACAAAATTACACAAAAAAAAAAATCTACACACCGGAAAATTGAATAAGTTAAATCAACCATAACGCTCCGTAGATAAATAATTTTATAATCGATTAAAACCCCATTAGACGTTATGACCTTTATAAAAATGTCCTTTTACGCCGTATATGTTACACTATAATAGCAATATACAATATAAAGTACATACATGAAGTAATTTTTTTTTACAATTAATATGCGACTCCATCCCGTTATGGTTAGGTACCTATATACACATTATGCTATACGGTTGGGATTTACAAAACGATTTGCCGTCGTCGTCACGGTTATTATTACAAAGATCCGAACAGTTTATCGACGCAATAACCGCATCGATAATTAAACATGTGTAAATTCAATATATTTTATTCTCTCATTCGATTCGCGATAAATGGATTTTTAACGGCCCATGAAACTTTAAATTCGGAAACGACTAAACGCAACGAAAGTGTATACAGCATTAGACATTATGACCTTTATAAAAAAATGTCCTTTTACCTTATAATAGCAATATACATAAATAATTATTGTTATTTATTACCTATTATCATAAATTAGGTACATACGTACGACTGTAGCAGTGTAGCGCCGTCATAGTAGTAAAGTTCATCAACTCGATAATCGTATCGATGATTAAACATTGGTAATATAAAATATTAATTTTGTTCTCTCGTTCGACCGATAAATCGATTTTATAAATTAAAACAGTGTTTGTCATAATTCGTAATACATTTTTTAAATAACTAAATGTAACGAAATAGCATACACCATAATAATATTACCGTGATTATAATAATACACCCGTACTCTTATTCTTACTACCATCTATTTAGGAAACAAATCATAGTTTAACATTATTGTCATCAGTGATCGGTCAAATGCGTTTGTTTTCTCGGTCTGCAGTTATTTCTAAAGTAAAACATAATACTTTCATATGGATTTAAGTGCATATTAATTACTCTTCGCATAGTAGGTACCACATTTTTCATTTTTTTACCATTTCTTATCATGAATATTTTTTTAGTTTCATACTCAGAACATGGTTTCATGAAACCACTAGCTAGACAGACATTTTGGGTTCTGCTGAAATCAAAACATGCGTGTTACTAAATAAAAATAAATAAATAATGACCCACGAAAATTGTTACAAAAAAATTTAATTTTTTTCATAGAAACAGTTCCTGCACGATTCGTTAGAGAGAAAATCTCTAGTCAAATTTCCGAGATGAGATTAATTCCGTAGAGTCGCCCGGTATAATATGATTTAATACGACAAGACCGCCCGAGATATTCGGTAAAACCTTAAAGAGACAAAACAAAGAGATAAAATATATTTATCATGCGACTAATAAATGCTCTGAAAAGGAGAACGTCTCTTTATGCTGCCGATTTTTTATCAATATTTTTGAATTTCAAACAGCTAGGTATTAAAAAAAAAAAACAAGTGTTTTCGCCGACGATTATATTCGTTATATTATATCCTGTTTTATATCATATTTCATAGTGTATTGACGATTCGTTTATCTTTAAAAAAAATTGCCAGTTGTCGCGGCAGACGAATACGATATTAGTGTTTTGGAAATTCTCAGTAATCTCGAAAAAAAAATTACCCCTTCGTAGTTTGTTGGCAAACGAAGGGTGACGGATGAAGACGATGAGGCGTGCAGCAGTTTCGTACAATTAAATATAACGTTATGTGGCGGCTTGTCTGGAACGCGTTTAGTCGTATAATACGTCTTAAAGAAACTGTCATACTACACGTTGAACGACGGATTTTCTTTTTTCCTCATTTCTAGACGCGCTTTTATACAGCAGCACTTTTTCTTCTATCGTTCTTGCCGCGACAAACCCGTTTCCGTATTTATTCCAGTCGGCCGCTTCGTGAACCGTCGCATCGCGTCTCCGAGAGGAGATAACTATTCGGTCCACCTACGCTTACGAGCTCGCAATGAATTTTCCGAGCCTCGCGACCATGTAATAATGTTTATTTAGTCCGAAAATTCTATTTTTTAAATATTTATACGTACAATCAATGATTTAATATTATGAATAAATCGGCCATCTCCAATTAATAAAACAAACAACTTTTACTGTGCTATAAATTAATTAATTTCAGTTTTTTATGTAAACCAAATAATCGTATACGTTTTAATAACCACGTGGATATGTATTCCATTCAAACACAATATCATGAAATGAATATATAAAAATAATTGTCTGGAACGTGGATTTGGTTCAAACGCACTGTGTCTAAACACTTTTTATAGCTATATGATATTTCTTTGGTCTGTATTTAGGGCGCATGTACACGTTGACATAATATAAATCTCTGCTGGCTCGGCGGAAATAAAAAACAGCATCATCATATTATAACGCCGTCGTCTGTTATTCTAAATATATTAACAAACAACAATTTCAGTTGCCTACTTTTAATTTCAGGTATTATAGGACAACTGAACAATTGTATGCGTTTTAATAACTTCGTAGATCTGTAATGATAGATATAGTATTTTTCCTAAACCAGTCAAACATATGAAATCGAAAAATAAAAATAATTGGCTTGATCGCAGATTTGTCAAAGAAATACTCTGTATAGCTGTGATATCTCTACAGCAGAGTTTGTATAATATTATATAGCTTGCATGTACGCGTTGATAATGTCTTAACAAAATATTAATCTACAGACTCAGAGACAGTAAAAACAGTAAAAAACATCATCACAAAATAACGTCGTCGTCTTCGTCTCTTTTTCTAAGGGTATATTAAAATAAATTTATTTTTATTTTTTTGTCATTGGCAATTACATTTTTTTTTCACTCCCCCAAGATGGCGAGTCCAGATAAAAAGCGAAAATTACATTCGAGGAACTCGGCCGGCTGCTGGAAATAGTAAAAAAAAAAAACAGGTTGTAACGTGAGATAAGACAGCTCGCTCTTCACTCCCCTCAACGCCAAAGAAACTCGACCTGTTTATTTCTTATCGACTGCAGTTATGTATTGCTCGAAAAGAAAAAAAATTTCAATACGCAGTCACATAACTAATCATGTCCGAAATTCTCGGTTTCTTGTAAGAATTAATATAAAACACACGCATCTAGACACATATAGTGTTACGAGTCGAATGACCATGGAACTCCCACCGTCGTTATTCCGTTTCCCTAACCCATCTCGGTTTTATTAGTATTAATATAATTACAATTTCTGATGTAATATTCAAAATACAGTCTTCAAAAGTTCAAACTCCAATAGCTAAAAAAACATCAAAGCGTACCTCCTATTATAATTAACATCCTTTACTGCTGTACCGCTCTCCTCCGATCGGGCGTAAAATGTAAGTCCATAATGTTCTACTATCTAATATTATTAGGTAGGTATGTAAATATTGTTTATTTTTATTATTTTGTTTGAAATTTGAAATTTTATTTTGAAGTTCGTTTCCTAATTATTTACGACGTATAAGTCTGAATGTTCGCTGTATACCAGCAGCAACTCTAGTAGAATATTATTATAGTGTTTGTTTCCTCGTTTAGAAAATCAAAATGTTTCGTTTTCAAATTCAATGGTTTATTAATAGAATTATTATTATTGTTATTATTATTATAATTATTATTATTATTATTATACTGTTCTGTAATGTATATTCATTTTACACTATATATTATAATATACTATACGATTTGTGTACAATATAAAATAAATTATTATTATTATTATTATTACTATATATAAATTGATTTTATGTACTATTTAGCAACTAATATAAATAACATGTTATTAAAAAATAATGTTCAATAAACTATTGTTAATAATACGTTCATTATAGTATTATATAAAAAAACAAAAAACAAAAAACAAAATATGTAAAATGCTTAGATTTATAATACACACCACACACGTATTATTTCGGATAACCACTACATTTTTTCGTGTGTATTTTTTATTATAATATTATAAACAATATATAATTATATATAATATAATACGGTTATTATCTATGTAAACATATTGTGAATAAAGACATGTACATATTATATACATTATATATATTGTTGTTATTACTATTATTATTATTATTATTATTATATATTTGTTTATTCTTAACACATCCCTCGATCTATTCAAAAACTTACAAGTATTTATAATATTTATATAAATAAAAAATCTGCTCTCAAAAAGAATAATACAAAATAGTTGTTTTATTTTTTATTAATAAGCATATTTTAAAGTCTATATAAGCGAAGTAAAATGGTGAGGGGATCACATCCAAATCGTGTTCTTCTGCTCGATAAAGCTTTAAATACTTATTAATATAAAAAAATACTATTTTTTTTATTCGATATTCAATCAAAATGTTCAAAAAAGTTTTCAGCTTTCAATTGTGAAATTTAAAATATAAAAATCTTAAAGGGTAAAGAGGTGAAAAATTAGATTTATTTTAAAACGATCATATAATATTATTGCATAGGTACATCCTATGTCATCTAACTATAATATCATGAAAAAACATTTTTTTTTCTCAAAAACGCAAAATTTGATTTTGGAATATAATCAAATTTTCTAAATAAAATTTCGTGAAAAGTTGAAATTAAGTGTATGATAAATTATAACTATAACATGATTATATTATCATCGGAAAATCATAAACGTATATTTTTATCATATTTTATATTACACAGTATTAATATTGTTGTTTTTAGTCAAGGACAGACGCGCATGCAGATTTTTTTGACGCAACACATACATACCTATAAAGCGACACCACATTAACCTTGCAGCAATGGGTTTTGGCCGACAATATATTATAGGCGATCGATCCGTAAAACCCCCAGACCCGCCACCGTGTTGGGCGACTTATGCGGGCATAGTTTTACTCCATCGTCCTGCGAAGTCCTATAGTTTATATTATATATATATATACATATATATCGCATCAATCTAGTGCTATTAAAAATTAAATACTAAAGAATTTGTTCCTGAGCAGACGCATAGTCCGTCCATATATATATTCGTATAATACACACTCACTCTCTCTCACACACACACACACACACTCATATTTACCCACGACTACTACAACTGTTGAATCGCGGCAAAATCGTTAACCCATCTATTCCTATCAATTATTTAGTGACGAGTGACCGAAATTTACCTCTCCGTTACAAAGCGTATTCGACAACTAACTACTTATATAAAATGTATAATATATTTTTACTCTCGATCGATCAAGTTTTTATTTATATTTTTACGCTGATTAGAACAAGAATAACAAAACATATTAATATCATACAAAGCGATTCGCCGAGCATGCTCACCCACTTTTTCTACTTCAGTGATCCAGTTATTCAAAATCTGATTTTTAAAATTTTGAAATAAACCTATACTTAAAGACCATATATTCAAGTTCTTGAAATTATTGTACTGTTTAATAAGTGTCCTGTGTAGATACAAACATATTTTCTTTTTCAAATGACGATAACAACTTTTTTTACTGTAAATGAATAATTTATCTGAACATTTTTAATCAAAATCAAAATTCGTAAGAGTATTTTTCGAGTTAATTAACTTTGTGTATTAAGGATAATATAAGTCCATATTATGATAGTGGGTTTGGAAGCTATGAAGACTTGACAATTTTAGTAATTAATATTATTCTACCTATTAATATTTATAATTAGTAAAAATCATCCAAGTAAAATAAAAACTAGATCCAGAATGATTATGTCTGTTATTTTCACAGAAACATTTTTAAGGACTATTATCCTTAGTAAAAACATTTTACAGATCAAAAACTACTTGTTAAAATTTTGAATTAAGTACATAAAAAAAAAAAATGTGTGTAAAAAAGGTGATTTACATTTGACAAATAGAAATTTGTTTTAGCCGCAGGACACTTTAAGTAGAACAAAAAATCCCAGTAATATGAAAATAAAGTCTTAAAAAATATTTATAAGTCCCAAAAATCAGAATTTTAATAAATGTTATATTAATAAACTTTAATTATCAAATGAAAATTAAGGGGCAAGTTGGTGAATCACACTGTATCGTTTGGCAATTTATACGCGTTCCAATTAAATCACCTTGAGGATCGACAATATTTACCAAAAACTACGTTATTATATTAATATTATGATATGCACTCATAAAATAAAAATGCTGTATGTTAGTAATGAGTTATTATAGCCACTTCGGAAAAATTAAAATATGAAATAAATTACCGATAACATTAGTTATTAAATGGCATAAATATTTTCAATTTAATATAATATTGCTAAACCAATTTAATTTAATAGAATAAATTACTCTGGTTAGCGAAGAAAATGCAGCAGGGTTTTGATATTAACGGTTCTTCTTGTAGCAGATATTTATAATTGACCTAGATTTCTATCTAGTTTCAAATTTCAAAATAATTGTTTGTTTAATTTTAATAACTTCGACTTGTGTATAATTTTATTATAAGTTCATATAGTGGGATTCAATGAGAAGTCGGGTTCGTGTTGTGTTATATTATATATATATAATAATATGATCAGTGATCACAAGAGCAGTTGGTACTTACAAATCGGTGCATTTATCCGTTTGGCGAAGTACTTTCTATGGATAAGTCAGTTTAGTATTGTATTATATGAAGACATATTCTACTTTCTACATATGATATAGGTAAATGAACAACCACAAGAAAATGTATTTTATTATTTATTATACATTTTCCATAATAGGCATGGACGCATAGTGGGAGCGCCCCGTAATGCGTTCGCGTATGATTTGGATTTCCCGTGGATCCTTGCAATCGTTTAAGTCGTTCACGTATCGCGGAGTACCTACTGCAAACTTTAGAGAGTTTATTGCTGCCGACTGCCAAGCAATAAATTGTTTCACCTTGCGATTTTAAACACGGATCGCTGCGAAAAAGTTATTTCGCCTGCTGCAGTACCTAAGTATATTATTTATTTTTTAACGCGCTTCTCTTCGTTTTAAAATAATAATAATAATAATAATAAAAAATCGCATCAGTCTGCTGAACTCGGCATATAAATCAATTTAAAATTTGAAAAGTGCAAACCCACTTAAAAGTTCAAAGTGCGAATAACGTACACGTTTCACCACTATAATGTTTATAATATATTATATCAGCTGCTGTATATAAGTACTCACGGGCTATAGGGCACGTGTGTATATTATACGCAATCGAAACGTCTTACTTTAACTCTGACGACTATTTTAATAGTTCTACGAGTAAATGTTGAAGGTGCAATATATATTTTTCCACAATGTATTTTCTGCATCTTTAACTAATTACTATGGTAATTATATCAATATTGATATTCGGACAAATTTTTGAAATAATACCTATGCTAGTATTACTTTGTAGAACTTATTATTAAAATTAATATATGTTAATATTAAAAAGCCTAACTTTTACCTTTAAGTATTCGAACAGTAATTTTAGTTGAGAGTCATCCAGGATATCTAAAGAATATGAGTATAATAATATAACATTATAATTTTTGTAGATACAAATTCGAATACGATGACAAATACTGTTGTGGATCACCCTTTAAGAATACGTAACACTGGCATTTGTTATCTCCGTCTAACAAGTGCGTAACATACCAAATTTACGCTCAGCAGATCACGTATAGTTTTGGTAGTTTAAAAATTTGAGTGAGTCGACCTATTATGAAACTTGATGGTAAGAACATTATCTGTGTTTGTAAGTTGGTTTTTTAGCAAGTTATGCATATATAATATAGCGTACATTAAAAATGATCATAACTCACTTAAAAATAGAACTATCGTAAAATACCAACATATAAACACAGATAATGTTCTTACCATCAAGTTTCATAATAAGTCGATTCACTCTAATTTTTAAACACGTGATCTGTTGAGTGAAAATTTGCTATGTTACGCATTTGTAAGACCGAGACAACAAATTCCCGTGTTACGTCCTCTTAAGCTTATAATTTTTTCTCCCTATTATTTTCTAATTTTCATGTTATTGTTTTCCTCGTTTTCTTCATTTTTCAACAGCACCGTTATATACATGACGCCATAACATTTTCCTTAGGTTTTCAAATTAAATTATATTCTCATCTTGAGCGTCAACTTTTAGATAAGAAATCTCGAGAAAATATTAAATTAATGATGAAAATTACAAATTAAAACAACGAAAAAAGGCTCAAAATCCAAAATAAAACGTAGTTATAAGACTTATAATCAGTGGAAACTGAAAATGTGATAAAAAAATTGAAAGTTCGTCAACTTCGGACCTAATTAGAATAATATATATATTTACATATATACTAGTTAAGTGTCCCGACTTTGTCCATGTACAGTTTTTTTTTTGTGGCAAATTCTACATAGTATATATTATATATGTATATTATCTCGATTTGAATGTACCTCAGTCGGACAGTCAGAATCACGGGTCTTGTTTCATCTACATAATTTTAGCACCCCCAGTGTTTGGCCTCTAGTTGCGCCTATGCTCAGTCCACGGATAAACCAGCGTCAGCGTACCTAGCTTTATAAAATAATACGACATGGATGGACGACCATAAGTGGTGGATTGGATTTAGCACTTAATATATTTTTTAACGTAGTGGAAGCTACTTACTTTCCAAACTTTTCTTTTACATCTTTAAGAACAATCTCTGAATTTTTTTTAAAATTCAACTAAGTAGTTTTTGAGTATAATTATTATAAGCTATACGCATAAATTTGTTTTTAAGATATAGTTTCTTTATTCGAGGCCTTAAGCGTGACAATTTAATGCATGCTTGTACCTGATAGTCTGGCTGAGTAACCAATGGCAACCGTTTATAAACAAAAAATACATTTTTAATTTCAACCGTGAATCTCAAGAACCCTGTTTAACCTCTTCTTCAAAACATGAATGTCGGAAAATCATTTTTTAGTGCACATTAAGATCATTATTTTTTTTTAGAAGAACCACCATTCCAAATTTCAAGTTCTTACGTTTTTAAGTTTTTGAGATGTAGCGATGAGTGAGTTGAGTGAGTGGTATTTGGCTTTTATATCATTTTGAAGATATAATTGAACGGGTCTTGACTGACTGATCAACGTAAATCCTGAAGTATCATAGCTAGAGACTTGACATTTTGTAGTACCTTCGTACTACCAAGTAGTGATATTGTACTAAGAAAGAATTTTCCAAAATTCTCATTGTAAAAAGGTGTTCAGTCAAGAATTTTGAAATTTACGATGAAAATCAATATTTTTTTTTGTTTCTATTGGTACAGATTTTAATATTAGTTCTAGACATTATTTAGTAGACATAAATATTATTTTTTCTATAAACTGTTGCCACCGGTTACTTAAGATTATATTGTTATAATGACTGGATGTAATTTTAACCTGTATTTGATAAAATTAATCACTTCATATAATATATCATTTACCCACGTGGTGTTAATTGGTAAAACCTTAACCAAATTTTTATTTATTTCTACTAGCAATAGGTTGCCCGTAAGAAAAAAAAGTTACTTATTACAATTCTTAGATTTAAAATAAAATCTATTTTTTGTTTTTTCTATTTATTTAAAAAAAGTTTTGAACACCGTCACACCAATTATTAAATAATAGTTTTTACGGGCAACAAATGACACGGGTCAGCTACTTAGTAGTATATAATAGCATTGGCAAGAAACCTAATAAATAACTATCTGTATTCTATAATGAATGATAATAATAATAATAATAATAATAAATGTTAACATCCGTTTCTGACCAGAAATCAACCGACGAAAACGTATAAATACTTTTAAATCTTTTGATCCCCGGAGTGGCTCGCTTAGATTCCGGAAGTAGTAGAAAACACAAGTCCTTAATGATTTTTGTCGACATATTAGCTCTGTGTTAACACGAAATTAAGACGACACTATAGCTTACAGGTGAAAATCGAATAGGTAAGTCTTGACTTGCGTTAAATAAGTTTTAAGAATATTTAGTTTTAATTTAAAATATGTCATTTACCCAACACGTAATAATACGAATATTATATAAGTACCTATATATTGAAAAATTATTTTTAGTAACACTAATATACAAAAGTTTTACAATTCCCCTTCAGCTTTCTACATAATATAAGTACAGTTTGTTTGATTATTTATAGTCAGTTGTCGCATGAAAGTCTACTTCCCATAGTGCAATATTAATACGGCAATCGATTTACGTGACCACTGCGTTTCGAGCGGCAAACCCTCGTAGTAATAATACGTGAGTCATAATAATTACGATTTATAATATATATTTGATGATTCCCAGTTTATTTTTATTCATTTTCTTTCTTTTTACTTTCTAACGTTTTATTATTTTTCCCGTCAATATTACCGGCCACCGTAAGTTAATTTTGATTTCTCGAGAGTGAAAAAAAAAACCACTATATGCTCGCTCTTGTACCGCGTTGGCTCGTCATCGTTGTTCGACTAAGACGAGACGGCAGTGGCGGTAAATCATCATATTGAGTTATATAATATGACGGTGAATGATGATAGAATGATGAAAAAAAATACATCTCTCCTGCAATATTCCGTCTCTGAGAGTTCTTTTACGGCGACTTTCCACAGACGGGTATTACGTTGCTGCTAATAGCAATATTCTTGTAGACGATGTTGTAATTTATGTGTATATAATACAATAATAATATAGACCGCACGCAAAGACATTCCAGGTACTCGACCGAGGCATTAAAATATATAAGTGTAAAGAAAAAGAAAATCGATGACAAATTTTTACGACTGAGCGAACCGTTGTAACAACTTTTCTCGTTTGGCTGTTTTCCAAGTTGTTGTTTCTTATTTTTTTTTTTTCGAGTTCCATTTTTACGTAACAAAATCCCACAAATGCGTTTGACTTCTTAATTTCAGTCGTAAAATTGTTTACGTTGAAGGTCGGAATTCGGTAAAATAACTTTACGTGTTTTTGTAAAATATTTATATATGTATATACTATATAGGTACGGTGGCGAATTTTAAACCTTTCATAACGTTTTCGACCTTAATAAGAAATTAGTAAAACACAGAGAACAGTTCTGTTTTTTTTTTTTTTTGGCAAACCGTACAATATTTTTACTTACGTCTCGATAAAATATGTGTTTTTTCGAACGCGTGTATACAAACCGAACGAAATAAAATGTCAATAATGTTTTTCTTTTTCTTTTAACAACAAAAAACACGCTTATTTGATCAATCTTTCTGCATTGATTTAGTCTAGATTCTAAATAAACTTAAATGTAACGTAACATTTATTGTTTGACTTATGATCGATCGTAAAAAATTGTTTTCAATCTTATCACGATGAATATTCAAGTAAAATTAAATCGCTGATATTTTTAAGAAATTTCTTTATAAAAAAAAAAATAGTACCAACCAGTACCTAGTAATATGATTATGTTAAATAAGGTTATAATATAGCACCTACCAATAAGCTCGTACAAAATTTAACGCTAACAGTAGCTCGTGCAAAGAAGCATTCGGTCCAGGACAAGAATCATGAATTATAAACTTTCTCAAGATAGCCGATCTCACAGTAAGCATATTATAGAATAACACAACAAATATAGGCAAAGATTAGAACAATAACGCAATTATTATTGTAGGTATTATAATATTATCTTAAAAATGATCATTGATCTCAATTGTCTAAAACTTTAAACTACCGTATGCTAATGTTAATTGAAACCCTAATCTAATAAAAAAAAAAAAAAAAAAATGTTTTATAAAATTTGGGTCTTATTAATGGGTAGTAAAAATGTCGAATTGGTATTACAGTCAGTGATTTATTCTTAGCATTATTGGAGTGTAAAATATTTTAAATCGCAAAATTTTTTATCGATAATATATTTTATTAGACACTCCGATCTTAATGAAATATGTACTTCTTGTTATAAAATTAAAGATTTATGACTCCTTTAAATTTTATGTATATACAGGGTGATTTACCAAGCATTTTTATCCCCATTTTTCCTTTAATGATGAAATTATTCAAATTTTGATTTTTGGAATAATTAAATTTACTCAAAAACATTATTTTTTAAAATTCCCTAACTTTTTTGTAGTACTTAGTGTCATGTTATGGAGACTCAAACTTCTGTTTTTCAAATGAGAATCTTGTTTTAATGAAATTTATTTACTAGATAATTTTTCTAAAAATGTTGACGTATCAGAATTAAAATTTAAGCAAGTAGTTTTTGAGTTAAATTAACTTTGTGTAATAAGAACAATGGGTTTGTAAGATATGGAGACTATGGTGATTAATATTAATTTATCAAAATTAATAATTTGTGAAAACCGTTCATGTATACTTATAAATACTTGATTCAATATTACATCAATCTGTTTTATACTTTTGTAAAACCACTTTCAAGGACAATCTATTCTTAGAACAAACATTTTAATTACTGAGAAACTATATTACTCGTCCAAATTTTGAACTGTGTTCATCAAAATTTTAAAAGGAAATACCTACCAAATAATTAATAGTAAAAAAGAGGGATTCTCATTTGAAAAAAAGAAAATTATATTTTTATGTGACAGACCTTAAAAAGTGCAAAAAATGTGAAGAATTTAAAAATGTCGTCTTTGAGTATATTTAAAGATTCCCAAAATCAGATTTTGATTAACTACATTATTAAAGAAAAAAAGAGATGAGCATGCTTGATGAATAACCCTGTATATGCGACATGACTACCCAATATCGCGTAGTCCGCTAAATCTCAAATATAATTATTCTAAATCATATTCAATCTTAACTTTAAAAATTTAATTAAAAACTAGAAACGATTTTCACGAATAATAAATTATTACAACTTACAAAAAAAATTAATCAAATTTAACATAACTAATAATAATAATAAAGCTAATTAAAAATCAAAAGTTCTAGAGTTTTTACCCAACATTTTTGAAAAAATTATATAAATAACTTTTATCGTTTGCCACAGTTTTCAGACATGAATAAAGAAATTAAACATATAGTAAGGCAATTTTTTTCAAGACAAGCAAATTGTTGAAATCATTCGTCTAATTTTTTTTTTTAGAGTTGATTGACGCATATTTATAAATATAAAAACTAATATTCACGTTTATTGAAAATTACACATACTTAGCGTATACTCTAGAAAGTTCAAACACAATACATTTTTAACAATTTGGAAGTTCGCTGAAAATCCACAATATAATAGTTGTATAATCTATATATAATTAATAACTACTTATTAATAGTTTTTCAACTATTTTCATTATAGTTTAGTGTTGTATATTAAATTATTTTTTAATTTTGTATTGATTTATAATATTAAAAACATTCTGCGTTGTAAGATATTTGCATGCCAGTGGTGTAATTTTCTCATGTTTATTGTGATAGGGAAAGGGAATTGAACATTTACAAAAAAAAAATTGTATCATAAGCATCTCTCAGTACACACATTGTTATCTGTAAAATGTTAGTACGTACATGTATAAATAGATCATAAATAATATTACATACTTTGAATACAGTTGTGGAATAATCTGCTCAGACGTAAAATACTCAAAACAACTTCAAAAGGTTAAAACATTGAAACTAAGTCAGACTGACAAATTCTGATTACATCATTGTTCTTAACTCGATGAAATACATAGTTTTCCAAAAATCGCTTAGGAGATAAACTGCAATGTTATGTCATAGTATTTCAATATATTTTTGCAATAGTGATTAGTGTTTATTACGAAGTTATGCGGACAAGTGCACTACTAGCATTGGGAATTCTGGTTTTTATGTATTATCTTTATAAAATATACTATAGTACAGTACCTTATACCTATAAATGTTTATAGTTAAATAAATACTTAAATATTATGGTTTGTCAGTTTCGAAAAAAAAGAGTCACGGTGAGATACGACACCTAAATATCACCCCCCCCCCCGTGTTTACACCACTTTTGCGTGCAATATTATATAAACTATAAAAGTATTAAATTACAAAATTTTCCTGCAGAGTGAACTATATTAATTATTTGAACCGATAACTGAAATTTCGAATGTATTGTATTTTATTTGAATGTTGTATTATGTTTTAAATTCGTTTTATGATACGCTTAATATGAACGATACAGTAATCGTATTATACATAATATTATTGTTACGTGCAATATTGAATATAATACATTTATATCTACTGTACGACTGTTAAGAATAATTGTTTTCACATGCTATTTTTCTTGTGTGCTCTTTTAAACCCCTGACTGCTCAATTATTGAAAATTTAAATATAAAAACGTACCATAGCAGATGAAAGTAAAAACAATGCTGTTGTTTCGACACTTGAAGTGTAGGAAAGAAAAATACAGTAAACAAACTCGGAAAGTACGTTCATTATAGACGTACCTATATTATTACAAAGAGAAATCAATAGAGAAGATAAAAGTTTTCAAACTTAAGTCATTAAATTATTTCCATATTTTATTTAACGTTTATGTACCTATATAATATATATATATGTACATTTATGGGCATTTATATAATATTATATATTATATATATATATTATTATTATTGTGTGCAAAGATAAGATAATTCGCGTAACAGTCAATAATTATACTCGAGAACATCGCTCACGAGGGAATACAAATCATCAAGACATTATCGGTGTATACAAATTGTTCATGTAGTCCGTACTTAGGTAGTTAGGTGGATATATAAGGTGGCGTATTTAGGGGACGTGGGGGAGCAATTACTCAGTGGCACGAAATTCCGAAGGGCGCTGACGCTAGAGGTAAATAATTTTTTAAATAATTATTGATATTACTATAATTAAAAATTATTCATACTACTTTGAATTTTTTTATAATATATTTTAATTTATTGAGAAATTAAAAAGTTTAGTGATAAACTGATAATCTATTGTATATTAATCAACTAATAATTCCATTTGCACACCACATTTTTAGACTATGTCTCTGACACGGTTATTGAGATCATAATATGTACGCACTACGCACGTTGTATGTATTCAATGTAACTGACTAAAAAATTCAAAAAATCTATTACGAATGTTATGTAGGTATTTAATTTATATTTTACTTCATACCTTTATAAACAATTGATTAGTTTAATTATTTACTAAAATTCAACGGACCAATCATAAGCTAGTAAATTACCTGTGTTTTATTATTATGTTAATAAGTTCACTATAATTTATTAAAATATGTTTGGTACATGCTTAGCTATTTTGCAAAGGTTGCATACCTATCATAGTAATATCGGTAAGTGATACCTAACTATCTTATTTAATACAATTTTTTCAGATTTATTCTTCTTAAAATACTTTTTTTTTAAATATGCAGTTAACATGTCTTGTTTAATTTTCTCTGAGTGCACTATGACATCAATAGTATATTATTTTATTGATTATGTTGAGGAAAATTGGTTTAGAAACAATTGTATCATAGATTAATATTTTTATTATAAGTTATAAAGTATTCAGATTTTAAACTAGAATCGATCCTAGTGGAAATATAAACATAATTCTGGTAGGGACTAGTTTTTAAAAAGCCACCCCTACTCCCGTAAGATAGGCTCAACTAAAGGTATAAATAACATCTAAGCCAAAGTCCTAAATAATACGCCTCTATCCGTACCTATATATATGATATATGAGTATTGTGTTTTATAAGTACCTACCTATATAATATTCAGTCAGGACTTCAGTGGTCACCATAAACATGTAATAAGCACGACCAGATGTATATCGCACTTGGTAGATAGTGTTTCAAGACTTCGAGACGTCAAAAGCTATAAATTCAGTCCGTAGATGAAATATTCAAAACACCTGCATCAGGGTTCCTGTTTTATTGGCCATTATAACAAAAGTTTAATAATATAATAACACATAATACAGGACGGTTCGTTCAACCCAAATCTAAAATAATATCATTATTGTTCGTCGACAATTATTGTTGTATTTATTTTTTCATAATTCAGATTTAAATTCAGTCACATAAAGAATGTCATCATAAAAACACGTATTCAACGTCTAAATTTGTATGACTGACATATTTCCATTATAGTTGTTACTGAAATTTTTTTTTATTTGCTTGGGTTTAAAGCACACAACATAATATTACAAAAATTGAATTTCACACATAAATGTGTAGATTATATTAAATAGTGAATAAAAATCGTTTCAAATCAAAATTCGTTCCATGCAAATATATGATATTGTTACCTTTGACATTGTAGGTCACGATATATGCAAAAAAATCCATACATCATTTTCATAGTCACGAGAAATTGCTTTTGCACGCGCACAATTGTGAATTCTCACGCTCGCAATCATATTCTATACCGATCAAATCATTAACTGAAAGTCTCACTACTCTCACTCACACTCACTGGGTATCCACATACCAAAGCCAGAATAATTATTATAATTGATGATCGGGGTCATTGACACGGTGTGTGGACGTGAGGAGGGTTTAACAACTCCCCCCCCCCCCCAACACGGAAAGTATATAAATGCTTATTTAAAACTTCTAACATATTTTTAAGCAATTTTGTTTTTACTATGATAAACCCCCTCGATATTAAATTCCTGTCCACGAAACTTATAATAATTATAGTAAATCACTCAATAATAATTTTTAACATTCAAATTACATAATATTGAATATAGCTTCTAGAAGATATGAAGTGTATTCGAATGTAATTTATACGTAAAATTATCAAATCCTCCTACACTCTGTATAGCATTGCACAATAATCCAAACCCATAAAATTTCATATCACTATCGAAACGATAGGGACCTACCTTAGTATAATGTATAGGTATACATTATTATTTTTATAATTATTACGGGATAAAATAATAATAATAATAAGGTACGCTATAGTATTCCATTAGATGATATTACAATAATAATAAATCATGTATTCATGTTATTGCTGCAGTATTATACAGCGTCGTTTAGGACGTGCAAAAGTCTATTTTTTTTGTATTCCCACACCCCTCACCACCCCCTCCCAATCCACCCTCGTAACTCGGCCACCCGAATATGATAATAACATTATTTTTATAGTAAATTATGTCGTAATAGTTTGGTCGATGAAATCGTACCATAGGTTAGGTTAGAACACGGTTGAAGCGTGATCGTTGACGAACAGTGAAAACATTATAAATAATAATAGTAAAAAAAAAATAATTAAGCTACCCCCGTACTCAAAAGCCAGTTCTCGACCCACGAGGAGGGCAATGACTGGGGTAGTCTAATCGTTTTCGTCTCGGGATCTGTGGTTAACTTACGTACGCGACCGCGGAACACGATGAATTATTAACCGGGCGAAACGATCGATCGTCGCCACCGCTCTTTATCGAAAAACCATTAACGCCACTAACGTCGCTCGGCCGACTCCGATTCTCTTCGTCGTCAAGATTCTATCGAAAATATTATTCGGTACCAATGGCATACACACACGGGGAAGGGGGGGCGAGTGTTCAAACCACCACCCTTTGGTGTATTTTTAATGACATATATATATAATTGTTTGATGTAATCCCTCCCATTGGAAATATCTGTGTAAGCTACTGTTAGGTACCAACATAGCACATAGGTAGTATTATATTTTATGATAAATTCGAAAACAAACTAGTTGGATAGCGTTTGCAACCCACTCTTTCGGTTTCTAAATCTATATGATGTATATTGTATATAGATAAATAATATATGGCTCAATAGTCACTGCGAACTTTTTAAAAACTTTTTACAGCCCTGCCCCCCCTTCCCGCTGTAGCTCAATGCCAATTAAACAATGATCAGAGCTCCACTCGCAGTGTCCAACACTGATAAATATTATTTTCGTATTTATTTTGTCAAATTCCGGTTACGGTTAAAAGCCACATTTTTATGGCGCATATTACATGTTACACGTATCCATGTAAATTATTCTTTACTCCTGCAGTATGGCAAACAAAGTCAACTAAGTCAATTTTACTACAAAGTATTTGCATTATTATACTGCCAAATGTCCAGCAGCAGTCACCAGCCCCTCCATCAAAACGTTGGTGTGATAATTTCTTGATGACTTATTCATCGTCAAAACCAGCATTATTAAAAGCAAAACCACATTTTTAAATTTTTTTGTGCATAAACTAGTTGATATTGTTTCAATTTTTAATCAAATAAATCACAATAACTCTAGTCTCTAATCTCCATACGACCGATAATGATATTACTATAAATATACATATTTCTGGGAAAAAATTGAATTATATAATACTATTGTACTTTTTGTAGATAATTAACCTATTTTTCTATTATCCCAACTCAACACCAACATAATAATAACAAGTAGCTTTAAAATAATATTATTTTTTATTATTGGGTCACACACGACACCAAAATTAATTGTGGAAAAAAATCTCAGTAAATAAAACTCCTCAATAAGATAAAAATTCCCTAGTACCACTATATACTAGGATTAAGTATTGACTAAATACCTATAAATAATTTATAAGAATTGTTTTATAAATTATAATAGGTATATTAGAAATAAAATGAATATTAGGTACCATGTTAAAAATTTTTATTTTAGATTCTGAGCGGAGCGATGAATGTATTGGTTTTACAATGATGTGTGTTTTTTTTTTAATTTTTTTTTTTATTTTTGTGTCTGTCATCACGTTTTAGGACAGAAAAAATGCTTCGATTTTCTTCAATAGTACCTTTTCTGATAGGAAAGTGAATCTAGTTGGTACTTTGGGCGGTCAAAAGTCAAAATTTCCCAGTAGTTTTCATGAGCGCCTGGAAAAACAAATGAAAAATTATGGGAAAAACGGGAATTTTTACGGAAAACCAATTTTCGACAAAATCGATTTTGGTTTTTGGTATAACTCTAAAAGAAATGACCATAGAGACATGAAATTTTGACCGAATGTTTATATAAGTACTTTCTACACACCATATAATTTTCAAAATATTCTGACTTATTTTGAGCTGTTAACGGACATTTTCAGTTTCCAATTTTTTTAGTTTTTTTTTCTATAAATGTCAATAAAATTTTATTTGTTGGGTAAAAAATCTTGAAAATTTAATAGTAGGCTTCTAATATATAGTTTCAAATGCAGATGAAAAATATTAAAAATCCGTAGTCACAATTTTTATTTATAGGTAATCAAAGTTCAAATTTTGACAAAATACGTAAAAATGACGAAAATGTGCAATTTATTTTGAGTTAGAAATTCATAAAAAATTTTCTTTTTAAATCTAAGATTTGAAAATGTAATACAAGATTCCTCATAAGTTTGCCTAATTTTATCAATAAAAAAAAGTTTATAAGCAAGTCATAATAAATTTTTATGAGCATTTTAAGTTCAAATTTGTACAAGATTAGATATTCACTCGATTTCTCATGTAGCGATTTTCTTATTTTGTTGCAATTCAAAAACAAATAACTGTAGATGCATGAAAATTTCACTGAATGTTTATATAAGCTATTTCTATACACCATTCAATTTTGAAAATATTTTGATTTGTTTTGAGCTGTTTACAGACATTTTTAGTTTTCAATTTTTTTAGTTTTTTTTTTTATAATTGTCAATAAAATTTTATTTGGTGGGCCAAAAAGTCTGAAAATTTAATACAAGCTTTCTTATATATTGTTACAACATCAGTTGAAAAATTTTAAAAATACATAGGCACGATTTTTTTTTATAAGCATTTAAAGTTCGAATTTTGACAAAATTTGTCAAAATCTCGAAAATTATAAATCATTGTAATTAAAAAATTATAAAATGTTCAGTTTTTATAACTAAGTGTTGAAAATTTAAAACAAAAATTCTCATAAATAAATCATACTGTAACCAAAAAATCTAAAAAATATATCAACATATTTATTTTTTACAGACATTTTAATTTCAAATTTAGACAAAATTTCATATTTAAACCAAGAATAATGATTTTAGTTATTTTGATATAATTTAAAAATATTATTTGTTGGTATATGAAACTTTTAGAATATATTGTTATATTTTATATACACGCAATGGCATTTTAAAATATAATTTTTTTGAGAAAAATGAATTTAACCAACTATAGTAAATACTATAATACTAAAATGAATTACTTTATTCACAATAATATCATCAAATACATTTAGACTTAGTAAGATATTATAGACTGACTGACCGTCTTCGCTCAGAATCGTTTTTCTTATTCAATGATATTATATCATTGGATAAAATCTAACACAATCCATTACAGTGACTCACTTGTAACCTACTGTACAGCAGAGCGACATACACTTACCCGCCCTTTTTTTTAGTTTTTTTTTCTATAAATGTCAATAAAATTTTATTTGTTGGGTAAAAAATCTTGAAAATTTAATAGTAGGCTTCTAATATATAGTTTCAAAAGCAGATGAAAAATATTAAAAAACCGTAGTCACAATTTTTTTTTATGGGTAATCAAAGTTCAAATTTTGACAAAATACGTAAAAATGAGTATAAAATTGAGTATTGTAATTTGTATAACTTAAATCTAAATGATTCTGCACTCTGTACAAAATAAAATAAAAGAATGTACAATCCTGGAAATTACACGTGTAATCATAGAGACAAGCAAAGTGAATCTAGTTGGTATAACTCTAAAAGAAATGACCGTAGATATGTTTTGACTCTTTTTGAATTTTTATGGATCATTTAAATTTTAAATTTTTATTTGTTGGGCCAAAAATAATGAAAATTTAATACAAGGCTCCTGATATATTGTTACAATAGCAATTGAAAAATATTAAAAATACATAGGCACACATTTTTTTTATAAGCATGTAAAGTTCGAATTTTGACAAAATTCATCAAAATCTCGAAAATTATCAATCATTGTAATTAAACAATTATAAAATGGTCAGTTTTTATAACTAAGGATTGAAAATTTTAAATAAAGATTCTAATAAATAGTACATATTGTAAACAAAAAATCTAAAAAATATAATGTAAACACAGTTATTTTTTGCAGACATTTTAAGTTCAAATTTGGACGAAATTACATATTAAAATCAATTTTAACGAGTAAAAGTATATATATTCTAATATTTTTCTAGCATCACTGATAATTTTAGGTTAATAATTAAATAATATGAATAATATTAATTCAACTTAGCAGCTACCGTAAAATAACAATATCAATACAATTTAAAATATCCTAGACTGACATACCGTCTCCGCTCAGAATCGTTTTTCGTATGCAATGATATTATATCATTGAATTCAAATTTAATACCATCCATTATACAGTGATTTACTTGTAACCTACTTTACAGTAGAGCGACATCCACTTGACTCCCTTTTTTTTCTTGTGTCCGAATTAATGTCAGAACAAGATTTGTTTGGAAGAAAATTAAGAAAACTGAAAGGAAAAAATACAATAGTGGCGCCATCTGTCATACCATAATTTTGTTTATTGTAACGTTGTTATTGGTTATGAGTTATGACTGAATATAATTTTAAATCTGTATAATATATTAATATACTATAGCTGACACTGCAATGCTTTGCTATAGTTAGGTTATTGTGATTGTTCAACTTACTCTTTTTGGCTGTAGCCTGTAACACGCTGTGGAAGGAATGCCTTTTTAAGTGTAAATTATATTATATTTTAATTTATAGCCATCCCGACCGGTGTTGTCCGTGAGATTCGCTTGTGATTATGTGAGCAGTATATTATCAGGTAGACAATCTACCTGCTGTAGATCGCGGACCCCGCGTGGTGGGTACGTAAGTGTATAATTTGTATAACTCTAAAGTATCAAAAAATGTAAAAAATAAATGGTCCACCCAAACTGTGGTTCAAATTCTGTACTAAAATGCACATGCTTATAATTATTATTATTTAAAAACAATAGCAACCATTTATTTACAAAAAAGTAAATCTCAAAACCTTTATAATTATAATTTTTGACGATAGCTCGAAGCTTGAAATTTTCACGGTACCTATAATATTATTCTAATCTCAGTCTAAGATATTTTTCGACAAGATATTATATAGATGGGAATGGGGAGGTATATGGTGATACACAAATATTTTACACTCGGGCGAAGCACCGAGTAATTTAGCTAGTATTATATAAATATATAAACTTATATAATTGGTAGGTACGTTTGAAATGTATCCTAGTAATTCTGATTTTATGGGATGCTATATACTTCTTAATTATAAGTTATATATAGATAAAACCATGTCATATTTAATATTATCAATTTATGAAACACTATTATAATTAATAAAAGCCAATATGGCATCAAAAAACAATTGTCAAATGGGCATATCCAGATAACTCCACTAGGAGATAGCAAATAGCCTTAAGGAGATCCAGAACAGGACACTCGTATCTTACCCACTAATACCTAATCAGTATCCAATTTTGAGAAAATGAAACTACAAACGTTCAAAAAAATCAATGTGGCTTTATTATATAAACTTTTTTTTTTATTTATTAGGAAAAGCTTATGCGGATCTTATTTCAAATTTAAAAGCTTTTAGACTTAAATAAAGAAAATTGTAATAATATAAAAATAAAAAATCTTTTAAATGTCTGTAAATAATTTTAAAAAGGCCAACATATTTTGAAAAGGTATAGAAAATGCTTAATTAAATATTTTGCAAACATTTTAAGTTTCAACGAATTAAAAATAAAAAACAAAATTTAAGGAAAAACGGAAAACTTTAAACATTCCCCTTGGGCCTCAAATAAAAATTAAAAAAATTCCTATTTATTTTTATACTAATTTGTTATCAGATACTACCTTCAATATTGAAAATTGAAGCACATTAATTACCTACTGCAGATGACCATGACACGCACGAAAAAAAACAAAGATCATTGAAAAACCAATACTTAAGTAAATATAAATACACTATTTGAAGTATTCTCAGTGTACCTATCCATCAGTATTCCATAACACTTAAAATAGTTTAAGGTATATTAATATATAGCATAAAAAGTGTTAAAATAAGTACCTATATATTTATATATGCTGAATATTAAACTATACAGTAACTAAAAAATATTTTATATACATAGGTACGCGTATAATACTACTCCAAACTCTTGCTTATATTAACATATTACAGTTATTTAAACTAAATATTTAGTTAATAGTTATACATTAGATCAACGTACTGTGGGTTTATATGTGGTGTACGTGTACCTAGTTAAATTGTTATTAAATATTATTAGTTAAATTCTCACAGTTAATTTTAGGTACCTAAGAAGTGTAGTGATGAAACTATTGAGGTCATTCACCACTGGAATACTATTGACCTTCAGTTCAAATACTCTTTCAAATAATATACATCATATTAATATATTATTATCTAAGAACAAAATTTAATTTTACATATTATCTAACAATATTCCATTATTATTTTACAGTAATGTAGATAATTATAGTCTATAGGTGCTCAATAAATATTATTGTATAAACTATGATTCGGTTAGTATAATATTGAAAAAAATATTTTACAATAACAAAAAATGAGAAAAAACTTAAATACTAATATGTGTGTATTATTACTTATCAGTTATAGTTAATACTTAAACAATATATATTTTTATATATAATAGTATATAATATTCAGACATTTACAGTATTAAAACAATGTTTACAGTTCACGATCAGGGTTTAAAATGTTCCTTACAAGTTCCAATAATCAAGTCATAGATTGTTTATTAATTGTTTCTTTTATTAAAAAATTAAAATTGTTTATTCAATTATTTGAATTTATATATTTCCATTGTACGTCAATTTATTCTCGGTGTAACAATTTAAATTGTGATGATATCCCAACTAACATGACAAGAATAGTAGATAGCAACCTTAGCAACACAACTGCATTGATTTATCGTTATTTTGGTTAAAACGCTCAGCATTATATCAATTGATTTTTTTTATATATTTTCGTTTTTATTCCTTCTATAGCAGAATTTCAGTCACATGTACTTTAAATATCTACACGTGGTTATTCTGTAGGTTTGTTCGTTTCAAGTACAATGCGTGCATTGCTCCGCTCCAGCCAATTTCTTTTATCGCCAATTTTTCCAAGAAATTTTGATAACAATATTCTGTACAATCAATACCTACAGTAAAAAAATCAAATAATATCGTTAAAGTAACACGTCTTGTTATATTTAAAGCAGTTTTCTTTTTCCTATATTTATTATGACATCGCCACTACCAACCGATGCTATTCAGTTTATATACAATATGTAACCTTAATTTCTATTGCAGACCACGACCGCCTCAGCAATAGCAGTATGAATAGTTATATACATATTTATTTATTTATTTTATAGTATAGGTATCTAGTATGAATTTAATGGTTAAATATTGTGTACGCACACGTTTCTCGAGATATTTTTCCTCGTCCTGGCGTTGATCACTCAGCTGACAGCTGCTACGTACTGTAGTATAGCTTGACCCATGTCGAACCAAATAACTCTCGAGCTATACAGAGTTAGATTTTTTATTGTGATTTATCTTAAAAATTACTTTTAGTGGTGGTCTATATTATTTTAACGATCTCGCTAATGAACCTGTGACATGACTGGTTTTTCTATATACCCTACCACACGTTTTGACAGGCTATAAGACAAATTGCGACGGAAACTATATAGGTACCATCGGGCACAAGTGTCAAAAAGGTGGACGATTTTATACAGATATTGATGCAGTAATTTTTTTCATCTTAAAAATAAATGATCACAAAAAATGTGTAATGAGCGTAAGCGGTACTGGTATACTTAATACTACTATATATATTTTTGACTCGTATAATATACTAATATAGTCTTATTGTAGACTTGACACCTTTCGCCATTATATTGGTATATGATTACTCTTTATATACAATGAAATTTTTAATTTATTTAAACCAATTTCAAGCTATTTATACCACGTATATGTTCCCACTGTTATATACTTATATATGGCACTTTAGTATTGACTTATAACTTATAATTTTGGTATTAACAATAATATTAAAATATAGTAAATGCATTTATAGCAACGTTTTATTTTTGTTATTATTCTGGGAAATATAGAATCTATACAGAATAGCACAAGAAGTACCTATACATGAAAAGAATAAAAAAAATAACAGGTAGATTACGTGATTAAGAAGTCACCCAATAGTAAAATTTAGGAAAATTAAGAAATCTGGAAGGCAAAAATACAATAGCGGTGCCATCTGTCATAATATATTTTTGTTTATTGTTACGTTGTTATTGGTTATGATTGAATATAATATTTTAGACTTGTATATTACATTAGCTGACACGGCAGTGCTTTGCTATTGCTAGGTTATTGTGATTGTTCAACTCCTTTTGGGTGTAACACATTGTGGAAGCAATGTATTTTTAAGTGTAAATTATATTATATGCAAGTCATTACATATACAAATACTAATCATGAGTGAAAACTGTATGTAAGACCCTATTTTTTTAAGGATTTTATAATATTTTAAATTACTATTAGAAATATAAAATATTATAATATCCTTAAAAAATAGAGTCTTATATACCGTTTTCACTCATAATTGGTTTTTGTATATGCAATGACTTATAATGAACTCAAACTTAACTCGTCTTACTCAATGACGACTGACGTAGTGACTTGGTAAACTTGAAACCTAATATACAACAGGGTGATATCCCTAGTTTTTTGATTTAAATTAAACCAATAATTTTTCATATAAAATCAGTTTTACTATGTTTCATTGATATAATTTTTTTCTATGATTGTTCCAACCTGCTATAGTAAAAAGGTAGTAGATATAACACTCCCTAAGTACTTTTATTCTGAAGATGATTGATTTTTTGCCATTCTGAGTATTATTAACTAATAATTAAGCTTGAGAAAATTGTTGAAAGGGGTGGATCTGATTATAGCCTTTTTATCATCTCTCTTTTGATGAAAAATTACTTACCCAGCTTTGAGCCCATTCTCTTTAATTTTTATGTATGTATAGCTTTTAGTGGTCTAAAATGTTGAAGCAAAGACAATATTCGTTTATAAACATTTAGTTGATGTTATTTTTACGGTCTGACGAATATTAAATTAATGACCCATTGAATAATTTTGGAATTACTTATAAATTATAATACATTTTTATTCCGTTAAGATTATATACAAGTCATATATTATTATGTGATTGAAATCTCTCAAGTTGGTATTAATTTTCTCAATTAAAAAATAGTCGCATTCCATTCACAATAAACACACTGTCTTTTTTATCTAAACAATTTCGGATAACATTTGATATTTCACCTGGGCTTCTTAGAAACTTTTGTCAATGGTCGCAATACCACATGATCGATTTGATACCTATATTATATATATCATACGTATTTAATTCTATCCATCAATTAGCACAATTATTTGTAATCTACTTTGTTTTTAATTAATATAGCATTTTTTTTTATTGGTATGGATGGTATGATGATTGGCACAGTTGGTTGGCAACACGTGTATGTGTGGCAAGGTTTTTGCGCACTAAATACCCGGGTGGTCACCCATCCGAGTACTAGTGGCAGCGGCAGTTGCTTACTCTCAATTACGTGGCGTGATTGATTTCTGCCACTGCGCCGCGCCGAGCTACATTATAATATTATAATCTACATAACGTCTCATAAATTAGAGCTCTATCTTAATATTTTGTATTATTCTATTGTTAAATAAATTCAAAGTATGATATTAAAAATAAATCGTATACTGTCATTACTCATTTGTCTTCTTAAATAGTAATAATACAAATTTATTTTTATTTTTTATTGTGTAATCTAAAATTTTTTAGTCTAATAGCTTTTAAAATATTACAGAATAAGTTAAGAAAAATACCTGTTTTACATTTAATTATACTCTGAACGAGAAAGAAAATATTGATTCAATAATAATTGTGATTTTTTTTGCATTGTGTTCAACATTTATGTAAACTTTTTAGTGTAGATACCTATATACTGAATATTACAGCATTTTCAGCATTTTCATTAATCCTCGATATCAATTGAACATTTAAAACAGAAGGTATCGTAAGGTATCTTAGAGGAAGATTGATAAATCGTATTTTTATTTTCCTGTTTGTATTATAGACAACTTCTGAGACACCACACAAATTTACAACATATATTACAAGTAATTTTTTAATAATTATTTTGATGTAATTTAAAAAAATAATAATCTTAGAGACCTAAACGATCGGCAAGAGGTGCGGATATTATTATTTTTAAGTAAGATATGATATTTTTGAAACTGTACATTGTTTGTCATAACAGTTTATCATAACATAATTAATGTATAGTTTAAAAAAGATCATAACTTGCTTAAAAATAATTATATTAATAAAATCCTCTCGAGATGCCCTATAGCAATAATAATATTATCTTTAAATTTTATCATGGGTCAATTCACTCTAATTTTAAAAATAACAGAGTAAAAAAGATAATTCGAGATTATCATTGCCGTAACATTTGCTATATGTTGTACGTTTGTACAACGGAAACACATGCATATTAACAAATGTGAATTCGAAGGCTGAATATTTTAGTTAACCCTTTTAAGGATCGATTATAAAACGTTCAATTTAAAATTAATAATAAGGTTTGTAGCACAAGTTAAATGTAGCTTGTAAAGATTAAACAAATTTTGAATATTCCAAAAACTAATTATACGCACAATAGCTTTATACTTCAATATTTATTTAAAAAAAATGTTGTTTTACATACCTATTACGACTGTATGAATTATAGTATACGGTTACTACTTGATTTAAAACTTTTAAAATGTGAATACTATAAATAGGTATTTAATATATTATGTTAAATATTTTTAATCAACAATGTTTTTGTGATCATTAAATGTTATAAAAAAAAAACATAAAACTATACTACAGTAAGGATAAATAATAGTTTATTGTATGATAAATAATATTGTTTTAAAATTAAACAATATTATGAATGACACTCTGTCTTGCACCGAAGTTAACGAAGTGAAACTAATGCCCTGCAACACCTTATGGCACTGAATTATGTTAATTTATTTACCATTGAAATATTTTAAACACGTACACTGTTTTTATAAGTACCTACTATAAAACAGAAATTGTTGAGGAGAATTATCATTACATTTTTATGAGTTTTAATTAAATTATACTTAGAGTTAAACCTAGTTAATCATATAGATTTTTAACCAGTTATGGATATTTTCTAACCAAAGTAGGTCTACTTAATTAAAATTGTATTCAATAAATTAATAATTATGGGAACAAAATATAATTAAGATTGATAACTTAAAATTATTAAGAATTACGAATAGGTAGTTATATTTGTAAGAACCATCATCTCTACCGTATATAGTATCTACTATCTACTGTCAATGCTAGTATTTACTATTTTAAATATAATGTCATATAATATACACAGATACACTTATTGCTTAAGATGAATCAAAAAGTTTTTTTTAAATACCTTTTAAACAATTTTAGATTTTGTTTGTTATTATAATATTATATAACTGAAACAGTTTGAAGATTTAAAAAAATTCAGATTAAATAACTATAATTGTGTGAATGATATTTTATTGAGTAAATTTATGATTTATGATTGTTTGATTCCTAATAAATGAAATAAAATGAAATTTTAATAATTGTTTAAAGCTTATTTGCAATTTTTGAAACAGCTGGAAATATTATTATTAACCCTTGCGTATTTTTTTTATTATACCACTTTGACTAGGTATATATTCACTAAAAACTGTTTTAATTTAATTTTTTTTTGTAGCTAATTGCTTGAATAATAAATTATTTAGAAAAATCTTTAATTTTAATTACGTATATTAACTACTGTAGTTGATGATTAAAATAATAAATAAACTAAAGTTATTTTTAAAATTTATCTTTGTTTTAATTTCAAAATATTTACTTAAAATATCTACCTTAAACCTATGTCACTTAATTGGTATTCTCATTTTTAAATTGGTACCAGGTAGTCAAAATTTGCTTAAAAAGTTAAAAGTTTAAATGATCCTAATATTTTAAACTCAAGTCTCTCTAAATAAGAAGTGAACTAATATATTTTATGCACAAGTTTAGCATAATTTCTTAATTTGTAATCGTTTTTATTCAATGCGATCAAATAATATTTATTTATTCAAATTTATACGATACGCAAGTTTTGTACGACTGGTATAGCTCACTAGGAATTTTCTACATTTTATCATTTAATTTAAATTTAAACATTCTATTCTACATGAAATTGTCTTTAATATTTTTAAGTAAGCAAAAATACGTAGATATTATCATTTGATTTATAATCTAACACAATTTTTGTAAAGATATTTTAATTTGAAATGTTTTTACTAAAAATAAAGTACAATTTAAATTTAATATTTAGCCTTGTCATAAGCGCATTAATACACTTTTTTAAAATAATAAGTTGTCAATGTTGACAACATTTAGATTAAAATTTATATGTAAAGTCATACATGGATGGACAGAGATGAAAAGTGAATAAGTGAGTCATGAGAGAAAGAGGAAACTTTGTACAATGGACGTTTCGAGTATAAATTAAATTTAAAAGTTGTTGAAAATATTTATGTAAAAAAGACACAAGATGTTTTGACGTTGTGTTACCATAAAGATTTGATAACAAGTTTTATTTATTTGAAATTATCTTGGAACTTATATTTAGATAATTATTACTTATTATTATTCCGACCGGGAAGTTTTTGTTAATATGAGAAATATATTAATCAGATTTATTTTATAATTGGTAGATATCATAATACATAATAGTATAAAACTATTATTTTTAGTCAACTATAAATTAGTGTGACGATACTGTATTAAGTTTAAAGTGGACTTTAATTCGAGAGTACCTATCAACCTTCAGAAATTGGGTCAAAATTGAATTATTTTGATTTTAATGTAAAATACCTATAATTATTATAAAGTATTAGATTTATTACTATTGATTATATATAACATAATATATGATAACATTATTATCGATATCATAAAGTTCTATGAAGTAATCAAATAGTATATGATCAATAAATAATAATTAGTAATGATTATTAAAATTTGACGTTTAAAGTTTAATTGAATACCTATATTTAATATTTATATTGTTAAGACAGTCAACACGATAATTGTAAAACTCGATAGTAGCTATCGTAAAAGTTGCTATCATAATAGTGGCATCGTTTGAACAGACCTATGTATTATAATTATATACCTAATAACTAGCGTGCTAATATTATTTTTTTTTTTTTTTTTTTTTTATTGGATAACCCGCGGCAACATAGGCCATTGGGTGTGGGGAGGGAACTGTAGGTTTTTAGATTGGGTAGGTTGGTACACGTGTGTGTTTGTGGTTTGTGTTTGTGTTTGTGGTGGCAGAATTTTTATTGGGGCACCCGTAGGTTTCTGCCATGCCCCGGGGTGGGGGATGGCGGCACTTGTTCTCCGGACACCGTGACTTGCCCGGAGAAAAATGCCGCCCAGTGGTCGGGAGTCGAACCCGCGACTGCCAGCGCCGCAGTCGACGCGTTAGACCGCTCGGCCACCTCGTCCCCTAATATTATTATTTCTAATTGTATTGTATGTTCTCATTAAATAGGTGATTTCCACTTAGACATTTGGTATTATTTTATGATTTTCAAACTCCATTGACAAACATTATCTACTGGGATCTAATTGAGAACTCATAGATGAGTTGTTTTTAAATTGAAACATGGATAAAACTCTAGAGTAAATGCTTACATTTGCTTTACACAATCTATCAGTGACGTCATTTGAGTCTTATAATAGGGGTTCAACATTTAAACAACCGACATTTTTTCTTTTCATTGTTTGGCCACTTTTTCTTCATTATAGTAAATACATGTATGACGTATGTATGGGGTTGAAAGGTTATATTTATTTAGTATTTTAGTAAATTAAATAAATTGTAAAGTTATAACTTGGTAATAGCTTTTGTCTTACATACGACATTCAAATAAAACCTATAGGTACTTAGGTATATCTACAAATAATAAATATACATTACCCCAAATATATATTGTATTGTACGGATTATGTTTTATATAATATATTTTAAGTTTTATGCATACCGTAATCGCGAGTTTGTAAATTGTTACGATTAATAACACGCGAAAAAAACACACCAAAATACACTCAAATAGCTCTCCCGAGAACTGAGGAGACGACTATTAGTATGTATATTGGTACTATTGGTAGCTATATTATAGTAGTGAAAATACCTTTAAAAATCTCTTGGATAATAATTTTTTCAGATCATTACAAAATGACCGGATTCGAGACCTTCGTTTTTTTTAAAAAAAAACTAATCTGATGCTATAGGTTTCCACTGACAATCAATTAAATGGTCTGTCTGAAATCGTCTTGCAGGTAAACTACGCCAGTCCGATGTTTCGGTATTACATTTTGTTGGTGAACACGGCATTGATGACGCCTACAGCTACAAAAGTTAAGATCGAGACAGTCACCCACCCCTCATCGATGCTGCAGGTTTTGATGTAACCGAAAAAAGAACCTGCCGAAACAGACATGTCAATCCAAGATCTCACTCGATCTTGTCGAGGAGACTTTCCAGTGTAATGCCAAACATTGCAGTGTAGTTTGGTGTAGATGAGATCGATTCTGCCTAAAAATAGGCTGACATATGACAGTTCACACTCATTTGGTTCCGGTAACCCACTGCTGCGCAGAGATTATGAATAAGACCGGTTAAACATATAAACGCCGTTCCTTAAGGAACCAAACGAATAAATTAAAATACTCGAAAACATAGAACTTATACTATATAGTTTATACTTTATAGTGTCCGAACGTGAGTTAAAATAAAAATATTATACTTAAAGGCTAATGTAAATCCTATTTATTTACACAAATAAACGTTTTTGTTATGTTATTTAATTGGTTTTTATCTGATAGGCTAACGTCAATATACGTTAGTGTAAAATTAATTTATACGGCTTGTAAAAATCGTGACTATATTGTACAGCTTTTGATTTTTTGTAACCAGTGTAAAAGATTCACGAGAAACCTTGTAGGTATTGAATTTTCAAGCTCTTTGACCAAGGAACAAAAATATTATCAACACATATAAAAAAGAAACCATTAACACTGCTATATCATGCAATTCCGTAGATTTGGTTTTATTTGTCGTAATTGCTCAGAGAGAACATTTAATATTTTTCTATGGTATATTTTAGAATATGGTTCAGTAGTTCAGTTATTGAGAATCCTCATCAGTCTAGCTGAGTGGCGCAACTAGGTAAACTGCGAACTCATCGTAACTTTTAATGAAGGGGTCCTAATTTAAGTTTTTTTTAGTTACTTACGTTTATCCACAACCTCGATAACAAATTACTAACTATTAATTTTTACTCATTAAAAAAATTCTATCATAATATGCGTTTATTATCTTACTAATAATATTGTGTGAACATTTCAAAATACCTATATATTTTTACCATCAGTTAATTCGAATTCGATCGTGAAATTTATGATGTGAAAATGCGTTTTATATGAAAATTTGTTTGACACATCGACGTTTAATTGTTAGGTCAACTACTTACGTCAGATAGATAGATAATATTATTATAATAACCATAAAACCGTGTCCGTTCAATGATGTCATATTATACCATTATCTATGTGTAAGATAATTTATAACCACGGCCGTATCCTCGGAATCAATTTTAGTGAGTCTTATAGCTTTAAACCAGTGGCTCTTTTTAAGTTTTAAATTGGGTTCCAAATTTCCAAAATGTAAGCAGGTAGAATTTTTCCATTGTCAGATCACAGTGAATACATGTATGTTATGTAGGTATATATGAAGCATGTATTTAATGTTCATATGACATATATTATTTAATATTTTGATGAACTAAAGAAATTAGAAGTTAGAAGTAACTAAAGTCATGCATACCAATAATAATATACATAACATTATATTATACGCATCATGATTTTTATAAAATATTTTAACTTTTATGCATTGGCTATATCGGAGTGTTTGTAAATTGTATGGCATGCCAATAAGACACTGAACAAATAAGGATGCCAAACTACATCCTAACTCTAACCCCCCCCCCCCCCCACTAATGGTGTCTCAGAAATCTATGCATATTAAGTACAATATAGACATTGTACATGAAGCTTTCAATCCTTTGAGTACACATTTCATGAAAATGTTCAAGTACCTATGTAAAATGACGCTTAAAAGTATTTAAGCATATATGCTGTTAGTATATGTATTAAGGCACAGTGGAATAGACTAGAATTTTGTAGACTAATGGTGGATGCGACGGCATTATAGGATTTCCAAGGGAAAGCTTTTAGGGACTTAATAAATGTTTCAAAAATCCAAATGTAATAAAAAATAATCTTTTAATATTAAACATGAATTATTATACTTTTCAAAACGCTGGTAATTGATTCGAGATCGTTCATCTAAAAATGGACACTCAATAGACGATTTAAAAAAATGTAATTATTCGATTATAGTTGCATATAAGTATATTATGATTTTATTTTAGTTTTTTATTAAGAAGATTGAAAATGTAATAAAAAAAATACGAATAAACATCAGAAATATCACTAATCCGGTTGGGGTAATATAAACCTATTACAAACAATATTATATTATATGATGCTTAAACATTATTTTTTACTATATAATTTATACACATCAATAGAGATATAGATTATAGATATCGATTTTATTTTTTTACAACCATAAAACAAAATCCAATTTTATATTTTTGAGACTTAGCTCATCAATGGTGTCATTATGGTAACGGAGATTGAGATTTATACGCATTAGAAACAGTATTAAAAAATGTTTTTAAAAAAATTACTTAAACTTTTAAATATATATAAAAAACTAGTCTGCAGGTTATCAATTAATTATTTCAATTAAAGATTATGACCTCTTCAATCTAAACCGGCTAATTATCATGGAATCAATAAATAACAATAAAAAACCTAATTATTTATACTATCAAAAACATGAACGATTAACTGTCACGATTTTTCATGAGAATAATAATCACTGAAAGCCCGGAAATTTTTATAAAAAATTGAAAACATACCTAATATTTAATAAACCAATACAACATAATAGAAACCAAGTATAATAACAATAATTAACAAGAATAACATATATATCTACACTTTAAAGTAAATAATGACAATTTTAAAATTAATTTCCAACACCTGGTTATCGAAAATAAAAAAAAATCAACATGATAATTGATAATCATTCCACTGAAAAATCGCGCGTGAAGTACAAATTAACATACCCAGACGGTTATACGACAGCATTCGTGTCCCACTGTGCCACTGATAACCAATTCCCACGCACCTACAAACACTTCAACTGATATCATACGCACAACAAAAAAATTACGAACTGTTAGAAATAAACCATCCAATATTTTAAAAACGAAATATGAAATATCTATAAAATATCACGTCAAAAATAAAACCAATTAATTTCGAAACAGCTAGGAGATTCATAGGACAAAAAATTAAATAAATAAAAAGATTTTAATCCAATGATATAATATCATTGAATAAGAAAAACGATTCTGAGCGAAGACGGTCAGTCAGTCTATAATATCTTACTAAGTTTAAATGTATTTGATGATATTATTGTGAATAAAGTAATTAATTTTAGTATTATAGGCATTAGTATTTACTATAGTTGGTTAAATTCATTTTTCTCAAAAAATTATATTTTAAAATGCCATTGCGTGTATATAAAATATAACAATATATTCTAAAAGTTTCATATACCAACAAATAATATTTTTAAATTATATCAAAATAACTAAAATCATTATTCTTGGTTTAAATATGAAATTTTGTCTAAATTTGAAATTAAAATGTCTGTAAAAAATAAATGTGTTGATATATTTTTTAGATTTTTTGGTTACAGTATGATTTATTTATGAGAACTTTTGTTTTAAATTTTCAACACTTGGTTATAAAAACTGAACATTTTATAATTTTTTAATTACAATGATTTATAATTTTCGAGATTTTGACAAATTTTGTCGAATTCGAACTTTAAATGCTTATAAAAAAAAATCATGCATATGTATTTTTAAAATTTTTCAACTGATGTTGTAACAATATATAAGAAAGCTTGTATTAAATTTTCAGACTTTTTGGCCCACCAAATAAAATTTTATTGACAATTATAAAAAAAAAAACTAAAAAAATTGAAAACTAAAATGTCTGTAAACAGCTCAAAACAAATCAAAATATTTTCAAAATTGAATGATGTATAGAAAATGAGAATATAAACATTTAGTGAAATTTTCATGCATCTACAATTATTCGTTTTTGAATTACAACCAAACAAGAAAAACGCTACATGAGAAATCGAATGAATATCCTATGTTGTAAAATTATGAACTTAAAACACTCATAAAAATTTATTTTTAATTGCTTTTAGATATTTTATTTTTGATAAAAGTAGAAAAACTTACGTTAAATCTTGTGTTAAAATTTAAAACCTTAGATTTAAAAAAAAAAATTTTTATGAATTTTTAACTCTAAATAATTTTCAAATTTTCGTCATTTTTACGTATTTTGTCAAAATTTCAACTTTGAATGCTTAGAAAAAAAAATTGTGACTACAGATTTTTAATATTTTTCATGTGCCTTTGAAACAATATATTAGGAGCATTCTATTAAATTTTCAAGAATTTTTAACGAATAAATAAAATGTTATTGATTTTTAAAAAAAAAAAACCAAAAAGATTGGAAATTTAAAATGTCTGTAAACAGCTCAAAATAAGTCAAAATATTTTGAAAACGGTATGGTATATAGAAACTGCTTATATAAACATTCAGTAAAAATTTCATGTATTTACCGTAATTTTTTTTAGACTTACACCAAAAACCAAAATCGATTTTATCGAAAATCAATGTTGCGTAAAAATTCCCGTTTTTTCCTTAATTTTCCATTTGTTTTTCACGGTACTTTTGAAAACTACTGGAAAATGTTTACTTTTGACCCCCCAAAGTACCAACTAGATTCACTTTCCTATCAGAAAAGGTACTATTGAAGAAAATCTAAGCACTTTTACTGTCCCAAAACGTGATGACAGACACAAAAAATAAAATAAAAAAATAAAAAAAAAAAACACACATCATTGTAAAACCAATACATTCATCGCTCCGCTCAGAATCTAAAAAAAAATCGATAAAATCCAATGTGTATATATATATTATATATTATAATATATAGCTTAAAAAGCGTCAAAATATTATCAGGTATATAAAATATTAATATAGTTATTACTTATTTGGTGATAATTTCCGACACAACTTACGTTTAAAATAAAATATCTAAAAGCAATTAAAAATAAATTTTTATGAGTGTTTTAAGTTCATAATTTTACAACATAGGATATTCATTCGATTTCTCATGTAGCGTTTTTCTTGTTTGGTTGTAATTCAAAAACGAATAATTGTAGATGCATGAAAATTTCACTAAATGTTTATATTCTCATTTTCTATACATCATTCAATTTTGAAAATATTTTGATTTGTTTTGAGCTGTTTACAGACATTTTTAGTTTTCAATTTTTTTAGTTTTTTTTTTTATAATTGTCAATAAAATTTTATTTGGTGGGCCAAAAAGTCTGAAAATTTAATACAAGCTTTCTTATATATTGTTACAATATCAGTTGAAAAATTTTAAAAATACATAGGCACGATTTTTTTTTATAAGCATTTAAAGTTCGAATTCGACAAAATTTGTCAAAATCTCGAAAATTATAAATCATTGTAATTAAAAAATTATAAAATGTTCAGTTTTTATAACCAAGTGTTGAAAATTTAAAACAAAAGTTCTCATAAATAAATCATACTGTAACCAAAAAATCTAAAAAATATATCAACGCATTTATTTTTTACAGACATTTTAATTTCAAATTTAGACAAAATTTCATATTTAAACCAAGAATAATGATTTTAGTTATTTTGATATAATTTAAAATATTATTTGTTGGTATATGAAACTTTTAGAATATATTGTTATATTTTATATACACGCAATGGCATTTTAAAATATAATTTTTTGAGAAAAATGAATTTAACCAACTATAGTAAATACTAATGCCTATAATACTAAAATTAATTACTTTATTCACAATAATATCATCAAATACATTTAAACTTAGTAAGATATTATAGACTGACTGACCGTCTTCGCTCAGAATCGTTTTTCTTATTCAATGATATTATATCATTGGATTAAAATCTAACACAATCCATTACAGTGACTCACTTGTAACCTACTGTACAGCAGAGCGACATACACTTACCCGCCCTTTTTTAATATTTACTATATATTATATTGTAACAATATATTAGGAGCCTTATATTAAATTTTCAAGTTTTTTTTCCTACATATAAAATTTTATAGAAATCTATAGAAAAAAAACCTAAAAAAATTGGAAAATGAAAATGTCCGTAAACAGCTAAAGACAAATCAAAATATTTAAAAAATGTTATGGTATATAATAAATGCTAATATAAACATTCAGTCAAAATTTCATATATCTACAGTCATTTCTGTTAGAGTTATACTAAAAACCAAAATCGTGTAAAAATTCCCGATTTTTCCTCAATTTTTCATTTGTTTTTCACGGCGCTTTTGAAAACTACTGATAAATTTTTACTTTTGACTCCCCAAAGAACCAACTAGATTCATTTTCCTGTCAGAATAGGTACTGTTGAAGAAAATCGAAGCATTTTTACTGTCCTAAAAGGTGATGACAGACACAAAAAATAAATAAAATATAAGAATAAAAAAACACATATCATTGTAAAATCAATACATTCATCGCTCCGCTCATAATCTAAAACCCATAATATTAATCTGCTAAATCCAATACAAAACAAAAGGGAATATAATATATAATAATTTAAGAATAATAAAAAAATAGAAAGGGGTCATTACTCTGATACATCGTACTAGAGACAGATAACGCTTTAATAGCTATCATACCACAGACTTAACAGTATATATCTATAGTATATTATAGGTCCATACTAAATAATAACTAATAAGTATCTAATAACATTCACATAATAATTTCGTTAAGAATTTTATGACAAATTTTAAGATGTGGGTGAGTATGTTGCTTTTGAGAGATATTCGGGTCATATACCTATTGATAATCATTTTATTAAAATAGATATAATAGCTAATAGATATCAGTAGACTTTAGTGATTTCATATGAATGTATCGTATAAATGAGTTCAATCGTAGATTATAACAACTGTTATGTTTTTCCAATTTATTTATATAATTTAGTTAAATATATTATGGAGCTTATACATTTTTTACGATTTAAAAGTCATAAAATCACTAGACTAATAATTTATTGTTATAAAAATAGTATACCGTTTATTATATTGGTACTAATAGTTCATGAAAAACGAGCATTATGTAGATTATTATTTATATATATTATTTATGATATAAATATGATAAATATTAAAACGCCAATAAATAAAATATACACTGTATGAGTTTTTGGCCATTGATATAAAAGAAGTATTTAGTGGTATAGAGCATATGTTATTCATTTGGAACACTATGATTTTCACGCAATTTACAATTAAATGCTAAACCTACTTATATAGAGTAGGATTATGCAGATTACATTAATACCTTTGTAAAGGATGTTCTATATACACATTATTACTATTTATTGACACAAAATACAATTATAGTTACTAATCGTATTGAATTGTCATAAATTACGGTGTATTAAGTCGTTCATTACTCTCATTCAATTCGTGTAATTTATTTTATTTATTTTTTATTATTCAATTGAAATTACGTTTAAGTTGAAATATATGACATATTGTCATTGTTATGTTTTACATTGAATTGTACTCACATTAAAATAGCGTTAAATTAAGTATATATAGTATTTTTGTCAATTAAGAGGCATAGATATTTGTATACCTAAGTAAAATATTAATTAGAGAAATACAGAACAATTTAAATTGTTTAACTAATTGTAATTGTATTAAGTTGTCTTTTTAGTTTCGAAATAAATACAATATCGTCTACCTTACAGCTGAATTCAAGTCGATATAACAATGAATGATATTTAATTTAGTTTAAAATTAATTATGGATTAAGTTGATTCATATTAATTGAGAAAGTTATACTATATTCCCCTACACGTGTTTGAACCATCTTATTAATTAATTATGATGTGAGTTTTAAATCAGGTGGCACATAGTCCACTCAATTTTAGACTTACTCTTTATCTTCTTATAATGGATCAAACCCATCCTTATTATTATTTATTAAGATAGTTAATGATCATTAATTATCGAACAAATGTTTCAAGTACTATATAGTATATATTTAAGTTTAGATTATATTGTGCGCTGAATTTTTAAAAAAACGTTTAACAGCATTTCAGTGAAGGTTATGCATATATTAAAAATATTATTATCTTACAGATGAAGGAATAGGATAGATTATTTTTTGGGTTCGGCCTGCAGTCGGCTATTTAGGTGGGAGTATTCATTGTATAAATAAGCTCCGAGATGAATGTTATTGAATTAATATAAAATTTAGTTAGAGGTATTGTTGAGATACCATTATTTAGATAATTAAATTTATCTACCATTTTTAAAAACAATATTTTAAATTATAAGCCCATACGAATAATTAATGTTGTGTATATGGTAATATCTTAAGTAAAATTTTTTATTATTAAAACTATTAATTATTTATGAATTGTTTTACTAGTTTTTGATGGTTTTTCTACTAGTCTAATATATACAATAAATTATGGAGACAAGTGAAAACTACTATTATGAAATATTGTGAACAAATACAATGAAAGAACTGTAATTATCATACATTTGCGTATTAATTTGTTTTTAAATGCTACTATATAGGTACACAGTAGTTAATAAATAAAAATAATAAAGAATATTAAAAATTAATTTTATTCAAAAATATATCTTCACAAAACCATTAATTTTCACTGTACCTATGCACTATTCACCGTAACAATAGGAACACTATGCTATTTGTATTAATAATACCGTAATATCCATTTAATAATAGGCACTTAAAAAAGTTTATCAAATTAAAATTATATTTTCAAATTTATTTTGATTTTTGCTTGATGTAATAGGTATTGAGGTTATAATAAATTATGACACCTAACGTAGCTATAGTAAGAACTGTTTTAACATAATTTTGTATAATGAGATAGGTACTCTTATTTTTCAAAAAGCGCTTAATAAAAATGCTTAATAAAAGTAATTATTGTGTTGTTAGATAGAAGATACAATATAAACATTTTTGGATTTTCGTTTAATAACTATGTACTATAGTAAAATATTTATACAGTTAGTAATTTTAATTATATATTATAACCAAATAAAAGTTAAAATAGTAAAACAACATTATGATTATCTCATATGAAATTAATAAATTATGCTCGATTTTTCACATCTAAAATATACAAATATAGCCAGATAACTCTTTTAGCATTTTATAGTAAATTATATATATTATTATATAAATAATATATAATATTTTATTTACGTTTCCACTTATTCCTGTATTTAAAAATTTAAATAAGTTGGGTATAAATTGTATAATTATATTGTTAGGTTAGTATCTATATCATAAGTTACATTGAATATAAAAAGTGAGTTTGTATTTATTTTTTGTAAATAATTGATTCATATATTCTGAATAAGCATTAAGTGATGTATCATGATTGTACTCGTAAATTATGATAAAAAGAAGATTTAAATGTTTTAATAATATTGTAAGACATTTTGAGCCTTTGAGGAAATAATAATGAAAGTTAAAGTTATTTCTGTAGTCCTATGTCACTATTTGTTGTTGCATGTAAAATATATGATATGTATAATAGAATCTGTTTTGTACGAGAATATGATAAGGAAAAGTAAGATTGTTAATAATGTAAAAGTCTTTCCTCCCAATAGACTCCTTGTTAGTTGTTGAGAGTTCAAATGTTTTAAAATATCATAGATTTATGCTTTTAGAGCCTGATCACAGTGCTTGATGACAAAAGGACTTAAATAGCCACTATAATAAATATAGAGGTAAGCAATAAAGTGAGAGAATGAGATCATTTATTGCTGTCATTGGAGAACAGAAATAACTTATAACGCTATAGCAGAGCTTTTGTTGGACACATGGACGATTGCTACCTATATGTTAGAGAAAAAGAAAATTTTTTAGAACAGTCTGTTATAATTCGAATTCAGAATGTCTATATGTCCATAAAATATGGTTCTAAGTACCCACTTATATTTATCTATATGCGTTAACTATATCAAAGAGAATAAGAATTTTCAGAGAAAATTCAGAGAATAATACATTTAAATTTGAGTAGTCGACTTATTTTTCTATTGAAAATCTTTTAAACACCTTTTGCTTACACATTTTTTGAAACTGACGGGTGAATACATAATAATTAAGCTCAATTTATTGAACATAAACATTGTAAAATATTACAATTTTAAAATGCTCTTAAGTAACAGATTGCTTCAAAATTATAATGTACCTAAATAAAAATCTACGATATGGACTTGAGAATATTAATGTCATCTTTAAATTTGATAGTAAGAAAACCTCAAATTACTTATACACTATGATTGCATCTAACAACAAAACGTTTGTTCTACTGAACAAAAAAATTGATGTTTGTGGCGATCTCTTAAGAAGCTTAGCTACTGGCATGGTGCAGTTATACAAAAATTCATAAATTATGCTATAAAAGTTCAAAATACTGTACCCAGTACATAATTATAGTGGTATTAACTGATGATAAACGTTACTTCCAGTCCCGCGATTGACTTACGTATAGTGCTTATAAATTTTTCAGTAAAAAATGAATGTGATCAATTAGAAAATATTAAATTATGTTTTTTAATTTTGTGATTAATTAAATTTATTTAGATTATTATTTCATGGCATGGTTAAGAAAATACCTACGGATGTACGCTGGCACATATTATACGAGCTGTCACTGAAGACAAAAGTAATGTTTTTCATTTGTTTTCTCGTTTCACCGCTACATTTTATTTTTAGTGTAGTTACCTCTCCTTGAAAAATATCAAAGTGGTGAAACCTAAGATTCTATAACGTAGGAAAAACAGTTGATTCAACAATAAATGATTGTGTTATATTCTTTAAATTGTTCTTAAATTACATTTATTTTTAAAAATGTTTTTGATGTATATAAATCGGAACACACAATTATTTGATCCTTTTTAAGTACCTAAATTTAGAGTAATTATTAAAGTTTTATTGTTTACTGGTGGATCTGAATTCTGAACACTTAAAAGTTTAAATCTTAATCTCATATTATACCTACTTACAAAATTTACCTTTTAATTTCAATATCTATAATTTTTTTTTATAATTTTTTTTTTTAGATCTATGTGAAATAGTAAATATTCATTTACCAGGTGTAACCCAACAAAGGAAATAATTTTTGTTGTAATCAATATTTAAAAAAAAAAAGTATAATAGTATAGGTACTCCGAATAATTAATTATTTTGATTATATTATTCAAAATACTATTTTAAAACACTTTTAAAAATATTTTATTCCTAAAAAAAATCTGTATTATTAAGATAATTTATGAAAAATATTTGTATGTTCCTGGAAGCTTTTAGTGTTTTTACTCATAGATCGGCCCATCGTCCTGGCATCCTATATTCCTGTACCAAAATTTAAAATACCAAATACACTGATAGTTGAGTCGACATAGCGCAGAGATGCAGCTTAATTATTGTATAATATAATACATTGTACGATGTACTAAGGTGTATTTATAAGGTGTAAACATTTTCACCCGCCCGCCTAAGATAATGTGATCGAAAATATTACCAATTATAACAATTGTTTAGTTCGCAAGGATTGGAATCACCGGTGACCCGTTAGTAAACCCCATAGTTTTACCCATGGTTTTTGAGTTTAAATTGTTTAGAAATGTTAGTATTTATTTTCTCAATATTTTGATGAAATTTTAAATTATATTTTCGAAAACCTATGTATTATAACGAGTGAAGAATGATGATGTGAAGATTAATTAGTGATGATCATTAGTTTTTAAGTTATGGCCTTGCAAAGTTCACAATATTTGGTGTTTCGCGCATACCTACAACGCTATAGTAAGTGTACCGTGCTTTAGCTCTTATAACGAATTTTAGATTCTGAGCGGAGCGATGAATATATTGGTTTTACAATGATGTGGGGTTTTTTTTGTGTGTGTGCGGTCTTAACTCATAACCATTTGGTGAAGTAGAGTTGCTTCGATTTTCTTCAACAGTATCTTGTTCGATGGGAAAGTGAATCTATAGTTGATGCATTCGGGAGGTCAAAATGTAAACAGACACGGCAATAGTTATTAATCGTAAGGAAAAACGGGAATTTTTAGGCAAAATCGGTTTTGATTTTTGGTGTAACTCTAAAATAAATTACCGTAGATACAAGAAATTTTCGCTGGATGTTTATATTATTATTTTATATATACCATAGTATTTTAAAAACATTTTGATTTGTTTTGAGCTGCTTACGAGAAATTATTAGTTTCCAATATTTTTAGTTTTTTTTCTATATTTGTCTTTAAAATTGTATTCGTTCTGTAAAAAAGCTTGAAAATTTAATATAAGGTTCCTAATATATTTTTACAATAGCAGTGGAAAAGTATTAAAAATACATAGGCATAGTTTTTATTTATAAGCATTTAAAGTTCGAATTTTGACAAAATCTCGAATATTATCAATAATATTGTAGGTAATTAAAAAATTATTCAATTTTCAATTTTTATAACTAAAGATTGATAACTTAAAACAAAGACTCTCATAAATAGTTTATATTGTAACCAAAAAATGTAAAAAATATATAAACACAGTTACTTTTGACAAACATTTGAAATTCAAATTTAGACGAAATTACATAAAAGTACCAAGAATAACGATTTTTGTTATTTAGTTGTAATTTTAAAATATTATTTATGAAACTTTTAGTGTATATAATTATATTTTATACACACAATAACATTTTAAAATGTAAAATTTCTGGCAAAAATGAATTTAAGTAGTAGATACTATAGATGCTAATGCTTAATACTAAAATTAATATACATTATACAGCGTTGTTTTATATAATCTAATTTAGATCTAACCGTAATAATTATATACATTTATTAGTAAATATATTTTTCGATGATTTAAAATTGAAAGTTATATTTATATTTCACCCATAAATATTCAACCTTTAAAATTATGAAAAAATGTGCTAAAAGAAAAAATATTTCTATAAAAAAATATACCATGGAAGTAAGTGAATGGATTTCAACGAAATGTTAATTACACAACTTAAGGTTTAATGAAACTTTTGAAAGGGTGATTTTTTTTACTAAGTGTTCTTTAAATGTTTCAATATTTTATCTCTTAAACTGTATGAAATATATTAAATATATAATCATCGGGAAAAATTACCTGTATCTATTGAAAATCAAACATTAATAATATTTTACAGATTAAAAAACTATTAAGATTTAAAAGTTTTAAATTTAAACAGAAAACAGTGCCTACAGGTATCTTGAACTTCAAAAAAAAAAAAATATATTAGGTCTAAATTAATAAAATATCTATAAAGACAAATATTTAAAAACACAATAATGATTTTTGTAATTAGAGATAGTCTGAGAATCAAGACTCCAAAATTATGAAACATATTGAGTGAAATATTATTTTCAACAAAAGTATTTTAAAACAAAATATGGCATTCTGAAGTCACACGTTTCAGAAAACATGTATGAAAACAATATCATATGAAACAATTTTCGATCTGTACACTGTATACAGTGTACGGAATATGGTAATAGTGAAAGAATACCGCAGTGTGTATATTATATTTATTTGCAATTGTTTAATAAGAAATGCTTACACAATTATTTTAATAAAATCGGAATTTTTTATGTACCTTCTATTCAAGTATGAATTTGTAATTTTTTTTTTGTTTGTAATATTCATTTTTAACCATTACAATTACTGAATACCTCTTAAATGTGATATACACATTTTGTTGACGTAATTGACTATATATATGTATGCAGTCATTTAAAATGTACATTTTATTACCTACTATAATTTATAGCTTTTTAGCTATGTCATTATTTACTTGTAATTTCAAGTCATAATTCTATTTCCGTTGTTTTTTTTTCAACAATATTCCGCACTGTTATTAAATTTTAATAATCCTTAATTATATATAATCAATAATGTATTATGGTATGTATAAATTCTTTGAATCATAAATGTTTATAGTTAAACAGCAAGTCTCATCAGTTACCTATTAACAATTTTTGATCGTAAGTGTTGCACTATTTCACTGGGTGCCCGTGATCAGGTACTTAAGTGCCCACTGTCCAGCTGTCTGCAACCATAATTGTTTACTGTAATATAGCCGATGGTTATTAGAACATGAACAATTTCTGTTATTAAATATTATTTAACTTTATTGACCACTTTAACAATTATTCAGAAAAACAAAAGAAAAAATTGTGCACCAATAATATTTTCTAAACCACGATTAAAGTTGACTGACGTGAAGATATTATTTAGACACCAATAGGTATCTGATATGGAAATCTAACTCTGATGATAAATGACTTTCTACCTTCATCTCATCTGTAAATGGACAATAGTACCTATTATTTAATTTTCTTAGAAGTTAGATCTAAGATTAGTATGGTTTTTTTGACACAATGGGTTTACCTAGGTACCTACTAAAATAGTCATAATTCGTCAAATCTCCGATTACAGATTGATTAGGTTGTAATAATATGAACTTTAGCAACAGAAAACATTTTATATTATTGATATATTTTAAGTTTTTCCTAATATTTAAGAAGTAGATTAAAGTATATAACAGGATATCTAAAATTTTTTTTTTTTAATATATAAATAGAATTGTATCTTTATTTGTTAGTGTTTTTTTATCAGTAGGTACTTATTGCCGTTAAATAAGTTAAGACAATTTATTAAATATTTTTTATAACTCCAAAAAAAAAAAAAAATACAAATTATATATAGGTAGGACGTAGGTCTTACCTAGTAAGTACCTAATTTAATAAATGTTGGGAATTTTAGCATTGAATAATTTTTTTATGTATAATTACCCCAGTTTACGAAATAAATGAGCAAGTATTACGATATTTGACAAGATGAAAAATTATAATATTGTAATGTAATTTTAGAGAGTTAATGAATGACATACCTAAATATATTATAAAATTCCACACTTTTGCAGTGACCACTGTCCATTTATTATAATACTTTTACAAAAATTATGATATTTATGATTTATTTTAAAATTAATAATACATTTTTCGCTTTTATTTGTGGCACTATTGAAAATTAATTAATAAAAAATTATTCAATTTTAAAATAATATTAACGTTTGCCTACATTATCATTCCGTGATATTTATATTCCTGTTTGCTTGTGACATTGTAAAAGCTATATGCCTACTATATGCCTGTATATATTTATCATTAATAATCTTATATTATATAATATATTTATATATAAGAAAAACATATTTTGTATACATCTATTGATTCCCGTAATAAAAACAAATGCTTTTATGGTTTTTTAAAAAAAAAAGTTTTCTCATTAGAAATTCATATAAATAGATAAGAAAATAACAAAAAAGGCGGTATGTATACATAAATTCATTATGTTAAGAAGCAAAAAAGCAGTACCTATGTCCAAATGTTAGAACAAAAAGTAGTAAATGATCTGGAGTTACTTCTTTTTTCCTAGTAATTATTGTATTCACAAATCAGCATGTCCAACAAAATTATAATTTTTGGTTTAAACTTACCATTGGTTTGTAACCAGAAAAATATGTAAATAGTAGACACACATACACTAAAACTATGGACATACATAATTTTTTAGATTGGAAATCGAAATGCTCTACTTACAAACTTAACAAACAAGTAACTCGACCTTTGCTCAATATAGTATAACATATATTAAAGCTGTAAGAGGGCACAAATACTTAATGAACTCAGAAAATTACAATGAATTATGTCATCTAAGAAAACTTGATTTCTTAAAACAATCCGTGCTATAAAATTTTATAAAAAGCTTAAAGCCATTACCAAAAATATCAAAAAAAGGATTATTATGTCTGACTTCTGACATTTAAATTTTATTTTTTCTTATTCTTAAGGACTAACAGGGCAGTTACCTACTGAATAATATGTTATAGTTATGTATCCTCATTTTATATATATACCTATTTTATTTGAAAGGTTATTTTGAAAGAAGAATTATAACTTTTTTTTGTTAATTATTATTTTCATGTTTTGATTTTATAATAATTATTTATTACAATGTTAAGTATAAGTGTATAACATACCAAAATGGTATTCTAATTGAATATGTAAGTAAAAATATATATTCTGTGATAATAGAAATCCTGGCAAGGGGGCAGGGACTATTAATTTAGACTATCATTGCCCCGATGAAGTCCTACATTTCTTGCCCATCTCAAAAAATTACAGATCCAAGAGCAATCAATGCTTTCTTATATTATTGGATTATTGGAATATGTGTTCAAAAAGTTATTTTAAAATTGAGGATTTTTATATAAGTTGTTACCACATGTAGGTAATAATATTTAATGAATTTGAGTTAATGTAATATTAAAGTAATACAATTTATATGTGATTACAACTTATTTAAATAGGATGTACATTTCTAAAACACACAAACATCACTTTATGAACACATGCTAATGATATCAGAAGGCATTGGGCAGTAACTCCAAATAAAAGCATACTTACTGCTATTCATCTTCTGACTAATATAAGCTAATAAGCGATCAAGTGCAAACCCCCTAACAATGTATCAAACATTTTTTTTTGTGTTCAATAGTTTCCTCGTGAAAAATACAGTAACATACCATCTCTTAAATATTGAAAATAATATTATTTTTACTCTACGGACTAATATAGTGTTAAAAACTTAAAAACGGTTTTATTGTTTCCTGAAAATTATATGTTTATTGGAGTTACTGCTTAGTGGTATATGACGGCAGAATATGTACCTACTATAATCTACATTATTTAATATTTATAATACCTATGGATTGATATTATTATATATATTTTACCAGATTTTTCGTTACAGTTTTCTTATATTCTTTATTTACAAAAGGTATTTTATTGTTTCGTGTATTGGTTTATTTATTAGATGTACTTGGTAGATTAAAAAAAAAGTGTATGCTGATGAAATGTTAGTTCTGCACTTTGTGTCAATATTAAAGTCAACATTTTCTTTCGAATTTAAGGGACAATCATGGTTTCGAGTTTATAATTAGTAATGCATTACTGTGTTCAAGGTCGTTGATATGTTGAGGGGGGGACTACCCTAATTTATCCACTTCTGTCAATTTTTGTTATATGATCATCAAGCCAATCAGATGATTTTACTAGAATGTCGTATAAATATTGTTTGTTTTTACAATCCTTAAGCCAATACGATCTATACGCAAATATGTGCATGTTACTTACCTACTCTAATAGTTATAGCTGGTTACAACTGAAATTGTGTATTTAATTACAATATACAAGTACCTACTTTGGAATTTGTAACTGGTTAAAAGTTAAAGTTATAGTAACTTGGTTAATTTAAAATTACTAGTAGGTAGATACTTAATAATTATTTATATTTATTTCTCCAAGAAAATAATGACACTATACTAAATATTTGTTTGCATGATATGTTTGTCAGATAAAAAAATATGTATTATGTATAGGTTATAACTAAATTTAAAAGTAATAATATTGAAATTTACTTATAACTATTGGTTACAAAATGTGATAAATAACATGCAATGTTAGATTATATTAGAAAAATAAGATATAAAATCATCAATGGTAAACTATAATATTATATAATGTTGACACGAAATATCAATAACATACTTTATAGTTTTTACGCACAGTCACATGGATAGATACACCAATACCACAAATCTCTAAACTATAAAATAAAATAATACATTTTCCATTTACAAATTAAAACACAAATACCTACTTATATTTTGTAAATTTGTGATATAACTAATATATAAGATGAAGATTGAAGAGAAAATGAAATATTAGTTCAATGTATTCCATCAAATTTGACGTATGATCAAATGATTATTTTCAAGCTTTAAATCAATATTCAATAATTACATCGTTATTTTTTAAAAAAAACCAAGTTTTATACTATCGATGTTTATTATATAAAAAATTAAAATATTTAAAAATGACAATATAAACGTTATTGTGACATCGTTCAATAATTATCGTTTAAATGTTAACATTAGATACATGTATTTTTAAATTAATATTGCAATAAAATAATGACAAGATAAATTCTAAAATTTAAAGTTACTTGAAAATTAAGTAACTTATTACAAGTTACATGTTACAAAATATGTAACTTGAATACCTACTTGATTACGTCCCTAACTTTGATACATATTAGGTAACTGATTATACCAACCCACGCATATCTGTACGCAATGTTAATATTACCTATAGGTATGCAGGACTCATATTCTGGACCATAATAATTAATATAATACAGCCATATAGGTATGGTGTTCAATTAACGCGCAATGAGAAAAACTCATCTCTCATCCTCATTGTCAGCTCTACCCTTTCCCTTTCTCCGTTTTCGCCCTTATCATCATGTTATATTGCAGAAGACTTTGTGGAGCAATAGTCTCTCTTCCTCTATCGTTTTGATTGCGGCAAATCCCCCCGGACTGTGCTGCTGCTGCTGCGGTGTCGGCAGATACTATAAGAAATACCGCTGGGATATTTTATTAAAACTTTTTTTCCGTCCACTGCATCGTCATCCTCCAGCCCGCAGTTTTTAATTGCCCTTAAAATTAATTTCAAAACATTCCCCCGGTGTTTTTAAAACTATTTGTAATAATTCATGGTTGTTTGCAAAAAGGCGATCGCGGCGGCAGTTTGTGCCGGGAGGGTGTGCGCGTCACGGCGCAAGAAGGGGCTCCCCGAAGTATTAACTCCCGAGTCCGAACGGCTGTCAGTCGGACGCGCGTCTTGGTCCGTGTTTGGTGTTCCCCTTTCTCGTCCGCTTCGCGTGGTTCCGTACGATATACTTTTTATTTTTACTATTACGATCGTAACGGGGAAGAAAACGTTGTTTTTTTTTTATTTCTATTACTTTTGCAATCTTTCTTCGACTACTTGTTGCTCCAAAGTACCAACTACTGAAACTAAATAGTAAGTAATTTATTTATATAATATAATATTGCTATTGATACACTTTTATTTATTCACGTTAACAATACTTTGGAAAATTATAATTTTATTCACATTGACTACTATGTATAAGAGGTTATATTGTATTAGATAGGTAATATTAAAAATTGAAATTCAAAGAATATAATAAATCTGTAGCCCACTTTGGGTAGTTTATTACATGCCTTACAATTATTATATAATTTAAATAAATAAAACTCAACTACTCAGTATAAAATGTAAAATAAATAATTGTCAAAATAATTTTTTGATAATTGGTTTTAGGTACGTCAGTTATAATTATGTTAACATAGAATACATATTTTAGTGTTCTATTAATTCTCAATTATTAAGAGATAATTTATACGTAGGTACAGCAATTTTAAAATTATTAACTAATTTTTTTTTTTAAACAAATTTAAGTTATTCATTATGGAATAGTATAAGTTATAAAATCTATAAATATATAGGTGTTTTGTATGTTTACTAATAAAATATTTTAAATTAGATTAAATAAGAATAAGATTAAAAATTAAAAATTAAATAGTATATAGTCAAAACTTAATTCTTATAAATTATAATAAATAATAATACAACTTTATAATTCATTTTCATGTATATATTAATATTATAATAATAAATTACAATACAATTGTGTATCGCTTAAGCGGCAACATATTTAAAAATAAAAATTTAGTGGATATAATTTAAAAAAAAAATGAATTACCATTTTTTCATAGTATTATTAGAACACATTTTAAATCTATTATTTTTCTAAACTTTAATTAGAATCATAATTTTCAACATTTTGATTATGATTAAAATTGAGAAATATATTAAAGTTATTAAATAGTTTATATTTAAGTTTATTTTTGGTTAAGTATTTATAACATCATAATTATAAAGACAATATCAATAACAAAATGTCTAGAAAATAAAGATATAATTAAAACTCTTAAAATACATCGAGTATATAATATTATACTTGATTACTTTGTAATTTAAAATATATGTTTTTTTTAACTTGATTTTAATTTGTTCTAAAAAATCAGAATCAGATGATGTATAATATTTGTAGATATTATCGTGCATATCATTAACGGTATATTATCTAAAGTACCTACCACATTTATTTTTTATTTTATTATTAGCTACTGGTATAACTGGTATCACATTATTAAATTGATATATTTAGGTACTTCGTATAAAATGTTGCAGTATTTTTTAGCATACAATTTTATGAGTTACGTAATATTTTCTTCTTAATTACTAAACGATCTTTTGATATCATGCTGAACAATCGAGCATGCAGTTTTCGTGTTACAGATGATTAGTCAAGTGAAATAGTACAAATATTTTTACGTAACCGTAGACCTAGACCTAATGAAATTAAAGTCTTTAGCTATTATTTGGATACGCTCCAAAAATTGTATATAAAAAAAATGTTATTAGTTATATCACAATCGTGTGTTGTTCAAAACTATATATTTTCCAATTATTATTGTTAGTCAATGGTCATTCTTGGAGAAAAATAATATGCGAGACGATTGTAATCGCACATTGATTGTGCTCGCTTAGAACAAATAATTTACAAGTAATTTACGATATGAATTCTTTCTATTGAAAGTTATTTTATTTATGTCCCTTTCAAAAAGTTCTGACCTCGTAAATTGAATACTTACACGTCGTTTATTTTAAGAGAAATGAAATGAAACCGGATCTATTATCAACATCCAAGAACAACATAATGCTTTTGTTTTTGTAGGTAATCCTTTTTTGTTTAGTAGCAAACCGAACTGTCGCGAACTTAAATAGGCCGATAGCGGTATATTGGTAGGAGCGGCTCCCCAACATTCCGGCGAACGTTGTACATAGAAGTGAAAAAAACCTTAATACACAGGATGAATCCATTTAAAGTGTCACACAGTCGGTGGTGTTATCACGTTCTATTGCCGTCTCGCAGCAATATAGGTACCGCAGACGCGGCCTCTTCAAGTCGAGGACAAGGCCTTAACCTTCAGTCTGAGAAACGTGACCAGAAGCTCCATGTTTTATACGCATAGTAACAATAATAACGATTATTATAATACATTATCATTTATTATAAATAATGCAAACGTTACAAAATATTCGTTGTGATTTGTGTGGTATGTATATTGTATATGCGTAGGTACTAGAGAAAAAATAAAAATAAAAATAAATAGCATGCATAATAAAGTCTCGTAAAAATTGTACTTACTTGAGTCGTGGATTTTGGACAATAGTGCAATAATTAAGGTGGCTGCGGTACATTTGCATGAGAACGAAATACTGCCGAGGTCAATGTTTTGGATGGATTGTTGAACAACCGGAAAAAAAAAATGAAAAAGATTACGGAGAGCTATGTACTGTGTAGGTACATGTATGACGAGCGACGGACACCTTGCGCATTCCGGTTTTTCGCGCTTCAGGTTATGCACGAATTAATCATAATACGGGACCATTAAAATGTTGGATCAATAGCCTTTACTATATGTTGTATAAGATCATGATTTTTGTTGTGAATTGTCGGACCCCACTACCAAAGTATTTGACTGGTCGTGAATAACCACATACATCGCTTTACTTAAAACGTATCAAATATCATTGGTGTAAATAAAACTCCACATCTACCTCCTATTAATACTATTATATATTTTATACAGGTTGTGACTATTATATAACACGATTTTTTTTGTTGAAAGACCAGCATTTGAGAATTCCGTTACGAACAGAATTTTTGAAAATTATTTACTCGGACAGCACGTCAGATGAATACAATAATAAATTACTATTTTTTATAAATTAACCATATTTATTAGCAATTAACAACTTAAAAATATCTATAAGTAGTTGTTTAGAACTATGAATGAGATAATTTATAAAATTAACTTAATTTTAGTAGGCATTTCAAAATTATTTTTAAAAATAATAAAATTAAAATAATAAATGCAATACCTAGTTTTTAAGATCATTTTAAGATCATAATTTTTTGAAAAATATCATGGATCATTTTCTTACGATTTTTCAATAACATTGAATACTTCACGTAACTTACAATACATTTTACATGGAAAATAAATTATAGTTTCAACTCCAATATTAATAATTTACAATCGGGTATGTATAGTAAAAACATCAAATAAATAATTTTGATTATTTTCTTATAGATTCTTTTTAATGAAATATAACTGCCAAAATGTGTGTAATTTTAATTAAACATTATTTAATTAGATGTACTTTAAAGTTTAGATTGTACTTAATAAATTCTTAGTATTTCAAGGCATATCCAACTCCCAGTTGTTAAATGTTACCTTTAAAAATAGGTAGGTACCTACTATAAATCTTTTTTTAGTAAACAATAAACAAAACAATTATATCTGCAGGTCATTATAAGTACCTGAATTACATTTAAACAAATATTTACTATAAACAAGTACATTTGCAATAAAAAATGAGTGTGTACCAATATAATTTATTCCTAATGACATTATACACATTTTTAGTAAAAACAAATTAAGTTATTTAATATGTTATTGTTGTAGGTATGTATAAAAGTTTTCATTAATTGAGACCACAACGAAATATTTTTAGTTTTTAAGTTACTAATCATCAAATATTTTAATATTGTAGAGTTTATTGTTAATATTTTTGAAAATTACCGAAGTAAAATGCATGAGCACACTATGATCGTACTTACATTGATAATATTTAACCAATTTTTATTTTCCTTAAGTTATCTCTAAGCTGGTTATTTTATAGTTATCGTTTTTAATTTTGATGGATTGCTAAAGGTGGCTATAAAAAAAATCAGGATTTATAGTTTATTTGATTACAAACTACAGTCAAACACTTGTAATTGTTATACTTATAACGTTCAAAATATGTAATATAAAATTGTTATAAGTGCTCGTTATAGATGTAATAAATGTAAATGTAATAGCCACATTATAGTAATTATTATAAATAAAATAATTATAGAACATATTCATAAAGGTAGGTAATGAGTAGGTAATCTTTTACTTCTCGTCTTCTTGCATTAAAAAAAATATTAACTATTAATTAGGTTATTTAAAAGTATTATTAATAAACTCATAATATGGAAGGTTAATAAATGTTTAGTTTAGTTATAATAATTTTCGTAAGTATTTTTAATATTTTAATACTATATTTGATTGTTCGGACGATAACTTACAAAAATACACAAACAATGAACTCAATATACGATTATACTAAAGGCCAAAGCAATTCGATGTTATTAAAAATTTTAATGTAATATTTTTACCAAGATTAGGTAGGTATACGATAATACATAAATTATTTGAAAAAATATTTATTGAAATAATAAAAAATGTTTTTCTTGAGTTCAGTTAGTACTATATAGTGTTAGGAAGAAAATATATACCTACTTCATATAAATAGCCAATGATTTACCATTGATTTTTAAGTTGATGACCAAAATAAAAAAAAAAAAATAATTTCACATTGTAGGTATTATATTATGACATCGTAGAATATTAAATAAGGAAAAACATTGTTTGTATTGCCAATACAGTTTCTTCACAATTTCAAAGTATTTGTCTTTTCATTCTTTAGTTTTTTAATGCGTAGTATTATAGGTACAAGCAATAATTGCCTATTTGTCTATCAACTAATAATTAAGAAATAGGTGAACCTATTCAAGGTTAAAGATATAATGTACCTAGATTATTTTGCAATCCATATTTTGTGTAGGTGCCACGGAAATTTGAAAAGTGCATAAACACGATCGTAATTTATTGCTGGTTTATAGAACCAACGCCAATTATGCAAAACAATGTTTTGTGGTTATAAGGGTCATTACACGCTAAATTAACCCTTGGGAACCTTTTCGTGTAACTTTCAAAATGTATCTACAATATTTAGTTGGTGAGCTTCCGACAACACCCTAATGAGAAACGTTATTCGAGTATATGCTATTCATTAGACTAAAACTTTGGTTTTAGTATTTTTATATACATTTTACACAGAGTTAAGAAATAAATATAAAATAGTTAAGGCTTATTCAAATTATAAGCCATGGTGTTTGCGTTATTTATTTTTATCAAAGAAATATATGCAAAGGTTTGTGTAATTCAATTGTAGAGATTTGACAAAATAGTATTTGCAAATAAATTTAAATTATATTTTGAAGCGTATAGGACCTCGACTTGGGTTGTGTGTTCAATTTAAAGTACAATCAAAAAATAAAATGTTTACCGACTTAATTGTAAGCACCAAATCGAATGATTTAACGTTATTATATTGTGTGTTATAAATGTAGATATAATGAATCATAACAAAATGTCTTAATAGGCCAGTTAGTATTATATACTATATAATATCATCAATGCAATTTTGTCCAAGCCATCCTTGTTTCTATAAGTTTATGTTATAACAGCTATTGACTGATGTATCAGTAATATACAATTATAAATTAAAATGTATATACTTTATTCCTTTCTGTATGTAAATCTAGTATAAGAGGTTTAGTAGTACATATTATATTATATGATAATATGTATAAGTATTAAGTATTCTATACATAATATGGATGAATTATATAAACAATGAGCGTGCACATTGTCTGTTAACGTTTTTTTTTAACCCTTATAACATTTAAAATTATTCCCATAGGATAATATAAATGTATAAATGTATAAATAGAATAATTATATTTTTGTAATTACTTAAAGTTAAACAGATTAACTAGTAAGGACAAAAAATGTACACAGACAATTTAAAAAAACTGACAATTAACCGGTCGACAGTCAAATTCGTTTTAAAAAATATAAACTAATGATAATTATTAAAAGGATATTTAAATATTTAATTTTACTATCTCCATAATCACATTAGTCAAAATATAACAATACGGTAAAAAATAAATGTTGTCAACTTTACATTTGTCGTGATTTTTGTGTTTAATTCCGTTACTTTGAAAATATCTATAGCTGTTTGAGCAAAAAATAATATTAAATATATTAAATATTTTTTGAACTTGTATAATTTGTTTCTTACACTTAACAAATTTACAATTTTAAAGAAATTGAAAGGAATTTCAACAATTTTCTTTTGTTATTAATCTAAAATAAACTTTGGGTGCACATGCCATTACTAGTTATGTCCAATTTTTTACTTAAGCTGGTTTTATTTATTTATATTAATCTTAGGAGCTTTATAATATCGCTCAAAATGTGTGTCAAATTTTCTAACCGATAGATTATGTTTAAAATAAGTTATGCAAAATGCAAATGCATCTATTTCATTTCCAAAAAAGTGTTTGTTGAAAGAATATATTGCCCCGTTTGCAATCTTCAGTGTTATGTTGTTCAAAATGTATTAAGTAGTCGACTGAATCCAATTTACTTTCCAACATACATGATAATCTAGAGAATTGAATTTAAAATGAAAGTTATGTAATGTATACATATAATATATATATATATATTGTATTAACTTTGCATCCGAAATTGATCAATGCTTGGATTTTAATAAAGATGTGCATTCAATAAAGTTGCAGGGCAGGTTTACTGGTATAATTGTTTTGTCAGAAACGTCTAAGTAAATATTGAACCTTATGTGTTTCCCATCTACTGGTTGTGGTAGCTCACACTACGGTATCGAACTTTGCACAAAGTTCTTTTCAATCCGTAAAGTTATATAATTCACGCGTGGCAAACGTTAAAGCTTTTAGTATTTTAACCACATCCAAGTCAACGATAAAAAAATAAAACACAAAGTTTTTGAATTTAATTTTTTTTTTACTGCACTTTCCGGGCGTATAAAATAACTTGGTCCGGTTTCTTATTTTTTCGTTGAAAACCGTACAATTGAACTTTTATTTAAATGTACTGCTCCTCACGGAGATGAAATAGTGAAAACAAACAAAAAAGTAGTATACTAAATTTATTTATTTAAAAACTTGGTAGACATAACTTTTTCAAAATACAAAATATGCATTTAAAATATAACTACGTATAAACAATTAATTTTTTCACTCTTACAAGATTCACCTACTATCTACTTCAAATTACGCATGTTAAATTGAACAGCGGGTTGATAATAAAAAGAAGATATTAACTAAAAGAAAAAAAAATAATACCATTTGAATGTTATTGTGTATTATGTATTATGTTCAACTAAGTAGTTTTTTTTTGGAGTCCACAGGTAATTATGCACCTTTGAATTTGTGCTTAGGTACATTATATCATCCTCTAAAATAGCTACCCAACGATTGTATTATTTACAAATTCTCAGGTCAACGCGTTGTATGAAATTTACTCAAAAACTTCTAGACTGTATCTACTATAATATTATGACCTCCCATTATTATTTTTTTTTTATTATAAAAATATAAAAATTTAAATCATATAGGTTAAACTTCCGACCTTAACGCAGCTTGTTATAAAATTATTACAAAAAATAAATAATAAAACCAGCCTTTAGTTGTACTCGCTAATGAATAACACGCTATTACTTGCATCTCTCGTGGTCCATGAAAACTCGATGGAAACACATTGCATAAATAAGTAGGCGATATATTTTTGCGATGTACATACCCGAAGAAAATATTTTTTAAACCATTGTTGAAAAACTTACGGATTTACGGTGAGAATAATATTAAATAATTGACTATAAATGGACATAAATATTACATGATTTATACGATTGTTAATAATTATTATTAGTTGTATAATGTCTGTATCTACTGTAAAATACTAAAATATAAACTAAAAATCATTTAAACATTTATAATGACTATGCTACGATCATATTTTATAGTTAAGTGACACTTAATACCTACACATAATATAGTTATTGGGTTTTAATTTTTTTACTTTTCGATATAAATTATTAGTTATACCTATATTGGTAGATAAACAATAACATTTAAATTTTAAATTATTGGTCCACATACAGTATGCTATATAATAGCAAATACATGTACTGAGATGAAACATTTCCCTTTGCATAATTCCATCCTTCCGACGTAGGTTTGTGAACGACAGGTATCACAAATCGCTATTACGTTGTATAAGTGAATCGCATTGAAACTCCCAGCGGTGAACAAGTACACTTTGAAATAATTGACTACCAAGCGGAATGATGTTAAGATATTATAATATCACATATATTTATGACTATGTGTGTTTGATAGGGAAACAGAGAAGTCTATAATATGATGTCGTCGTCGTAATATCATAATATGTACATATTATGATATAGTATTTATAGTTATAGGTATTAGTTATACGACATGAATATTATATTTGTTTTATATGGCAACATGAAAAAATAAAAATAATAATAATTGTATATTTATGGATACCTTACAATCCTATTATTGTAGCAAGTTGTATTATATTTTGGAGGAAGTCGTAATTAAAACTTGCTTTGGCATTAGGCCATGTGGTTTTATTGATTTCTTCCATGTTTTAACGCATCACCGGTTTCCAGAGAAATAGAACAGTATTAAACCCGTTTTATTGCCAAAAAATAAAATACAAAAGCTCATGTTCGTGTGGTAGAACACGCGCCAATAAAAGACATATAGAAGACATTTTTTTGATTGTTCAAGTATATGTGTCTACAAACGTAACAAAAACATAATAATGTGCGTAAATCGTATTTTTTTCCACGCAGTCACGGTACAACGAAATATTCGGCTACAGATATGAAAAAAAAGAAAAAAAATCATACCCAAGGTCAAATAAAATAATATACTATTTTTTCGCAATTAAAACATAGTCATAATTGGTAATTAGGACCAAACTTGGTTTTTTAATATTATTATTATTAATTATAAGTTATAACTATAACGCGCTGCGCAGTTTAAATACAATAGTAAACTAGACGGACAGCTCTTCTGCCAGTGCTTAAGGTCAACACAATGTCTTTCCGTCATAAATAAAATTGTATTAAATTTCAAATCATAAAACTATCAACTAGATATGTGTTTTTTTTAAATGACAGGTAAAGTTAGTTTGTAGAATTTAATCAAACAGTGGACAATAGTTACTATGTCAGATTACAAAGTATATAAATATATATTACATACTAGTGACTATACATAAGTATTAGTTTATATTATATAATTTACATACGTTTTGACGTACTGATTTTTTTTAAGGATTAATTCCATTCATTGACAAACCTATCACCATTTTTAAATTATTTTAATGATCTTTGTCTGTGGCTAATTTATAAAAATTATAATATTAATCACTCATGCATACCTATTCGCAATCGTGCAAGTTATTTCAAAAAGCACGTTTAATAATTACACGTTTTGAAAACGCGTTAGCAGTTTCGATAATATTTAATAGAAATATACCATGGTATATTTTATATCTATATATTTATATAATATATAAGACTAGTAAAATAGCATATTTTTAATATTATCTTACTAGGGATAAACAACCTCGAGATAATAATATCTCCGAGGGACTTGTGTGTATGTAACAACGCTCGTTAAAATCTTGAAAAAGTTCATGCATGTATTTCAAAAAAAAATAAAAAAATAATAGGTATAGATACACTACAATACACACATTCATGATACGTGTTTACATTTTTTTACACCCCTGTTCATAAGTCTATTTGACGATAACAGCTTTCGTAATGAGACATTATACCGTAAGTTTGTTATAAAAATAATAAATATTTTTCTTCGAACAATTTCTGTAAAAAAGGTTTAACAAATGTTCTAGAATTTCAATTCTATACATAAACATTATTACATAATCAAATTATTATTTATTTTCTTCAGGTATATTATTATCTTATTGTATATAATATTTCATATTTACGTGTAGGTTAAGATTTTTGGAATTACTATAAATTCTTGACTTTTAGTGATATTTAATATGGGAAACAATTCAGCCTATAATAACTAAACTAATCAATATTGGTTCACTTGCCTTCGTCTTACAAACACACAACATACCAAATTATACATTCAGAATAATCCATTTAAATTTACTGTCTTCAATGTTGAATTGACTTCTTATCAAATTTAAAGACATACATATTTTCTAGGGCCCTGCGTAGGTTCTTTTATATGTTAATTTTGAAGTAAGTTATATCATTTAAATATTGTAAATTGTTGGTAATATTTTAAATGCTCATTAATAAATATTCATCAATTTTTACCTTTGCAATGCACAAACTAGATCACTTTCCCATCGAATAAAATACTGAAGTTACAATTGGAAGCATTTTTAGTTTTTAATGTCCCAAAAGGAGATGTCAGACATATAACTAAAAAAAAAATAAAAAATAAAAAAAACCACACACCATTGTAAAACCAAAACATTTTTCTTATGGCTCCGCTTCGAATCTAAAATTTTTGAAAATTGATTTAATGATTTGTGTAATATATTCTACCTACATTTTTCAATTCGTATAATGGCTTTATTAAAATAATAAGATTTCTTGGAGCATACTTAGAAGGAATAAAGAGATAGCGTTCTTCGATTGAAATATAATCGGTAACATCTTAAAATCTTAATAGAAATTAGAAATTCTCCATCCGTTTGACAAAATTAGATATAGATAACCTGCATTGTTATGACAAAAACAGAATAATAAATTGCAACAGTTTTTTTACTGTAGAATTGATGATACAGAGAATAATACCAAAAATGCGATACATCCGTTTTTTACGCTTTCATTTGGTTCGTTAAAAAATAGTTATAATTAAGCTCGGAGATTATATATTTTAATAACTAGGTACCAAGAGGATGTCTAGAATCTAAACATTATACACATTAGTCCATAATCTATATTATGGCGTGTCCTCCGGATATCCACATAGTCGTGGCGTCCTTGAATGAATAATTTGTGGGTCAATGGTTGAACTTTTGTTCTTAAGATCCTCATAATGGCTCTCTGAATATATTTTCAAGGTGGGCATAATAATATAATGAGATCGCAAATCTTGAATATAACACGTACGTTTGGGTTTCGGAGAATAAAATTTGTTTATAGGTACTTAAATGAACCTACATTTAATTTACAATAAAATAAAAAAATAAAAAACATTATACTATACAGCCGGTAACTATCATCATTGAACATATTGACTATTATACTCGCGTACACGTGAATATTCGGTTTAAAAAACATTTGCCATTGCAAAGAAGAATCATCGTAATGAAAAATAATGGTGTATAAATCAAATGACGCCGTAATGCTCACTATATACTGTGGCCACTAGCTAGGATCTCGGAAAATTCATGTCACGTTTGTTACAGCTTCGGCAAAACACGCATTGCCGATAAAAACCTTTCACTGTTATTTCCTTTGCTTCAACTTAAGTCAACGTACGGTATATATATTTATAGACGGTTTTTACATCTCAATTGTTAATATTACTCATGTGTGCTCTATTTTTATTTATTTGTATTCTCCCCAACTCATCAGTAAATTAATTTCGTGTCGTACCGATGAAATTTATGTAGTACGTTTTAAATATATTCCATAATCCATATATATATATCTAACATATTAAGACTCGAGTTTTGAAACGAGCTCCAAATCTTGTATTATAATGATGATTAAACAAGTAGGTATCGATTTTCTTGCACAAACATTGCTAATTTGACTTTAAGTACTATTATACCAGATTGTTATCATTAAGAATTAAGATTATGGATGTTTAGCGTTACCATTAACCACCGCATTACTATAATATTATGTACTTAGTACATACCTTCATAGTACCTTTTATATTATATGTTTTATAATGAACTAATTAAAATAGTTACATACATATTATTATTATAATATCATAATTCATAATAGATGAATTTTATCGAAATCTAAAAACTTGAAGCGTATGCATAATGTTGTAATGCTGTATACCTAAATAACTAAAAGACAACGGTTACTTAGTAGGTAGTTGTAAAAAACTGTACTCCCAAAAAACGTAGAAATACAAAAAATAATTTTATTTTTCATTATATGATATAGCTATATGCATATAATATTTATATGCTATAAACCTTGGATTTAGATTACTGTGTGTTTCCCATGTCTATACCTACTGTTTGCACAATGACTTTGTATTGCGCATCTAATTGAAGATATTATAACTAGTGGTCTAAGTTGTTTTTCACTTATTGCACACTAAAGTGAATATTTTCCTTAATAATCAAATGAGCAATTCAACTTAATTTATTATTTTCTATCGATCGTTTACCAAACGTTTTATACCTACCTATTCATATTTTGACGGAAGTATTCACTTGTTTATCATTTGTGATTTTTTTAATAAAATTATCTGCATTGTGTCACTGCAATGACCACGTTTAAAAAATGATTTGTCATATTTCAGTTTTTGAATTGTATTCATTGTTTCTAGAAAAATAACTAATTAATGATATATTAATATCGTATTGGATTGTGTTATCTATCACGATGATTAGTGGCTTAATAAAATGGAAAGTGGCTTATTATTATATTATGTTTAGTTATAATAGTTTTCAGGAGATATGGAAATATAAAGAGAAATAATTAAAAACATTTTGTACGTTAGTATCGGTAGGTAGGTATTTAAAATAAACTGTTTATTATGCCCATATGCTATTGTAAGGCATAGTAATGCAAGATTTTTTAAATATCGCTATTAAACAAATGAGATAGTTTTTATTTTTAATAATTTATCATGTGGGTATTGTACCTATGTTTTTTTAGACAAAGAAAAATGATGGAACAATCCATTTGTTTTTTTTTTGTACAATAATATTTGTTGAATCACGACAATCATAAAGCTTTTAGAAGGCACTAGGTACCATTATACAGTACAATTAGATCCTATTACATTTCATAGTAGTATACTACTATTGGAACGTTTGATCACTAGGTACCTACCTAATTGAAATATCATGGTAGAAAATAAAATAAACCATGAGCCTTTATTAGGTGTCCTAGCTAGGCCTATAGAGTAGTCGTCACCTGTTTGTGTTTATGACAAGTGTTGTATACGTCTTATACGTGTCGCTGCAACAACATTACGACACTTCAATAATCAGTGTAGATGAACCGTTACGAACCGGTTATTAAATGGTGGACAAGGCCACAATTATACAACACTACATCCATAAGACTAGGGTCATCACAACATACCGCTAAACCGGTTCGGATTAACTTCCTGTGCCAATGAAGCTCTATTCCAATGAAGCGCCGTCAGCATCGTTTGCAAAGAAGAATGTTCGCAAAAAAAAAAATATCAAACTTTTGACTTCTTATTTCTAACGCTTACACAGTAATAATGTAGTATTAATGTTTAATATTATATTATTTATATATTTTAAATCGATGTAAATGCCCATTAACAGTTATTTTTTCTCATGTACGTTTTAGGTGTGATGTATTATACAATATGGTACACACATACCACTATACATGTAGGTAATTTAATTTAAACTTTTTAGACTTCATATTTTTTTTAGAATAATTTTTGAAAAGAAAATTTAGTATTTAAGGTTATTTCTTCTACAAAGATTTCAGAAAATGTAATATGAATAATATGATAGGTACTATACAGTTTAAATATGGGTTTTATCTTTGAATTTTTGAATCGACTAAGGTCATTTCTGTGCTATTGTTTAATTTAGTGTAATTTATGTGAGTATAAAGTTATGTGTTCGTCAACCAATTATTGTTACAAGTTTGGTTATTATATATTTATTCCAAAAACTTTTTAATGAATTCGAAATGCATGTATAATAAAAATCATGGAGTACCTACTTACAGCGTATGGAAAATAATTTTATTTTTCATAAAAAAACACATATTTTTCAGAAGACAATATACAAATTAAAATTTTATTTTTTTTAATAGTACCTATTGTTAACTATAATACCTATAAATTATTAACGGTAAATCTAAAATGAGCAAAAACTGGTTATTTAGGATACCATTTATGGCAACCAGTTGTGTAACTAACTGTTCCAAAAATACTATTTGGAAGTCATCATATGGATTGTACGGATACGGATACGTAATACCATTCGGGTCAAGGTTAATTAATTGTTTGTACTCTTTTGAGTGACGATCGCCTACAACATGAGCTTATAATAGGTATAATAGATTATTAAAATGTTCAAACATTGTTGTATTTACTTTGAATAATGACATAGGTGTTTGAAAACGTATTTAGTTCCTCGAGGTCTTTCTATTAAAATAAAAATAAAATTATTATTTTGATTATTTCAAAATTAAAATAATAATGTTGTCAAATGTGTGACCTCAGAGGAAGATCGAATTGTTTAGATTTTGGATTGTAGATCCGTTTACGGTATTTCAGCAATATATATTAATATTCATGGCTGAAATGCACAGAAATGACCAGAAGGTTGGATTGTATCCAGAACTGTTGTCGTCATAAACATATAACCATAGATAGAAGAAAAGGTTGTCTGTACTGGCTTTGTAATCGCTTAAGCTCGTTTGCTTTATTGTATAAATATTTTAAATTTAATACGTTTTGATTACACTCAAATGCGTTTTTATAAAACATTCAATTCTTCATTATTCGTATTTAACGTATTATTTACCTTATTAGTTATTTATCACGAGCAGCCAGTAGGTAATACATATTATGTATAGGTTTGTGTATGTTTGTGTATGTTTTTGTACTATTACAAAATGAAAATAATACTCGTCCTTGTTGGTCATTTTTTTTTTCTTTATTGAAAAAAAAATAGATAACATTTATTGATTTTACATTTAGATTATATTTGATTATTTCAACAATGTAGAAAGGTTCACATGCATTTTTTGAAAATGTTAAAATTTAATCATACTAATTTTAGATTTCTATTTATAATTTATTAACAAAGAATGAACTGTATAGTGTAGGTACTGTGTACTAGCGTGTATGAGTTCTAGAACCCATGATTTACATTACATATTTTATTGTACCTAGATGTTGATAAATAATTTATCGTTACTCGTTAGTAATAATTACTCGTTTAAAATCAAACAATTTTACTGACATAACTAATTAAACAAGTTAAAGTTTAAATTTACTTTTTTTTAAAAATAAATTGTGTTTTTAACATTTGCGTTTTTATAAATAAATAAAAAAATCTTTAATACAAATTAAAAAAACATTTTAACGCATATAGAAATATAAGTGACATGAAACGATCTAAACAGAAATGTTGTTGACATAACAAATTAGAAAAAAAGTTTGAGAGCGTACAATTTTAACTACATTATTTAGTTTGGAATTATTTTAAAAGAAATTTAGTATTTGTTTTACTAAGAGATAATTCATGTATAATTTTTATTTGCGGTTGAATCGAATTACTTTGTTATTTCCCACTAAACGTTTTACTTTGTTCATAGGTATATGAACTTCGAAAAAAAAGTCAAACTTTTAAAATTGAGCACCGAAGGGAAAAATATGATAATAAAACACAAAAAGCACAAATTGCTCATGGGTAATTTTGGGTATGTTTGTTGTGAAACGGGAGCTAAACAAAACTATCGTGAAATTTGCCTACGGAATACGTATATATAATATATACATTGGGAACCCTCGTTTTGATTAATCGGTTGAAAACGATAACGTCAGCACGAAGTTTAAACCACTCAAACCGTGTAATGATAAAGAGGGGTGGTTGGATAAAGAGTGTTGGACTGGGTACACAATGTCGGTAGGTGGTAAGGGGAGGGTCGCTATGTAGGTAGGTATAGGCTTTTACTCCTTTCTCCCTTTATTCATCTTTTAGTATAAACGCCATTTAAGAAATATTCGCCCTTCCCGCAAATTACACGTAGATGTTGACCATTAATTATGGTCGCGTATTAATTAATAATAACGCTTTCTGTAATAAATCTGACACTGTCAGTGGTGTCTAACAGTTTCCTTCCGTCAACAGAGAATATATAATATTATTCTCTGCTCTACATCTAATTGTTACTGTACATTATAACAATGCTGACGTTCGGCAAACAGCTATATAACAGCTTTTCATTTCGATAAATAATTATTAGTTACGTCTGATTATATTTAATATCTATCAGTTTCTTTGCTATTATTTGGTTCGATAGGCACTAAGTTCATAAGCAATTAAGCAAAGACTCGAGGAGTAAAGAAAAAGAATAACTGTAAATAATCAGAGTCCAAGAATTAATCATTGTACAACAATATGTTATATACATATAACAATACGTACCGCATCATACTATATCATATTAAGTATAACGTTATTCACGTATCAGTAATAAAAAAATGTATGCTTACAAAACTAAAAAAATATCTATATTGTATTCATATATTAGGAGTTGAACAATTTATTGAATATATTTAAAACATAAACATTTACTATTTAAGATTTTAGAGATAGTTCATGTGAAAGGTTTAAGTTTCAACTACCCGAATTTGGGATGCAGTTTGAGCAAGTCTTATAGCAGTAAGCAAATCATTATTTTGATAAACGTTTGTGTTTAAAAAAAAAAAATTGCTAACATATTTAGTAGGTATATCTATTTAAAGTATTACTAAATATTTCAAAAATTTAAATTGTTTAAAACATTTTATCATAGTGTTTTTTTGGGGGGTTTTAATATTTTAAATGACAACCTATCATTTTAATTTAAAATACTTTTCTAGGATCGAAAAACATGTTTTTAAAGTCATATAGTGAGTATGTATTTTGGTTTGGATAAAACTACTAAATGCATTTTGATAAACTTATTTTTAAAATTATACAATATGGAGTATGAAGGGTCACCGATTGAATACGTTTTCGACTTTATTGTAAACTGATGTTGACCATATGACGCAACGCATAATGCATATTTTATACATAATGTGTGCAATGTGTATACCTAGGTATACTGTATAGTACTAAAGTCTATACAAACTTTATTCTATCAATTTTGTTTTCCCTTGTTAGATTAGTTTTAGTGGAAATTTATCTCCAACAAATACATTTTTTAAGACGTGCTTATTCACAATTTTTTAAAACGTTCAGAATACTCTGAAGTGAGATTGTGATGCTCAGAGATTTTTCCAACGTACCTATTAGCTAGTAATTTAAATACTAAATAGAATTTTAATTTGTCCATCGATGTGTTCAATTATTCTGAGAATACCTATGTATCTTAATATTATATTACGATCTCAATATTATTAATTTGACGAGGCACTGTAGATATTTTACGAACCTTGAAGTTTGCTCATCAATTATATTTGTAATTAATTTTTTTCGACAAAACGGTTTTACTTGTACAAAATATTGTGTACAGCTTATATTTTTAAAGAGTACCTATCAGAAAAATAACGGGCAGTATAAGGTATAACTAACCTACGGTGCTATACTGTCTACAGATTTCATTGGCTCCATCCTGGTTATTACTATTTGATATTCAGGTCTTACAACCAAAAGTTACAATATTTTATACTTAGGTTTTTGCACTATAACTACACTACATTTATAATATATATAGAATACGACCTTATGGCTTATATAGCCATTGTATCTGTCTGTGGGTAGCTATTTCAGTAACCATGGTTTCCAATACCATTGTTGATTTTATAAAAGTATTATTCGACCATGGTTTTTGCCCTAGATGTATAATAATTATCTTTTATATTTTGTTCTGCTGACATTAAACAAAATAAATCTCCCATTTATATTTCTATGACACTTACTATTATAGTTAGGTAGCATTTATTACATGTTATTTAGGCGAGTTTACCATATTTTACTAATGTAAATTTGAGATTGTATACATATAATGAATTTGATTTGTTAATTTGGAAGATAATATTGTAATATTGCTTAAGTCTAGACATATTTCATTTTGGACAGATAACTTATACATAGTTAGGTACATAATTTATAAAACAAAAACTTGGAATGTTTGTAAAACGTGCTTTTAATTTCTTGTTTATTTTTGTAATTTTTATAATAATTAAAAACACAGATTTACTTCTAGACATAAAATATAGTATTTATTTTTATTGTTATTTTTTTTAAACTAATTTATTTAATTAAGGAGAAACGTAAAATAAATATTGATCTATGAGCGCTACAATTGTGTGTGGGTGCCGAATTCTATGAATATCTAATATAATATTAATCTTGCATTATGTTTTCTCATACTGAATAATAATTATTAATATAATTAGCATTATTGAATGACTTGATACAAATTTATTTCCAATTAATTAGAAGCTTTCAAAGTTTTCAAAACTACTGTTGGTTATCTTAATTTTAAATAAGTTCTACAAAAACGTCAAATTATTCAAGAATTCTATAATGGACGAAATAGCAAACTAAATTTTACCATATCTATACAATATTGAAATAAATAATAATTAGTTAAAATATAGAGTGTTTTATATTTTTTATTTTCTAAACTATAACAAAATAATTAAATAGATTATTTTCATATAGTTGTGAATTGTGATGTAAATTTCCTATTTTCGTTTTAATTGTTCGGTAGTATTTTAGCTTATTCTTGGAAATTACTTTGAAAATTGAGAATTATAATTTTTGAATGATGAAACTTTCTCCCTCTAGCTTCCACTTGACAAATTACAACAATAAATTGATGACCATTACATGTACACAATAGTCACGTATAGCTCAGAATGTAAAGGATGATAGATTATGTATTACAAAAAAAAATGTATTTTTGAGAAAATATTATTCATTAATGATGTCTAATTGTTATTAAAATATCCTTCAAAATGATGAAAACACAAATAAAACACTATAAGGTTTTGTAGACATTTTATTCTATTCAATTTATTTACTATAACAGATCCTATCTATCATTAAATTGACCTGGAAATAAATTATTGCTACGGTAGTATTCATACCCTGAAATATTTGAAAGGTTTAACCAACCTTTAACCTATAACGCAAGGAATGTAATATGATGAGTAGTTTTGTTATTCATTTATTTTCTAGATCGTTGGGTATTCAATTCGTTTTTTTGCGTTAGGAATGAATTGAAAATAAATGACGAAAAATATATTTCTGTTATTACTACTAGAAACGACCGGAGTTTCGTCAGTGCGTTTGTTTGATATTGAATAGAGGCGGCGTAGAGCTTCCGTCTTTACGAGCATTTATCAAAATGGAGAATTAAATTTTATATTATGTGTGTGGATTTTCGATTTTAATGTAGTACTGTAAGCTGTGAGCAGTGCAAGCATTTAATAACACATTTGAAAAGTCTCAGAAATAAAAAAAATTTAAAATGAAAATGAATTTTGTCTGTAACTATTTGATTTAGTAACAAATATATGTCATACCTAATATGTGATGTGTGAATAAATAATATATTATTATTAGCTAAAATTTTCTTCTGGGATCACAATTTTTGTCATCATAATTTTAGTTAAACTATATATAAGGAGATATAAGAAAATACTCTAAAAAAATTAGTCTTTTATCTTGTGATAGTGGAAAGTATTTTTATTTTTTTGGGTGGGTGATAAGTACAATAATTCAACCCTGAACATATTAAAATTCTAAAAATAATCATTATATTATATTCTTAAGTATAAAGTTGTAATTTAAAAACTAAATAAATGTTTGAATTTTTTTTGTTTTGAAGAATGACCGTATAATTTGTAATGTTACATGCCAATAAAAGTTGCCCTACTTAATATTTTTTCGGAATACCCAATTTTCAAATTTTTGCTTAAAAAATCAAAATTTTAATATTTATTAAATGATTATTTCACACAAAAAAAAGACGATATCTATTATTTTTTACGAACGTTTAGCAAGACGTGGCATTTTCCGACTCATGTTTGGTGACAAGTGTACTATTTATAAGTTATCTCATCACGACTTCTTAAGGTAGGTATATAGTAAGATAGCATTAATAACGATCAAACTCGTTGATTTTAGTTTTAGTTTTTAGTTGTTATGGGGTTCACTCAAAAGCAAACATTATGAATTATATAATAAAATATAATTTTTATACTAGAAAGTGAAAACAGACAACAGTTATTTAGAAATTATCAATTTTCTTTGAAAAACTGTTTAAATTTGGAACAGATTTAAATCAAGTATGATCTTCATTATAATAGTAGGTAAAGTATAATATTTGTACTAAAGATTTCATAATTTTTAAATTATAGAATTGTATGTTTTTTTGAAAAGTCTTTACGATATAAATAAATAATTTAAAACTTGACCAATAGTGAATCGGTAATTCTAGTAATAATAACAATTTTTATTTTTTTTATTTGAGATAAACAATCTTTACCTTAAGGGCACAATAAGTTTATATGGTTAGAATAATTTAATACGCTTGACGTGAGAAGTCATCCACTAATGACACTCAATATTGATTTTTTAATAATAACAATAAATAATAAAATAGATACTTGTTAAAGTTAATTTTTTTTAGTTTTTACATTATATTTGACACATGATTACGAAATAATAAGGCTAACGAACGCGTTTAGGTATTACATAATATTTTTACAAATAAAAAAAATAAAACAATACTAGAAAATATGGGAGTCATTACAGTATATTACTATAGTAGAGCATAATATATATCGTTTTTGTTTCTATTCGGACGACGTTTTTCCAACTCGACGAACACGACAACATATTATATAATGTAACGAACAAGTATACAGCGAATAAGTATAGTACACAGCGGAATAATATACGATGCCAATACACGGGGGACGTGTTCGATTAGCTTTCATACAACGATTTTAGTACCTATTTTACCACAAACACCCTCTCACCGACGTTTCATGCATTTGGATTTATGGATTGGATGAAAACCAGCACCGCACATACAGGGTGATGAGCGGTAATCGTCACCATTTGATTAATAATTACTATGTTTGGAAATCGCGTGCTCGTCATCAATAATAATAATATAATATCGCCGTGTCTTCTGTTTTATAGGTATTAATGATAAAAGTATAGAACACCGTGAAATAATAATATCATAATGCATTTTATCTGTTTGAATTCGATGACACTGAGTGTTGCGTACCTACTTTAATATAGGTAGATAGATGTGATTATATAATTATGTTTTTGCGAGAACATGGGCCAAACACTCAGCTCAAAGGTTTCACATGCGCGACACTATATTCTAGCAAATAGTTTTAAATTTGTTTCGCGGCTCGTCGCCAACATACGGTACATATTTTCTGGCAACGAATAATAATCAACAAGTATGTAACGTTGCATTATCGTACTCCGATATTCAGGATTTATGAGTTAAAAGTAACTCGCGATGGACTAAATCAATAGTAGGTAATAATCATATGAATATGAATAACGAGCGTACTGACTACTGACACACACACACACACACACACACACACACACACTATAAATACAAATAGGCAATAATATTGCGTAATGCGTATATTATACTTTTATATTCGATTCCTCATAGCCCCCGTGATGTGCTTAGGAAACAACATTTATTTTCGGTACGTATCGATTTTAATATTTTACGCGTATAATATTACAATATCACCGTGATAATAGTTTGAACATTTTTCCACCTTACAGTGGCATAATAATAATTCAATTTTAAATTGTACATAGGTAATATATTATATTTTATACGTCTGTCCATAATATGATACAACAACAAACAATTCATTATTATTGAGTAGGTATCTATCATCGAAAGCAAAATTGTTGCCATCGCCTGACTCTAATAACGAGCTTATATATAATATAATATTATATTATTGCGCAGATAGCATACACGGTTTTAAAACGAAATAATGCCACGTGTGATGTTTTTGTCTCGATTTTTATTTTTGGTCCAACACGTTCTTATATTATAGGGCTGGTGATAATAAAACGACCCTGTAATACCCCGTGAACTTCGTTTACGTTCGTGGGATAATCAACATCCGCCGAGCATATAGAATACCTATAGGCGTACTAAAACGCGTATTATATTATAATATACATATATACATATTATATGTACCTATGTCCTATAGGGTCATCCGCCTTGTGCGAATTCCAACCATCCTCCTTGATGGGGGTGAGCTTTATACGAATACATATTATGCATGTACATACGTATAATATAATAACGAGTCCAAACAACGAAATGCGCTAAATTATTCAAATGGCACGTGCAATTACCGAGGTCACGGGACACAGACAGCCGGTGGTATATATCTCTGTATAACAGTAATGGTAATAATAATAATATAAATGCAGGTGCGGTCGAAGTGGTATAATATACCACTAGCTATATAGGTGTATAGTATATTATTATTGAGGATCGCGGATCCCATTCGGACGGAATTCAATATATTTTTATTTTTTATTTTGACAGGTTCGAACCCACGCGGGTGAGAGACGCCTATAAAATAATAAATAATATTATATTATATATACGTACGCCGCGTCGCTGCCGTTTGAACATATTTCCTTTTGATGCGATAGCATATTCTCTCCGCAGTCTCTTCTTCACAACAGCTCCACGGTCTCCCGTACTCACCCGTTCAAATGTTTTCTGATTGCGGTGAGCTCCCAAAACCTTTTGCTTTGTGATGCACCTAAATACTTTTATTTTTCCTTCATATATTTTCCACCTTTCCGCATTTCTTTACTCGTATAATATATCTGTGTATATATATATAAATCGATCACCGTGGTAGCCCAGTCATCTCGGTCCTTTTGTGTTTGTGCACCGTGCACAAACAGTCGTTTTACAAAAGCTTCACCGCGAGATCCCCTCTTTTCCTTTATTTTTTTTACATTTTTTTCTTCTGGTCTACATGATAGATAATTTTTGTTCAATATTTTGTATTCTGTTTTCGGAATGTTTCGTTATTTACTCAAGTGTACGTGTCGGCTAATTTTTAGGATGAGTACATTATTTTATCAGGCGCATGGCGGCGAACCCATGACAACGCGCGGTTATCTGTATAGCACGATTTTTTCTGCACGTACCTTTCAACCTATTACCTAAGCCATATTGTTACAATATCAAGTACCAGCCACAGATTTAAGCCGTTTATCAACCGGAATAAACACTCGAAAAAAACAATCGCATTATTTAAAATAATATTATTTGTCGTGCCCAAAAAATATGGAGGCCCTATATTCTGTGGGGTAAACATGTGAAAACTATTGCAACCACGAGAGTGCGCGAAATACTTCGTGGTGCTCATCATAAGCACATTTTTATCCATTCGGGTTAAGATAAGCTCTTAAAGTTCGCACTTCATTCTCCGGTGTCGTAGCAAATTATTTTCACTATTATTTTAAGTTACTCATTTCTATGCGGAATATTATTTTAATCTGACCTAACACAGAGGCAATATACGAGTATTAAAGTGATTAAACAATAAAGTCCTAATTTATTGTTGACTGTTTTATTATGGAAATCATACTAACTAATTCCTTTAAGTGTCATAAACTTAATTATATAAGGTAATTGAAATAGGCATTTTTAATTGCAACGATTTTTAATAATATTTTAAACTATATCATTTATTTGTATATCATTATTTGTATACCATATATAACATTATAACACTTATAAATAGTGAATTACATTAAACATGTTCTATTGTTATCACTTATCAGTCTAGGGTTTGAGACTTAAAGCATTTGCTTATTTTTGCTGGCACCACATATTTTAAAAACTAGCTAGATCTTTTGAAGTTATGTCATGTTACCACAATACCACGATTTAAAATATCAAATTTGAAAGTGCTTATTTTTAATAATGGTTGGTTTCTTGTTTATGATTTTTATTTAAGTTTTTTTTATTTTTCAAGGAGATTTTTTGGATTATTTCTTCTTTGAAACGATGGCATTCCAATTTTTTAATATTTTGACTCGTTTTGAGCTGTTAACAGACATTTTAAATTTTCATTTTTTTATTTTTTTCCTATAAATGAATAAATGTCAATAAAATTTTATTTGTTGGGTAAAATAGCTTGAAAATGTAATAGCCATGTATTATATAATATTACAATGACAGATGAAAAATATTAAGAATTTATAATTACAATTTTTTTTATAAGAATCACTAAAATGTGCTAATTTATTTTGAGTTGGAAATTCATAAAAATGTTTCTTTTCAAATCAAAGATTTGAAAATGTAATACGAGAATTTTCGTAAGTTTGTCTACTTTTATCAAAAAAAAATATCTATCTGAATGTCAATTTAAATTTTTATGAGCATTTGAAATTAAAATGTTTAGAACATATTGAATATTCACTCGATTTCTCATGTAGAAATTTGCTTATTTTGCTGTAATTCAAAAGCGAATTATCGTAGACACTTGAAATTTATATCATATGTTTATTGAATCAATTCCTATAATTGATAACATTTTCAAAATATTTTGACTCGTTTTTAGCTGTTAACAGCTATTTTAAATTTTCATTTTTTTTTTATTTTTTTTCTATAAATATCAAATTGTATTTCATGGGTCAAAAAACTTGAACATTTAAAACAAGGCTCCTGGTATATTGTTTCAATATCAGTTGAAAAATATTAAAAATACAATATTTTTTTATAAGCGTTTAAAGTTTGATTTTTGGCAACATTTATCAAATTGAAATTTTAAAAATGCTTTTGTAGTTACAATTTATAAAATGTTCAACTTTTAAAGACAAGTATTGATAATTTAAAATAAGATTCCACCTAAGAAGTTAATTCTGTAACCAAAATATCTAAAAATATTCATAAACACAGTTTGTTTTATCGTTATTTTAAGTTCAAATTTGGATGAAATTACCTATTAAATAACCAAGAATAACGATATTACTTATATTTTTGTAATTTTATAATATAATTTCAATTTACCGGCTACCATATTAATAAGTAATTAACAATATAAATATAATATAAAATATCCTAGACTGACAAACCGTTTTCGTTCAGAATCGTTTATCGTATACATTGATTTTAGGTACCTAGGTATATCATTGAGTTCAAATTTAATACCATTATATCCATTACAGTGACCCACTTGAGTGACATTCACTTTCCCACTTCTTGGGATAGATTTTTTTAGCTAATTCCAATGTTTTCTATGAGTATTTTATGATAACTATTGTGCGGATTTCTGGACTTATTATAAGGTGGATATGTATCTAGTGTCTATATATATTTTTATATTTTATTATCATAACACTTTATAAAAACTACTGACGTTTAAATTTTCCTTTGAAACACTGTATACATAACTATATATTTTCTTATTAAAAATAAATGTTGTGTTAGTATAACATATACATCAATATGTATATGTGCTAATAAAATATTAGCTCGTTAAAATGAACAGTAAAGATTATAATACATTTGGGTTTTGGATGTATTTGTGTAACTTATGTACTTGGCAACAGCTTTTTTTAAACACCCAAGGGGTTAGTTCATATAGGATTGGGTTATTTTCTTTTGTCCATGTTTATAAAACTTGAAATCCGATCTACTTTTCGCTTTATTTATTCAAAATTGTTACGATTATATAAACTATTTCATTTGTTTTTCAATTCCATTTGCAATATAAATAAAAGCACCATTGTGTTTATAGTCTGAATAAAAATTACAGTATAGTATAAAAATGTAAAAATAATGAGTTTTGAATCTTGAGGAAGCTTGATCAGAAGCAAAAATAATATCTGTTCAAAGTTTAAAATATTATAATTTAAAAATATATACTTTGCAGGTGAAATTGTTGAAAGTAATTAAACTGGTAGGTACCTATGACTATACCTATAACCTATACTATAACATGAATATTGTTTTTATTTCAATATTTAGCATGTTCTATTATAATTAGTCAATTAAGCTCAATTTAACTCCTATCTATTTTAATAATAATTAATAGTAAATATAATAGATGTCTACTTTTGTTTAAATCTATATTGCAATGTATGTAGGTATGACCTACACAATATAATGGTATCTAATATGTATGTATGTATGTATGTAAGTGTGTATGTACTTTCATTAGACGTACTATACTTACCTATATTGATTATCAATAGGTACTAAGAATTATTTTTTATGGATCATACTTTTCTCGTAAAATTATGTCGTAAAAAAATTCAACAACGTGGATACAAAAACTGGAAAATGTTGATATTTATTACATTTATTTCTATGCCATTTTTATTACACTACCTATTTTGCTCTCGTTAATTCATTGATCCTCAAAGTAATGACTAATAAATAAATAATGTCTAATTGAATAAAATAAACTAGATTAAAACTGCAGATTCATAATTTAGTAATTCATAATTTTTGTTTTAAATTTTATAGATTATACTTACTTAATATATTAAGTATTGTATTTTAATAAAATGTAATATTTATTTTTATGTTGTGAATCATAAATCATTACAGTTATAAAAACTAATATAATATATTTTTATATTGGCTATAGTTTCAAATTTCCCTTGGGACAGTATCATTTATTTTTTTAAATATTTTATAAGTATTTGAAATCCTATTTTTATGAAAACACGTAAGGAATATTACTTGCTGAAATATTTGAGTATTTATTCCAAATACGTTTTAAAAGTATTTACCAAGTCAGTCAAAGTGTCATTGTTCAACAATGATGAAATAATACGTTAAAAATAGGTATTTTTAAAATTATTATTTACAAATTGATAAATTTAAACTTATAAATTTTAAATTGTGATCAATTAACCCAAAAATTCTTCATTTCTTAGAGCTCACAGGGTTCTTGGGTGAATTTTTTTACTTGTACCGAGCATAAAATTTTTTTAAATTACAATACTAGAAGACGTAGAGAGTACCGAGATAAAACTTTGTACTAGATATTTTCTTCGCGTACTACTTTTCACAGCCCTAGGGACCGAGAAAGCTCGCTTACTCGAAAATATCGGAAATATCTGTCGTCGACTCGCTATAAAATCCTATGTCTGCTAGTCGGTATTAGGTTCTCATAAATATAATAGCTCTCGACTGCAATATTTTGAACATTAATATTAATAAATGTTTATAACTTATAACTTATAAAGTAACGTTTATTCGAAATCATTTGACTTCTCAAGAACTTATTATTGCATATAAGATGTTAATTTTTCGACAGATGTTCTAGCCAGCTCATAAAACAAAATATTTTGTTTGTTATCAATATTGTTAAAATTATGGTACGATACTGTTCCTATTTTCTCTTATTTGTTTTTTCCCCGATAAAATATCAAGAAATTAAAGTCAGTGTCAACTACAATTTTGTTGATGAAAAAAAATAAATAGTATTTCATGTTTTATTCTTATATTTATTATTTATGACGTCACTACTTCACACCGTGTCAGACGCGCAACGCTGCATTATCTCCCTGCACTTGTCGTTTACGCGTACTGTTCCTGGCGCCTGAGTGTCTGACGACGTTTCTATAGGAACGCGTATTGCTTAGAGCTTGGCGCGAAAACACGATATTATCACGTGCACGTGCAAGATGGTTATTTAGTATTGACACACATCCTGAGTTCTGAACACGGTATATTGGTATATTATCAGTACACGCCGTGCAATCACTACATGATATAGGCGTACTTTTATAATATATATATATATATATATATATCTGTACAGTGTAATACCCACATATTAATTAAATGATTCTATTGATCAGTGGTAAAAACTGATAGTCCGGTACAAAATAAATAGATATAATTTAATCGTTCCAAATGCTAACTTTCTGAGGGATGTAAGTTTTTTTTAGATTCTAAGATAAGCTACGAATGTATGATGTGTAATTTTTTGAATTTATTTTTATCTTAAGAAATTTTTTAACTAGTATTTAAAGTTGGTAAAAATTCTTCAATTTCTAACTTTGGTGTTGGTTTATAGTAGAAATGACCATTATATTTAAAAAAAAAAATAATCTTAAATTACAAAAAGAAATTACGAACCTTTGTTAAAATATTGTTATTAAAATAATTGTTTGGTGACCTTGGTTACCAAAAAGTTCGACAGTTTTTAAAATCATGTTTTGAATGTGATGAAAATTACATCATTGAATATAAATTTAAGTAATTTAACCCATCCATTACAATTTACAGTGACCCAATCAATTATGAGGTTCACTCGACACCTATAATTACTGTACAGCAGAGCAGTTACCTACTTACCCACTTTTCTTCTATGAATGTAACTTTTGTGCTTATAGTGTAATGTAATTAATTATTTATTTTTATTAAAAATGAATAAAAAAATATTTAAATAAGTAATTTTTATTACACATTAGTGACCGAAATAACTTAACTGTAAAAGCACTTTAGTGCCACCCGAGAAGTAAAATATGGTAAAAACATTATTTTGAAGATATTTTAATTTCTAGCGATCTACATGTTCTGGCCATTCTTATAGTTGTATTACGACCCTTCATTTGTGGTTATATTCGTTATAATGTACCTACATATAAGTTATACATTTATAATTAAATAACCATTTGGCTATTTAAAATCATCGTAGTTAAAGGTTGGTAGTTTTTTTCTCTTAAGTATTAGTTTATTGTATTGAACACAATTTGCATTGTACCTACACCACCGTGTAAATTATACAACTTAAAGTTTATTTATAAAATTAATTTTTAATATTATGAGCAGAGTGATATTTATAAAACTCGTTTATGGAGTTAATGTTCTTTCAAAATGACGCCGAATGATGTGTTTTTTATTACTTAAATTAACTCTCTTAAGTTTCCGTTTTTGCCATTATCAAATTAAACTGTTATTACGCCTCGTTAAAACCCAGTACACAGGAAAATGTGGGATATTAGAATTTTGGTGTTAAGGAATTGAAACATTACAGTGTGAATAATATTTATTGGTACCTAATTCAACATTTTTATCTGATCATTATGATTAATGATATTAGAATAGAATTGCATTGTTTATTAGTTACCTATAACAAGTTAAAACTTTTATAAAATTTGGTGTTGTAATTTATAAGGAATTTTCTGTACATTGAAAGTTTAATAATTCAAAAAAATATAACTGGTATTTAATACTACAGTATGAAATATTTATAAATATTCGTTATGCTTATGCCCATAAACTCCTAAATTATTTCAGATTTAGAAATTTAATTTAACATATCATTGAATAATTTTGATGTTAATATGAGATTTAAATTATAATGGGTAATATTGTGGATAATATATTTAGATAATATATACGCATAAGTAAAAAAAGATTAAAAAGAGAAAATCTTTTTAGTAAGTCGAACCTCACTGTTTATTTTCATCCCTTTTTATTTTTAATGATGTCGCTATGAGTTTATACTGATAATTAAGTTTACTGAAGTTTTACAAAATAAAAATAAAAGGTCAGCAAAAATAATTTTAGAATTTAAGCCCAAGGTAGATCGTTTATACAAAAAACATAAAATATAATATGTGTTGTATACTTATATCACGACACCTAAATATCCAATATTCGACTCACGTAACATATTTGAATTTGTTGTCATTATCGACCCAAATGTAAATATATGATGATTTATTTAATCTTTTAGTTTAGGTAGAGACATTTTTTTTTTAACTTTTCATCATAACAGTATGTTTTTCACAATATTATGGAATTTTTTCATTAAGCAGGTACTTTGGTGCCTTGGTGGAAATTATTATAATGTTATCTAAATTCTGAGTTATTAATAATTATAATTTTAATATTAAAGTATTTTTTACTTTTATTTTTTTTTATTTGCTATTAGTAGAAACCATCATAATATTATTATCCTCAACAATTATTAAAACTTATCTAAAAACATATATTATCATAATACAATATTTTATTATTTTACATATTATTATGATATAGTATAATAAGTAGATATTAAAAGTATCTGAGACCAGATACATTACTGACTTAACCATAACTTTTATTAACATGCCAATTCACTATTTTTTACTACATAGTACACAGTAATGTTATTTGTTAATATTCTATAGACATCAATTATTTAAATAAAATGTTTAATTAAAAATAAAAATACAAATATACCTACTACTATAATAGTAAATAGTACCTATATGATTTTACTTTTTCAACGTTAATAAAATATTCAAGAAAAATCTTAGATATTATATGATTACATAGATTTAGGCTTTTAGATTTCTGTACCATCACAGTCTGATACTATCATTGATTATAAATTTATAAATAATAAAATATTATATCACAGTACGAATGATTCTTTAACGACTTTAACGAATATTTATTCTGTAATAGAATAACTGATAACTTATATTTCTATTGTGTCTGTCCGACCGTCCCCATCTGTTGTTATTATTTTTGTTACCGTGGTTAATAAAACCATTGTCAATTTTATAATAAAGTATTAAATTATAATACTGACATTTACTTTCTTGGAATTTAAACCCTAGAACTTAGAAGATGTATCATTGTATTTTATAATATATATATTTTTTTATTGATTTTAAATAATTAGTTCATCTACCAACTGCATTATTTTTTAGATCTATTATAATATTAATATATTATACATTTTGACATAGATGTTATATTACAATATTATTATTGTAATGATAAATTTATTGTTTCGCCAATTTTTGAATTTTTGAATTTTCCCATATAAAAGGTTAATATCTTATTGTTATTATTTTATTTGATGTCACCTATTTCCTTCAATAATATTGTAAACAATACTCATTATTTTGTTGACCCATTTTTTCAATAATATTTATTTCTGGTTTTAATATTGTTATGTATACACATAATATCTACTTATATTTATTTCGTTTTACTCTATAAGTTTACTAAGTCCTACCTACTTTATACATGCCATATGTTATACATGCTATGTTACATGTCATGTTAATATAACATTTGAGTCCTTAGATTTTAAATTGTATTTGTGTAACTACTAGAATACACAACTTCTATAAGTATAAGTATATTACAATATACTGCAACATTGCGTGCGAGTACCTTACTAAACATTTACCTGTAAGTCCAGTAGCAACCATTTGAAACTACAATATATATATACCTACATAATATTATTACATATTATATAGTTATAAAAGGTACTCCCATAGTCCCATACTCCCTGGAATGGCATAATATTGTGACACTACAGAATAGAATACCAAATTCGATAATAATAATAATAATGATTTGGTAGTAGGTATTATATTATATAATAATATTATTATTAAGGCGAAGCTGTACATAATAATATCAGTAAAATAAAATATACACTAACATCATATTATTATTGTTATATATAAATAACCGCTTACGACAGTTTTACACAGCGGACACGCGTGTAAAATAAAAATCTAATGCTATGATTTCTGGTGTGTAATAAAACATAATAATAATATTATAACAATACAATACCAGCTACCTCCGCACATAATAATAATAATAACAATAACGATAGTAATAATATATTATATTATTATTAGTATTGTACGTTTAGAGGTAAAATGACATGATATAAATGTATAATATAATATGGATAGACAATTTAGCGCAAGCCGAGGCATCACAAGGCGATGCCTCTTACTTCCGATTTTACTTCCAAGTACACGGTGACAATTGGGTTCTGCCGTGAACGACATAAACATACTATTATTACAATGTTAATATTACTATTATGCAGAAAGGTACACCTCGATGTGAATTTATTTTTATTCCAACATAACAGCGAGCGCGTGTGCCCACCGCCGCAGCTGTTGTAGCTGTCGGTCTGTCGTCGCCGCCGACGTTCACGCGGTTTACCTTTCGAAAACTCGTCCAAGGTCAATATCGTCGTGGTCGTCGTTGTCGTCACCGACTGCCGTCCGGCGTGACCGCGCCAAGCGCCCGCACAGGTTGCGACACGCGAAACCGGCAGTGGCGCTGTGCGTTAAATTAGCATAAACGCGCCGTGACGGTTAACCGCATTGTGTTAGCAGCCGCCGTTATTATAGGATTGACCCAAAGACAATATTACGCCGTTTATAATAATAATAATAACAACAATAATAACATATTCTTTGTGCGTGTGTCGAGGTAAATACACATTTTTCCTCCTCGTGATAATATTTCCCTCGTCACCTCTCCACGCGTCACGTCGTCTCGCTTACACGACGACGCACTAATATTTTAACCTGACCATAATAATAGTAATAATAATAATATGTAATAAACACATTACCGCTATATCTATACACATCTAAACCTTACGCTTAAATGTTCTATAATGTAGGCCCCTCCTACCTTAGGTATAGTACCTTTAGCATCGTCGTTGTTCCACACGATCTTTACGATACGTACGTCTTTAAATATTGTCCGTACCTAGGTACCTGTAATGATTATTATTTAGTAAAATCCATAAAGTACCAACAAATAATATATTATGAAGAATATAATACTGTGCTCATGGTTATTTTTTTTTTGATTGTTTTTTTTTTTTTTATTTCAAAACTTTTTTTTTCAAAGCGATATTTTGAACGCAGACAGTACAGATCGCTTAGAGAAGAAGATAACGGGTTTGATTGCAAAACATACCACTACACCAGTATAGAATTACAATTATTTAGGTTGAAAATAAAAAATTCTCAAAGTAAATAATAGTATAGGTACCTACCACTTACAGTAAAGTTTAAATTTCGTAGAATATAATAATAATATAGGAAATCCCTATATAATATACGTAGCTTAATTAACTTTGAGCGCAAAGAAGTTGTTTACAAACGAGAAAGTACCTATACTAAGAAAAAAGGACTTTGATTAAATAATTCCATAAAGTAATCTTATCCAATTTCTACCGAATCTCAGTGAAGTATTTTTCTCATATTTCGTAAGCCGAGTAAATGTTTTTAACCACCTTTAAACATATTAAAATTAAAGATTATATATTATAATAGGTAGGTTAAATAGGGTGTAGTATGCATATTGAAATATTAGTCTGAAATATATTTAGCTATGGGCCCAAAATTATCTTTATCCGGACCTGAATATTATGTAATGCCGAGTAATGTACTACCTATTGTACTTGTGTCTATAATCTATATCCGTACCTATATGTATCACATTCTTAATGTTTAATGACATTTAAACGTTATATATCAGTAAATAGTAAGAAAGACAATATTATGAACAAATGTAGTACGATTCGTTCAATTGTATATGAATGTAATATTAATATACATAATAATAAAAATATGATGGTTTTTAGGTAGTATTTACTCTGTAACAAGAAGTAAAATACTCAACTATTAATTTAAGGATAAAATGATATAAATAAATAAAACCAGCTAAATAGGTATATTACATTAATATTACTTTAATAAATATTTTTATATTACGTATTTAAGTTTCTATTAATAAAAAAAATAACATTAAATGAAGATTGTGTTTTAGTATTCTATTATTCTCAAAAAAGTATGGTAGGTATTATACATATTACAATAGGTACTTGTGAAATTATAAACTGAAAAAATAATCATACAATACTATTATACCGACCAATCAAGAAACCTTTAGAGAAGAGTGTACAGAAATTTGAGTACTTTTATAAAAAAGTCCCTTCAAAGTAATTATTGATCAAACTAATATACTTACTAAAGAAATTATTATTTGTGTTATAAAGTTATACATTATATATATTTAAATTTAATATAATATGAATACTTACACCTAATTATTAAAAATTTAAATACCTATATTGGAATTTTAAAATTGAAAACAGATGCTAAATTGAAGGAAAAAATGATGAAGTTATTTTTGTATTTAATTTAATTTTAATGTATAATATTATGATGTGTTACACTACAATATTATAGATTCAAATAATCAATTATGCCTTTTTGACCCATGAAAAGTATTTATTATAAATATTTATTATTATTTAAAAATAATATTTAAGTAACTGCTTAAACAATTAATATATTATAAATACAAAATAATAGACTAGGTATTTAATAATTTTTATAATTTGAGATTTATTTAGTTATTTATGTATTTTGTATTTATAATATTATTCTTTACATTAGGTTAGGTTAGGTATAAGTAATATCAAATTTAGTATCATAAATCATAATACAAATTATAGAGGGAGAAACAGTTATATTATTATTCTGAATACCGATTTCCAATGTTATTATTTACGATATTACTATTTATCGTATTACTCACAAAAGTATAACAATTATATTTTTGGTCTAATATAGTGATCGTACACTCTCCCCTTTGCTACGCTTCAATTAACAGCAACAAAGATTAAATTAAGATCCCCAGAGTGATTACTTTTATGCGATTTAGTTGTTGGTTATATATATGTCATATTCGTTGTTCCTTTTGATGGAATTTATTGGCTACATCCGCAAGTCTCGTACATAACAGTAGTATATTTACAATAACAAGAAACTAACATTATTTTTACTGACGATATAATATGAACATCATTTGAGAGTATGTTATGCAATGGGTTTACGTTTGTAAACACATTTAGTTGATCGTCTTTTTATAACATAACAGTATTATGCTTTTATGTTAGGCTATACTTTAAGTTGTTCATGTATTTATTTTTTTATCTTTAGAAAAATTATAATATTTTTAATACTTGCTAATAATCTCTTTACGTCATAATTTTATTTTACTATGATTATATTATAAGGAACCGAACAAATTATTACAGTAAGCACACAAATTTATCATAAAATATAGTTTTATTTTTCATTACATTTTTTGTTAGGTTGGTAGGTACGTCTCATAGATACGTAATATATATTATATAGTAATACATTTTATACGTATTTATATAACTGCAAATATTGGGAAATTGTAAGTTTTCAGATAATTTAAATTAATTTTAAATGATTACAGTATAAGCGAAAATATTATTTACGTTTGCAAAATCTATTTTAAGAATAGTCTTAAAGCTCTTTAAAATGTTGAACGAAACAAAATATAATAAATTGCAATTATTTTGATATCACTTTACATAACAGTTCATTTTTTTGAGCAGTTTGAATATTAGTAATGTATTATAGTAAAGTTGTGCATCGTGTATGTATTATTATTTATTTGAGTCACACTATTTTCTACAGCATTGGATAAATCAAACATTAGTATAAGCACCTAACCGTATTTGGTTTCAAAATTAATTAAGCTCTCGTGGTAAACATTTAGAATTATATTTTGTTTTCAACATATCAAACAAGAATATTGCAAAATGTATGGCCAAAAGTGTTAATTATTGACAATAAGCTTGTTTTTTTTCTATCATAGAAACATTAGCGAAAACCGATCGGTTGATAAATGACTTTGATTTTTAACTATCGTCACAACATTACCATTGGTGCTGTCGAATACATTTTATTATTGTATTCAAGGTCGTATCCATATCAACTTGCCGAGACAACAAGTCATACCAGTATATTAATGCAGGTCGTTAACCCGAATGCGAAACTCTTCGAATCAACCACCTCTTCGCTAATTGCATATTATAATATTTTTCCAGTCAAATTGGAGTTATTATCCTGCACCTGCAGCACACTATATAATATAATGGGTATACGTTATTCGTATTTGCATGCCCACAATAATATTATAATAATATTATATAGCGTTATTCGTATTTGCATGGCCACTGCTTCTATAGCGTTATTCGTATTTGCATGCCCATTATTTTTTTTACGGATACATTATTATTATAGGAATCGAGTTTCATCATAACCGAATCATGTCCGCGGCACCAATTATTGCCGTCTACGAGTACTAACTGCAAACACGTGTATAGGATTTACACAATAGTTGACATGAATACACGCACAAATAATACATAGTATTATATACCTATGTAACATGCAGATTTGTATTGTTGTACAATAATGTCCTAGTGAATAGTTATGTTTTTAATTTCCCCATAAAACTATATACTGAAAAAATTATGTCAGCAATAATAATTTTGCGTTGTACGCGACTCGCATCACACATTCGAGCACAATTGTAACGAAGTAATATTAAATAAATGATAGTAATATAATATACCATTAAACCATCTGATTGTACATACCTATTTACAGTAAACAATTAAAATATTTATGTGGCAGGCGATAAACTTGTAGTCCAGTAGAAATATCGTGTAATTATAATATATAAGAGCAGTTTTTGATAGGTCGGTGTTTATACGTCTAACATAGGTATATATTTCATCTTTAAATTGTATGAGCCCCTTATAAGCTTAGTGATGAATGGTATGTAAGACAAATACCCTCGTATTATATTTTCACGTACGATGAATAATAAAAAGTTGTAAATAAAAAAATAGACTTTACAATTTATGAAATGAAATATTTTATTTTATCATTGTATTTTTTCAGGAATTTTGTTACAAGCTACCGGACCAAGAATCTATGCCATAAACAAATGTAAGTTATATGTATAGTTTGCAAATAATTATTAAGTTTACTATAGTAAGTAATTTTGTTGGGAAGTGAAGCTAAAATATATTTACACAATTATGATAGAATAACTTTAATTGACTAATAGCAAGAATATTTGGATTTTACAAAAAAACTGAAAAAAATGTAATCGTTAAAACTTTTTTAGTGAAAAAATATCTAGATGAGTTTTACAAAAGTTTGGTCCATAAATCACAATTTGTGTGGGGGCGAAAAATCTAATAGATTATGTGAACAGTCATAGTATAAACTGTAGAGAGGTCTTCTTATCTTCGGAAGTTTATTACGTCTGTATCGAGTTTGACTGTTAGCCTCGTCTGGTTAATAAAACTAATTGTTTTTTTTTTTGTTTGTATAAATAAATAATTCATATAACCAATAAGAAACTATAAAAAAATAAATATATAATAAATAATAATTTATATAATATAAATATAATCTATGGGACAATTTTTTTTGTCCAAAAAAATATGAAATAACTTCCTTATTGAAACCATATATTGATTTTTCAAGTTATGAAGTACACACGATGTCACGGAAATGGCTCGTCGGATTCATGTTGAATTTTATTACACAGGTTTACGGTAGTATTTCGTAGTACATTACTGGGGTCATATACTTCGATCTGACCGTAAAATCCGGCAAAAGTTCTTAAAATGTTCAATACCACCACTTTCGATTTTAAAACTAAAACCCTAGTGGATTACGAATCGGTTATTATTCCAAACAAAAATATTGATGTGTGGAAACGAAATTATAACGTGAGCACTGCTGCCCAGTTATCACTTCATTAAAGCTCACTATGTTAAGGTATAAGAAATAAACTTTTGATATAGGTAAAAGTTATTTTTATGTTAGTTACGAATTAAAATAGTAAAAGGTACTTGTATATTTTATCCAAAGTGTTTAATAAGTTTACTGAGATTTAAAAATACATATACTTCGATAGAAGTATAAATTAAATTGTATTACGATTTGAGCGCATAATCGTTTCCAAAAAAATCAACCGATTAAGGATTTACAATAGTTTTGATTTAAAAATAGAAGTTTGTGTCGTCACAAGATACTCCTTAAATGGTAAAAAGTATTTGAAAATATGGTCATAAAATATACTTAAAAATAGTATAGTAGTTAAGGATACTTAAAAGAATAAAATCATTCTTGGTGAATCTCTGTATAATATATTATTTCATAAATTCATAATATCTTCATTAATCCTATATTTAGGTAAAACAAATATAAAACAAAATAAAAAGCAATCTATTTCAATTTTAAATTTTAAATTTAAATTAAATTTATTTTGGCATCAATCTGACTTATATTTAAGTGTTTTTTTTCTGCGTACAGATTTAATATTTCTAAAATATATAATGTTTATTTTTTTTAATTGTATCATTAAAAATATGAAAATTGTTTACAAAATAACGTAAGTTATATTTTGTATACATAAAATAATTATTATGATATTTAATGGAAAATATTATAATATTATATTATGATATTAAATTTAATATCGTGTGACAGTTTTATGTTACTAAAAATCATATTTTTTCTACAAACATCAAGTCCTTAGAATTATTCACGTACAAAAACAGAAGTACCTATTCACTTTTAATTTTACATATGTGACATTTATTATGTAAAAAATAGGGTTTGCGTATTATTATAATATGAACACATAGTCGTTTGTGAATGTGAGTACTTACGGCATATTATACTAATAACTTAAAAATACGTAGGTTATTAAAATACGTCGAACATTTTAACAAAATACACTGGCATTCGTACTTAGTATGTTCTCTAAAAAAAGGAAAATAGGATAATACTACTTATCGGCTATCTTTCATTCCTTCATCCTTTAGGATATTATATCGATGGGTATACTGGGGATTTTCTTAGCACTGTGAACATAACTAAAAAGTGAGTGTTTCAGTGGATAAATGGAATTATTATTATTCCTAGGTAGAAAGAAGTAACTTATTAATTCTTAGAAGAAAAAAATACACAAGTACAAATCTTAGAAATAAAGTAAATGATGTTTTTTTTTGTCTATAACATTACATTCGGAGAAATAAAAATCTTCAACTTCGAGGTATCTGTTAGAAAATTAAATTTGGCTGGTACCTACTTCTTAAATTGAAAAATTCACCACAATTTTGTTAGTAAAAAGGAAAACGAAAAAAATGAAGGAAAAACAACATATTTACGCAACACCAATTTTCGACAAAATCGATTTTGTTATTTTATTGAAATTCTTCATAAACGAATAACTGTTACCATTTTTACCAAATATTTAAAATAGCTTATTCTTAATATAGTGTAATTTTAAAAATATTTTGGCAGGTTTTAGGCTATTTATAGACATTTGAAATGTTTGACCTTTTTTTAGTTTATTTATTTATTATTATCAATACAATATGTAGGTAGTAAATAATTTTTATGCTCACTAAATTGACGATTAAATACAAGGATTCTTATAACATGTTATTTCTGAATTTAGAAAAACAATTTGAGCATAAGTCCATATTAATTAAAATATTTGCAAAATTGGTTTTAGTTATTTTGTTGTAATTCAAAATATGTTCGTAGGGACTTGAAACTTTTCATAGTTACGTATATTATTTCCTATACACATTGTTTTCTAAACACAATGCTATTTACAAAATATTACTGCAACCTACCATTTATAACTAATTAAAATATATAAAATATCTTTAGAAATATAGACAGACTTCGCCGGCCCTTTGCTCAGATTCCTTTTTCGTATAGAATGATATATATATATATATTATATATACAAACATTTAATTCAAATTTAACATATCTATTAGTCACCTAACCAAAGGCAAAGTAGGTACACCCAATACTTATACTATACAGCAAAGCGAACTTGTTTTTAGCTTGATATTATTAGCCATATGAGTTTGTGTGTAATTTTAATTTGTACCTATTTGTATTTTATGCACTGTGCAATATGCATAGTGCATATATATTTAAAAATTTTATTATAAAAAGGTATGAAACCGTTACTTTGATTTATTACTATTATATTTCAACAAATGTAATTAATAAAGATTTTATAATTAATTACTTTTTAATAAATCGAAACTAAATGATTTAATTATGTAAAGTTGTAAATGTTAAAATATTATAGTATAAATTCCAAGACAAAAAAAATAATATATATAAATAATTACGGACAGAATATAGGGACTGAGTGTCGGGCACTCATTTCGTCTCACTTAGTTCAGCGTGTTTTACCATAACAATTACGCATTCGAAAGAAATAATAAACTATTACGTTCGTAAATATATGAAAGGGTGTATGGTATTTTTTAATTGAAATTGCTCATAAAACTTGTGATTAATGTTTTTCGAAATCGATAAAAAACAAGTCTTGATTAAAATATTAAAAAATAATCTTATATTATATTGTTATGTCTAATACCGAAAATTGTACATTTTATCAAATGAAATCTATAAACAAATCATAATTTTCCATTTTAATCATAAACTAAATAAATATAAAAAATATTATAGACATTCAATGTTTAAAGTATAGAGACTACCTATAGACCTACAGTTAGGAAAACTGAATAAAGCCCATAATTACATTTCCAAAAACAGTTTCAACTTTTTAATTAAGTATAAAATGAATGATTATACATAGGTGCCTATTTAATGTTAATTTTTTAATATTATTTCTTGAATCATAAACGTTTAAATTTTTTATACTGGTTTTATTAGCGTACATTCGCATAACTTTGACTGCTTGGCCATTACTAATTTTATTAAAAATATAAATTTAAATAGTTGTATACAATTTTCTGTACAATAAAATATATTGGAATATTACAAACAAAAAAAAAAATTAACTAGACCTTCCGTCCAATATTGTAACCAATAATTGGCAATCGCAGTTCTGAAATTATATGAATCTTGTAGAGCGTTTTCACTCCAAAACATGCTCAATATGTTCACAGATAAATATAAAAAAGAAACACATCTTTATAAAACAAGTAACTTTTTCACTTAGTTCAAAACAGTTCCAGATAGGTTGAAAGGATGTTTAATAATATTTTATGCTGTGTAACAAAATGTACGAGGTAACTTTTTCGTTATTATATTTGTTTAAGATTTATACTACGTTTTGCACTAGCTGATAGTTATATTGAGTTACAAATGATTAAATATAATATTATGTTATTTAAGTAAGACAACCCTTAATTTTTTTTTTAACTCACGTAAAGTAGCAACTTAATTTCATTAAAAATTACTTTTATACAGAACTTTTGGTTTCTATAGTTATATCACTGTTGGTATGTGTTCCTGTAGTTCGCATGTTGTTTTGTGTGATTAACATTAAAAGTCAAGCGTATTCGCTTTTATCCTTAGTCAGAAGTTTAAAAGCAGAAATGCATCCGGTTAAAATACGTCATAGAGGCGTCTTTTGGTTCAACTTTAAATCGTAACACAAGATTTTCTGCATTTGCTTATTATACTCTACAAAACTTTCTTGTTTGAGAAACTTCCCAATATTATGAATTTATCAACGAATAGTTTTGGTTTTTTAAAGAATGATCGTGATTGCGTATTCATATCAATTATAAATTTATTTATAATCATTTACCAATTTACTTTTCACCAATATGCAACTGCAGAATAGGTTTTGATTAAAGCTTTATACAACTACTATCTATTCTTAGGGATATTGGTACATTCAATTGACTTTATTTGAATAGTTGCCTATCTATACTGACTCTAATGTATACTACTTTATAAATATAAGCACCACAACAATATTAATTATATTGTTGTATATAGTACTATTTTGTAGTAACATTATGAACTAGGTATCAGTAGTGCCGAACCTATAACCTATGAAAGGCAACCGCCCACCATAACTAAACACTTATTATATTCATAAGTAGGTATTTACATAGTTTAGGTACTACTGTTGCTCATTTATTGTATAACTATGCAATTTCGAAAAAAAAGTTTTAAGTGAACTGGTATTATTTCGATGACATAACTCAGTAATATTATATAATTACATAAAAAAAAAACACAAGAACTAATATATTTTTATGACTTAACTATTTTAAATTAATTTATGATAATAATTTGGTCAATGGCTCTAAAGAATCTTTTTCGAATACCATGTGGTTTTAGTTTTCTCACATTAGATTTTTGCATACGTAATTTTAAGTTTATCATAAAGTTATTTTAAAGGAACCCATAATGTAAATAAATAATTATTTAATTATTGTTATTTATAATACATTATTAATTAATGTTAATATAGTTTTTGAAGTTCAAAAAAATTAAAACTATATAATTAATATTGTAAATTTTTTAAATTACAACAATAATTTCATTTGTAATTAGAACAACTTCAAGAAAGAAATATTATGATGCGCTCGTTTTGCATAAAGATTTTCAATTAAAGTTTATTGTATATTTTTAATTTATGCTTTTGTTTTGAGACATTCCTGTGCTATTAAATATACGGGAGAATAGTTAAATCAAAAGGGTGTTATGATAGTATTTTAACGAGACGACGCACATTATAATGTGATATAATATGCATATTATAATTTATAATTGTAATTTTTTGCTATTTATTATTAATATTCGGTAACACAATATGGCTGCTAATACCCAAGATGTGTGGTCTAATTTTTAATGATTTTTTAATGAAATATATTGTGGAGAAAAACAAAAAAGAATCAACTGAAAATAATAAATATTAATTATGAGGGAAGTATACTATCATATACAATAACAATCTAAATAACTACGCCTAAGTATTGTAAATAGCTAATTATCATTTAAATAATGAAATTTAGTAATTTTAGGTGACAACACATTATTTACATAAGTATTTTAAAAGATTACAGTTTGATTAAATACATTTTAATGGATGTGGGATGTCACAATGAATATTAATGCTGCAGATAATAAATTTAATTATTTTAAATATATGAAATACTTGCTAGTATTAAATTGATAAATAGGTATACTTTTTCATAACACATATGTAATAGTAATTTATTAATAATACTTATTGAATACATATAAATACATTTTTAAATACTACGATACCTAACTTATTTAACTTTAAGCTTAATTTATTTAACCCAATTAGTAATTTCACTTTTTACGAGTATAATAGTTTATGTTTTTGAACAATAGTTGTAACTAAAATATTAACGATGTATTAATACGTTTATAATTTATTTGTACAGTTGATGTTTTATAATCTACTAGTTCTAAAAATGAATACCAGCTTACAAAATATATAAAGCTGATAATGATTAGTAAAATATACCTAACTTGGATAGTTCTTCAAATAAATAAATATTGGTCTATTTATTGCTTTTGTAGGCTCAAATGAAAGTGAGAATAATTATTTTCAGATATTTTTTCTATGGATTAACACAAAATTTAATTTTTTTTTATGAGGCTTTAAGGTTTAATTTTTTTTTTATTACTGGACGTCTGGTTTTAATATTTCAATTAGATATTTTTTTGCGACTGTTCATTTATATCGATCTGATACACAAAATATACATTCATCTATTTAATTACAACTATAATTTTATAATTTTGGAAATCCTATACTTCAAATATTGTTTACGGGTATATAATATTATATTTCTGGTCAAAAATGTATCAATATATCTATTGTTTATTGTATTGTTACTATAAATTATATATTAATAATATATAGTTTTAAAGATATATTGGTTTAATTTTAAATTGAGTTGTCTATTATTTTTAAACGTTTATAATATGATATTTTGTGATTAAACTTTATGTTAAGATTAAGATTAAAAGAGTTGATATGGCCATAGCATGTTTATTGTGTTTATAACTCTCGGATGATGGTTCGTGTCATATTATATTATTTTTCAATTTAAACTTATTTCAAAAGTATTACAACTTTTATATAAAAATAGGTAGTGTTTATATTTTACTATATAAAGATGTTTTGTTGCATGAGGAAATTATTAATTTTAAGACTTAGAATGTACTATATTTTGAGTAAATAAGCTACTCGTCGAGTTAATTTGTTTTTTGACTATAATGATTTTAATGTTTTGTTTAGACATTATTTTTTTGTATTGTTGTCTAGTATTTATTTATTTAATACTGAACTCAGCTGAATGGGTACTTACCTAAACAATTAGAAGCTTATTTAATAATATACTATATTATAACTATAGTTAATATACAAATTTATCGTGTCTTTGATTTCTTTGAAAATAATTGTTCAAGTTTCAAATTATTATGTTCAAGCATGCTATTAAAGTGTATTATTTATAGGTTTAAATTAAAACAATAATAAACAAGTGCCTTAAATATAATGTTATTTGTGAAATGAGTATGATTATATTAATATTCCAAGTATAGGTTAAATTTTAAGCCTTAAACAATGGCATTGATATAATATTACACGGTTTTTTTTATTTATGATAATGAATTATACCAACCGAAGAGTTAACGTTTATAAATTTGTAAAGGTATTATATTGAATTATAAACCCATGCTGTCTTACAGGTTGTCAATAAACTGCAATTTGGTATGATTTTATTTAAAATTTAATAATATATAAATTGGGACCAACATACTTGATGAAAATTAACTATTTGACTCATAATATTTAAGTGTATTTATTTTTATACAAAAATAGGGCCTTGAAATTGATTAACTCAATTTTTACATTCTATGTAGTAATATATTTCCAAAATAATGAGAAAAATAGTTATTGGTGTAGACGACTAGAGACAAACATGGAAACTAACCATGAGAAATCCATATGCAGTGGTGTATTAGAACATTTATCTTATACTTTTTGTAGATGAGCAATCGTTTTTAATTGTAAAATTTCGACATAGAACATTGATAAATATAGACTACCTTCTTTTATAGTTATTAGTTATACGTATATAAGTAATCAGTTAAATTCAATATCTACATACTAATGATCACAATTTTTTTGTATCTTCAAGTAAAATATTATTGTATTTTTTTAAATTAAAACTTTAGATTTACTATACATGATGAAGACAGTAGGTAGAGTTATATTCCATATCGTACTACCCTCTTTGTATTTTCTGAATGAACTAAAATACATATAGAAAACATTTTTTAATGAAAATCCTAAAGTTTTTTTCAAGTATAATAACTGTATATTAAAGTAGTTTTAAACTTGTTTTTATTTATATTTTTGATCATTATCTTTTACACCACTGTAATATACTATAATATAAATCCACTTAAATGTTTGAGTATCAACTACATTCGATTTTTTTTTTTTGATTATAATTTCTCGTGATTATTTAGTTTTTGCTTTATAGAATATTTTTATATTATGCTTTTACAATAATTAAAACCATGTTGATTAATAACATAATACATATCTTTAATATTTATATGATAAAATGAGTATTGTTGTTCTATGACTTTAACATTAAATAGTTAGCTAAAATGTCCAATAAAATATACACACACTTAATATGACTTTGTTATAAATGTGTATGTGTATTTATAAATGATACAAATACTTAATAAATTAAATTTATAAATTTGTTTAAATATGTTTAATTTGTTTTTAACGTAATGAATAATACATTTTTTGATAGATGGTAATATTTTGAACGAAAAGTAATTCTTTTAAGAATTTGGGAAAGCAGCAAAAACACAGTTTAACAAAATTATGAACAATTTATTTTGGGTCAATCGAACTCAATTTAACATTTATTTTCTGATGCCATTGTTATTGTGTTGAAAATAATATTAAAATAATGATATTCGTACCAATATACTGTATTAAACAGAAAGAATAAAGTATCTACTATACAATGTCTCAATATATGAATTACCATTTTGTAAAAAAATTACTTTGTAAGAAAATTAAAGACAAACAAATAATCTTGACGTCTTAAGCAAACTTGATATATCTATCACAAACCACAATAATGTATCATGTTTGGTATATGGTTCAAATAATATTGACAATTGTTGTTGTTATTTACCAATTTGTGTATATATTTTGTTAATAAACGTCTAAATACGAATGTCGTAAAAATATTGTTCTATGTAACTCACTCGGTGGTCATACTATTTTTCACACTAAATTCCATTATAGTATTTGGTTCATTACACCTGGATGAAAAAAATATTTTGACCAGTAGATATAACAGCTACTCATGATTGATTAGCATAATTGTATTAAAACACAAATGCGGCTGAATTGGCAAATTATGACGAATCGATTTGATCTAGCTAACTTAATATTACAATTTCGTAATGCCACTATAGCTAACAATTACGATATTTTTTTTATTTCTGAGAGCGTGTGTAACGTCGAACTAAATGTGTATACATCGATTCTTTTTAATGTTTCTTGGATTATAACCCCAAGGACTTACTGCCTGTCGAATCGATTGCTCGGCACATAAATAATTTATTGCACCCCTCAAAATAAACCACAAGAAATTATTTTATCAAGGATTATTTTTTCCTATTTTTCTTATTCAACATTTTTTTATCGGGATATTGGGTTAAAGGAATGTTACGAGCAGTTTTATTTATAACACATCCCCTATTGTATTTTATTAGCTAGTTGACGTGTAAGACCAAGGACGACGAAAACTAATTTTTACAATTAATTTAGTCTTCGGAGCAGTTATAATATTAACTATAAATAAATATTGGTGTTCCATTTCTAGACACCTGTCGGCGGTGGTGGATAGTAATAACTTATAAATTGTCGAGTAATCAATTCACACCTACTAGAATTATATTATAATAGTACCTATAGATCCGTCAACATTTCACGGGCTGCCGTCGCTATTCATAGATGAATATTAATTACAATGCGATAAGAGTCAAGTATACGTACCACATATAAATTATGGGCCATGCACAGTATTGCACGTTTCAATAATATTCATGAGATCTGCCCAACGACCATTATTACCACGACTGCGATGGGGCACTATAATAATAGGTACACGCACAGATTTGACCATAACTCAATCATTTTGGAAGGCTATACCAAAAACCCTTCAATGCCCGATCGCCACCATGATTGTTCAACAAACGATTACGATTAGTTAGCCAATTAAAGGTGTTACCCAAATAAATTATATCATGGGTAATAATGCCTGTACACCGTCTATACATCTCATTTTATTGTATAATATTGTTTAATTGTTTTCTCGTTTAATTAGGTAAATAGGTAGGACACGTATTCAATTCGAAGAAATTGGAACGATTTTCAAATGAATAACTCAATTTTACTAAACCACAGTTTGACTAATGTAGATTGTACCTATATTTAATCTGTATTGCTATTAATTTCATTCAATATTTTATGTATAAAGATTTTATGGCTAATCCATTCTTATGATAAATAAATTATAAATGTATAAAAAAATGTAATTTTAAAACACTATTAATGTAAAATAAATGACATAATCATTATTTTTATTATTTCGTGGGTAGGTAGTTTTGTTTTCAACTATTTTTATCTATAATATATTACAACCTTGAAGTCTCACCACCCTTTATCATAGAATAGCTAAACATTTAACTTATTGTACACCCTAGTACAGATCGTAAAAATTTATTTTAATAAACGATTTAAAAAAAAAAGTTAAAAAAATATATTATTGTTGCTTGCGTACCTAAATTTTCTTTTTCTTAATGAATTAAACGATTTTATTCGATTCCAACTGAATATTATGTATTATTTAATGCAGTATAATATATATAGGAACAAAAAATAAACTTAACGCATATATAATATCTCTAATTACTATACACGACGTACGTAGGTATACATTAGGTACCTAATACCTATTAATGTCAACATGACATCTTGTAAATTATTTTATTTTTATGGACACAATATTATTATTTAACATTAACTTATTAATTAGTTAATATAAATATCATCAATCATCATATTCAAAAGGCAAATTAACAATATTTTTGTTTTACTTCAATTTAAAATGCATATTTTTAATTAATACTTAACAAGGTCAAACTATAATATACATATACGATATATTGTGCTTATTTAGAACAAAGAATTAACAGAATTTAGTTAAAAATTATAAATGTTAAAAGATATAAGGTAGATTAATATTATGTTATAGCTACAGGCTAAAAAAATAATAGAATATTATTGAGTCATCTTGTTGGAAATAGGTATTATATATGTTATTACTTAATATAAAATAAGTAAATATTAGTTAGATATTATGTTTCGTTTACCTTAAAAATATAAAGCTAAAAAGTTAAGTTCTACTAAATTTAATTAATATGTTGAGGTATCGTCGCGGCTACGGAATTCATTATAGTACCTATAGATATCGTATATTAGTCAAGTAATTATACGACCTTCAAAAACATTAACAAAACAGTATCTGTGTGTAAAATATGGTTTTTTTTTATCTAATAGCCCATTATAGTCTGATTTCTAAATGATTATTCTAACAAGATATCTATGAAAAAATCTTTAAACCATACATCTTGTTAGTCGTCTCTTAGGCTCTGGTTTCGTCACGTCTCTCACTCTCTGTTTCCCCTCCATTATAGTATCCAGTCCAAACTTCCAGTCACGTATCGAACATTAGGTGAGTATATCACAACAAAATCACAAATGCATTCATTGTGACCGCTGTAGTAACACAGTGATCCATAAACAAACGTATACGCAAATATATGATAATGTTTAGTATAGTAATACGTAGTTATTAGATGACGTTGTTCGTAATGTGTTCTTTTGTTTTTTGTTTTTAGCGTTAACCTTTAGTGCACAGTCCGGATCAGCTGATTGGGACCATCATGATTGTCAACATTCGCATTGGTCCAGTTGTACTTCTTTTAATTAACGTCATCCATAATGGTGAGTTTATTTATAGTTGTTACTTCTTGTTCGGTTGTTAAGTTTGGCCATTTTAATTTGGCTTGACAGTGTACAGAGAGTATTTTATAAGCGTCCTTTATTATTGTACTTAGGTATTTAAGATATTTGTGAAACTATTTAAAGTTATCCGAATTAACGGCCTTATTACTTGGGTGTGAAATATTATTTTTGCTTAAGATACAAACCAGTGCATATCATATTATATTCGATATGTTTTAAAATTCATGAAGTTTTGTATAAAAAGTGTTGATTTTTAATAGTTAAACTGTTGACATTAATTCTGGTCATTTTAAAAAAAAATGAATTTCTTAAATTCGTTATCGCTGAGCTATGGTGAAAATAAAATATCGAAACCATTTAAGTTTTAATATTTGTAGGTAATTGTTAATTGTTTGTTAATAATTAATACATTTTTGAATTTATAGAATATATAATTACATTTATATACAATATTATAATACATCGTACCTAAGTCTCAATCGTTATCACTTATCACTAAAACGGAACCAATAGTTTGAATAAGCTCGATTTTGGTTGTAGTGTAGGTATAATAAAATTAACATAAATTCCAAATAAATATTTTGTAAAACATATTTTAAGTCATAATCATTTTCTATAATGTATTATATAAGAACACTTTTCTTATAAATATTAATTTTTAGTAGTAATATTTAGCTATTAATTAACGAATTATAAAAAATCAGTTCATTATTGACAACATTAATAAAGGAGTAATGTTTTATAGCGGATTTCTATACTTACTTTTACATACATTGTACGTATAATATATTATAAAAACATGAAATATTAGGGAAATTTTTATTGAATACAATTTATATTTATCTTGTAGCTATAGAGTGTATAGCTCATATACAATTCAAATAAATGTGCATATTAAATTGAAAAATATGTTGTACCTATACTTCATTACTAATATATTAAAATAGAAATAATTTGATACCTATCCTAAATTTGTATACAATTATTTTTATTATTTTTTAATTTATTACCTAAGACACACATTTTAAGTGGTGGCAAGGGTATTAATTTATACATTTTCAAATAATAATAAATTGGACAGTTATTTTACTGATTGATTAATAACCAATTGTAAGTTAATTTTAGACATCTATTTTAATTATACACATTTAAGAAATGTATGAACAAACAAATCAATAAACTGAAACGACCTTATTACAAAGAAAATTATCTGTATTTGATTTTATTGTTTCAGATTAGCTTACCTATCACATTTACGTAGTTATATTAATGTGTCAAAATATTCATTTTCTGTACGCGTTACATCTTTAAATGTTACATAATTTTAACTTATCGACTTAAAAATTTAACTTAACATATTATTCTTTATTACAATTTTAGAACACTGATTAAAATAAATAACTTGTTAATATTTCTTTGATTAGATTGGATTCTGTTGTAGTTTAAAATCAGTTCACTACAAGCTGAAGTCATAATTCAATTATTTGATTTATTGCCTATAAGATACGTAAAATATATGAAGTAATTTTATGAATAATAAACTATATTATCGCTTAATTATCAAAGTATTAATTTATGCATTTATATTTTATACTATTTTGAGTGGCAGTTTAAAATATTTCGTTTAAAATGCACACACCAAATTCAATTTGAATTTCAATCGCAATTTGTTAGCCTTCAAAGATCGTCGACTTGTGAGTGCTCTTGTTTATGTCATCATTTTTATTTTTATGGCACCATTAAGGAATTTAATATTGTGTTTTTCCATAAAATTGTTTTATCATAGTATTTTTATCTCTGAAGAAACACTACTTTTATTTCACTAGTTATTATTATAATGTATGTAATAATCGCTTTGCTAATCATTGTTTCATCCTCATATGCCTATTTTAATACGTGTTACTCGAAATGACTGACGACACTGCAGGCGTTATAATATATTTTACACTCGAGAAATACGACTGAATAATTGATTGAAGACGTATAATTATTCTTAATTCCAATGAAACTTCGATTGCAAACTATATTATGAACGTTAACGCATAATATTAATCCGACAAATTGGACGATTAAAATATGTGTAGTAAGGAAATCAATATTTCTTATAAATTTATAATATAGGGAGTCACGTAGATTAATTAAGCGCCACTAGTTGAATTATTCGAAACGCATTAAAGACATTTATCATATTATTATACAGACATACATATTCTTAGTGAGTTAAAAATCAATAGTAAGTTAATGTATTTTACGTTTTCTCTCTTTTGCCGAAGATAAGACATTCTATATGCGGTGTCCGCCGCGTAGTTATTCTCATTTGATATTTCGACGTTGCTCTCCGTTCTCGACCGATCCGACATTCTGACCCGATCGTTGTCTGCGCTTGTCGTCTTCTTCACGTTTCAGATCCAAATCAATAACGAATCGGAAGTCAGAGTCCGGCGGAACAATAGTCGTCAAAACGGTGATCCGCTTAGCGCGCTGCAGCAGTGTCGCGCTTGCAGGTGGTAAAATGGTTTTTAATTTTAATGTTTAACGGCCGTTAAGCGAGATAGGGTTTAAATTTATGGAGTTTTAACGCGGTCAATGGTGCCCTCTTTCGCGGGCTCTGGGAGTGGGTCCAAAAACGGTGAACAATTAATACTTGCCATTCCTTTTAAAAGGGCGGGCGCCGCCACTAGATTTTTGCTTTTTTCCTTTGAATTCGGCGTGAAATGTCTGTGCGGGATTCGGCGCGCCGCACCACTGTCCCGCGGGGGTATAGCGCTGGAGCCAGATTAATGTGAACTTAATGTCTTGTATAGTAATTAGATGGGACGCACTAATGGCAAATCAAACGTCCGCTGTATATAGTGTATTGTGTATATATAAATATATATATATATGTTAGATATAACGTATAATTCACTGTCTGATGATAGTGCGATCCTCACGTCACTATACAGCGCCTAACATCAATTTTTTTTCTTTCTAAACATACGTTTTTCAACTTTCCTTGTCATTCACCGTTTTTAATGTGCAGCCTCTACAGTGACTGTTAATGTAGTTCACGATTATCGCTGCGATTTACATTTTTTTTTTGCTCCAACGCCGTCTATAGACCGAAAATGAACTCTTAATGGGCACGTGTTTCTGTCACAAATTAGCGCAAACATTAATAACAACCTAAAATGTTAATTTGCATAAACCTATTGTTTCATATTTTATTCTATAGGCGCAGATACTTAAACGAAAATTGAATTATATCGTTTTTCAACTATACGCGTATATGACTGACGACTATGATATTATATGCACATTTTACATTACATTATTAATTACAAAAATTAAAACAAACTATTTTACACTAGTATTGTACCTATATAATTGAATATAACCGAACTTACTAATATTGAAAATAAATGTAGTATTATTTACTTATCAGCAAACATTGGCAGATTAACTATATACGTTATTTATGGTTTAGGTATAAGTAATGATTTCATATGTACGGGTTGTAATTAAAATAATAAAAAAAATAAATATTGTATTATTAATGAAGTTAAACTTATAATAAAATACTAGTTGACTAATAAATTACGAATAAAATATATTATTGTGATATATCGTTAAAATGTATATGTGCTTTTATTTTATGATTTGACATTGACCGTAGATAATAATAACTATTAGGTATTAATTGCACGTTTTCTTTAGAAATATTAAGTTGTAGCTTATGAAGATTTCAGTTTGCGTATAATGTGATGTATATCATTTAATTTTTTAAGATTTAGGTACTTGTATTAAATAATATTGACAAGTAACTATACCTAGGTGGAAATCATACTTTTTCTACCATTTGTCATTGTAAAATGTAATAAATATTTTTAATTTACTTTTATCTACATCTCGCTTTTTTGTTTTGAATACAATTTAATTACCTATTTATGTGTACCCATATTTTATAAGATACTTACCATATGCATATATTATTTTAAAATACTGTACCTTTTAATTATATCCTAATCCTCAACAGTATTACTAAGCAAATCCTATAAAACGCAATATGATATAATAAAATATGTCATATTGTATACAAATATGTACCTATATGATTTGATGATGTTTAACAAATATAATTAGATTAATTATCTTGAATATTATTGTTTGCATTTAGTTAATTAACCCTGTTATGTTTAACTTACTCTGTACAAAACATAATATCTGCAGTTAAAATATAAAATTCTAAAAAACGTGCATTGTTCTTGACTTCTTGTGCAGCGTATATAATGACAGGAAGAGTACCTAGTTAAAGAATAACTACGGAGGATAACAACATTGTTGTTTTGTTTTAATTGTTTTGTAAATGAAATGTATTGTCATAGAAAAACATTGAGTTTTTTATGTGGTATTTTTAAACACATTTTAGTGTAATTATATAGACAATTTTATAACTAGTCGGCTACCAAAGTTAAATACGTGACAATACAAGAGTTATTAAAAAAGCTTAAATTACATAACAATTGAAATTGGCTTTAATAATTAAAAAAAATTAAATAACTAAAAGTTATTATGCATTTATGCATTAGTTTTTACTATTCATTTTACATACCCATATTCCAAGTATAAATATTTATACTTGGAATATAATACTATATAGGTTGGTATTTAATAACTATTATAAAAACTCATTACCTAACAAGTTGTTTGTTTTTTATCGTTTTAAATTCATTAAAACTATACCTTATAGAATTTTTAATGTTTACCTATTATGTTTTCAGTATTGATTATTTATTATTATTATTTTTTGTTTATCGATTTGATAAAAACGTTCATTTTTTCCATTTAAACGCTATTAGGTATTATATATCATTAATACGAGACTATATTTGAATATAATATCGTACATGGTGAAAAATATGAATAACTGTATAAACTAGGTACTCAGGAAAACAACGCACACATCAAAAAATAATAGCTTGTTCACTTCACTCAGAATCTAAAATGTATGCATTTTACTATTTAAACGTGTCTTGTAGGCACGCGTGCCTCTTCATTCGGTCAATTTACGTCAGAGAGTGTTTCTATTCGTGAGCCATCACTGTCGGGTTATCTATACGAATAGTTTTTCATTTTTTTTTTTTATTATTTTTATGTCCTTTTACTATTTTTCCAATGACACTAAAATATGTATTAGTCCGTGTACTTCTGAAGGCCGCGCATTTTATTACTGTGCCGCAGTGTCGTTCCGGCTGTTGAAGACCGTAGCCGCTAAATGGAACAACGTCCCCATGATTTTACAGTTGACACGGTTACGGGCAATGAGTTATGCCTGTACGGAATACAGGCATTATGAATTATATATATATATATTTACCATATTAGAGATAAGTGAGAATCAAAGAACAAATCGTTCTGATGGCCAACACGTTGACTTGTGGTTGAACATTTTTATGCACACCTGATAATTATAAAGATATAGTTAATAGGTAGGTACAGCGTAGGTGGATATTTTCACTATTACCACCGATGGTGGTTTTAGTTTTTGTTTTTATCCATTATTTTTATTATAGCTGTGAGGTCACATATCACAATAGTATTATATATTATTAACTCTGTACACCTTCTGGCTATTGCGTATACGCGGCAACATAATGAAAACTAGAGATTAGATAAACTTTATATCCTATTATTGTTTGTGTTTCGTTTGGTAATCTACATAAATTGAACATAATATGACTTTAACGGATGCTGTAAACTTAAATAAATCATAATATAGAAAAATTAAATATCACCCTATTAGATGTAGTGTCCATTTAGACCATAGGTTCCTAACCTTTTCTGGTCATGGATCCCTTTCAAGTATAAAGTATGACCACGGACCCCCCCCCCCCCCCAAGAAAAAAATAGAACAATTTTTTATTTTTATTATTTTAATACTAAATACTAATTACTTAGACTTAGTTAATACACGAATAATCAAGTTTAAGATTTGCGGTCATACCAACGGTCTGGCTCGTTGTTGTTTTTTGAGTGGCGGAATACGGTTGTATGTTATCGGAAACTTCACACCAAAACATGAAAACCGCTCGAATTTACGAAAATAATAAAATTATACGTACCTACGTCGTTTATAACAATCTACAAATTCGCTAGACTAAACCGGTGTGAAAAATAATGAACCGGGACGTTTGGACCATATCGTTTACATGGTTCATTATCCCGGTGCAGGATAATGTGGGATAATTTTAAACCGGTCTAGCTTAGCGAATTTCTAAAATATATAAATATTCAGTTTCTACTTTTTTCAGTTTCTGAGTTTTTTCATTTTTTGGATTATTTAAAAAAAAAACCCGCAGATACACTGTGGACCCCGTTTGAGTAATCATCTAAGGACCCCTAGGGGTCCATAGGTCACCAGTTAAAACCCCCGATGTAGATGATGATTGTAGGTATAGTACGTAAGTATTTTATTTATCAATATAGGTAATCTAGAAAAAAATATACCTTTATCAATTGATATTTTTCAGTTAAGAGTTTATGTATTTTTCTTATATTATATGTGAAATCTATAAGTTTTTTTTTACTCTATATACCTTTATCCTCCAGTAATTTGTGATTCTCATTTGACGTAATATTAATTATAAGTATTTATAAATTTTATATTATACCATAACTTTCAGTTCTACTAGTTATTGCAATGAAATCATCAATACTTTTGCTTATTTTAGGTATAAATGGATTCTTTTAGTAAAAACATACCTAACCAGTTTGATCCTCACAACCTAAATTTTAAAATAAAAATTTAAAATAGGTCAATTTCACCTAAAAATAAAATAAAATGTATTATCTGTAAAATAATAATAAATAACATGGTCTTTATTTTTGTTATGGTACTTTATTTATTATACTTTAAAGATTTTAAACAATTTAACAAAAGCAATGAAACGACACAATTAAATTTGCTACCTGGTATAAGTACTTAGCTAGGCTATAAATCATAATATTATATAGGTACCTATACTTACCTATTATCTTAATCTAAAATTACATTTGAAATAAGAACAAGCTTGTATTTAAAACATTAATAAAAAGTGTACATTTTTCTGATAAGAATTATTATTTATAGATAATTAAATTGTATATTATAACATCAATATAGAGGTTGTCCTATTTGGTAATATATTCGAGTTAGTTTATAACCAATATATACTCGACACTTGTATTAGGTTATTAACTATAGTTTGATTACTTAGAATTAGGACCGTTTTATAATGTTGTAAAATAAATATTTAATTAAATAATGAGTTTCTTCAATGTTAATAAATTATAGCAATGTGGTTTTTACTTAGTAAAATAGTTACTATTAAAGCATTATGCATTTGAAATACAAATTAAAGAGTAAAGTTGGTTAAAACTAAAAAAAAAACATTTTAGAACAAATATACGCTAAAAAATCGATTGAAAACTATTTTACATCCATTTATAATGCATTCGGCTCAATACTACTTCTATAAATAATATTCTTACCTATTTTTTTATTTTTTTTTTATCAAAACATAAATAGAAAATGTAAACGTTATTAGTAAACATAAAAGCAAATGTTAGAAAATTACAATTAATTTTTGTAGAAGATAAACTATTTTTTGCGTAGTTTGAATAATTCATTATTTGTAAACAATGTTTTCTTAAAAGTCTTTCTTCTATTTTTTGTATAGGGTATGAGTTTTGTATTAATCAAACCCATTATACACTCATCAAGAACGTATTGTTCTATTTTCAATAACATAGTGCTATAATAACATGATGCTATGTCTTTAAAACTCAATACATAATTAGGCTTGGAATATCACAAAGAATGACCTAAAAACAACTGTTCGACTTAATTAATTCTAGTACATTATAAGTAAAAACAATAAAAGCGTGTTCATATAAATTTAGATTAAATATACACACAGCATTTTCATTTCAAATTTGTTCTCTTATGTTGTATGCTAACTGCACTAATAAATAAATAAATTACCTATTTTGATTTAACAAACAATTAAGTAAATTCATTAATTTAGAATTATTTATCTATTTAACTAGCATTTTGTCTATAACTCAAATAATAAAATATATGATTAATTATTTGCTTTCAAAATATGATATACACACTGCATTTTTTTTATGGTAGTATCGTACAAATCTAAACTAACATTGACAAAGGTTAAGAAGTACCATAACTATAATTATTATTAATTTTATACGACTACCTATTATAATATATATATTGGATTTATTATTATATAACTATATTTCAATTTTTTCCATCTGACTTATTCAAGTACGAAGTTGGAGAGTGTTTCAGTCATGAAGTGTCACTCACTTAATAAGGAGTATTCGGTTTTTATAATAACGTAAAATTTATTTTGTACCCAGTATAATAATTTCACCAACCCAACACTTTTTCGAACAATGATTTCTGAAGTATACCTCTAGTGGATTACAAGTGGAAGAGATTTCTTTTCCTTTAATAGTAGGAAAATAATTTTCAAAAGAACCATGTTTCAACTTTCGAGTGCTGTTTCATGTGTTTTTTCAGATTCAAGTAGTTTTTTTTTGATAAAATAATTTATTCTATCTTATAGTTGCAAATAAAGGTCATCGTAATTAAAAACGAAACGAAGTTTAGAGTTACCTAGTAAAAAGTGCTTTAAGGTCTTTACGACTGTGAAAATTAGGAATTTAATTTTTTAATTTAAATATTTGTAATACTTCTTGGTACACCATTGGTAAATAGAATATTATAGTTTTTATAAAATATAATTATTTCGGTAAGGTTCGTGGGGATTTTAATATACGTTCTATGCATCTATTACCTATGTGGCTATGTGTACAAGTAATATATTAAAATATATTACATACGTTATAATTTAATAGGTTGGCACATTTAGGTAGCACATTTTTACATTTAATTAATTGCAGATCCATCGTTAATTATAGGCTATAGTATTTCAAAGAGTGTAAAAACATACTCATGGGTTTTGTATTCCACTAGTTTATTTGTGCACATCGACACCTGCGAATGACACTGTACTTTTCAAATACCTACTCACTTCATTCTTTCGATGTTTTGTTGGGCAATGTTATTTATTGATATAAAAGATACAGCAGTGTGGCCAGAACGTGAAGATTTACGAGTGGATGTGACCCAGGTGCCTTATGGATGGTACTGTTCAGGGTCTCTGTCAGTAGTATTTTATAGAGTAAATACTTGTGTTTTGCTTTAAATTTCTAGCAAAAATGTTTATACTTAGTTTATACATTTTTCTACGCTTATTGTTTAGGCAGATAGACGGTAAAGTTTAACACAACTCACCATGTTTTTGGGAATATAAATCTAATACTATCTAATTTATTGTTTTTATCTTTTTCCTTTGGAAAATGTTTATAACACCATATTGTTATTCTTTTAAAATTAAAGTAGGTTTGTTTGAAAGCAATACAATTCATTAATCCCTCGTAAAGTTGTTTTATTTGAACATTTAAGTTTTACTACAATTTTATGATCGGATAGCGTGTTTGAAAAATTCTGTTTTTCGAAACCAAAAATGCACGTCACAAAAATAATTTCATCGTTGTTAATGTTTATGTTACTACTATTGTAAGCTTCGTATAGTATGTCTTAACTTTCAATTGTATGAGTCTATACAGTGATAGATGGATTTGAACCGTACTGGTTGAATGATTTTGTTTTCTATGGACTTGATCATTGTCAAGTGTAAATGGTCTGTAAGATGTATCTTTTAGATAACAAATATGTGAATATTATATTGAAACAACCCATTCATGGTTAGCCAATACTTAGTAAAATTTCCTCATTTGTTTTCTATTTACCCAATCAATACTTCGCGAATTAAGGCGATTGATATTTTACATGTAGACATATGTCACGAAGGACGTCATGTGCTATCTATTGTAATATTATGACGTGCGTGGTGCTTTAAACTTTGACCTAATTGCACAATGCACATAGTATTGATGAAATCATGAGCCCCCCAATGATGACTACAATGGGATAATAGGAGTAGACTAATAAGTTGAAGGTTGTCTTCAATTTATTATTGACCTACATATTGAAACTAAAGTTATACTTTTTATTGTTTTTAGTGCAACTATTGGATACTGCCGAATTGCCGGTCATGCAAGAACCCACTGCAAAACCTATACACTCTAAAGAAGGTGACTCGGCTCTTATGACATGTGTTGTAAGAAATTTAGGGGACCACACTGTGTTGTGGAAAACTGAAAATAAAGATAGACAAGGATTGAAGGTGTTGACTGCAGCAGAATCTAGAATAACCGCTGACAGAAGGTTCGAGGTTTTACACGATAAAGGTAAGATGATATTTTATGCTAAGTAATTTTGAGTTGGTACTTAATTTTTGGTATTTTTTTAAATGATAAAGAATAGTTATAAAAATGTTAATTTTTTTAGAATTTGTTTGAACCTTTATTATGGGTTCATAATATTATGTTAAAATTTACTTTACCTAAATATTCTCAAAAACATATTTATAAATCCTTTTGTAACTGTTGACAAAACAAATTTGTTTAAACCTACGTAAACTGAACGTTAGTATAATACCTATATAGCTATCAGTTTGCATACATATTTTATACCTATAGAACTGTGTCGATTAAAACACACACTTGAAAGGGTCGTGATGGTAATTGCACACTCTCAAGAGATCGATAAATTCGCTTATTTATTCAAAAACTTTTGTGGGTTTCGGAAAAAAATAAATAAAAATGTACATATATCCTTGAAGGAGTATAGTTAAAAAACACCTTAACTGAATCGATTAGACTCTTTTTTCCAAAGAGTTATTTAATCATGTTTTGATAGGGAATTTCTATTCTGAAACGGTAGTAGTAGAATAAAATAAAACGAAAGAAGAGAAATAAAGTTCTCCCGCAGAAAAATACTCGTGAAAACTTTTTTTATAACCCTAAAAACTTTACACTGTCCGTGAAGATTTTTGATCGCATCAAGACTTAAGTTTGCCACCAACAAATAAACCTTTAATATAATAAGTATGCCAGTTGGCAGTTTGGTGAAGTTTTGGTAAATTACTTTCACAATTCATGTTTGGAATCTTAAATAATTATCGAATTAACCTCTAGAAACAAAGAAGAACATACTAATGCATATGAATTGCATACATATTATAATTGCTTCTATTTTAAGATGTAAATTATCTTCTCGGTGAAAAACTTTTGATTTGCGTCATGTCAAATTGTAACATTGTTAAATATTTTACTTGGACAGATCCCGTGTATAGCAGTAATTAGTGGTACCAGTCTAATATGTTATATATATCGACAAATATTACCTAAGCTATACTAATAAATATCAAAAAAGGGCCTGGTGTGGCTCGGTGGTTGGCTTCAGTCACAAACCGTGTTCTGCCGGTGTCAGTAGTTCCTAGATGGGTGGCCACCCGGGTTTTAGTGACAAATCTTCGCCCATATACACACGTGTTCTCACCGACAGTACTCTCCCTCACAGTCTAAAAATAATCACCCAATGGTCTATACTGCCATGGGTTAATTTAAAAAAAAAAAAAAAAACAAAAAATGTATGTTTCTTTTTAAAATATAGTTGAAGTCATTGTTTATCTTTAAGTAAACCAAGTATAGATAGCTTAAAATCGATAAATACTTATTGATATTTAACTTACTTCACAATTATACGACGAATAAATTTTTGAACCAATATAAAATAAGATTGCTACAAATTACATACATTCTACCGCCATAATGTATTGTACTATTCATAATAATTGCCTGTACGCTATACCTAATATATATCATACAATTTTTATATATGTGGCTGTGCAATGGTGTCGTAACCTTTTATGAAATTAATAATTTTAATGATATAACAGAAATAAAATTAAAACTGTAAAATAACAATTAAAACGTTTACCGAAACAACAAAAAAGGTGACTCCTTAAACAACTTCTTCGTGTTTGTAGTTTGTAACATAATATAAACTTATACAGTTATTGAGCATTTCATTGTACTTACAAATTTTTAAACTTTTTATTTTGTTTAAAATTTTTAAAAAAATGTACTTACAGTATCTTTTATGTTTAATTAAACAAAAACTTTGGAATCAATATATACGATGTAATAATATGTACATACCTATTCAGTTTACTGCAACAAGTTTACACATAATTTTTATACACCTAGATACAATTAACTTTAATTTTTTTTTAAATATTGAAGTTTTAATTTACATTATTCCTGCTGGGTACTTTTCATAATATTAGAAAAATAATTACAAGAAAACGAGGAAAACTTATAAAAATACATTTTATTTGAATTGCATAATAACTATACTGTATTATTACCGTATAGTTATAGATCTTTGCACTAGACTAGAACAACAAGTGTTTTATTATTAATATTTGGAAATATATTTTGTTTATTTAAATTGTTTTGATTCAAAAAGTCAAACAAAAATAAAGAAATGCTTTTATCACAATAAGCATTGACTTGACGTTGAGGATTAACATTGTTCGGCCTTAACGGCTAACGCAATATAAACTCAATAAAGTTTCATTACGTATCTCGTGGTGTTTAAAATGTCTTTGTTGTTAATGGTGCAGTAGATTCAAAATTTACACTGCAGGAAATTCACAGTCCCGTCAATTTCTGTATAAGAACTTTTGGTAATTTGTTAAACGTGGTATAAACATTTAGGCAAATCCCTAGATTATGAATAATTAATATTCTCGCCTTTCCGTAGCAGATAAGGGTCCTGGAGAAAACTCTCGCGGGTGTAAACGTAGGGTAGTTGGGAAAAGGGTGGCAGATATACATTTAAAGATGAGAGGGGGTAATACAGTTCAGAATATACAAAACTACCAAAATAATTATTTTGAATTATGTCCAGATCGTTTTAGTAGTTTGTTCGATAGGTCTTCAGTAAGACTAATGTAATTTGATCATTAAGCAATAAACGAGTAAGCAATAAATGATTTATATAAATTTCGAAATTCAATTTTGACTTAGTCAGTGTGGTGCGTTTGAATTGTAAAGAAATTTAACTTAGAAGTTTCTTGATAATAATCAAATATTCTTCATTTGAAGTTTAAATACCAACCAATGAATAAATAATGACATTTATGACGAAAAATTTTTAAATGTTATAGATGATTGGATATCCTTATAATACAATTACTTTTGTGCGAATGAATCTTTTATCGTAAATATAGCACACAATACTTGCTATACACGGGTAGTATTAACTTTATTGCAGTTAAATGGGTTTCATATTATCGTACCTAAATAAAAAGTTTTAATGATTTTTTTATAATATAGAAATAGACTTATATTCTACTTTTATCTATTGTATTTTTTTCTTCACTTATTTTAAAGCCTCACTAGGTAGTTCAAAAGTCAGTTTAATTGTTAAAAAATAATTTAAGAATTTGTACACATCTGTCAAATTATTTTGATTAAAATTTGGTGCTATCGAAAAATTGTATTTTGTTGTACTCATTCAATACCATTGAAATTACAATCTATTATTTAATAAGTATCTACATTAAAATTAAATAATACTAATTATATTATGATATATTATGGATTATTGATATTGTACAATCAAGGTGATTCGGTTATCCATAATGTATTATATTTTGATGTAAAGATGTGTTGCTCTAATATGACATGAAATATCGTGTTTAGATGTAGTGTGAAGACTGAAGAGATGCATTAAAAATTAAAAAAATTAAATATCTTTGTATAAACTGTATAATACATTCACCTATATTTTAATAAGAATGAGAAAAATAAATCATAAACTTATTTGTTGTCACCATAATCTAAGGACTAGGGAGTGTATAACTTTTATGTTATAAATCGATATGTAATACGTTTTTCATAGATCATATTACTCGTATGACTATGACTTACTTATATTAGAGGGGTAAGTGACTTTTTGAATTCAATATTTTATCCAATACAATATTATAAACGATTCTGTCAAAATTATTCGACGTATATCTCGAGTAGATTCAAGTACCATTTTGATGTGGTTATTCACAATATATGTAATAATAGTGAAATAAAAAATTATACAATTTATTGGAATTTCATTTCGTATCTGGTCTTGACCTACGTATTTTTAGAATTATGCTCTTAACCCTCGAAGTATAAATTGATTTATTTTTTCGAAAAACCTTCGTCAACACACTTACATCCACTACATATTTTTATATATTATACAATATATTATATTGTGTTCTGTTCATACTTCGGTTTTCAATTTTTTTTTCGATTTACAGGCGGTGACGTTTGGGTATTGTCAATCAAGAACGTCAAGTTTAATGACTCTGGGTTATACGCATGCGAAGTTAATAGCGACCCCGTAGTTAGGTCGTTCCACTCGCTCTCAGGTAAGTTGAAAGATAATAATACATCAATAATGATATTATATGACACGAACATAAAAACTAAAAATCGATTAAATAGTGTTGTCCGGTAACCTGGAACCACCACCAGTTGAGAATGGTACTGCTGCGTATTACGGCAAAGAAGACGAATCCGAACCGATTGACATCAAAAACCACAACTACACGGACTGCTGCGTAGCGAGAAACGTGAGCTCGAGTTGTCTGGGCTTTTGCAACATCCAAAGCATATTGGATGGCACCACTGGACAGGACCCGGAAAACTGCGAACCGGACTTCAAGTCCATTGTGAAATGCATGGCAGGTTAGCACATCGCATTTTCTCCACTATTTTTATTTTACTATTTTTTCATATTATTTTCTCTCTCTCTCTCTCTCTTCAACTCAGTCGGTAGGTAGACATGTTTTTTTATTATTATTATTTTCGTTACAGACGGTAGAAATCATGTCCCTTGTTGTGTGCAAGAAGGTATTCCAGACATATGCCAAGATGTTTGCCAAGGAGAGTACACCCCAATCACGGATAATATAAAAACCATGGTCTCGTGTTCTCCGTATACTGAACAGACATTGGCATGCATCGTAGAGGGGATAGGTAAACATTATTGATTGACGTAAAAGCTACAAACAGAAAAGACTTAATGTGTATACATATATAAATAAAAAAAAAAACGGACAGGAGACTTTACTTTAGTTGTGTGTTTATCATATTATATAATGCACGACATTCAATGATACAAAAAAAAAAAAAAATAAAAAAAAATATTGTATTACATGGGCGTTACTGTTCATTTTAGAGATTCTGCCGAGTCAACCCGAAGATGTGCAAGTGGATGTAAACAGCAGCTCTATGGTATTCGTGACGTGGGACAAACCGTCAGCCAACTCAGCATCGGTCAAAGGATACGTGGTCAATGTGACCATGCTCAGGTCGTTTGACGGCATGAAAACGTTCCCGGACAACGACGGCAACAGCCAATCAATTGTCACGCCCCATAGTATCCAAGTCAAGGTATATTATATAATATAATACTCGTATTATAATACAATGAAGTCTGAGAGAAAAAACTTAAGAACCGTGCAATTTTTGATTATTAATTTACTCATTTCTCATGGAAAATTGTATATTGCAGCTCACGTATAATAACGGTCCCTATATGTTTATGTGTTTTCATAATTCAAAACGTGTACTGTAGTTGTAATACCCTAGGGTTCTCGTGTGTGTATAAACGGTCCGAGGATAAATTATTTTTTGGTTCCCCTACTCTTCGTGACTCTCTTCCACTTACTCTCTCTTACTTTATTTCTAGAAATTTTAGGTAACTTCGTAAGTGCTTCAACCCACGCGACTACCTACAGTAAATGGCAAGCGTGCACTGTTTACCATTTATGACTATTATATCACCCTAACCTGTTTCAAATAAAAAATGAAAATAAATAATAATAATAATATAACTAATAAATAAAACAAGTTTGAACGTTCGAATGCATGAACGGTAATGTATTCACATAGCCTATGTAGACTAATGGATCGATATTTTTAAATTATTCTGAACGTACTTTGGGGACGTCGGAGTTTAAGGAACGTTATATGAAAACGTCACGAATGCTGAAGTCCCTTGCGTGATCTTAACATTATATAGTAGCCGCCGTAGCCCCTGTATAAGAAAGAAACTGTCACAATAATATTTTAAGACCTATATCAAAGATATTTCTTGATTAATATTACTACATTCAATTAATGTTTTATTTTAACCGATCAAGTTTAGGTACTTCATTATTAATGATAAAATAACATGATGATATCTAAATTATTACAATTTCATTAAATTGATTTTTGTTGCTACCATTATGTATTTACTTAAAAGCCAATTAAAATGTAACTAAATTAAGGCGTCTGCCTAAATTATGTTTTCAATAAATAAAATTTAATAGTAAAAATAAAAATAAAAATACAATAAATATAAATAATTGTTTTGATCCCATAAAGGCCATTAGAATTTCTTTTTTAGGGCCAGGGCTGGATTTATATAAGATACCTGTAATATTTTTTTCACCTCTTTCGACCACTAATAAAATATGTGTTTTACTTTGTTTGACATAAAAATATATCTATTTGACTTTGTATTCGACTTTCAAAAAAATTGTAAGGTTAAATTATTTTTAAATTGTTTTAAAACAAAATGTAGAGAAATCAATTGTCATACCCTCAGATAAATAAATCTCTATTATTTTTGTAATAGGTGATTTTATTATTAGATAAGGTACTCTAAAAAATTGAAAAAATATGATTCTGTATAAATGCGTTTTGTCTATCTATCTACGGACAAGAGAACAAGAACAAACAGTGCGCTTCTTAAGTTGTAACTCGAAAGTCATAGAAACGATGACCGTATTGCAAACACTTGGATTCGTACTGGAGGGCCGGCTGCATAGGCCACGTTTGGCGTTTAAAAAGATTATTTCGGGAATCACTAAAGGCATCCTCAGGAGGGGAAAGTATGGGTAGTTGCCCCTCTCCCTTCGGATTTATCTGGGTCAATTTTTATAATAATTATTGATGAGTTTAATACCCTAAGAAAATTAAAAAATGCACTAACAATTCTGAATAATGCACTGAATTATTTTTATTTATAATAATATTATAAATTCTTATATTAATTTGATGTAAATGATAATTTAAATTTAAAACTTTTAAAGGATCGTAAAAAAGTTTAACAGACAGAACTGATCTTTTGGACTTCTTTAATTGGAAAAATTAATAATTTTTTTTTTTTATAGGTTTAGTATTTAGATTATATATTTATTTACCTGTAGTCTTTACATAGATACAGTTTGTTACATTTATATAAAAGTCTTGTCAAATCATGTACAAATTTTCAATTTTAATTTTAGTAAAAACTTCAAATTTCCCTAAAAATCTTGAAATTCAAAAAAAACGTTAGAATTTAAAATCGTTAAAAAGTGCAAAATATAAAATTATTCCATTCATGAATGTTATAAAACGAGATCACGAGTATAGCGTAGCTAGATACGGATTTTTTATATCGCAAAGTACATCGAAATCCCAGCCTCAATCATTACCTATGTAATATAAAATATCACAAAGAAATATTTCAAAATTAAAAATAAAAACATTTTTTTTTTTTTTTTTTTTACCAAGTCATTTTTACAAGTGATTTTCTAATTTAAAATTATACTTATATAATGCTGTAAGATTAAGTTTCAACTAACTATCTACGTATAGTTCATACATTTTAAATGGTTTTTATATTCCCTACGTATATGAAAGAAAACATGTCACAAACAACACTTTATCAATAATCAGATAGTGAAAAAAGAAATATGTATGTTATCTATAATATTACAGCATTAAGATTATAAATTATAATATATATGCAATTCGGAGGTTCCCGTTCTGATAAAATAGTAACTAATAACACACTCAAATTATAAAAAATGTATTTAATAACTTTTATATAATTTGACTTGGATATGATGAGGACATAATGTAGTGATCAGATGTTGGCGGGGCCCCTGAACCAACGCCATGTGGGCCCTTTACAGGGGCGTTTCCCCCGTCTACCCCTGTGGTTTTGAGGCACTAGATGACACACACACATTAATCACAAATTGCCTTTTATTAATATATAATATTATTTTATACCGAACGAATAGCTTTTATTTACTATTAAAATATATTTTTTGTTAGTGGATGAAAAAGTTAAATAACTACAACAGGTATCTTATATAATTTTAACCCAGGCATTATAAAAGGAAGATAAAGTTGCACTTACATGTAAGAATTCTGCAAGATCAAAAAAAAAATGTTTAAAGTTTTAAATATTTATGGTACATTTATTTTTTACTATTTAAATTTATTTATGGAAAACATACTTTCAAACCCTTAATTTTGTTACACGTTATTAGGCTTTTAAGTAACTACAAAGTCTTTATTTGACATAGCATAATATACAATATGAAATATAGGATATTGAATACTTTCAAAATCATTGTTTTTGTTGAATATGTTTTCTTTGAACTTAAAATGGAAAATGTGTTTATTTTATATTGGGAGTGAAAAATGTAATAAATTGGTAAGATGATGTTTGATTTTTTTCCTGTTGAACTTTTTTTTGGTATTTAAATAAATGTTAAGAAATATAAACATGTAAGGTTTTAATTGAACTACACTAAGAATAGTTTTTTGTATGTTATGATATTTTATCATTGATATTAAATGTATATAATGATAATAATAATAATAATGACAAACCAGGCACCTACTCGAAAATCCGGTATCTGTGTATTTTATCCAGATTGCTTTAATAATTGTTCTTTCTATTATGCCTTAAAATGTATTTTATATATTTATTTTACTTTTATTATTAAAATGCTATCATCATTTAAAAATTAATACAATGTGACGTTAATTATTAATGTAGCTTAAATCATAACGAAATTCATAAAAATCAGGATTATACAATTAATTTTTGATACAGTTCTTATAAACGCATCTAGTATACCTACTTAATAATATAATATAATGTACCTGATTGTTTTTAATATATTTTTGTTTCTACAATAATATGTATTATTTTATTTGCTATGATAAGTTTGTTTAATTTTCAACATTTTAATATTTTGATCAGGTACCTGGATCAGAATATGAAGTCAAAATTGATAAGCTCATACCATTTACAATGTACGAAATAACAGTAGTAGCTGTCAATAAGCATGGTTCTAGTTTACCTTCGACAGCTATTCGTTCCCTTACGTTAAACAGTGATCAAAAAACATCGCGTAGGACGAATACAGATAATTCAACGTTACCGCCATTGCCCGACATTCGATCATGTTGCGTGAAAAAAGGCATTACACATTCAGCGTAAGTAAATTAATTAATAAGAAATAAGAATATAGGAGTGGTTCTTCTGTATTCATTATATTGTTATAATATTATAACGAGCAATATGATTATGTTGTCAATAGCTTATTCAGTTTTTAATAAATTAAATTTGGCATTAAGTCGATTAAATGCAAACTATTGGTCTGTAAATATTACACAATACTATAAAGGGGTTAAAATTTTAATAAAACGCTATAATACATTTTTTTCCAGTCTTATTGCATATTCCTAAGGTGTTTTATTTTTCCATAGGTGTTTAGATAAATTATGTGACCCATCGCGCTCCGACGTAGCCGAAGTTACCGACTTAATGATATGTGCTCCGTGGGCTTCTCAGACATTCAGTTGCCTCACAAACGGTATAGATCACACCCCGTGTTGCCGAGCGAGAGGTTTGCCACCGTTATGTCAGAACTTGTGCGCTGGAAATCTGACTCAAATTGATTTTAGTTACTTCAAGTAAATTACAACCGATAGGACATAAAAAAAACTTGATACGATTTTACATATTATATTTCAGATGTTTACGATTCATGGATGACTACACTAGCTGTCTCCTTCAAGGATATGGCATAGTCCCATCAGCTCCAAGACGTCTCCGCGTTTCTAACGTTGACGTTAACTTTGCTTTATTCCATTGGGAACCACCAAAGGACTTGGCAGATACCGTAACACATTATAATGTGTTTTATAGACTGGTCGATGACGAATACGATTCTATAACTAATGTACAATCTCCATTTATTTTGGAACATTTGAATGCTAATACATTATACGAAGTTTACGTGGAAGCTGTTAATGGCCATGGTGCTGGAGAGCCCTCGCAAAGGGTTGTTTTTTCAACTAAAAGCCAGGTATATTTTTATTTTGTATATTTTTATTCATATTACGTAGTAACAGACAAACTAATATATTATTCCCAAATCGGTGACAGAGAGTAGATTATTTACATCCTATATGCTGTAATAAAACTTCTATAAAATATCTAATCTTTTATACGCACTAAAACTCTCATATAAATATGATCTTAGGAGAATTATTATGAGCTCCTAGTATTTTGGGTATACTACACTCTACAATGACAACATTCTATAGGTACGCATTTAGTGTCATCGGGGAAAACTTATTGTTGAAAATTTGCCAGGAATTATTTTAAAGTTTTTAAATATAATAAAACGGGTTCACTATAACGTTAAATTTATAAATATTTTCATATATTCTCAAGATCAAACATAATGGAAAATATTGGAATTATTTTATGGGCAGGCTTACAACGAATAAAAATTAAGTGTTTTTAGATGAATAATAAAAAGTTGAATGTTGTGTCATTTTATATAAGTTAGCTAACCTACTAAAGTACCAAGTATTTAAATATATTTATTAAGACCTTACATATAGGTGATTCTTTTATCAAACAACACTTTCAATACTTTTCAAATGATGAGTGTTGTTTGATAAAAGAATCACCCTATATATTTTCTTAGAGAAAAAAATCATTCTACGTCGATAATTTTTTTATTCACATTGTAATTATATCTGAAAGTTAAAAATAAGTTCATACTTTCAATGCAGATTTAAAATATTACTTATGCTTTGGCATAATTAATTTTTAATATATTTTAATGAAAAAATGGTATTATTTATATATAATATGACATCATATAAATCGATTGTATATAATATGTAAATTTATGAAAATAAAAAAAAATAACGTTGCTAAAGCAGAGAAAAAAGTTTTTTCCATACCAATTTTTCTATACACAAATATATTATCTGCAACGTTGTCTGTAGAAAAAGTACTTTGAATATTTTCTCAGCAAAAGTGGTAAATATTTTAACTGAAAACAAAAATCTCTCATTTTCCATGAAGTGATTGTGTGAGCCGCGAACATTAAAACGTTAATATAAATTATAAAATACGTTTGAAAAACGCCCGTCGATCACCACGCTATACAAGAATATATAATACGAGGTTTAATAAAATAATATCAAGACTAAAATTATTTCTGCTCCCAAATATAAACGTACTACGGATAAACTCAAATTAAATAAATGTAAAGATAACACTCAGTTACGTTATTAAGCCACGAGTTAATATTTTCTTTCAGTAACGAACGACAATCCGTTGAAGTCGTATACTTTTGTTGTGCCTGTCATTTTTGTTATGCAGAATAAACCAGAGCAGCGTGTTTGCATTAAGTTCTGTGTTGAATTCAGGAAACCAGCGACTGCAACTTTTTAAATGATTAAAAAGGCATTTGAAGATGAAGTAATAAGTAGATCTAAAATATTTGAATGGCACAAAAGGTTTTTAGAGGGTCTTGAAGCAGCTTGCAATAATTCCCGTGCTGAGCGAACTTCAACTGAAGAAATATTGGAATGGTATCAAAAGTTTCATAAATATTTTAACTGAAGATTTATGCACACCACGAGTTTGTGCAAAAATGGTTCCAAAATTGTTGTCTCAAGACCAAAAAACTCATCGAATTGAAGTTTGGCCAAAGTCTGTAAAAACGAGAACAAAATTATACAGAGATCATTAAAAGAGTCGACATAGTGATTTTTTTATTTCCACAAACTAAAACCAATCACAACGGACCAATATTTGACATCGAAACAAATGCGGCGGATCAACTTCAATAATTTGAAGACATCCAAGTTCCAATATTGCATCAAAAAGTAGCTGGAACGTTGGGATAAGTGCATAATATCAGGCTATAATGTATTTGAAAAATAATAAACTCCGGAAGTTTTTGATCACACCCATGTAATACATTGACTAACATTCATGTGATATTATAAACGTATAAAAACTTAAAATAAAAAATAAAAAATATGAAAGTATTAAAATTTATCGCTATGAAATTGTCACAATGTTTTTTCGAGCAAAGGGATATTTTTTCCGTTCAATCGTATTTATTGGTTTAAAAAAATCTAGCCTGACGGCACCCCGATCCAAATAATCGTGGCCGATTTGAACCGGCGTCGCGTCTTACTGTCGGGTGACTCGTCTCGAAGTTCCGGGACTGCGGGGCTGTACGACTCCGTGTTATTATTTTTTCGTTGTCCCTGGAACTATAATAACACAATATTTCATACTTTCTTGTTATTCCTGCGTAAAAATACATAATTATATTATTATCATTATTGTTGTTGCCACAGATCGCCAACGACCGGGAGCTGACCACTTCGCCGTACAATCTGACCGACTGTTGCGTCAACATCAAGCTGCGGCAGATGTGCATGCCCCTGTGCTCTTTCGACGCCAACATGACGGACGTGAGGAGCCTCGCCCCTTTCTGCGGCGCCGAACTTCACAAGCTCATCAAGTGCGGCGCGGGCGGACGCAACCACGGTGCCTGCTGCACCCGCCGCGGGGTGCCCGGTATCTGCACCCCGCTGTGTTCCGGTGTCGTGCCCGATTCGCTGTTGAGCGTGGCGGTCAACTGTGCCTCGTTTATCGGCAACGTCGTGCAGTGTTTCGAAGAAGGTCAGTTTTATGCTTCAATTTATTTACTTGCTCGAATTTACTTAATTACTGGCTAATCGACTGCTGCAGTTCTAAACATTATATTATAATATAAGCGAATTTCTAAACAGAAACAAAAAAATATATAAGAAAAATAACATGTTAATATTAATGAACATGGGTATAGTTAAATCAACGTATAAAATCTAATAATACAATAATAACAAAAATACATACTCGATAGAGTTAAATAAATCAATTTGGATATCATTAGCTAATCCAGTAGTTACATTTACTACACTCTGAAAGAACATCCAGAGCATAATTATTAATTAGTTTTAAGTTTTTGAACATAAAAAGTACTAGTAGATGAAGTGTACGATATTCAGGGACGCGATCATTTAAACAATTTACTATTTAGTAATTTTGAACAGTCTATGTATCCATTGACCAATTTATACAAGGATTTTAAATCAGTTGTATATCTGACGACAGCAAGGTTACTTATATTAATTAGTGTGTTGGTATAACAAAGGTTCATTTATAAAGTGAATAAGGTTGACGTGGAATACTATATTTGTATGATACAAAGCGAAGGAAACTATTTTGGATTGCTTCAAGGCATGCATATGAATACGATACAGAGGGTGGCCAGACTATAGAATTATATAGTTTACAACTAGTTAATATTATGTCCCGACATATCAGTACAATGTTTTTAAGGCAGCGGGGTTAGTAAAATCTTTACAGGTCCTAAAAATGAATCATGGAATCGATGACGATTTATTTTGAAATATTAAAATAAAGTTTATTGAAAAATAGAGTCTAATTATACGTAACACCTGAAACACAATTTTCAACAACCAGATGAAGAAAAATATTTTCTGAACAATAATTATGGAAAAATGGCGAACGAGACCTGTAAAATGACATGACGTCACACTTATCAATATATTTTAACAATAGATTGTTTTATTTACTCTAGACTGATAAGAAATTTGAGTCATTTTGCAATAGGACTGTATCCGAGAATGATTTAACTTATGGAAGCAATTTCATATCATCGCCAAACAGAAGTTACATAGAGCTTAGAAAATATATAATGAAAATGTTAAATATTATGATGATGATGAGCTGTAAACGAAAACGAATATTTTGAGAGAAAAAATCACTTCGTTGAGTGTGTTACAATATTATAATATTTTTGAATTCTGCACGGCAAAATGTATGCATGTTGTGTATGTATAGTGACCAGTCAGTTACTAGTCGGGCGAAATAAAACATCGACTCCGATAAAGTTCGCTTTTATAATAATATATTTTACTATTAATGTGATCGTAATAATTATTGTTAATGATAATGAGTAATTAAAACGTTAACCTGTTTTGAAACGACTTTTTTCATTTATAATTTCGTAATCACTCTTCAAATTAATAGCTACATTATAGTTTTCAAAATTACTCGGTAAAATGTCCCTATAAATAATACCTATATTTTAATTGTTCAATTTTTTTTATTCTTGAAAATTCTTAAACAATTTATAGTCAAAGCCCTTAGACAAATCACTAATGTAGGTAACCTGCTTTTTTTTACAACAATCTGGTATATACATAAAATAATAATAGGTACCTATATACATGTTCGTTGCGTGTGGCAATTACGATTGAACACGATTACTCAGACTACTGCAGTGTTTTTTTAAAGCTATATTTTACCTAACCTACATAATATTATATATGTTCCACAATTCTCCTGTCGTTTTCAGCCATTGAATTTCTGTATTGCAACAAATCATTTTTTATTATTCCAAACGTAGTTATTACTTATTAACCTTTCCTTAATGTCACAATATTTTCGGTAGCGTTTAATTATACAAGAACATAAAACGTAAAAATAGGATATTTATAATTCCAACTATATTCCTACTAGTATTTTTTTGTTCACTAGGTAGACTTTTGAATGTTTTTGATGGTTCGCAATAATAATACATATTTTAATTACTTTTTTAGAATTTTGCATTTACCAAACATTTTTCGAATGGATAATGGATATATTATACGTTTTTCCCAATATACTAATGTATAAATTAATTTTTTTTTACATGCACAAATATAAAAATTAATATACGACATGCCTATAAAACTTTTATAGGTATGTTTATTTGGTTAACCAAAATATTGATTACCCTTGTTATAATTAAAGTCTTCTCATACTAAACGTTATATTAAACAACCAAATACACATTGCATGCCACTTTTTAAAACATTGCTATTTAAAATATTATTTTCAAATGAGATTTGTATATTAATTTGCATATAATTTATCTAACTTTGACATATCATTAAATCAAATACGTATTTAAATTACTTAAAACTTAATTTATAAATAATGAAAAATAGCAAAATAATAAAATTTGTACTTCTAAATTAAGCTAGGAATTTTTCTTTACTCTACTTATATTCATATAAATCGCATGTTCTAGTATTATTTTATGTACCATTATATGCTGAAAATCGTATACATTACGATGTTGTTCATAGATATTGAAAATGAATACATTTAAAAAAAAAAGTCACCTAGGTGGGTTTCTTAATCATAGTATACATTATACCATGTAAACGGTTCTGTGTATATTTTTGTGTATACAAAATAGGTCAAAGTAAAAACTAAAGAATATTTATTTCTCATAAACGAAGTATTAAATCAATATAATAGTAAACATTTTAAATATCCAGGGTGATTATTTTCTGAATTAAGACTAACAATATTTAAAACTGGTCATTCAATTTCGTTGAAAATACATGTGCAGTAAATGCCATAGTTTTTATAATTTAATTCAGTGTCGTAGGTAGTGAGTTTGAGACTCCGAGAGCAATGACTTTATTGGACCACTTCCAAAACAAAAATTTTTTTTGGATCTAAAGTATTTATTACATATTGATACTGTAGCACATAAATTGACTAATTAATTCTAATTTTATAGTCTGTTTTGTAATAAATTATTACCATTACTAAATAAAATAAAACTTTATATTAGATAAGTTTTTAATCTTTGTTCGCTATTTTTTTTGTTATCGATTGCTTTTTAACTACTACGGTAGCAATGAGTGGACCACTAGTTATATAGAATTTACATGTTATTTTAATTTTAAGTTAAATAGATTACACAATAATGGTACCTAATTAATAAAAAAAATTTAAATTAGAGTGAAAAAATATAGATATAATATCTATTTTTAAAGATATAATTTTTGAATTATTATACTTTTAAATAACAACACGCATTTTTATCTGTCATTCCGAAGAAGAGTATTTTTTGGAGTGCTTTGAATTTTAAAAATCGAAATTTGAATGAGTTGTTTTTGATTTAATAATTTTTCAAGTTAAGTTGATGAGAGTAGAGTAGTACTATAGGGGTGCCCCATAAAATGTTGGTCGTTTACTCCTCTCAACTAAACAGTAAATACTTATAAGTTATAACTTATAAACTATTTGTCCGAAATTAAATTGTATAGATCGAAATAGGTACTTACTTCAATTATATTCTGTTTAGGAAAATGAAATTAAAAATCAATGTCGTTAGTCATAAGAGCAATATGGAAAAACTATCACAAAAGTTGTACTTATACCTCTAAAATCATCGTAAGAATATCAATTATTAAAAATGCACTAGGAATCATTGCGGTCATTAGTAATTAAGAATTTAGTTCAGGTTTAGTTTTACTTTATTTGCCAATGTCTCTGACTTCTGTCATAATGTCTTGTCACCAATCTTCTCTTAGAGTAATGAAGAACAATTATGGTTGAAAGAAAGCATATTCTCAAACAAGTTGCTGCTTTAGAAAAAGATAGTGCATTTTGTAAACAAAACATTTTCGAAATTATTGGAAATTTATAAACGGAGCAAAAATAATTAAAATTATTTTGAACTTGAATCAATTCAATTTTTGTTTTCCATTTTAATTCAAACAATAACAAAATAAAATACTGTTGTATGCTCATTTAAATTGACTAAATAAATCACAAACATTTTAACAATAAGGTTTTCTAGTCGAAATCTCTGTCTGATAATAGTTTAAGTATATAATCCTATAAACAGATTAAAATGCATTTACTTCAATAAGGAATCGTTTTAGGAAAATATATCAAAACCTAAATTGTATGTATAATCATCATTAACTTTTATTTTAATATTCACCACTACACTTAAACGACACATTACTTACTGTCGTAAGTTTATAAGTTATGACACGTTGATAGTTTAAAGATATCATCTGATCGTGCTCAATATATTATGAACTAATATTATATAGTGTTTGTGTTTTAAGTTCTAAGATGTTAAACAATAATTATTATAGGTGTGTTCAAGTTGTAATCTCTTACAGTCTTACACATACGGGAAAACTTCTAAAGTATACAAAATAATGTTAAAATTATATGATGTTTTGTTTGATATGACTTAAAATAATTACATTTTTTTATTGTAAATTGTATACGTATAGGTCATATAAGTACACATTTTATGATAGTTTTGATTTATTTTAAATTATTTACATGGGTAAAAAATATCTTATATAAAAAATATTTTATGTAACATGTAGGTATGAACATTAATATTAAATAGTAATATAGATTAAACTCACAGGTACAGGAAAGTTACCAGGGCCAGTAGGAGACATGCACGCGGTGAAATTAACCAACAGCAGTGTTTCGTTGGTATGGAATCCTCCCAATGACAATAGTAACGTAACAAGTTTTGTAGTTCACTATCAAAAAGTCAACAATTCCACGGTGCACGAAAACACGATAAAACTAGATCAGGTACATATGAATTTCGTATTTTTGAATGTGTTAAAAAAGTGTAAACAAATTTGTGAAGATACTGAGAGACGATTAGCTGTGCATTGAATAACGTGAAATAATACATTTAATATTAGAATTAGTATGTTTTAATAAAACTATATAAACTTGTTTTGTTAAGAACAGTTTATATTATTGTGAAAGTTACGATAAAATCTGAAGAAATATAAAATTAAAGGTATATGTGATGTGAATATTTATTAAGACAACTATGATATCTTATTTGTTCAGCAAATGGAAGTCAATGAAAACTCAGTGGTATTGATAAAATTGGAAACTGGTAAACTTTACAAAGTTTTTGTCGTATCGAAAAATATACACGGTACCTCATTACCGTCATCTATACTCTTGCTCAATATCACCGAAACAGGTATACAATAATTAAACACAATAACTTCATGTATTTGTATTTACTAAAATTACCGACCCTACAATAGATTTGGATAGTAAGGGTGTCGTGGGCGTTACATCTCCACCACATTCATTGTCCGTTTCAGCTCACAGTGCCAACTACGTTACTATCACTTGGCAGCCACCCGAGTTTAGTCACGTGTCCGAAGAAATAACTTACAAGTAAGAATTTAATTCGAGTAGATAGTGGTCATTTTGATATGGATATTTTAGCACACGTATGGCCTTTTACTTATGATTTTATTGGTTTAGTAACCATCGAATTACTGAGAAGATAATATAAAGTTACATGGTAATATATGAAAAACACTTTTTCAAAGCAATAAAACAACCACTTTTTCAAAGCAATAAAACAACCCATTCTTAATGTCCGTTGTTATTATGTGGGAAAACTGGGCTTAGAGGACTATCTGAATTTCCCATTTGTGCTATATTTTAGCAGGAAACGACCGTTTTCGAATACCCTACTAAATTATCGTCTTACAAGGTATGAGATAGGTAACCTCGATAACAAATTTTTGTGTAATTTCCAAGAATTGGCTTGGTTTCAAGCCTCTGCAAAAATTAAACTTTAACATTTTTGACAAATCGTTTTTTAAAAGTACGATGGTAATATTGAAAATAAGCTTTAAACAATTTTCTTTAATTCAATTCTTTATTATTATTCTAACTTCAATAAATACTTGTAGATTTGTTATTTACAATATCCGTAAATAATTGTAGTTTTAAGAGTACCTTATTATAATTTTAATATAGAGGTGGATATTATTTTCATATCATTTAAATGTGGAATAAAAACAAAATATAGTTCCTACCCAGTGTTTAAGTTAAAACAAATGGTGTTAAACCAACAACCATATTTTTATAACTACATAAAATAATTTTAAGTCGGCTCATATAATATATTAAATTATACTGTTATACTTTTTTGGTTAACAGAATATAGTATGATAGTAGGTATTTACAGTTTTAGGTGAATTTAATATACTAAATATACAACACGAGATCATATGCCGCCAACAACCATATTTAAAATTTTTATAACTACATAAAATAATTTTAAGTCGGCTCATATAATATATTAAATTATACTGTTATATTTTTTTTGGTTAACAGAATATAGTATGATAGTAGGTATTTACAGTTTTAGGTGAATTTAATATACTAAATATACAACACGAGATCTATGCCGCTCTATAATATTTAAAACAACAATTTTTTTTTAAAAAAAAAGGTAACGCCTATTATTATATGTTTAGATTGTATTGGAAATCAGTTGCGGAAACGGTATTCCATCAAATTGATGTAGCTGTACCCGCGTACACCGTGGACAATTTATCTCCAAACTCTCAATACATCATTTACATAGTGGCAATTTCGAAGAACGGTAAAAGCTTGCCGTCAGAAACATTGATTGCGTGGACCGACCCCGCGTATCCAGCTTTCGTCGAGGTTTGTAGTATTTTACTATATTATTATTTATTTTAGTCATCGTGTAAAATGATCAATGGAATTTAGCTACTATGTTAATTTCAATATTTTGAAACATAAATAGCTTTTGTAGTTTTTCTACATATTTGATATTTGTTTCATGTTATAAATTCAAACTATATTTTACTAGAAAAAACATTAATATCGAAAAAAATTTGTTTGTTTAGGTACCTACTTGTTTCATATATCGAATACAAATATGTTGATCATAACTATAGATACACATAATACACTTCATTTCGTATATTCGATATAATATCAAATTAAAAACATTAATATTATTATTGTATCGCCCTTTATTCAATGAACAAAATAATATATATATTAATAAAATATATTTTATCTCGTTTGCTCAAAACGCTTCACCGTGTAAGTGGATTGATAGTGATAGGTATCATATTTATTTAACTCTCCACGTCGTTGCAATAAAATAAATAAAATATAAATACATTTTTGCGATCTGCATGCAATTAGGTTAGATGGGAATGGAATTGAGGTACAAATTTAAGTGTAAATTAACTTGCAAGCGAAGAGAGGGTTTTTTTAAAGTTTTTTGTATAGTTTTATGATCTGGTCTCAAAACTTTACCCCATGTAATAATAACTGAAATGACACCACCGAGATAGTAGATACATGACGTCACGTCATTGACGTGTCTGTGTATATATAATATGAACAAAAAAGTTTTTCGTTAATAAACACGCTATATTTTTACGAAGTTTTTGTAACCGTTTAATGTAATATTTTCTTAAAACAGCCTCCAACAGTCCATCCAATAAACTTGGTAATGGAAGGCAGCAGTATGACGGTGCTGTGCATTGCCATGGGTACGCCATCACCCACCATATCACTGTACATATCTGGAAGATTAGTTAGACAAGAGACATCTAGACACATGGTGACCGTTATCCACAACGTCACACGAGACATGGATGAAATCTCGTGCTATGCTGATAATGGCTACGGTACGCCTATGCAATCATCGAGGAAAATCAGTATTAGCTGTAAGTAAAACTTTGAAAATCATAGTGTAGCACTTCATTTGTTTTATAATACCTATGTAGATACCTGACTCTGCCATACCGCTAGTGTATTCATTATTATATAAAATATGTTATTAAATTCGTAAGCGTCACAGTACCTATAGATTTTATAAAAGTATAACACAGTTTTCTTTATAATTTATAATTTCTTAACTATGTCTTCTTGATCTTATGTTTTTGATAAATTTCAAAGATTTTAAGTATATCTAAAGACTAAAATATAGACACCTAGTAGGTACCTAATAATAAATTAGCAGTTGTCAAACTAAACTTATATTTATTTAAATTATCTAAAAAATATTCTACATATTCGAGTGTAGGTACTAACCAAAATTTCAATAAAAAAAAACTTGATAATATGATGAAGTAGGTATAAGATAAATTTATTTTTATTTTGTGTTTCGTTTTAACATCGTAGAATAAAATTTATTCTATTACATAGTTATAAATTATAACAGATTATAATGATAAAATAATGTAATATATTTAACCAACGAAACTAATGAATATTATACATTAAGTATACTTTTATGACTTAATAACGATCAAAATAAAAAAAGACAACTTTTTATGGTACACGATATTATTATTATGGAAATATGATGATATATTATATTACTACATATTTGACATTTAATATTATTGAAAATAGTACAATGAATAAAATAAATAATGAAATACGAAATGTATGATTTCTATAATCATAAATATTAATAACAACCAAACATGCTCCATCATTATTTTTGAATGTAGGTTACACGTGTTTTTTGTTCCAGTAGTGTTGTGCTTTATATTTTAATAATAGTGTATTATAAATAATAACTTACCCCATATAATGAACTAATATATTTTATGGTAACACTAGATCGTATCATTTTAAAAGTATTTTCACACTTTATTCATGTTACTATCTACTTAATAAATGGTTTGGCGTTGCTATATAATATAATTAAAAATCTCGATTTTTGCTGGTTTCTTATACTACAAGTAATATGAAATGAACACACAATCAAGGTTATATTAATATTATAGTATGTAACATAAATAACACAGTCATCTTATTATTTTCGATTGTTTTATTAAAAACTTCGTTTATAAATATTTTAAATTACGTATTTGAAAATTTTATAAGAAGTAGGTACGTAACTACGCTAAGGTCATAATTAAATAGTTAAATATCATTAAAATTTAAAAGTACACGTGTTCAATTATTAAAACTATTGGAGTGCATTAAGCAACATTCTGAGTATTTTATAAATAAATAATGATATATATAAAAGCTTTTGGTTGATTTATAGAACCTCCGTATGTCCAGTTATCTTAAGGGGATTCGATACCGTGATTTCCTGTCTTTGTCTAACACACGCGCAACGTATGAATTCAGACGTGTTTTTTGGCAAACGTACCGACTGATACAGTGAAGCGATAAGAATTCTGAAAACAGATTTGAATTTGTCGTCAAGTCTACTTGAGATCGGCCAGTCTACATTTTTGATTTTTTGATTTACATTTCTCCAAAAAATGAAATATGAAATTTTTTTAATTACTCTTTAGTAATACAATAATTTTAGGATTTTGGGGAATAATATAAAATATGTGGACTGACCGATTTAGACTTGACGACAAATTCAAATCTGTTTTCAGAATTCTTATCGCTTCACTATATCAATCGGTACGTTTGCCAAAAAACACGTCTTAATTCATATGTTGCGCGTGTGTTAGACAAAGACAGGAAATCACGGTATCGAATCCCCTTAAAGAAAATATTTTTAGTAAAAAAAAAAATAAGAAATTAGGTTTTAATGCAATAAATAGACACTGATGTTGTAATTTTTTTCGGTGGTCTTAACACTGAAAATAATTTCGCATTTCTCTTTCTACACATGGGCATCAGATAACTATAATGTAGATTTGTATTCCTTTGTTGGATGTTGACAGTTTAGTTTAAAAAGAAAGCTTTGAAAAATCAACTCAACAATGTAATTTTCGTGAAACGAATTTTTTAAAAGAATTCTTTGAAGTTTTGTGGAATGTTGAATAGTATGTATCTTTACATGTTATATAATATTATTAATTTTTCTCCTATTTTCATTGAAGACGCGAAATATTTCAAAATTCATAAATTTACAAAAACTTTTAGTTTGGTGTATATAATTTGCTAACTTTTCGATTGATTATATATATTAAATAAACACGTGTGTATGAATATAAAATAACGAATGAAGGAAAAGTTTAAGATGTTTATCCTATATATAAAATAATATATAATATTGCTTTATATAATCAAAAAATTAATTGTAATAATTCAACGTTCATTCGAGTGTCAAGACACCATAACGGTAACCTATATTTAGAGATTTAATTACAATTCTCATGATCCGTTAAACAATGTCAAAGCACGTTTACTAACAGTTAAATTACTTACGAAGTTGTTGAAACTTGAAAGTTTTGTGAAACATTATTCAGTGTTTTCTGATTTATCAAAGCTTTGGTTTTTACCTGACATTATAAATACGAACCCAAAATACGACATTTCAAAAAAGAAAGAGAGATTATTTTTTTTTTCTTTGTAGTATTTCCGTGTCACAGCTTTAACACTCTCATCTTCGCTCCTAGAAGATGGATGCTTTATATGCAATATATTTCACACAGGCGGAAGACAAAACAAATCTAGGGCTAAAGTAAACTTGAATAATGGTTAAATAAATGTTTTTCAAGGATTCATCATTCGATTAAATTTGTCTTGGGTTTAATTTTGCTCTTTTTGTAAGCATTAGTAATAACTGGTTATAATAATTTTAATATTTTATCTTTAAGTATAGATAAATATTAAATTTTGTAATGTACTGTTTGATAAATTTATTATTATGTAGCAAGTTATCAATAAAAAACACCATTGACGAAAATTTGTCAGTTGTAAATGTATGAAAAATTCGATACAAAGTATCTTTCAGCCTGACGCCCTGACCCATATTTTTACACTAGACAAAACTGAATAAAACTTTAGCAATTATGAAAAAAAATATTGTTTTCACTCTATTGCGCTATTAAAGAAGAGGGAAATTAAGTTCTGTGATCACTCGTGTACGAACATTTTTAAAAGCATAATATTGCTTAACCAATATATAGTTTGAAGAAAGATGAAAATTAATAACGTTCCACGACAATAATTTTTTTGTTCACATTGAAATGAATGAATACGTAATGAAATAAAACCCGTAAAGGTTTAATATGTTTGGTTTTAAACTCAACGTGATTAAAACACTCAACCGTTGAGCTTTATTGAACTGTATACATACACATTCTGTTTACCCTGTACAGTGTGTCTGGTAAAGTGCTATAAGTGTTTAATACTTAATAGTTAATGACGACAACTTCAACGGTGGGTAGCGATATAAATTGTAGAACGAAATACATTTTAAAATAGAAGTTTGGACTTTGAAGTCGGGTTCGTTGGGAGAAAATTTGTGACCTCGCGCGTACGAGTCGTATAAAATTGCCTTTGTAACCATTCGGCAAACTAAACGTTTCCCTGCGCACACAATATCGTCGTCGGTAAACCAAGCACGTGTGTTTCGACCAATTCGATTCCCGTCTAGTAACCAAACATTGCTGCGGCGTTGTTTAGACACTAGGTCGGAGGACGAATCCTTATTGTATCGAATCGGGGTAAGTGCTGGGGACACCTAAAACCAACAGTTTTGCGTAGAATGTGCGTCCGGGTCGTTTTAAGGTCGATGATACTCCGTTCGCATAGTAATAATAATAATATATTATATTATGTGATATTATTATTATTATTATTATGTACCTAACCCGGTGGCCGATTATCCCGAGCAATATATCATTTAAAACGGCGTTTCCTCCCTCCGGGACAACGCGACGTCCCCACACCGATGTGTCTGTGGTTTTTCACTCGGTTTACGGGCAAATCGCCGACGCCACCACATACCACCCCTCGTCGTCATTGTTTTATATCACACAGTCAGTCCACCGGAGACACAATTTAAGTAAGCTCTAAGAGCGCCGTGACGTGAAATCGATACCATCATTCCCTAACCATCCCTTCTCTAGCAGTCTGTCAGAAATCGCATCAAAATTCATCATGAACCGTTTAGCTAAATTCGTGCCAAAGCATACAAAATGGACGAAAGCGGGTTTCCAGATAAAAGGGACATAGTATAATATATAATATTATAATAGTCGACGAAATGCGGTTAATGCTTACCAAAAATAAAAGTTTAACGCAAACATAACCAGAACTATTCCATGCACTGTTTAAACTCGATTACGGTGGTTTAACTGGGTTATTTTAAGTAAATATATACATTGTATGGTACATATTTATTTATATTTATTTGTATATATAAACTGCAGCATGTGTGTATGTAGCATAATGGTTGATGGTAGTAAAATAATAACCGCATATATTTACTCATAAAAAAATTTATACGGTTTAAAATATAATGATAATATATTTTCGGAATAGTATACAAGAATTCAGTCGTTTACTTTATTGGAATAGGTACCCTATAAAATCGTTAATGTCTTTTATATTATATTGGGATAAAATCAATACGAATCAAACATAATACATGTATAGCCATATAGGTACATAAAACGCTTTTTGTATAAAATAATAATAGACTGTAGTCTACGCGTCTAATAGAGTTAGGTGTAAATAATAATAATATGATGTTTTAAATATTGATATTTACATTATAATAATGTTTTATGTGTATTTATATTTAATCTTCATCATCAATAATATTGTGTAATGGTTATGATTTTGTAAAATACGACGTAGCCACTTAAAATAATAGCGTTATATTATAACATCGCATAACAAAATTCTCTGCAGCGGCGGACTACGGCAGATTGCATTATACACGTTGTGATCTGCGTAGGGTTAAATTATATTGTATTACTCTATAATTGAAGCATATTGGCTCTATAACTGGGTTCATAATAACGTTTGTATTGTTGACTTGACTGAATCCGATTAGCGAGCGAAAATGGAGACATTTTACCGTGATACCTGCAGTAATGCGTTTAACGGCGTGGCGACGTATTACATTTAATTTGCTGGTTATATTATTATTATCGTTATTGTTTTTCTTTTCATAATAATTTGTTATCGTCATAATATCCCATGTGTTTCAGACGTTCCCAAATTGGTGGCATCGAAAATCACCATGGCCAACCTGGGCGACACCGTGACGCTCGAGTGCATGGTGGACGCGCACCCCGAACCGAAAATGATGTTTTGGCGGGACGCGCAGGGCCGGACGCCAGTGATTGATAGCAGTAAACACGACGTGAACGTGATCCGATCCAAGGAGGACTACACCAAGTTCGTCATGGAGCTCACCATTAGCAAACTGACGGAGACGGACGACGGCGACTACTTCTGTCACGCCGAGAACTCGTTCGGCAGCTCCACCAAACCCGTGTCAGTGCGCCTCAGGAACTCCGTAAGTACAACACACGCCACTCCGGGCAGGTTGTGCGCATGCGTCGTGTAATATATTATTATGTATAGCACATACGTCTTGTACACACGAATATAAGCGACAGGTCCGTGTTTGTCACCATAATAATTAGGACAAACGTTTATTATAGTACGAGGAGTAGCAATCAAATAGACCATTTTGGTCATCCAACATCACATGATTTTAGAAAACTCTACGACCCGTTTAAGTCGTAGGCAGTGGATTATCCAAGGGGGATTTAGGGGGTTGTAACCCCCCCTCAAAAGTTGTTAAAAATAAATATATTTTCATTAGTAAATAATTTTCAGATAAAATTTGTCAAAAATTAATTTCCAACTTCTCCTCCCCATCATTAAAAACATTATTTCTGGATACGCCACTGGTCGTAGAACATTACTATTTTGTGATTATACAATACTCGTTTCTAGATAAATAGATAAACACGTAATATTATATTAAGTATCTACCTATTATATCTCTGATGATAATATTATACTACCTACTAAATAAGCATAATATACTTACTACGCCGCATCCCCTCAAAAGTTGTTGAAAAATCATGGTATATACTGTAGTGCAGTATACTCTCAAGCAAATCGGGAATGAACAATGAACTCGTAATCTAGGACGAGGTCCTGACGGTCTTTTTGATGGAATTGATGATACGTTTCGAATCTCTACTGATTAGGTTGTGACTTAAGTTTTATAGACGCTGAAAATAATATAGGTAACGAATCTACCGGCTGCCTTAAGGAGTAAATTATAGCGGTATACCCAGTCTTCGTTGAATTATCGAAATAAAATGATTTTTTATCCAACACCAGTAAAATATAAAATACTCTAGATCAGACGCTCGACGGCTAAGTAAGGTATATTAAAGAAAATTGATGGGAACCCCACTGATAATATTTGTACCTATATTATAGCCGTAAAAACAAATAACACGATATGGTAATAAGGGTCGGGGTGGGGTGAGTCATGTCTCCTAAACACCTACACCCTCTCACGCTCATCATAAACGTACTCACACGCGCGGGCCACACGTGTATTCTTTTACGGCAGTTCATATATTATACACAACCATATATATTGACGAGTTTTGGAGGGCTTAGAATAAGCACGCAAATGACAAAATACGGCAATAGCTTAGCCGGGTTCAGTCCGGGGGCTTAGGACTATTTTTTTTTTTTTTTTTTTGTCACCCACCGACCCACGATCCCGGAATGGCGACGAAAACACGCGGGCGGTGGGGTGGGGATAAATTATACGATAGGGCTCTACAACGAACCGACATATTGTATATATAATGGTAATAACGCCTCCGCCGTGGCTGTGACGGCCAGGGCGAGTCACGTTGTGGAGCATTTGTCACGGTATAGGATCAAAGGCCGCTAGGGGATTAAACGCGGCGGGATCGGCCGGGACGACGGCACCGCACCACTCGTCCGTATATCTACACATATATATATTATATTTAGTAACGCGGTATAGCTAGGTATAAACAAGACGCGCGTGGTTGGCAAATCCGTGTCGTGCCCGCCATTATTATTATTACCGACCGATATAATAACAAGAACTGATGGCATAATACGAACATATTGTTTCGAACTGACAGACAAAAGGCCGTTGCTATGTTTTTTTTTTTTAAATCCTTGAAATCGCCTTAATGCGCATCAAATATCTATAAATACATACTAGCACGCCAGTATTTAATCATGTGCTTTTATACGCTATAAAGAGAGAGTGAGAGAAACAGACTGAGGGAGAGAGAGAGAGAGAGACGACCGGTCTCGAATGACATTTGCATACTTGCATACTGTCTATCCATTTTGCTCGATTTAGTTTAACCCGTCACATTATTATTATATTGTCATTCAAAACACTTTTCCCCGGCTACAGTGTATAATATACTACACAGGGTGGATAAAAGTATGGTATTATTTCGTTTAATATAGGGATATGTAGTTATTTTTTTTTATTTTATTTTATTTTACTCAAATTTTACTCAAATTTTTTTATCATATAACCAAACAGTTTTTCTGATTACCAAAATCTACCACAAGCATCAAAGTGGGTGTATGTTTTGAAGGTTCGTATATAAATTGATATGCAACACTAGTTTGACTCCGTTATGGTAATCAGTGTTAAGTATACTTGATGATGCCAAATTTGTAAAAATCGTGTGATACACACTATTAGGGTAGAATTTTGCGACCAGTTGCTTGACGTTAAGCTAATCTCGTGTAAAATTAAAGAGTCGGGGGAAATAATATAGTTAAGCTAGTTACCACAAAACATCTTCCTTCATAGTTCATATTATCTTAAGGTTAGATACATGCCTATCACGATATTAATTTAAATCAAAACAAAACACAACTAGGCAATCAATGATGTAGGAATTTCAATGAAATGAATCGATACTACACCTATATGCATTCGCACATTATGTTTTATAAGTAGGTACGAGATGATTCTAAATGTCTTCAATATATAAATGTGCCCGTTACTGATCGACGAACACAAAATACATTATATTCTTTTAAAGTTTTACTATGTGGGGAATCAAAATAAACTGTAAAATATAAATTTCGAGTTAAAATAAAGAAAGTAATATTATTAATATTTCCACACTAATTAATTAGTGTAAAAATATCCAGATTGAAAAACAAATAGGTGCCTAGGACACTAACCTTAAAAGTTTTCCTATTAGTACTAAGCGTGTATTATAATAAAATTATTACTATTTTTCTCCTTGTGTATATTTTTATTAATAATTATTATATTGTTACAACAGCATCATAGACTGAAATAAAATTTTAATCCGTGTTAAATAGTTTACAAAGTATATAATAATAGTACAGATATAAACCGAGTGATTAGTCCCAAAATTCTTGCCGGTTAACATGTATCTCACGATTTTAATAAATATACTACCACCGAGCACGTCTGTAATAATGCTGATTTTGTGTTGAATGTCACTTTATATTAGAGTTTTTTACTCAAATCGGTGTTGAGAATATATTTAAAAATATTATCGTTAAAACGTCTTGTCTGTGATAAAAAAAAAACGTTAATTTTGAGTGAAACAAATACCCATCGAGTATCATATGGGATACCAACCTTTTTTTCCCACCCTGTACATCGTATATCTGTGTACTCGAAAACAACTATAATATGGCTTTTCCGCATCCCGCCCAACACTCTACTCGACAACCGCGATTTCAACAATGCACTTACTACTCTATTAAACTATGCTCAATATCCATTAAGCGCAATGCGTTCGATATAGTCTATCTCGTGTCATATGTTGTATATATAATATATATATAATATGTGTGTGTGTGAATGTTTAGGTGACGTCCAACAACGTGACTCAATGTTGCGTTCAACAAAACGTGACGGCTGGTTGCTTGGACGCGTGTTCTTCGTCATACTTGGACATCAACGTGGCCATTGGCAGAGCCGATTGTTTCAACGATTTTGACAAACTAATGAAATGTGCATCAGGTACCACATTTTAAATCATAATTATAACTAATCTGTATTACACACTATTTCATCACCTACGTTTAGGTGTCATTGAATATATTTTGTATCGGACAGTCAGCAAATGTATACATATCGTTAAGATTTTTATTATTAAATTCCCTAGTTACCGTAATATATAATATGTTAAAGTGATTTATTTTTTGTACACACAATTAAAGTAATTTTACAAGGAGCAAGAAAAAATATTGAACAATTATAACATAATATATAGCCGCTATAATAGCGAGCAGGCAATATTATAAAATTTAATTTAATACCATAGTTTTCAATCAAATTACTCGGCACTTTTTTTTATGAAAAAATATCTATGATAATAACACTGTAACTTACTTTTAATAATACATAATAATATCATTGGTAATCAATAATCATACAATCAATATATTATATACGCGTACTCAATGGTAATATGATATTATCTTAAGCTAATGTTATCTCGAGGCTCCCGGCCCCGACTATATCTAATATAATATCGACTATATAATAATAACGTTGTACAGCAAACTGTCCATTTTATGCTCATAGGCACTCCGCAACTCCGTCTACACACGCATACAAAAATATTCATGTCATATCATACACACTAAAATGTACAACACGTTTTTGTGTTTCAGATGGATCAGATCATAGGGCTTGCTGTTCGGACCGCGGTGTGCCCAGACGCTGTTTGGAGTGGTGTCGCGGCGAACCCGTCAACAACAAGATGTGCGTGCTATCCTATTCCAAGTCCATACTGGCCTGCTTCCACGAGCTCAGAGGTATGGAACCGTTTGTTGGCGCGCCCAATAAAATAATTAGCAACACGTTCAAAAAATTATTTCTTGAACCTAATCGTTTAGAGGGGGGGGGAAGAGGAGTATAGAAATTCGATTCGAGTACGAAGAATTGCATAAATAATAAAAGAACAACACTCTATTAAAATGTATACACCGCATTATGTATTTGGTCGCAGATGTGGCGGGGTTATTAATTCACAACCTTAAAAAAAACTTACATTAATAACCTATATTATAACCACTCGATTGCCCGAGTGACAATTCCTTGGTTCTAGGTAGATTTTAGAGATCATTTGATCTCATCTAGAGTAGTTTTAAGTGACATATGAGACAGAAATATACTTTGTTTCATCCTTGCAAGTAGTTAATATAAAATGTCAAGTTTAGAAGTACATTATAACATTCTCCGCTCCGTCCATATTCCATTAAAATAATCATAATAATATTATTACGTTGTTATAATCATATTGTATTGTGTTGCTATATTATTATACATAATTTTGTAGACAAATTGCCGGGGCCACCAACCAACGTGCGTTTGGAGAACGTAGACGCACACACTATCACAGTCAAGTGGGACCCGCCATCAAAGAACCCGCAGACCGTTGAAGTATACAGGTACGCAAGACAAAATTAATCATTATTCTGCATGATTAACAGAAGAACGCTTGATAGTAATAATTATTTAATATATACGGAGTGATTTGTTTAATGCAATCTTTATTTCCAAAAACACTACGTTATTAATAATATTTATTTTACACACCAACCTAATTTTAAGTGTAAACTTCAAAAAAAATCAATTTTAGGTATTTATTATTTATAATTATTATTTTTAAGTTTTAAATTCTTCAAACCAAACGTTATCATTAAAAAAAAGTTAAAAATTAGAAAACGATAAACGACTTAAAATTATGTTTTTAGAAAAACTTTTAACGTTCATGTTAGTTATGGGTGGAAGTAATCTTATCTAGTATTCGGGAAAACTGAAAACAACGAGTTTTCATTCATATGATTCGAATCAACATGATGATTGTGTATAACGTAGTGTAGTACCTATTGTAGTAATATAATAGAAACGTTAACCTGATCATAAGATAGCCTAAATCCAACAGTTTTAAATTTTGATCGGTGCAATGAATGGTACTGGCTTAACAAAAGTGAAAGTTTTTATTGTGTCCATCAACAACTTTTGGAGCAATCAAAATGCTTCAATCTTCAACTTTTAGGGTGATTTCTGGTAGAAAATAACCATAAATACCAAATGATTTAATAAGCATTTTTATACATAATATCAATTTCAAAATATTTCAGCACTTTTTGTGTTATTTAAATACATTTCAAATTTCCGATTTATGTACGGTACAGTTTTTGATTGAAAGTAAAAAATTTGAACATTTTAATACAATATTCCTCATAAGTTGTTCTTGAAACAACTAATAAGTATCGAAAACTCACAACTTTTAATTTCTATGGATAAAGCTTGAAAATGTAATATAAAGTTCTTTATAAGCTAGTGTTACAGCATTCTAAAAATATCAAAAATATATATGCACCATTCTTTGATGACATTTTTCAATTTCTTATTTGGACGAAATTGGATCATATTAAAATAATAAAGTTTGGCATAGCTTATGTTTAAAAAAAAACAATATATTAATCACAGAGACTTGAAACTTTTTACATTATACCGTTCATTATTATTTTATATACAATTTTAGTGTAATACGTCTATGTGTTAATCTATTTATATTCAGACTGACTTTAAACTATTTACATCTCTCTAAGGTATATTAGGATTAACCTAATTCTTGATATTTTTGGCGAAAATTAGTTCAACATACCATATTAATAATAAGAAAACAAACTGTGAATAGTAATCTGAAATAAATTATAAAATATCTTCAGGAATAGAGTATGGTGTTTACATAATATTATATCGTTTCCACTCAGAATTGTTTTACGAATGCAATGATCGATCACTTAATTTAAATTAAACACGTCCATTACATTGAGTAGTCTCAATGTTTAGGTAGATAATATAATCGAAACATGTTTTACAACAGAGCTACTTGTTTTTTTATAAATTATTTTGCAATTAATTAAATCATTTTTTATATTGTGACTCTCCAATATTTTACTCATGACCAAATGTTTGAAAACCTTCTCATATATTATAATATGATATTCAATGCAATTAATTTTTTGAAAATTGAAATATCCTAAGTTCTGAACTGTGAGTGGGAATTAATAGGTACCAGCTAATTTGTTGTATTTGTATTTTTAAACACTGCAGTCATAGGGAAAAATTAAAAGTGGTTGGATAAAAAAATCGATTGCAAAAACCAACCCACAGTATTCAAGTATTTGGGTCATTTTTAAGACTATACAATATAGGTTAACTACTCATCAAAGATTATATGAAAAACATCATAATTAGGTGAACAACTTTGTTCGTTAATAATATAAGGATTTCAGAATTTTTATTTTTATTGTGATACAATTTTACGTAGAATGGTGCGATTTCATGTATGTGATTTTTCGTTTTTAGGGTATTTTGGAGACGCGTGGGAAACAACAGCCCACCAGAAAAGAACGACACGAAAGAAACGTCCATGAAAATTAGTGGCCTTAAGGACGATTTGACATACGAGTTGGTGCTCAAAGCCGGTAATTCGAGGGGCATGAGTACACTGACTGAACCCATTAGATTTACTACTGCTGAAAAGGACGTCACGTCTGCGGCTAGCATGGGTGAGTTTATTTAGCTTGTATTTTAAAAAAAAAGTTGAAAGAACATACAAAAAAATTATTGTATATAGTTGTAAAATGTTTATCGTAATGATGAAAATACTAGTCGCTGGGATTAAAAAAAAGTTTTCAAACTAGAACAATGTTTTGTTGGTTTTTACCGAATGCTGGTACATTACCAAATAACAAACTTTAAATTTTTTTTTTTTTATATTATCGAGAAAACATCGTAAACACTGTAATTAGATTATATGTTATGGTTTATTTTTGACAGCTCTTTAAAACCATGTTTTTAAAATAAAAGCAATAGCATGTGTTATGTACACTAATAACTTTTATTTCAATTACGGAAACTAGGATCTTTTACAAATAATGATAAATAATTTAAATTGAGGCAAAAAAAAAGATGAAATGTGTTAATAGTTAAAGATATTTTTATTTATTTATCAATCTATTTAAATGTTAATTATGGCTTACTAATTTTAATATTAAGCATGGCATACATTATTAATATAATCCTTGTTCAATAATAAAAAAATAATATAAAATGAAAATTTGAATATCTATATAATAAGTAACAACATTTCTGGGATTTAAATCTGAATTAATTTGTTATAGTGTGTTAGATTAAAGTATGTATAAAAATTAATAAATGTTAATAGCATAACCGAAAGTTACACAATTAGTTAACGTAATGCATTACTTTATTTTTAACTTTTAACTTTTTAATGCTTTGTCTTATAAATGTATGTAACGTTGTCATAATACTATTTTATTTATTTGATGATTGTAGTTGAAATAAGTAAAAAACTTTAAATTAATTAAAAGTATTTAATTATAACATTTGGAAATTGGTAAGTTAATAATTAATACTCAATCAGTATGAAATTAAAATACATTGTGATTTTGTACTTAAGTTAAAAGCAAAATGTACTCTTTTACGTACTTATATTACTGTCGTTTACGTGTATCTATGAGTGGTTAAATTTTCACCCTTGGAATTTGATTAGGTATTTTTTATTATTCCATGGGCACCGCTTATTATAGTTATTTTTTTGCCAAGTATTTTAATTAAACTCAAAAAAGATGTTTTTAAAAATACATATTTTTAGTTTATTTATTCTTTGGAATCATTAATTTAAAGGAAGGTATAAAAATTAAACGTTTTTTTTTTTCTAATTCGTGGATTACACGGCGTCCTGGGTAGGCTATTTAGCTACACCAATGTCGTGACATATTTTTCCGGTATCTTTAATTTAACGATGTTTTTTAACTGCGATTCAAAAAAAAAAAAATTACGACTCACGTACAACCTGTAAATGTCGTTTGAGCATTAATAAAATACAGCATTTTCGAATTGTACACTTTCGGGGGACACTCAAACAACGCTGCAGCAGAGTTAATAATTTAGTTGTAAATATTAAAATATATACCGGATATTTCAATTAGTCATGGCAATAGTTGTTTGATATTATTTCATAAGTAAATTGCTTTTTAGAAAATATATAAGATACTATAGATCTTACAGTGTAGACTAGTATTATTTATTTAAGAGTTGGGTTAAAATAAATTACACATAATATTACAAAGTACGTATATTGGATGCATATAAGTAAAATAAATATTTAAGATTCAATAAACAGAAATATCGTGAAAGTGTTTATTCTTATATTGGATGAGAAATATCAGTTTACCAACTAGTGTTTCCAAGTTGTAAAAAAAGAAGTTAACACTAATATTGTTTTTAATTGACATTATAATAATATGTATCTTTAATTGATTTTGAATTTAGTACATTCAACTAAACGGGAACGTTTATGATTACACTCGAACTATGTTTATTTCATTATTTTATACATTTTAGGTGAAAGCCGCGCTGATATTGGAACTATATTTGGTGTATTTGTTGCAATTTTAATCGTTGGAGGCATAGTAGCTGGTGTAGTATATTACATGCATGGTCACGGTAATTTATTGCACAAATCATCAAGTGGTGTCTCATTTGAAAATCCAAGTTACCTAAGGGAAGTCAACATGGAAAACATGGTAATTATATTTTTTAATCATAAAATTATTTGTATTGATTTTACAATGATGTGTGTTTTGGGGCAGTAAAAATACTTAAATTTTATTCAACATCATCTTTTATGGTAGGAAAATGAATCTAGTTGGTACTTTTTTTTTGGCGGGGGGGGATGTGAAAATTTAATTTTTTTATTTTTAATGTAACTCAAAAATAATAGCAGAATTTAGTTGACATTTTCACTGAATGTTTATTTTAGCAATTTCTATGCACTTTAACATTTTTGTTATATTGAGACTCTTTTTGAGCTATTTTTAAGTATAAGTAAATTTCAAGTTTTATTAGTTTTTTTTAACTATTGTCGGCACAACATTTTTCAGTTTGTCAAAAAACTTAAAAATGTAATATAAATTTCCTTAAAAGTTGATGTTGGTGGAATTTAAAAAAAATTTAAGCTTAAATCTACAGTATTTTTATATGACATCTGAAGTTAAAATGTTGACGAAATTCATAAAAATCAAAAAAGTAATAAATGTCAAGTTTGAAATTCATAAATAAAATGTTGTGTTTATATCTACCTAAGCATTGAAAATATAATATAAAGTTTACCTTAAGTTTCCCTAAATTCAGCAAAAAAAAAGTTTACTAGAAAGACTTACATTGTTTACGAGTTTTTGAAAATAGACATTGGATATTAAATTAACAAATTCTCATACAAAATTTTTCTTATTTTGTCGTTATCAATAACTAATAACCGTAGGTACTTGAAATTGCCATCAAATATTTATTTTATAATTTTTTATAATGGATAAAATGTTAAAAACATTTTGGCTCGTTTTGAGATATTTATAGACATTTGAATTTAATCAATTATAATTAATTAAAAAATTATAATATGTTCATTGTTTAATTTTAAAAGCTAAGGATTGAAAATGTAAAACAAAGATTCTCATAAATATTTCATACCGTAAACGAAAAATCTAAAAAATACGTGAACAGAGTTATTTTGTACAGTAATTTTGAGTTCAAATTTAGACAAAATTACATATTAAAACGAAGAATAACGGTTTTAGTAATTTTGTTGTAATTTAAAAGTATTATACGTTGGTATATAAAACTTTCAGAGTATATTATTATATATTATACACATAATAAAGTTTCAAATCTAAATTTTTTGGAAAAAAATTAATAAATTGTAGTAGATACTAATGCCTAATACTACAAGTAATTACTTTAATCACAACAATTTGATGAAATATACCTACTTAGTAATATAATAGGCAAACAGATCGTCGTTGCTCGCAATTGTTTTTCGTATACAATGGTCTTCTATCATTGAATTTATATTTAACACCATACAGTATTACAGTGACCCATATTTAACCTACTGTACAGCCGAGTGACATCCACTTACCCACTTTTTTATTATTATTTATACCAGTATTTTTTAAAATTTTTTTTACAATACGTAGGTAATTATTTTTTATTTTTAAAATAACAGTAATTTGTTATGCTAATTTATTATTGTACTAAAACTCATAATAATGTTAGCCAAAATGTACTATTTAACAGCACTTGGTAGACATTTTAAACATTAAGTACTTTAATACTAAATATATTTCATATTTTCAAGAAGTTGTTATTTGTTTAAAAATACCTACATTAGAAATAACGATTTTATGATAACATATTATATATGTCAAGTTTCGTATGACTTTTTTTTAAAAAGTCAAATATTCTATTCTGTTTGCTTTTAAATTAATTAAGGTACATTTACGTAAATAAATCTTCAAAGTTCTCAATGACTTAATTCAGAATTACCCATGATAATACTTTTAGATAGTGTACATTAAATTATTAAATCAACGCATAAATATTTCTATCGTTGACATATAATTTTCAAACAATTGAAAATAATTTGTATGCTGTAAAAAGTGAATTTTTAAATAATTAAAAACCGAAAATAAATTGAAAATATTTCATTATTGACATTTCATTAAATTGATTAAAAGGATAAAATACCTAGTAAATAACCGAATTTATTAGAGTAAAAATTAATTGTATTCATACTTATTGGCGTACTTCTCAACAAGAGTAATAATTTAAGTACTTAATATTATTTCTTAACAAATTTAATTGTTTCAATCATTTTGACAATATCTTTGTTTTATTATGTACATTTCTATATATTTGTTATTTCATATTGTTTATTCAAACAAATATATACATTTTTTTTTATATTTTATTTACTTATCAATAATGTCTTAGTGTGTTCGTAATTTGTTTTCAATATTGATGTACCTAATTAAAAGTACAATGTATAATAAACTATTATTACTTGAACGACGAAAATTATTAATAATTATTTTAACAATCAAATATTCCAAAATGATAACTGTATCCGTGTGTTCCAGAACCATACTGACTTACCTTATTCGGGCCCAACTAACGGACTCAATACCGCCGAATGGAAACAAGACCACTTGCATACAGCTACCGAAGTGCCACCCACATTATATGAAGAACTTAAACTTGGATCGGATGGAGCTGGGTTTAAAAGATTGAAGCCATAGACACCACAGGTCGGGTAAACTATATCCCACTTTCCCCACTCAAAAAAAAGAAAATCATATATATATATTTGTATAGAAATCAGTGAAATCACATTGATTGTATATGATTGTATACGGTATATTGCATTTTATTTTAAGCACTATAAGGTCGCAAAATCGTATTTTTAATAACACGAAAAAAAAAATATAAATACCATGTATTATAAAGGTATTTCTAGCTTTAGGGGGGAAAAACGGTGGTTAGGGAGAGAGACCTACTTGCATCGGGTTGAATAATAATTTCTAATTCAGCGTCTTTCTAAGTCGTGTCCACACATTACTTTAGCTATCATAAAAATAAACCCCAAATGAACAAACAAACACGACACGAAGCGTTGTATCGTGTGTTTGATGCTTACCCTAAGAGGCGTTAAAATTTATATTGAAATAATAACTGGTCATTAGATGAATTTCTTTAGGGTATTATAATATATTATATACACAGTATTTTATGTTTGCGTGATATATGTGGTATTTATGTATATGCGCCTGAAAGCATCTTGTTTATAATATTATTAATGTACCATACGTAAATAATTCCAATACCTTAAACACCGCTACTATGTATAGTCATTGTTAGGTATATATTATTGTAAGATGTTTTTATTTAAGTTTAATATTATTGTTTTAAAATCTTTTTGTAAAGTAAGAAAAAAATTATCTATAAGACGTATTAACGTTGGTAACCACTGTGATCTCTATTATAATATCTATATTATATAAAAATATAAATATACAGATACAAAATAACAATTCGCACCCGTCGTATATTAAAATCAAATAGAATTACAATTATTGAAATTTTAATGAACTTGTGGTTTTTGTACAGTATATTATATAGGATTACATGCGAAAATATAAGAGTGTTTTGTTTATTCTCAGTTGTTAAATTATTTATTTCCTAACTTTCAAATTATTCCTTGTGTACATAATATAAGTATGGTATGTAACAAAAATCTTTATCAAATATGCATGTCTGAAAATGGAAATTTATAACAATTTGTCTTTTGCTTATTTATATTTAAACGAACAAGTCTTACTCGAGTACCTATATACCTTTCAGATTTAATATTTTTAACGAAATAAAAATGGTAAGTATACCTACAATATAATACTACACTATCACGCTATTTATTTGGATATTTAATATGACTACTGCAACGGTATATTGGTATATTGTACTGTAAGTATTACTTAAAGAACATAATATCATAGTTTGAATATACGTACTATTACAGCACACATTATCATAATACCGCCGTAGCTATGAGCAGAACGATTTAATTGCCGCCATAACGCTGTGGAATCGTTTGAATTTTAGCCGGGAATTTAATTAGATAGATGCTGGGAAGAATGAAGCAATTGAATTAAAATCAAGTTAATGAACTTTGAAAATAAATTATATCATGAAATTTCCAGAAGGGGTAGGTATATATTTCCACAGTAATGGGCGAAGGCGAGCATTACGTGTAGGGGGAAAACGAGGTCTTTACACGAAGAATGTATACACGGGTGGAGGGGGGGAAACAATTTGCTCGTAGAAATATTATTTCAGAAAGGGTTCTCGAGATGACTATTATAGTACTACGGTATACGGTGCGCATTGGCCAAGCGTAACAGTTTACGCATTACAATAATATGGTACATATAGTAGAATGGGTAAAGGACGCGGTAACCATGGTTATAGGTAGGCAGATACTATAATATAATATACGTATATGGTGACGAAGGATTTTTTCTTTTTCACCAACATTACCATAATACAACGTTATGTTTTCCGAACACTATTGTTGTACAACGACAACCACGAATTTGACAATATTTGTTCGCATATCGCAATAATAATTGGCCACTGCGTGGACGGAAGACGATTAGATCGTGATCGCAAACGGGTTTTAATATGAATTTAATATAGGTAATAATATTAATTATATTCCCCGATATTGGCCTAAATCGCTTGTATGGCTATACCACCGTCATCGTCATCATCATCGGTTCACGTGAGGTGCTGTCCGTGGAACGATGGAATAATATTATTATATACTGGGTATAGTGGTATACCCATATTGTTATACCTACTGTACACCGGTTATCGTTGTCCGTAACCGGCGAATATTGTTTTCCCGAAAATAACTAACGTGAATATATGGCGTACTTATACAGGCTAAACTACGCCTATACAGAGTGATTCAACAACTATGCTCACCCTCTTTTGCTTTTCAATAATGCAGTTATTCAAAGTCTGGTTTATGGAATTTTCAAGTATACTTTTTTGTACTTATAGTACAGGTACTTAAGGAGTGTCCTGTGGTGGATACAAACTTCAGCTTATCAAATGAGACACCCCTATTTTTTACTGTGAATTATTTAGTGGATAATTTTTTTGAAAGTTTTAGTATATACCTACTGGATTCAAAATTCTAAGAGTAGTTTTTAAGTTATTACATTTTGGCTATAGAACGATTGAGAACACTTAAAATTAACAAGGAACTTACCACTGACCCAAAACACCCCAAAGATGAATACAATTGAGAACGAATTTATGTAAAAAGTTGAAAGATTCAATATAATAAACATAAAATATTCTTGAAAAAATGTATGATTTGATAGTTATAATCTTATATAATCTTATATAATATATTCATTGGCAACTGCCCTCAAATAAATAAAACGATTTTGAACAATTTGCATGATTATACCTAATAATTATGAACTTATAAAGTATGTGTTTATTAAATATATAAAAAATATTAGAAATGTAGAACTTATAAAAATATGTTACATAGTATATACATTTTATAAATTGACGAATACTTCGTTGACGTTTGTGCGATGACTGCAACGCCAAACCATTATTATCTCGTATCTGGTATCTAAGTTACTAATAACATTCGGTCAATCCGATAAAAGTCCGATAAATATCAATAGATTATCGTTAAATTAAATTTGGCAACGTTTGAAAAAAAAAATCAAGCGTTCTCAATCGTGTTACCAAAAATGCCGTTCCAAATCGTATTTTATCGACATTTTTATATTAAGAATAATAGTCCTTAAAAATGATTTTACAAAAGTATAAAATGTATTAATATAGGTAGGTAATAACGGATAGAATATCTATTTATTATACTTACACCATTTTTATAAATTATAAGTATTGGTAGAATTATATACAAGAATTTTCAAAATACCATACCAACCATGTCTTTCCAAACTCATTATCATGGACCTATATTCTTAGCGCATAATGTTAAATAACTCAATAGCTACTCATTTGAATTTTGATTTTGGTACGTCAACATTTCCAGAAGAATTGTCTTCTAAATAAATAATAATTTACAAATGGAAACTACAAATGAAATTTCCATAGCATAATCCTTAAGTAGCACAGGAAAAATCTCAAGAATTTGAAGGTCTTTAAGAATATATTTAAAAATTCCAAAAATCATATTTTAAATAACTATATTATTGAAGAAGCAAAATAGGATGAGCATGCCTGGTGAATATAATCGTTGTTTGGCTGGTTATTGTTTATTGCACTCGTTGTACATTGCAGCTGCCGCGCGATTATATTATTATAAATCTGGGAGAATATTATTTTGAAAAATTCTTTTGCTCCGCCAGTCTCTCGACGGTGGCAATCTTATATATTATGTATACACACCACGTTGTTGTTTTCGAGACTGTTATTATCGATATACAATAATAGTTCAAGCTCAGCCGTTTACAGGACCACATAGTTCGATACCACGAAAACCGATCATCGCGGTATTTATGGTGACGATATTATAATAGCAGTAATAGTTTCTTATAAACATATTATATTTTATATTACCCATCTTATTATGCACAATGCCCAAAGACGTACGAATTCGATCCCTGCTATAAAGCACACCTGACCACCACCAACGCCAACACAGTACCCGAGGTAGGTATGACGTCTGATAACAACCACACCATTCAACAACAATTCATAATGTACACAATAATCTAGTCAGGTATATACATGCCACGCGTGGTAATAAATTACAATAAACGTTTCGCGCGGCGAATTGATACGAAAATAAAACGCTGAATAAATAATAAATTACTCAACAGCGGCAGAAATAAATTACCGTTTCGATCAATCCACGTGTGCGAGTTGTACGGACATGTTATATAATAATAAGTTGTATAATTTATACGACAGACCGCGTACAGATAATAATAATATATCATAATTGTTGTTGTGTTATTATAGGTATACGAGTTTGACGTTGTTTGCGACGTGAAAAATGAAAAAAATTACGATGATAAAATCGAAGATTTTATAAAAGTTTGTCGTTAGATATTATTCTCGGAAAATCAGACAAGTGCAAAATTATGCGGAATAATTAAAAATTCGGTCGTTACAGAATATAAGCTAAAACCGGGACAACAATTTTGTAGCAAAATGATTGCCGTTCCTGTTTTTACCCTTTCTTTTAGTAATAGGAGTAAAAAAGCATTTTGCGTTTTAGCCGGCACGCAAAATGACATTATAACTTATAAGCACGAAATTGATACGCATTTTAATGTGTTCTGTGAGATACAACGGATAAATACTTAAACAGGGGAAATACTTAAAACCATTATATACGTAGCACGAGGAGGGGGGAACGGACGGAATAAATTAATTTAAATTTAAAATGAAGTAATATTATTCCGGGACAGTGTTGCGCGTTATTTTGATAAATTTTGCGAAACGCGTACGGTACGGTATTACTATAATATTATTTTCACAACAATATCGTGTGTGTACATAGTACCTTCACGACGACGTCGTGTAATTTAAATATTTATCAAATCAAAATAATAAAAATAATTAATGGAAAAAGTAAAAAAAAAAATAATAAATAACAAAGACAATATTTAGGTATGCGGTTACCGTCCGATAAATGATAGTTTTAATTATATTATGTTCGCACCGAAGTATGATGTACGATTTTCGACGATACCGACTCGGCTACACATCACGCACCTCACATAACATCATGACCACGTCGTCCACTTACACTTCAGGTTTTTTCCCTCTTGCCACATTATTATTATTATTATTATTATGATTATGATTATTACTGTTATTATTATTATTACAACGTCAAAGTCCCTCGGAGAGAAAGTAATTACATTTTAAATGGTTTAACCATCCATTACTCCGCCACAACGACGACGCGTACACCACCGTCGAGCGTCGTCGCGGTCGTCGTCGCACTCGCTCACAGAAAGTGTTCGTGTGTCGTTATCGCGTCCAACGCCACGCCGAAGATTAATTACATGCGGCCACAAACTTTATACAATAATGTACCTATATTATATTATTTTATACAACCATACAAGTGCGCAAGACATACGCAGGTAAACGATTTGGTACACTGCATTCGACCATTGCTATAGACGATGCATTACGAATGCAGATGTACCTAACTTATATCATGTAAGAATGCACGATTATGCAGTTTGAATCTAAATATATAGGTACTACAAAGGGTTCAAATGCTCCTTGGAATACTATTCGCCTGCCCCTCTCCCTGACAAGAGTACAACATTCAATGAAATATACTTATTAAATGCACAATACTTGTTACGTTTTAATAATCTTTTGTTATTATTACCTACTGTTTGTATCCAAATTATATTTGAATACATTCCGGATACAAGGTAACCGCTTTGATGTTAATATTTAGATATTTACCTTGATTACCGATAACCAATAACCGCATCCAGCATTCCAAAACTAAAAGCGGTTAACTGTTTTCGGTTCTCAAATTTACGGTTTTTTACCGGTTTTCGTTACAAACCGGTTACCGGTTTTAAGCCCTGATTTAAAGTTTAAATTTTGACAAAACTCATCAAAATCTTGACATTTTTTTTATTAGGGGTAACGACCTTTAAGACGAGCCCTCCAATTATATATTTCTCCATCTATTTCGAAAATATGCAAATTATTTTTAGTTAAAAATTTTAAATTTTTTAACTATAAAATTACACTTTTACTCCAAAAAACAATTAAAAATATGCATATTATATTTAGAGAAAAAATTAATTAAGTAAAAATTATATTATAAATCAATACTTGGTTGAATATTATAGTTTAGTTTTGACGTTCAAGGAGGGTTGTTAATTATAGATACGACTAGAAATTTAAAAACAACTACACCTTTTTTTTCAATTCTAAACGATCGATGCGCAAACGATGTATAACCCAAAAATCGAACGACGCACAGCAGTCTTACAAAAAATGTCAAAATTAATAATAGTCATGCGCAAACGACAACCAGCGACTTATTCAATATAATTCGTTTTTATCAACGTTCAAATAACGTACACCTTCAATTTATTTACCAAATTTGGGACAAGAAACATTGTGGGATATTATATTGAAAAAAGTATTGTAGGTGAGAAGATCCGCTCCTAAAGAATTCTTCAAAATGGCAATCGAAAATAAAGAAAAAAGAAATATTGAACATGAAAAAAATGTGGAACATTAGATTGATCTAAAAATAAAAAATAACTAATAACTAATAAGTACTTATGATCTAGTTTGTATAAAATATTAAAATAGGTAGATAATATTATTTAAGAAAAAATAATTATATATAATATGTTATAAATAGAATGTCAAATGTATTGAATTAATTACCATAAAAAAAGTAATAGGTAATATTGTATAATCGATATTACTAAAATATGTGTCGACCATTAATAAAAAAGTGAGCTCCCCAGGAATGATGTCTGGATTCAACGTTGAAAATTTGTTGTCCATGACATCACATATCGATGTTGCAGTTATTGCAGTTTTACACATAATATAAATGTCGTGGGAGAAAGATTCCACCATTAGAATAGTTGTGACTTTTTGATATTTAAATTTGTTCAGACATTCGTTTAAACAGGGTAAAAATATATATATTTGGAAGGTATTTATATTGAATAATATGAACCATTTAAATTGTATTAAGAGGACATCGCACTCGCATGTGTTGTCTCCGTCTTGCACACGAGCGATATAGCAAACTTTCATTCTCCAGTGTCAATAGTGTGCTGTTAGTTTTGATATTAGAGTAATAGAGTGAATTGACCTATTAACAAACTCTTAGTTAACAACATTATCTGTTTTATTTCGTTGGTTTTCTACGATATTTTAATTTTAAAGTGAATTATAAGCATTTTCAAACATTAATGTTTCACATATTCATAATTCATAAATTAAAATATCGTAAAAAATCAAGGAGAGAACACAGACATTGTTGTTACTTAAAAGTATGATAATAGGTAAATTCACTTTAATATCAAAACTCATAGTACCCTATTGAAACTAGCGAACGAAAATTTGCTATGTCGTACCTACGTGTGTAATAAGAAGACAACACTTGAGGTTGAAACATCCTCTTAAGTTTTATTATACATTTATACCTATTACAATTTTTTTTTCATAAATCACCTTTCTTACTTTGAATTCTTACATCAACATTTTACCTATTGTATGTTATAAAAATATACAATTTTGTATAAATGTACCAACAATTTTATACGCTTTTAGTAAGGTGTCAAAAATGAGGAATCACAAAATTAATAACACTTTAATTTAAAAACGGTCAGCATATATGTGGGGAATTGGTGCATTGGTGCATGTCACTCGCCTCGCTTCGCTCAGCGGGATAGTGCGATGGTATTATAAATGTCAAAGTAATGACACATTATAGCATGGGTTGTGTATAGTTTGATGAAATATAATAAAATATATTGTTTCTCGCCGTCAGTGCAGGAATAACATTGAGTAACCGTAAAATGACATATACAAACGAAGCGACTAATACAGCACCGTTATAACGCAGCATGTCAAAACCAAAAGGGAGAATCTCAAAGTATCAAATTGTTCAGAGAGCAATTTTAAACTTCAAATGTTAATATTTCCTTTTGTAATGAAATATTTCAGGGGCTCGGTGTCTCTGATCACTAGCGTGTTCTGAGGTCAATCATTGGCCGGCGTTGCTCGTTCCCGGAAGCTTGACCATCAGGGTTATTAGTGACGAATCTTCACACCACATCACGTGTTACTCAACTGACCGTATCCTTCCTACAAAATGCTAATCAACAAATAGTTAACGATGCTTAAGACCAATAAAAAAATATTTTAATGATTTTCAAGTCCAACAAATTTATTCTGCATCATGTCTTGTAATTTAGATTGGTTCTAAGCAAAAGTTATCGTAATGAAATACGATAATTTAATTTCAGTTAAGGACGAAAAAGTTCTACAGATAGAACCTTTTGATTGTGAAAACATTTTTTTCAGTTAAATTTTTTTGTATTGGATTACATTTATGCGGACATATCTGCCGCGAAAAAAAAATCAATTTTACTAAAGAGCACGAGACGTGATAATTATATTACTGCAGATACTGTAATTATTAATATTTTTATTTCATTGATAAATTAATATGCAACATTATATTTTTATTATGTGGTTGAAATACCTATTGGTTAAGAACAGGACTGTTCTATTTAGATCATTATTAAATAACTAATTTGTAATTTTTCTTAATTTAGATCTTTTAGTTTTTAATAACCAACTATTTAAACAATGAGCATCAATTGAAGTTTTTGAGCTTGAATTATATAGAGGATAACTAAAACTATATACGAGTAAAAAAAAATCACGTTAATACCTTTTGGTTTTGAGTTCACCGCGAAATTGCGTTATTAACGTCTTGTTCTTTAAAATAATTTTAAAGTTAAAAAAAAACCTCCCGCTCAGCCCCTAACACTATATTTTATGCATAGAAAAATAATTATTGAGTTGCAATTACTACAGCAAAAGAAGTTGAACAATCATAATTTTTTTGAGAGTTGCCATTTTTTCCGTTCTACAAAGTGCACGGGATCAGCTAGTACTGTATAGTTATTATAATAATTAATACGTTGGTGAATATTGTGTTATTTCCTTAGCTAACCTGTATTAGACGAATCATATACGCTAGTGGTTCCACCACGCATAAATAAGGAGTAGAATATCCGGGAAAATTGTCAGAATCACGGAAGCCGACTGCCGAGTGTTGAACTTGTATCTGCTGCATGTGTATATAATATTATGCACCGTATGTATATAATGTACTATGCATTATTGTTGTCGTAGAGCTGTGCGGCTGAAGTATGAACGCGTACCTATTATGTTGCCGTCGGTAGACGGTGTTTGTCGAGTTTCGTCTATTTCTTTATGGAAATCTCGGTACGGAAAGCGGTGAGAGAAAAAAAAAGAAAGAGTAAATTATATTATGATAACAATGTGGTGCGTGCGTACAATTGAAAAAATGACGTTGCCCTAACAATAGGACCTCTACAAAATACATATATACTGGGTGATCCATTTGAAGTAAGAAACTCATTATTTCAAAAACTATTCACGTTTTTAAAAATATTTTTTCAACATAATTCTATTCGATAAAAAATAACATTCTACAAAAAAAACAATATTTTTTATAGTTATCTTTAGATGACAACACGCATTATCAATTCCTCATTCCAAAGCAGATTATTTTTAGAGTAGTCTGATACATCAGATTTAACTTTTTGACGTGTACCTATAGTTTATGAGTTATAACTTTATAAGTATTTAAGTTTTAGATGAGCAGAGTGGAGAGGTACAGGCGTACCCCGCTAAATGTTAATCCACTTCTCCAATCGTCAAAAAAGTAAATACTTCCCTAGTTACCTATTATCTATAACTGATAAACTACTTGCTCAAAATGTTCTTTTTACTGACCAAAATGCTCCAAGTATACGCTATTTTGGAATATTAAATATAAAATGTATGTTGTCATTCAAAAGAGTGTTAAAATTTAAAAATGATGAAGATAAAAAATGGTCAAAAATTTAGGTAATTTTTTCCAAAAATGTTGTTTTGTAAAGACTTAAAATATTGTGTAAAAGAAATATTTTCATAAACGTTTGTGTTTTCTGTAATGAAAAGTGTTTACTGTAAATGGACCACCCAGTATATATATATAATTATAGTAAATTATTATGTAGCGTAGATAAATGCTAAACGCACGACGATTACTAACTCGATCGTTAGGACGGCCGGAAATTGAACGGTGAATACGGGAAATTGATTTAATTAATGTATTTTTTTTTTCGTAAGCCTACAATACGGTATTGACCAACTGTTGTTAGAATAAAATTAAAAAGGAGTAATAATAAAAATAAATACTTTGAATAAAACGTCGCACCGTAGCGATCACGGTAGCTCATCCGGAATAAGCTCGCGCAGAGAATGTTGTCATTTGCGTGATTAAAAAAATAAAAATAAAATTACGAAATTGCGTATTGCCGTCTAAATTGTATATATATATAACTATATATACACAATATATATTTATATATGCATATACATATATACACTACTCGTAATACCTAATAATGTGAAAGTGTCAAGTTGGAATGCTAGCTTTGAGTCGAGAGATATTTTGTCGTTCGTTTACCAAAATACGTTTATTAAATTATCGCAAACGAAATGTATTACTTACCTTTATTAATGTTTTATAAATACCTACGGATCATGGTTATGGTTTGAGAGTTTATTGAACAATTAAGTATTCGTAGCACTCTACGGTAGAGAAGACCCGCCGTTAGATAAGTCGCGTATAACAACTCGCGATACATTTCTAGGGTACTTCCGAGGAATTTGAATTTGTTGAGGTACTCGCCAACGCAGTTTTATGCGCCATTACAGCTGCTGTGGTACGCAGAAACTACCAAAGAATTATACATTTGATTAAATTATTTTTCGTCACTGAATTTATTAAAAACGAATGATATTAAATACAATTTAATTCAAAATATTTATTTAAATATAATGCAGCAAATCTGTGGAAAACGAATATATTATTATAACTTTATACAATTGGAATAATAATTGTATACGTCTTCTTCAGAACAATTCATTAAGTCTTATATTAAATGAATATCATAATAATACTCTTAATTTTTTTTGGTCCATCGATTAATTTTATTTTTACTGTTGATTGAAATACAAAGATTATAATATTTGTCATTTGATAGAAAATATTATTAAAACACTTATCAAGCGATCTACTACATTCTTATTTAACTACAAATGACAAAGATACAACACGTTACCAAACATTTTAAATCAAGCTATATAATATGTATATTGTATGTCTAAAAGCTTTAAAAATCTTTAAAAATATGGTTCTATTTTTTTTTAATAATTTAATTTTCTTAGTTATTAAATAAAAATTCTCGTATTGTTTATTATAGAATAAAAAAAAAATATTAAAGTAGCTAGATTGATATCATAAGGAAACAATTATAAATATTAATGATACATTTTCCCTCTTAAAAGCACACGTTAAATAACCAGGGGAAAACTTGCTCTGTAGTTTATTGGGAGTCGAGTGTACCTTGTTATTGAGTATAGATAACTTAAATAAATGTGTTAAATTTGAATTGAATGATAAATCATTACTTACCTACAGAAAAATTGAGAAAATGATTCTGAGCGTAGACTTTCTGTTAGCCTATATTTCTAATGATATTAGAAAGCTACCTATTAGTAATATTCATTTTTTATTAATATACAGTAGATTGAACTTATAATTATTTCAAAAACAAATTGCTTATATGAGGTATCTACAGTAATAGTTATTATAATTTTAAATGTATAATATTATACCAGAATATAATACATTTAACTATTATTAACGTATTATATAATACTCGCATAGGGTACCTACTACCTATCAAGAGTTTAATTAGGTTCGTGGTATAAATAGCACATAATTAATTCAAATATTTTAAAAATTGTATTGCGTAAATTAAAATTTAATTATTAACATAATAAAGAAAAGCTTCTAATTTAAAGTCTCTAAAGTTAATAGATTTTGAATAACAAAAAAAAAACTGATTTTGTCGAAAATTGGTTTTGCGTAAAGATTGTAGTTTTTCCCTTATTTTTTTTTTGTTCATTTTAAGAAGTACTGAGAATTTTTACTTTTACACCCTTTAACCCAGTGCCAGTTACATTAAATTTTCTATTTGAAAAAAAAACACATCATCATGGAAATACATTTTGCATCGCTCTGATCAGCATCTAAAAAAATAATAATATATATATTAAGTTTAAGAAAAACTCAGTTCAATCCGTCCGATGTGAGTAAAATAAATAATCAACGTGAATTCCAAAATTCAGCAGTTCGACAAAAATGAATACTTTATGGATGTTTGCAATATTGTCATTATGACATCATTTGACGAATACTTTTTCATAGTTAAATTATAATAATGTTTATATGAAGGAATAAAGGTATTTTCATTCACGCCGTTTGGAGTTCAAGAGCTATAATATAAGTGCGTATATTAAATAATAATATCACGATTCCATTTATTTTCAAAAATCTCATTTTATGACAGAAAGAGTTCAAATACTCGGTAGAGTTATGTTGTTATTAAATTTTCTTTCTGCTATAAATAATATTATTATACACGCATTTGTATACATCATTGTACTAGATTCTCAACTAACGACAAGTTATTGGTTTAGTTACAATGTGGTACCTACTTTACTTTCCAGAACGGGTTCTTATAATATAGGTACACTTGGTACACCAATATTCTTTCGAATGATTCAAAAATGTATTCAATCGATCAAAAAATGATATGTAATTTGTAGGTATTTAGTGAGATACTGTGACTTGTACTCAAAGCAGTAAAATGTATAAATTACTTCGTAGCAATATGCGAAAATATAACCACGATACATAATAAGGTCAGTTAAAAAAAATATATAATAATAATGTTATTATAATGTTATTTTTATCAGTTGAACGAAGTTTATCTTAAACCTTTTAAGATAAAATATTCATATAGGTAGTTCTTGTTGCAATTACCTAATTAATTTTTGTTATTTAACGTTTTCTTAAATTTGTATTAAGCATTTAATTTGTATTTTGAATTTTGATATCCATAATAGTGTCATCCATGTTATGTTAGTTTTAAAAATCATTCGCATTTTCTCTGTGGGTGTATTATTTTTGAAAAACTTGGCATTCATAAGTTAACGAGCGAAATAAGTTATTGTAATCTTATGATTTTATCAAGATTTGTATAACTTTAACAATATATTGTAGAAATCTTCAAGAAAAAAAAATTTCGGAAGGTTGCATATTTTGATGAATTATTATTGCACTAAATCTGACTTAGTGACATAATGAAAATTTCCTTTTTAGATTCTGAGCGGAGCGATGAATGTATTGATTTTACAATGATGTGTGTTTTTTTTTTATTTTTTTTTTTATTTTTGTGTCTGTCATCACGTTTTAGGACAGTAAAAATGCTTCGATTTTCTTCAATAGTACTTTTTCTGATAGGAAAGTGAATCTAGTTGGTACTTTGTGCTGTCAAAAGTTAAAATTTCCCAGTAGTTTTCATGAGCGCCTTGAAAAGCAAATGAAAAATTATGGGAAAAACGGGAATTTTTACGGAAAACCAATTTTCGACAAAATCGATTTTGGTTTTTGGTATAACTCTAAAAGAAATGACCGTAGAGACATGAAATTTTGACCGAATGTTTATATAAGCATTTTCTACACATCATATCATTTTCAAAATATTCTGACTTATTTTGAGCTGTTTACAGACATTTTAAATTTCCAATCTTTTTGGTTTTTTTTTTTTTAAAAATCAATAACATTTTATTTATTCGTTAAAAATTCTTGAAAATTTAATAGAATGCTCCTAATATATTGTTTCAAAGGCACATGAAAAATATTAAAAATCTGTAGTCACAATTTTTTTTTTTAAGCATTTAAAGTTGAAATTTTGACAAATTACGTAAAAATGACGAAAATTTGCAAATTATTTGGAGTTAGAAATTCATAAAAATTTTTCTTTTTAAATCTAAGATTTGAAAATGTAATACAAGATTCCTCATAAGTTTGCCTAATTTTATCAATAAAAAAAAGTTTATAAGCAAGTCATAATAAATTTTTATGAGCATTTTAAGTTCAAATTTGTACAAGATTAGATATTCACTCGATTTCTCATGTAGCGATTTTCTTATTTTGTTGCAATTCAAAAACAAATAACTGTAGATGCATGAAAATTTCACTGAATGTTTATATAAGCTATTTCTATACACCATCTAATTTTTAATATATTTTGACTGTTTTTCAGTATTTTACGGACGATTTCAATTTTCAAATTTTTTAGTTTTTTTTTCTATTAATATCAATAAAATTTTATTTGTTGGGCCAAAAATAATGAAAATTTAATACAAGGCTCCTGATATATTATTACAATAGCAATTGAAAAATATTAAAAATACATAGGCACACATTTTTTTTATAATCATTTAAAGTTCGAATTTTGACAAAATTCATCAAAATCTCGAAAATTATCAATCATTGTAATTAAACAATTATAAAATGTTCAGTTTTCTTAACTAAGGATTGAAAATTTAAAATAAAGATTGTAATAAATAGTACATACTGTATTCAAAAAATCTAAAAAATATATAAACACAGTTATTTTTTACAGACATTTTAAGTTCAAATTTGGACGAAATTACATATTAAAATCAATTTTAAAGAGTAAAAGTATATATTAAAATATTTTTCTATCATCACTGATAATTTTAGGTTAATAATTAAATAATATGAATAATATTAATTCAACTTAGCAGCTACCGTAAAATAACAATATCAATATAATTTCAAATATCCTAGACTGACATACCGTCTCCGCTCAGAATCGTTTTTAGTATACAATGATATTATATCATTGAATTCAAATTTAATACCATCCATTATACAGTGATCTACTTGTAACCTACTGTATACAGCAGAGCGACATCTACTTAACCCCCCTTTTTTCTTTGGTAAATGTAATTTTATCACTCAGATAGTCAGATATAATACAACCATAATATTGCAGCGGTGTATATTATGTAATCTAGTTAGGTAGCTGTTCTGTAACAATAAAACGTTGGAATGTGGTCTATAGAAACAGTCACATGTCGGATCAATAAATTGCTCACTCATATGATAGCAGTTACACATCCAACTTTATTTTGTTTTTTAATTATGAAAGCATATGCTTTTCCCAGTCTAATATTAATATTAATTATTTACTGTTAGAACAATTTCACTGAGTACCTACATATTAAATACTCGAGAATCGGGAAATTCATAAAACATATATTAATAAACACGTTTATTAAGTAACTATGAGTGTTTATTTACATTTCTGCCTGGTAACTTTAAAACATTTATATATAGGTAATAAGTATGATATTATACGTTTTTTTGATTTCACTTTTAATTATTTCAACGTGAACTTTATGCTACTACTAAACCATAAGTTGTTAAATCGATTATATGTGCGTTATTTACGTATGCGCTGCGCTCACCATCACTTTAAATAATATTATCAAATCAAATCAAATGGAATCATCGCATCATCGCTAAGCCCTATTCGTATTGATCTTGTAGATTTTTTTTTTAAACCTCGGTGTTCCGATCCAATACAATTTGTAATATTTAATTTGTTGGTACATAATAATAAGATATAGATCAAGTCAATTAAATTACTGCTGTTAGCATATGTGAGCAACATATTAAGGGTCGTACATTGATATGCGCCGAATTCGTCATCATTTAATGGCATTTGTCGATACGTGTTTACTGAACTGCAGCGTATCGTTTTTATGGCCTACATCGTATAAACTATAAACCGTATAATTAACACGTACGCACAACATTAATATATTGGCCCCATTTAATGTTATCAAATTCCAAATGCATTAAAGTTGGATTTTTTTCGCATAAATTTCGTATACATTTATTTATTTTTTGATCGAAATAGACGCATGCATTAATTACGATGATAGTGTAATTAAGAGCGTTTCAAACCATTTTCTTGGTAGGTATAGGTACCTAGCTCCGTCGAAAACCAGTCGTTCAAACGAAGAGCGTACTAAGCGTACTAAGCGTACCTATATATATTTTGCGTCATGCGTGGTTTGAAAAAAAATAATTTGTTTAAGAAGCATAGAAATGTGCGGCAAAAAACAAGGTCATGTTTTTCATTTATGCAAATTCGCAACTGCATGCGTTTATCCATTATACAATTATAAATTTAAAAGAAAAAAAATATTTTTATTTTTTCATTTTTAATGATCATCAACATTTTGTCATCACGAAAAACTATATCGTTTATACATTATAAAAAGCCATACACTTTTTACGATCGTTAAACCCAGTTCAGACGTACGCCGTACGCGTAGGTACCTATATTATATTATATTATTATTATATATAATATGTAGATATATTTATATTATGTTTATTAAAATTAATTATGTATAGTATTATTTTATATAAGACGTAAAGGTTCATCATGCAATAGTATGACACTCATTTTCGAGAAAAAATTTAATTTTTTTTTATGTATATCTTAGGTTTTTACTTTTTTTTTGAAACAGTTACCTGAATGAGATTTTATTTTTGATGTGGTTTACTATATTAAAACGTTTCTGCTTGAATATCGAATAATTAACAAATATTTGATCATTTTAAATCAGTTAAAATTTAGTACGAGGAACATGTTAGCACCGGCTATAGGTGCGTCACAACATTTTTGTTCATTATTTAACTAATTAAAAATGTAAATACTTGTTGATAGTTCACTGTTGTCCATGTTGGTATAATATTTATGCACGTCTTCTGCTGTATAAAAATATAGGTTGTAACTCAAAAAAACAAAAATAAAAATAATTTTAATATGGTCAAATAACAAAAATAGAATAATTTATGTTATTAATTGATAATATGATTTAATTAATAATGTCTCATTCGATAAAAAAATGTTCATTATATTTTTATTATATATATATATACAATATGTATATGGTTGTGGTTATAAGAATCAAAAAATACTTTACCAATTTTAATTAAAATGTCAGAAATCGTTTACAGAGATACCAAAAAAGTTTAGAAAGTAGTTTGAACCATGTTTGATAGGTGGTGCTTGACAAACTTTTGAAAATATTTTTGTTTATTATACATGCCATAAAAAAATGTATCATTTTTTTTCCCCTGCGAAAGAAAATTTTATCTAGTCAGGTAATACAACTAGTAAATTATATTTCTATTAATAAAGTATAAAACTACTGATATTGAAACGTAAATTAAGTGTTATTATTTTTTTTAAATGTCTATACAATAGTATTGTCTTTAATCATTATAAACTTTTTTGATAAAAAATTTAATGACGATGCATTTTGATTTTAGAATAACTATATTATTAACTATGTACCATTAAATTAGGTGAACCAAGTTTTAAAGTACATAATAACTTTGAATAACTTTGTATTTATCATTATTGTCATATACATATTATGTTTAGCATATTGCAGACAAAAATGTATCTATTTCAATCGCTCAATCAAGCTTAAGTATTATTATTATTAATTTTCAATGTCTCTAAGATAATTCTATAAAAATTATATCGAGTTTTAAAATATATTACTTATAGTTTCTGGCTGTGCTATATACCAGTTTATATATATATATATATATATATATATATATTACAATTATTTATAGGTACATAACTTTGGCTTAATTTAAAACTTACTTAAAAGCTTATAATTCAGTATGTGTATTATGCAATATGGCAACATGATTCAATATGCTTATTGCGTGTAAATGTTTCATAGTTATATATTTTTTTTTCTATAAACTTTCACCACGGTTTATTTAAATTGTTTTAGTATAGGGTAATTCTAATTATTCTTTTATACGCTATCCGTTGTTATAAGAATTCGAAAACGTGCTTATGAAGAAATAATATTTGAGTTTTCTTTAATTATAATGTATAATAATGTATAATGTATACCTCCTAGTAATATTATTCAGTTTTATTTATATAATAAATTGATTTTATAAGTTGATAATTTTCAAATCCTTATTACAACTTATAGACCCTACTGTCACAAAGGCTTAAAACAATAAATGTCATTACCATAGAGATTGATTTTCTATGAAGGTACCTTATACATACAGCTTCTTCAACAACGTAAAATGAGTTTACCTATGTTTTAGAATAAAGCTTATTTTTAAAGTATTACGTAATAACCAGCTAATTAGGTAGTTTCCTTATTCATATAAATGCTACAATGTAGTATCACACAAATAGTATATTAGGTACCAAATCTAATTGAAATACACAGTATGCGTGTACTACATATTGTATAATTCATTATTATTAAATATTAATACATTTATGTTGAACAAATAATTTATTTTTACGGTTTTATGAACTATAATGGTTTAATATTATTTTAGGCATCAAACTAAAAATAGTTTTTAACTTATAGATCCTTATAGAGAAAATTGCTCTATTTTTGATAAGCCTATGCAAGTGGCCATGCAGATAGGTACTTACAGTAGGTATTTTTTATCTGCTCTTACTGTTCTCTAGGGGACTATCTTAAGTATTATTAACTATAATTTAATTTTTTGTATATGAATATGCAAGTATGATTTGGTATGAAATTTTTATCAATAATATATATTATATGTGACCATAGTAACAGTTATTTTTAAAGTAAAAAATTACAATCTTTAAATCATAAAGTAACAGAAGCTGTAAATTACGCTGATTTTGTTATTTTAGAATTAACTAACTTCAAAAATAACATTGAAACAACTTTTTAAATTGCTTTATAAACAGAGTAAAAACTCCAAAAGTCTGTGGATAACTTAGAATATATAATAAGAGCCAAAAATTGCTAGTATACAAAAAAAAACTCGTAATATAATTATTTGAGTAGAGTTCCCGGAAAAAACATTATCAAATTGTTATAACAATTCCATTTTTTTGACGATTTTGTAAAACTCCTTAGGGTAAGATTCCAAAACTATAAAAACGAAATGCATTAGAAAAATCATGAGTAAATAATTAAGTTATATGTATGTCTTTATCTACAACTGATGAATCGAGATTAATAAAATTTAATAATTAAAATTTATATTACTAAAACAGTGAACACACAATTGTATTATAACTACCTACACGTTTTTTAATCGTGTATATTTATATGTATGCACCCAATATCATGTAGGTACTAGATGCAAAAGGTAAAATGTATATAATTGTATTTATTTATTAATTTAATTACAGAAAATATCTAGCTACTAGCCAACTAATATCAATAAAAAATATATTACCAAATATATATATATATAAATCATATTGTATATATTATATTCTTGTTTGTTCTAATTAAAAAAATAATAATAATAATCAGAATAATATAATATTAATATGATCCATTTGGTAACGTAGCCGATCAAATTAAATTTTTATAAACATTTTAGTATTTGAAGATCAACAGAAATCAGAAATCCAAGTACCTTTTTCGCAAGTCGTAGATTATGAACGGGAAAATTCATCAAACTGCTGTGTATTGCACATAGGGGGTCCGTTTCTCAGTTGACATTTTAATGGGCATTTCTGCTGTTCAAACTTTCGTGTTGAATGCATAGAGAGAATGAAACAATTTGCGTCACTCAGCAATAGTGAAAATAAAAATAAAAATAATTTAAATATAATGAATAGGTATTTGTTTATTAAACGTACGTCACTTGTAGTGGTGTCGTAATGTGCTTATATTTGTAAGAGGTGTGGGGTAAATTTTTTACATTAACATTACCACCAAAAAAATTGTTTGTACGAATTATTAGCCTGTCTCAATAAAACGCATGTGCGGTATGTGTATAATGCACGTCTTATGCACACACATAATATAAGTTATACAACCATAAAATTAAATGTGGATACGGAATGATAGGTGCCGACGGTGACAGCATGAATGAATACAAATTATGTGCAATATTATAATATATATTTTATAAGATTTATCATAAAAATAATAAACTATTAACTAGGTGTCTACTGTCTCGTCTCAGTAACGAAGCAATAAATATTTAATTTACAAGTACCTGTATATATTATGTTTTTTAGTATTTATATGTAAATGTTCTTACTATAAAAAATGTTACAGATAGGTACCTACAGTAATTTATCGTTATAAAATGTTATACGTGGTGTGCTTGCCACTAAACTACCCACTACCTATCACTGTTAAATGCTGAAAATTAAACCGACGATAAATGATAATAATTGACATATGATACTTCTAAACATCGTTATTGGTCGTTTCTAATAATTTTAGGTGATTTACAGTGTAATAATGCATCATTCACTAAAAGTTGGCCTTGTATTACATTGAAGTGTCACATAATTTCAGTAAATTGTAAAGTCTCAATTCCTTAAAAAATAAATAAAACTCTGGCAGGATAGTGACTGTATTGACTAGCTGTACTGACTGTACAATTAGTAATTACTAAGATTCTACTTTGAACAAGTGATAAAATGTCTACATTGAAATTTTAGCATTCACTCAATGTTCAAACATTTAATCACCTACCTAATTACAAATATTTTAATAGCAAATGTATACTATCCACAAACTAAAAATATATAATTGATAATTAGTTGATCTTTTAAAAGATGACATTATTATTATCACTGGTATTACATATAGTTTATTTACCATGTTCCAAAAATATGTTATTTTCTTAAAAAGCATTGTGATATCATAATATTATAATAATAATAATATAATATGCACATCCAATAATTAGTTTAATTTATAATTAAATAAAAATAGCTATGTTATGTAGGTAGGTACTACCCATATTATATGACATACACATTAAACATATTATTATCTAATATATAAAATTCTCGTGTCACAGTTTTCGTTGCCATACTCCTCCGAAACGGCTTGACCGATTTTGATGAAATTTTTTGTGCTTATCCGGTATCTATGAGAATCGGCCAACATCTATTTTTCATCCCCCTAAATGTTAGGGGTTGTCCACCCCTAAATTTTTTTTTTATTTTTTAGACAAAATTTTTAATTTCTATTTTTTTATGATACAACATACAAAAATACATACAATCCTCAATTTTCACCCTTCTACGATCAACCCTTATTTTTTAATAGCCATTTTAGTAATTTAATAATTTTTCCTCTCCGGTCGAAAACTGATGTATCGTCATTTAATTAGTTATCCCCGCCAGATGTCTACAGGTGTCACTTCTGACCGAGTAAACAGCACGGAGTAGGGATGAGAACGAAGCCGGTCTCCTTTCTTTCTCACTCCCTACACAGTTGTCGGCCATCATTATTGTTTATGCATCAAGTGTAGTAGTAACGTTGACAATTATTATTTTATTATTTTATTATTTTATTATTATTATTTTTATTTTTTTTATTTTTTTATTATTATTATTATTATTATTATTTTTTTATTATTATTTTTTAAATCTGAAGATACAAATGTTGTTGCCAGGGAACTTGGTATCATATAAATCTATTGATACAGTTTGCGACGACCGCGAAGCAGTAAATTTTCCCACAGAGTTTTTGAACTCACTGGATTTGCCAGGCATGCCACCGCATAATTTACAATTAAAGGTTGGATCTCCAATTATCTTGCTTCGTAATTTGAACCCGCCCCGGCTGTGCAACGGTACGCGATTAGTCATTCAAAAATTAATGAAAAACGTGATCGAAGCCAGGATTTTAAATGGCAAGTTCAGAGGTGAAAATATACTCATACCACGGATTCCTATTATACCTACAGATGTGCCAATTCAATTCAAACGTATTCAGTTTCCGATTAGATTGGCATTTGCAATGACTATCAACAAATCCCAAGGTCAAACGATGTCTGTTTGTGGATTAGATTTGAGAACACCATGTTTTTCACACGGACAATTATACGTGGCATGCTCTCGAGTGGGTAAACCATCCAGTTTGTTTGTGTTAGCTAAAGATGGACTAACAAAAAATATTGTTCACGCTATAGCATTAAGAGATTGATATTGTTTAATAGTGTTACTGTCGTAATTGTTTAATTAATGATATATAATTTAAAGGAATAAATTATAATATAACTTAAAAATAATGTTTGCCTTTTGTTATTTTTATATTCCCTCATCGTTCACAGCGCTCCATGCTTATTTCACGCATATACCACATTCTTACATACATACAATATACACATTCTAACATACATACATACTTACAATAAGTAAGCTATTTTTTGTCTACACTAGAAATTACTAGGAAATTATTTATATGGCAAAACAACGTTTGCCGGGTCAGCTAGTATCTTATAATAATTTAAAATGTTTATAAATAAGAATAATTTAAGGTATTATTTTATATTGGATCACTTATAACATCTAAAAAGATTCAAAGAGATCTAAAGACGTGCTGCAAGTTTTCCTATCTCTTTTGGTTAGAAGCAACTTTACAGAATTTTAATATTCTAATAAAAAAAATTAACATAAATGAATATCTATTTTAAAATTTTAAATCTAAAATAATTACAAAAAATGCACAAAGACGATGAAATGTATATATTTTACATAGGTACATGTTATTTTACTGTAGGTAGGTACTTCAGATGAAAGTAAAAATAAATACTACTACCTAATGCGATTTTAAAGTTGACTTTGATTTTATATAAACGAGTATTATATAATATAATATGTACTTATATAAGTACTATTTTCAAAACGTTTTTTATATGTTCTGGACAAAGTTTTTACTGTAAACTTTCGTTATGTCGAAATTCAAGGGACACAGATTAAAGTTCGAGATATCAAGTTTTATTGTAATGGTAATTATTTCAAGGAGATTTCGTTAGAGTTCGACATTATAAAAAATTCGAGATATCTACGTTCGACATAATAAGAATGTACCTACTGTATTATATTATTTAAAACGTGTATAGATAATAGATATATAGGCATAGAGTTTACACCGATTTTGATTATATAATTCAACAATTGCAATATTTATATCGAATACTTGAACTTTCAATGCCTACAAGTTTAAAATATATTATAAATCGTAAATCTTAATTCAAAGATCAAAATATAGCGTCTAAATTATGTTAAGATTTATTGTTTTCATAAATCACGGTGATATACGTATGGTTGTTAGACAAGTGCACACACCCGGTCTTTTTATTCTGTCCGTCGTTTTGTATAAGTAATTTAATTGGTTAATACTCACTGCTTAAACCTGCTTCCATTATTTATCTTGATGAAAGCTTATATATTATTAAACTACGAGATAAGACAGGTCAGGTTGAGACCAGAGATAAAAATATCTTCCAACGGTTAGCTGTGTCTTGATGGGCACGCGACTATGAGAATAATCAGCAGATTAAAAAAAAATATACTTTATTTATACTTGTATATTATTATTATATTTACTGAATTCCATCACATTATACATTATGCATACAATAATATTCCTTTAAACTAAAAATGACGAGCAAAAAAAAAATGATATAATAATCAACATAAATAATTAATTAACATGGGTTTATCCTACATTTATATTATAATACCTCAATATTATAATGCAAGTATAATAATATTACAACCTTGTGTAAATACTAAGAAAATTAGATAAAATAAATAAATATTTATTTAAGTATTATAGGTTTTACCTTGTTTGGACATTCATCATACGTAGATACTCCAGGTAAACTTCCATAGAATGTACCTATATTGGTTAAATATACTATACAAGCTTCTATAGGCATTTAAGGAAACATTTCAAGTAATCACAAGTTATAACATTATTTTCTATTACCTAACTACCTATCTTAAAAATGTCTGTAATTTTATATTATAATTAAATATAAAATAAAAATTTAATTTTCAATTTATTTTTCCATAACACTGTTGAGGAGTAAATAAAAATATATTTATATATTTATAACGACATAAAAAAATAACAATAAAAACTAATAAAGGTAGGTATTTTAGAGATACTTGAATATCATATTCAAAAAATAGTTTTTCTTACAAAATACGTGTAAATATAATTTTTATATTTTTATATAACATATTTCACGGAAAAAATCTTCACAGGTATTAAGGAAACACATTATTAAAAAAAGTTTTCACATATTTTTTTGTATTAAATTATTTCCAGTTAAATAATATTAAACTACAAAAAATAAATGATATTAAAACATCAATTTACTTTATTATCTTGTAATTTGAAGTAGAATACATTTTTGGTTAAATTTATACTTTAGCAACGTGATTAAAATATAAGGCAATAGGAAATAAAGTTTTACACATAATATAACGAGCATGTACTGTAATAGTAAGTCTGCCTATAGTTCAATTGTGCAGGAACTATCCTTGGAGGGGTCGGTTGTTTAGTTATAAGTTTTTTGAAGGAGCGAAGAAAAGTCTATTGAGTTGATTTGAGGTATCTCGTTAGTGTTAGACTAAGGTAGTTTGTTTTTGACTAATGAATATCTGATTGGGTTTCTAGAGATTATTTAGTTCTTTGTGAACTTGATTTCCTTTATAATTAGCTAGGCGAGGCCCACTAAATAAGCCACATTTGTCTGTTTCTTTTCTATTTTTGGTGTACTGAGATCAGTTGTAGTTTTTCCCACAACGATCACACTTAGAATGGTGATTGTATTAAGCACTTGTGACGGGTGTGGCCATACTATTAACAGCACAATATTATTATTATTTTATTTGTTTTACTCATTATACAATGATTTTTTTTTTCACTTAAACATTTCATTTATTTCTTTAACCATCTATAATTTTAATAACTTTATCTACAAGATCAAATAAAAATAATTTTTAACGATTATACGATAAAATGTAATTTCTAATATTTATCTCTACTATAATATAATATCTGAGGAGAAGGTTGATTTTCAACTATAGTGGTCAAGTGGAATATGTCACACTGTATTTGGGCTAACGGGAAAATTATGCAAACATGTTTTTGCACTGGTGCTTCAAAATTGTAATATTGTGGCATTTTATCTAATGCAAAAATAATATCCTTACAATTGTATTATTCACACCTAATTATAGCCATGCCAAACTACTGGTCTATTATTTTGATCTTCTCTAATAATTAAAACCAATATACTATCACCATATACTTTTGAACTCGTTCTATATCTTTTGCATAACAACAATACTTTTATTCCAAACCATTCATACCTCTCAACCAAAAATAAAAAACTACAGTACACCAAGGTGGGATCGCCGTTGCCCCACTCATATTTGATATTTGTACAATGGTTCAAAGACAACATTCCAAAACACCTGTGCTGTTGCTGAATATGCTGATGAGGGATGACTAAGCGATCGTCTCTGTTCACGAAAATCTAAAAATTGGACGGGTATCATCATAACTGAAAAATAAATATAAATGGATAAATAAATCATTTTATATCACATGTTACATGCACATTCAACCATGACATATTTCTTCTTAGCTTTGAATAATGTTCTTATCCAAACATTATCGTCTAATAAGGTACCTTAAGTAAACTTTAAGAAATAAGTTGATATGATTCACCATATTTAATTTAGTTTTCAAAATTGTATACAATTATTCACTAACTTATTTTATCTTGTGAGTTAAATAAGATATTTAAACAGAGTTACTCTCACAATTTGTCTTCTTTTAAAATTTGAACTTTTAACTATCACGCATTCGCTATTCACAAAACACAAAAATAATTTTTTTATTAAATCCAATATGACTTTAAAACTTCGAGACTTTACTTTAATAAAATGCAAACAATTTAAAAGAAAATATTCCAATTTATAACTAATGCACAGTGTCATGTACATAAAATCAAACCTCGTGTTGAGACTTGTAAATGAAAAATGCAATATAAGCCGCAATAGAATATATTTGTTATAGTAGTTGGTAGTTGCTATTGAAGTTCAATGCCCAATCCAATGTGCTCACAGAAATACTTACCATAGTCATCAACGTTTTAAAATCTCTCAGAACATACTTAAAGAGGTTATTATTACTATAATGATTATTGATATTATTTTGTACTTGTTGAAATAAAAAAACTTATATAGTCCACTAAGTTAATTTTTTAATATATATAAAACAGGTAAGTTTGCTAAATTTGCAGATTCTCGCTGTCATAACATATTAACGTTCTTATACAATAACGAAAGTAATTTCGATTGTACGATAGTAGGTACCTACTTCCCGTGTAACCATGTAGGCTGTAAAATAAAAACTCTATTACTGATACGAATCAATACAACACAACCATAATTCATTGGGTTGACAAAATAAAATATTTTTATTACTTATAATATAATTTTAAATGATGTGTACACTGTACATTTTGAAATTTAAAAATAAAAATTAAGTTACTATTAAAGTTACATTTTAGAGATATTATAAATGTTAATTGGTCTGTATGTATGGTTTATTATTGTATATGTTTTCATACCAATTAAATCCAATAGTAACAAATAAAAATACAATTAAATTTAGGCATTAAACTAATAGTATATATTGGTTAACGGGGGTTTTAAAATTTGCTCAAGCTTATTAAAATGTCTCCCTCAACCATATTGTTGTTATAGCCATTTGAAAACCATCTTAGTATAGTAAGTCAGAAAATGAAACAATTATGCCACTAAATCAATTTTTGGTAAGAACCTATAGTAGAATATAGTCCATAATATAAATATATTATAATACATAACCATCTAATCCTATAATGATATCATAATATCTTGTATAATTAACGACTTATTGTATGAGACTTTGCAATACAGACATATACTTAATTCATAACTTATATAGGTCTACAAAAATGCTAAGGTTATTAGGTTTCAACATTTTACACCTTTTCACACACATATAAATATGTAATAGTGTGTCACACTAAGTGTGATACAGATTTACATTCAACTTGAATAATTTTGATAAAATATTTATGTGACAATCTTATAATAATTATTTATTTTGAATCTTTTATTGAAACAAAATATATAATATAAAGATAAAGATTAAAATAAAATAAGTAACATTTGTTTATTTTTCAAAAAAATCTGGCTTTACATAAAATGTTTGAACAGAATATTATAAACTATTTTCTCTATGAATAAGACTTACTTTATTAAGATATCGGTCTATATCGAAAAGTTTTAATTGTTAAATAAATTAACAGACCTTATGTTTATATTGGTTATGACGGGCACATTTTGATCTCGTTCTTCGAATTTCCATTTTTAATATTATTTTCATTTTAGTATTATTCAAAATTAATTTATCATCCCCGTCATAAGAATTATTGTTATTTAGAAAGTATGCACTTATATAACTTTGTGTTGACTGTTTGACTGTTGAGCTTTGTTGAACTTCATTGATCCTCGTTCTATTTTCAATTAGGTAACGAACTCTAGTGAACGTGAACATTCCAATAGGTACTAAATAATATAATGCGATATCAACTATAGTGGACAATAATGTTAAAATATCTACCGACCATCATGTTCGTTAATTAGGTACTAGTCAAAATTATTCATAGAAAATGAACAATGGCATCTATACCTATATTTTATATAATAATATTAAATAATTTATAGACGCGTAGTCGATAATAATATATCTCATGAACCTCGTCGTAGAAATCTCTGTTGCACATAGCAATAAATATGGTAATGACTAATGACGTAGGTAATGTCAATATTGTTTAACTCGTCCACACCTATATAGATTAAATAAAATCATAATTACTTCGTTCTGGAGTAGGTTTGTATGGAAACAACGTACCCAGTATTTTAACAATTGAGAGATAGGTACCTATACCTACCTATATACGACGAGCGTTTACGATGTAAGGTACGTCCTATATTATTATCTGTTTGCTGCAACATTTTCCGAGAGTTTTTCACATCGTAAATAAATAATTACTAGGTAGCATTAGCACTATAAAAGTTTTCCTGACCATACGAAGGGGTACACTGAAATGCTGGCCTGATGTCATTTGATGTCACTAAACATGAGCGTTGGTCGACAGGAATCTGAATTATTATCAAGGCCCATCGAATATATTACCTGACCTATATAATTTATTATACTACATAATAGTTGTTATCACATTTAATATGCACAGTTACTGTCGTACAGAAATGTCGATACCCACAATAACGGAATTAAAATAATATAATATAATTTTATTTTATTGCGGTAGGCAAGTGTAGATACAGAATACGCACAATGATACGGCAAAAACGATGCTAAAAATGTTATTTTTAAACATCATTATAATATTATGTCACTGTGATGCTTTGCTATATCATAATTTACTATGCATTATACAGTTTAATAAAATGCGTTGTTGTTGCAGGAATAATAACTGTTGTTGTTTCATTTGGTGCGTAGATTTTTCGATGTTAGGTTTACGAATATACACTGTACAATATAATGAACATAATATACATTATAAATGCTGTGTTAGCATTTTTTTTCTTTCTATATCGGTATCAAACTTCCCGAATTTTCTACACTCGTATATTAGTGCTCACAATTTATGTAATAGACTGTAAGACACATCGATGGAGTGTATTATATACTGTTAGGTATATGTGTTATATTTTACTATATATGCTGAACCGCCTTTTTGGCTTCGGAACAATGATTCTAGGAAAAAAAAAATCCAACTGTAACTATATAATATATTACATATTGTGACGTTATAATTTGTTTGAATTGAACATTTAGAGGAGTGTTGTTAAATAATCGATTTTACGACTCATATACTTTACACGGTGCAATAATATATGCTTATAAATAGACATATAGCAATCCACCATCGCTTTAAAAAAATACTATTAAAACCACCTAGTCCCTATATAATAGATGAATGATGTTTATTTATAATATTTACCATTATATGTTAGTATGTTACATTGTTACACTCGTTTTGTTCATTTATATTGTTTTATTTCATACAATTATATTAATATAATTGTATGAAATATACCGTCGAAGTATCGAAGAAATCGTGGATTATGCAAACTTAAAACTGGAACACCCTATCACTCTCTGTGACTGTATACAATATAAAATATATAAAAGTATGAAATACAAATTGTGAAGTACGGCTTAAAATGTGTGAACTGAATTACTACCATAAAATATGCACTAGTAAATCTTGAATGATTTCTTTTATAATAATGGCACTAAATATTTTGATACATATTGAATCAATTATTTTTATTTAACTTTTTTTGATATTATATAAAATTGTATTTTTAATTTATAATTAAATAAATAACATACAACAAAAAATTGAAATATTCTAGTACAATTCAAAGGCATAGCGGTATGTAAAATGAATAATGTGTACCTATGTCGTTTGGTGAACATGGATGTTTTTATCAAAAGAACCGTTTTTGCACAGTTAACAAAATGCTTTTATCTAAACGGCTAAGCATATTAAATATTTCTACATTTATTGGTTGTATTATATAATATTATTATACACACTAGGTAATAAATAATAATATTAAAAGGTTGGGCATTCAAAACTATAAGATCTTTTAAAAATATAACATAATATCATCTCAATTTCAATAAACATAATATAATAAAATTAATTGGGAGTAGAACTGGGTAATTTTCAGGCACTTAATAATCGCGTGACAACTAACATGGCGTAACAAAAAAATTAAATGAAAATTTTGATTTTGTTAGTAACTTTATTGTGATATATAGTACTACCTACCAACCAAAATACTACTAAATTATCAAACATTCAAACAATGATCGAAAGGGCATTTTAGTAAAATAACACCACCAAAAAAGATTTCTTTTCAAATTACAGTCTGAAGCTTTTATAGTTATTACAGTATTTTGTCTACTAAATGCATTTAAGAGGATATTTTTAATAATTAAGTAACTGAAACTCATGCGTGTGCACATTGTCAGTTCAGGGTATAAATAAATTTCACATAATATAACATTATATAACATTAGATAGATACCTATTCAATTTTAATTCAATAATTTAAGTTATTTTATCATAAATAATTGTACATTATAATACTTCAATGAAAATTAACTGGGCATAAACTTGAAATACACACACATACACACACATACACACACAAGACACATTTATATATATCATATATTATATTAAAAGGAGTAAACTGTCCTAATTTTTAGGAATTTCTTCCTAGTGTTAAAAATATAAAAAATGTTTATATTTTTGTCAATCATAAAAATCATACATTCGAATAAAACTTATGAAACTATAGTAAAAAATGTATTTATTTAATAAACATAATAATCTTCTTCATTATGTGGACTACTCTAAAACGACGGGATTTTCGATAACAGACGAATAGAAGGTTTTCTCGAAAACACGCTAGATCACCTTGTCAATTTATTGGCCATCCAATTACTAAAAAACTCTAAGGACGTCAGACGTCTGAAGCGTATGAAACCATACACTTAAATACACTTTATTAAATTAGATTCTTAAGAGCAAGAACCATTTTATTGGAAGTTGACCTTCATCAACGTATATTGTATATTATATTATTTATAACTAGGTAATATCTATAGTAGGTATGTAAAATATATATATTTGTTAAACATAATTATAAAGACCTTTGGGTTGTTTAAATAATAATGCCTCTGGGCATAATAATAATAAAAAAATTAGTTTTTAAAATGTCCATAATATAGCCATACAGATACTTATTGATTTTACATAATAATATAAAAATATTAATAGTATAATCAATGATAATATATTACATTAATTTTATCGTACCATAAAAATATAAAGTACCTACCTATTATTAGAAAACTTAATTACATTCAATACACGTTTTAATTTTTTGTATTCTCGGGCATGATCCCATTTCCGTTACCCTCTTAATTTTTTTTGTACCAACCCTAATTGGAAATATAAATCGTCAAAAAAACAACGAAAAAGGAGAAGTACAAATTATAAATATTAATTTATCACTAAAAGAATTTAATTGATATATCATGAAAATCTAGAAACTTTTTTTTAATGCTATAACTTATAATATGCTTATGGGCAGTGACATAAAATAAAATATTAAAAATAAATGCACAAATATAGGTGATTTCAAAAGACATAAATTCATATATTATGTGTTAATAATAATATTATAGCTACAATTTGTTCATATACAATATTTTAATATTTTATATCAACGATCTATTTTCCTAAAATTGTTGAGTTTTTATGATATAACCATGATTTTTCAGTGTTTGATTTTTATTCTAAATTCCTAATTAGCTTCTAAAAATGTAACACCATAATAATATAAATAGATTTGTTTTAAGTAGGTACTTACTCTTGTATGGAAATTATATAACTGAAGTATAATAGTATAAATTAAAGCCTCAAAAGCAACTACTATCAAATTTAATTTTAAGTAACACAGTTGAATTACTTGAATTGAAATACCTATACATATTGATTATTTTATTAATTGACAGACCCTTATCATTTTTGTATTTTGATACACTAGGTGCAATATAGAATAATATGTGGATTCTACTGTTAAACAGTAACATAATTCTCTCCCATGATCTGATAAATACAATTATACAAATCAAATTAATAATTTTAATTTAAAATTTTTGTCACTCGACCACATGAAACGTTTATATTTGATAATTCCACCACGCTACAATTATACAGAATACGCTCCAAATAGTCAACCATCCCGAATCCACATTTTCACATACAAATATTTATATTAGTTATATGGAAAACAAATAAAACAATTATTTTTACATTATTAATTTTTAAAAACAATAAATGTTTGTAATACTTTTTATAAGCTCCGAGGTCCCCTAATAACGGAGGCCACGAAAGTGCACATAAGTATTTAAAGTTAAATTTCGTTTACAACGTAATATAAGAACAAATTTGTTTGTTTTCACTAAATTTATAAAAATTATTTGCTATAATTTTGTTATATTTTGAAGTGTATAAGTATGGGTATAATACAGTTAATTGATATTTCTGTTTACGTAAATTTCCGGAATCTCGAGTATATAGATAAACAGACTGTAATAAACATCAACAATTAATTATGATTTTGATTTTGATTTCAAAGAATAAACTTTTCCTCGCTTCACTTAGTTATAATATATTATTGGTACAGAGAACGCAAATTTTTACTTTTTGACTAAAATACTGGAAATCCTATTCCAGAATTTAATTTCACACTATAATTAGTAAAAGTATACACATCAATTATAATAACTTATTAAGTAGGAACATATTAGTCAAAAGTATGTATAACACTATTTGAATAACCCATTATTTGATTATCTATCAAATTTCTTCTAAGTTATACATTTTTTAGTTGTTATTGTATTCAAGTTTATTACTTAGCATTTCAGGTTTTTCATATCCAACAGAAAATTTATGAAACCAAATAATTGATAGTTACAACTAACCAAGGAATGTTATTGCATGTATAATACATGCAATTTTTATAAAATTATCTATTTTCGAAAAATTATGTTACTATTATTTATGAAGAATTTACGTTTTTTTATTAACCTTTAATATAAAATGATATAGCTCTAGTTATTCATTCTCTTGTCTTCTTAAATAAATTATAAGTTTTAAAACTGATATAGACAGTGGTGTAACCCTCCCTTTTCACGGCCAATGATGACATTCCCCCTTTCCCAAAATTGGTTATATTTTTACAGGATATACGACCAAATTCCGAATGTAGAAAATGAAATATTGACCACTTTTATAAAAACATCTTCTAGGAAAAAGAAAGCTTTAGATTGGACTTGGACACAATAATAATATTACATTGTAATAGTACCTCTTAAATATCTATGGAAGTTGTTTACAATAAATTAATATAAATAAAAGTTTTGTTGGATGTATTATTATAGGTACAATGGTACATTGTAAAATGTTCTTCGGAACAACATTAAAACCGACAAATAACGTATCCATATGATATATATATATCCAATACGCCATGGCACATGAGGTGTAAGCTGATTTACAATAAATATAAAAAAAACATTGATATCTGATTGAATAATATTCATTTTTTAATTAAAAGGTCTTATATTGTTTGTGTAGTTAATTTGACTAAAGTTAATAGGAAATACAAATTTTAATTAATTTTTGATATTGCATATTTTAGCATATTTATACAAAATTATATGCGTATTTCTATTACTTTTATCATAATCTTTTAAAATTTATCCCTAGTCAATCACTATATGTATCACTAGTGTTTCCTATAGGATATGAATGTCAAAAATCAAGTCATAATAATACACTGACTTTTCAACATGATTGGGAAAAAACACATCCAAAAATATTGAATTTTTCAGGGTTTTGCATGACAATATGATAATGGTTTTTTTAATTAATTTTTTTTAGTGTATTTTATATTTAATGTTAGGTTTATAATACGCAAATTGTTTAAATAATATAATGGCTATTATAATAATATAGTAAAACGCACTTTAAGCACTTAACTACTCAGTAATTTTATAATATTAATAGATAAATTCCAAATTGTAAGTTATTAATTATTATATTATATTTATAATTACATGAATTTAAATTTAATTCCTGTACTCTTCTAACTACCTCTTCAATATTAAAACATTCAATAGCATTTTACATTTTACACGTTTACCACCGTACTATATAGTAAGGCTATTATAAGTTAGTTGTTTTTTCGAGTTATTAGACCAATCAGCGGAAAAAAAATATACATCGAGAGGTACAATTTTTATTTTGAAAGAATATAAAATTTCTTTGCTTTTCTGTGTTTTGTAAGTAGTGAATATTTTTAGTAATCTAGGTACAAAAGTAAAAATTAATTTAAGAAAAAAAATTAATTTGATACTATACTCATTAAATAATATACAACAAATCAAAAATATATTTCCAACATAACCTAGATAACCTAGAAAATAGATTAAGAAATTCAATATGTTTTCAAAATTATAATAGGCCTTTGGTATTGGGTGAATTTTTCTTCTACTTTTAGGGACTTTTGTAGCACATGGAAGTTGAACATTTTTTAACGCAAAGTATAGTGAAGTGTGGCTGCTCTATGTACGTTTCAGATTTCCAAGAATTTTAACCAAACGTACATTAATGATCAATCACTACACACACAGTCACACAGCACTTATATGATGATGGTTAACTTTGGCCTCCTAAATCCGACCTCTTGGTATAAAACAAGCCAAAAATAAATTTTATAAAAGAATTCGGGGGAGGGGCGTGCTCGCAATTCCCCCTGGCTAAGGCACTGTTAAATAGCTATATTCACAATTACAATTATAAATCAACAACTGTTAGAATCCAAATATCTATGCATACTTAATATGTTATAAACTAATAATACACATTTCCATTATCAAAAACCTGCTATTCCAATACTTAACGAAGTTTAAAAAAAAAATGTATTCATCAAAGCGTTGTAGATAATATAATCCGTTATTAGTATTATCTTACAGTAATAAATTATTCATCTTCGAGATAAAAATATTAAAAACTTATATCATTATAAAATGTAAGCTTCAACTCAACTAAATCTTGGATAGTTATTTGCTTGAGCTAAATTCAAACAAAACTAGACATTAAATTCACAAAATATCATCACCCTAAGGAATTTAAGATTCTTTGATCATTCGATACTATGTTTAACTACTAATAAATTATATCACTCTTGTTTATGCATTAAAAATGTTAATTATATAAAATACTTACGGAGTTACGGCTGTATATTGATGCTCAATTAATACGGAGAAAACGAATTGAGTACCTAGTTCAACTTAATCGTAAATTATTTTACATATTTTGAAACTTAAGAGGTGTACTTGATGTCTTGATAAAATGTAATTAAGGTTAGTCTATATTTTATTCGTTCAGTCACTTTTTTCTTTTGGTATTAAGAGTTTGGGATGACGTGATTATCTTCTGATACCCATTTAATTTTTTAAACAAATTAAAAATAATAGTCAATAAAATAATTCAAATTTATACCTAGTACCCAATACTGACTTTGTTTACAATGAGCTAAATTTTTATAATTTTGATAAGTTATTTAAAAAATGTTTTTTATAATTGTATATGAACATAGAAACACTATTTAAATATATATACTATATAGGTATGAGGTATCTAAACATAAATTGCATAATAAATTTAAGAAAAATGTTTGTATAACTTTGTCTATGTGTTATAAATCATTGGGTTTTAAAGCAAGTTAAATACCAGTATACCACCTATTATGTTATACTGTTATCTGAAAATCTAAACATTAACATTGGTTTTTTAATAATATTATAATCATTTGAAGCATTGCATTTTAAAAATAATCTAATTTTTGATATTTCTCTGATATATTATAATATAATTATTAACTTACGCTTATTACTTGCTGTGATTAAATTACTATATTTATTTTTTTTTTTAACTTTTCATAATAATTAAAAAATTGTGTATGGATATTATAAAAATATATAGTATCAACTATCAAATAACAACGTCATCGTTTTAGACACCGTTGTAATCACGATTAAAGAATATAATATATCCATAGACCTTATACTCAGTACTTATACTAATACTTATACTGAGTATAAGGTCTATGAATATATCAGCAGCAGCTTTAGTCTTGGTTTTAATTCTTAAACAATATTTACAGTGTCACCACCTTAATAATATAATAATATTTACCAAAGTAAGCGACCCCCGGCAAGTTGTAAGTGTCCCTCCCCCCTTTAACACAAATCTGTTTATTCGACACTCACAATCGTGAATTAAGATATATTATATCTTAATTCGTGTAAGTAATTACAATATATTTTCCTGCATCTTGCGACCCGTACATGACAAAGAAACATTATTTCAATATTATATATTATATATATGATTATATGAATACTTCTATAGCATAAATAATTCAGTAATTAAAGGGGGGACGGGATTATGCGTCCTCTTTAATTTAAGTCTCCAAAGTCCGGGGGGACGCTAAGCAACATGATATTCAATATAAATTAATTTTTATTTGTCTTTTAAATGAAATGTATAAAACTAAAGCAACTTCAAAATTTAAACAAATTGTTTTTAACATTTCAGGCTTTATGAATTGCAATTTATTTTTGCTGAAAACGCATAATATGGGTACCTAAGTAAGATAATTTTTTTTAGGAGGATTTTGTTTTTTTTTTTTTTTTTTTTATTGATCTAAAAATTAACATCGACAACAAAGGCCATTAGTCACAGGCAAGGTTTTTATACAATAATACAAGTAACAGTAATAATAATGATAATTTTTTTTAAACAAGACCGAAGAGTTTTGTTTGTTTCAGAAATTTGATTATATCCAGGTTGTTTTCTTGGTTGGGTCCGAGTGCAGTATCGAGGTTGTGAGATATGTTGTTCGCGGCCCGTTCTTGGTTGAACTTTAGACAGTCGGCTATTAGATGTTTGACTGTTAACATGGTTCCGCAGGTTTGACAGGAGGGGGGTTCCTCTTTAGCCATCAGGCAGCCGTGGGTAATTCTGGCCCGTACGTAGTCTGTTGAGGACCGTATCTTCTTTACGGTTGAGTTTAGGATTAGACCAACGGTGTCTCTTTTTATTTCATTTAGTTTTGTATTTTGTATGTTCCAGATTTTTTGCCATTTATATTTTGTACGTTCATTTATGAGTTTTTTCGCGTCGTCGTATGACATTTTATTAATTAAGACGGTTTCTTTGTTGTTGATGGCGATTGAGGCGTATTCGTCGGCTATTTCATTGCCTATTATGCCCGAGTGTCCAGGTATCCACATTATGACGATATTTTTACCCAGACAGGAAGCTAGGCTGAGGTTGTTCAGAATTTTGGATGCAATATCCCCGGGATTGAAATGGTTCTGCAAACTTCTTATAGTGCTCAATGAATCGCTGAGAATGATGAATTTCAAGTGAGCTTCTTGTAATATAGTCTCAGTAGCCATAAGAATGGCTATAGCTTCGGCTGTGAATATGGAGCACTCCGGAGGTAGTTTGTGTATAATTATTTTATTTGGGAATATAATCGAGAATCCTACACCATCTTGAGTTTTTGAGCCATTAGTGTAAGATTTTGTTTTTATATCTTATTATTATACACTTTTTATGGATAAATAGATAGGGCCGTATGCAATTTGTGCCAAAAACAAGCCCCCTCCCAAAATATAAACATGTAATTTGCACTACATCTTAATACTAATTTTGGTAATTTGCGCCACACAAAACTAAATAAAAGGGCATTAAGGAATCTGCGCCATCGTGTACCTACAAAAAATGTAATTTGCGCTTTGTATTAAATTTTCATTATTTTTGGCCCAACAAATAAAAATTTATTGATATTTATATAAAAAAAAACTAAAAAGAAAATCGCTACATGAAAAATCATGTGAATATCTATCTTATAAAAATTTGAACTTAAAATGCTCATAATAATTTATTTTGACTTGCTTATAAACATTTTTTTATTGATAAGATTAGACAAACTTATGAGGAATCTTGTATTACATTTTTAAACCTTAGATATAAAAAGAAAAATTTTTATGACTTTCTAACTCAAAACAAATTGCACATTTTCGTCATTTTTACGTATTTTGTCAAAATTTGAACATTGATTACCTATAAAAAAAAATTTTGACTACGGATTTTTAATATTTTTCATCTGCCTTTGAAACTATATATTATAAGTCTACTATTAAATTTTCAAGATTTTTTACCCAACAAAAAAAATTTTATAGACATTTATAGAAAAAAAAATAAAACAATTGGAAACTGAAAATATCCGTTAACAGCTCAAAATAAGTCAGAATATTTTGGAAATGTTAGAGTGGGTAGAAAATGCGTATATAAACATTCGGTCAAAATTTCATGTATCCTACGGTCATTTCTTTTAGAGTTATACCAAAAATCAAAAATAGATTTTGTCGAAAATTGGTTTTCCGTAAAAATTCCCGTTTTTCCCTTAATTTTTCATTTGTTTTTCACGGTGCTTTTGAAAACTACTGGGAAATTTTGACTTTTGACCCCCCAAAGTACCAACTAGATTCACTTTCCTATCAGAAAAGGTACTATTGAAGAAAATCTAAGCACTTTTAGTGTCCCAAAACGTGATGACAGACACAAAAAAAAATGAAAAAAAATAAAAAAAAAAACACACATCATTGTAAAACCAATACATTCATCGCTCCGCTCAGAATCTAAAATTAATAAATGTATATAGCAAAATAGTAAATTTTTGTCGTAATAAAATAAAACGGGCGTTATACATATTTTCGTCGAACTAGTGATATATCATCGGTGGTGATGGTTTGTAAATTAGTGAAATTTTCAGAAATTTCCTTTCGTGCTATCTTACTTGGTTTAGAATGTAGATTTTCCATAGCTTTTCTCTTACATCCATTTAAATATATTTTTCTATGTATACTTCATTGATCATGCCCGTTATGTTCAATTACAATTTCAACTATTTGTACAATATTTTCTGAAGAAGTGTACACTTTTTCAGTGCAAGTTCTGACAGTTGTACAACGCCATCGTATTGAACAATTTTTAGATTCATGAACTTTTCGATACGTAAAATTTTTAAATAATAAATTAAATTTATTATGAGCTTTTTAAGTTCAAATGTTTACAAGATTAGATATTCACTCGATTTTTTATGTACCCATTTTCTTTTTAGTTTTTTTTTATATAAATATCAATAAATTTTTATTTGTTGGGCCAAAAATAATGAAAATTTAATACAAGGCTCCTGATATATTGTTACAATATCAATTGAAAAATATTAAAAATACATAGGCACACATTTTTTTTATAAGCATTTAAAGTTCGAATTTTGACAAAATTCATCAAATTCTCGAAAATGATCAATCATTATAATTAAACAATTATAAAATGGTCAGTTTTTATAACTAAAGATTGAAAATTTAAAACAAAGATTCTAATGAATAATACATACTGTAATCAAAAAATCTAAAAAAATATATAAACACAGTTATTTTTTACAGACATTTTAAGTTCGAATTTGGACGAAATTACATATTAAAATCAATTTTAACGAGTAAAAGTATATATTATAATATGTTTCTTGCAGCATCACTGATAATTTTAGGTTAATAATTAAATAATATTAATAATATTAATTCAACTTAGCAGCTACCGTAAAATAACAATATCAATATAATTTAAAATATCCTAGACTGACATACCGTCTCCGCTCAGAATCGTTTTTCGTATACAATGATATTATATCATTGAATTCAAATTTAATACCATCCATTATGATTATACACTATACAGTGACCTACTTGTAACCTACTGTACAGTGGAGCGACATTCACTTGACCCTCTTTTTATCTATTACTTTAAACTTTTATATCATTTTGAAATGCGAAATATAAAATATTAACCCACGTGAGATTAATATCGGACTAACTGTAAGCATCACGATACTGCTATTCAATATTGTTCAATATTTTGACAGTTGATAATTTTTATTATGTTGAACGTAATCGATCTCGTGACGAGATTCTCGTCTCTACTTATTATTATAAGTAAAACACAACAATATTATATCCAGCACGCGTTGGTATTATCGCATTTCCGATGCGATATTAGTACATTTATCTGCTGGTAAATTCCAACAATTAAAGTTGAAAGTGTGGCGCAGATTACATGTTCCATTTCGTTTTCTGTTGTGGCGCAAATCACCAAAATTAATTTTTGGACGTGGCGCAAAATACATATTTAATGTTTATATTTTGGCGCAAATTACAAGTAAAAAAATTGGCGCAAAATACAATCTCCCATACCTAGGTGTGTGAAAGAAAAAAACAATGGAGGCTTAGACATTAGACCGTGTGAGCTTCTTAAAACAGTTTGGTTGGGAACACTCCTACATTTTTAGTGACTAAATTCCTCCTTCAAAATTTTTCCCACTTTAACCTCATAAAAAAATATGAACATTGAACACATACAAAATAATATTATATTGTATAATTGTATATATTTTATATATTACACATTTTTAATTTATAACATAATATAATGTGTACGAAGTACGAATATAACTATAGATACGATTTAATGACAGAGAAGTGATTGATGTGATCATTTTCACTGTGGATTAATACAGTATAATGATATTATTTGTGAATGTATGATAATATTGAAGCCTGGTAAGGTATTTTATAAAAGATAAATTAAGAGCTGGATCCTCTTATAGAAGCTATTATTTTATCCAGTAATAGTAAAATTGTATATTTTATGCACATAATACATACATGTAGTGACCATAAATAATATAAAAACAAAAAAGCACCAAAATACTAATGCGGTAAACTGTAAAGTAAATTAAATTCATTTTTTAATAGCATCATACATACTTATTTATGAAAAGGTTAAAGGACCCTTTTAATATGTTAATAATTTTAGTTTCTGAACAAAGGACGCAATAACAGTAGTTATATGTATATTGTAGGTATATCATATTTTATGTATAGGTACCTATGCTGTATGATAGTCGATATATATATTAAGGCCATAATATTTTATATAGGTATTATTTAATCATAATAGAATTTAAATTTTAAATGATAACTAAAATTAGATACAAATTAATTGAATAAGCCGATAGGTAATATATTGAAAACAAGGTTAAAAGTTTTTTACCTGTTACCTATTCACTAATGAGGAGGCTCTAAAATCATATGACATGTGACACTTTAATAGTACAAAACCAAATTCAATTAGAATATATAACTATTGATAAATGCAAATGTATAATTTTATACAGAAAATTATTTTATTATGTTATAATTATTGGTGCAGTCATGAATTTTAATAATTTATATTTTAATTTGTCAATTGTTGCGAGGACTGGGGAGACTCGCTATGGTACATTATATTTTGATTACACATTGGTTATATATATAGTTCAATGTGATTCGTGGTTAGCTCGACGTCTGCATTTTGTATAACATCCAAAATTATGAGAGATTAAAGAATTCAGAATATACCATTGTATCAACACTACTTCCGAAATTGATTTTGTATACCACAGTAGTGCGGTACCTATTATTACTGTAGTACGCAGTACACTGTTGTAATTGTTCCTTTTGACATGACTGGATAGAGAGCGATCACAATGATGTAAAAGCGCTACAGTAGGGAATTGAACATTTCCGGCGCAGGTCAAAGAGGAAAATTCAAAATCATAAACCATGTTACCTGTTTAAGGTTGGAAATCATAAAGTAGGCAATTTTATGTACCACCCGGCAAGCTCAGCATAAAGCACGAAACTTTTAATCTTAAAATGGGTTCGGGCCAAAAGTTATGTTCGTCACTTTGTAATAAAATAAAAAAATCTTACCAGTTTGTGGACGCAATTATTTAATAATTCCGAAGTATTGTATAATATTTTATAAAAAAGTTTGAGTAGATAAAATTATAAAAGTATAAAGTATAAGGGGAAATACAAATTTAGAAATAGGTACTAAAAGTACTTGAATGTCTAAATAGATAGAAATATAAAAATAACTATGAATCTCATAAAAAATGAAATAATATAACAAACATTTAAGTAACCAACTAATTAATAACAAATAAACTATAAATATTATATTAATATTATTATCCCTTATTGGAGAACAAAACAATTATATTGCTTTCCGATTTCAATGATAAGCTGTCAATAAAATAAGGAAATAGCATGTATATTATAAGAAACCTATCAAAAGATCATTAAAATATAAAATTGTTAAAAATATGTAAAAAAATGTCTACAACATTTTGGTTATATTTAAAAAAAAATGTGATCGATGAAATAGCAACACCATTTTCAATAGGAAACATCAAACACTACATCCAACCACAACTGTCACATTTGTAGTTGTATAATATAATCGTATCCAGTGGCGCCGAAGTTTTTAAAATGTGGTCGGGCAATTTCAAAACTTCGCGGCCTCAACATCTTAATTATTTAATATAAAGGTACTAACTTTAATATACATTTACTCAAAATCATAGCTTAAATATACTCATGCTCAAAATAATGTTATGATGTAAGAAAATGTGAAAAAAATAGGTCGGGCCATGGCCTGACGTCAACATGGACTTCGGCGCCACTGAATATTATCATATTTGTATATAAAAATATACTTTAAACGTATTAAGAACCCACAAATAATAATTTTAAATTAAGGACCTACAATTTTTTTTCATAAAAATATCAAAATTTATAAGAAATCTTGTATTCAATTTTCAAATCTTAGTTATAAAAAAAAACTTAACAATCGAAAATTTTGTATGCCTATAAATAGCACAACATGAGTCAAAATAATTTCTGGTGTATAGAAAATGCTAATATAAACATTCACTGAAAACTGAAAATTTCATGTATCTACAGACTACGGTACCTACATATTTAAGAGTTACACCGATAATCGAAATCGATTTTGCGAAAACAAATTTTGCGTAAATTACCAGTTTTTTCTTAATTTTTTTTTTTTTTTATATCCTAACGTTTGTAATTTACGGGGAATTTTATATTTAGACTTCTCGAATGCATCGAATAAATTCACTTTCTTATCGGAAAAGATACCTGCTGAAATTAAAAATCAAAGATACCGACACAAAAACAGTAGGTTATAAAAATTAGAAACACACATCATTCTAGAATTACATCATTCTAATCGCACATCATTATAAAATATAAAATATACCTACCCAATGCAATTCAAATTAACATATTAAATACCTAATTATTATTAATTTTAAATTAGACAGTATTCAGTTAAATTGTTAAGCTTGGAATTTTATAAACTAGTTGGTATTATAGTCTGTATATGTACTGTCAATTTGATGTGTTTATTATAAACTCTAAAAACCAGAAATTACATTTATTTATAATCACAGTTTTACTTAAAGCTTCATAAAAATAAATACGTATATATACCTCTAATATCTATGCACCAAAATGTTCCTAACCACGGAACTCTTTGATGTAAAAAGTTGCATTTTATTACATCTGTGGATTCATCATATTGACGTATAATATAATATCTATCATTTTTATTCTATGGCAATTGTCAAAGTCGATGTGGAAGACACAGTCGATGAACAATTCTAAAATTTTAACAAATGAAACTGACATGAACAAAAAATATAATACTTCGTATGGTTTTATTTTTCACAAATCACAATATTTTCAGATATGTTTCTGGAGCGTTTTCAGAGTGACGTCCTAGCTATTATAGTGCACGGATTCCGACGAATGCTGAAAGACTCGATGTTTAAATGTAAGTTTGTTTTATATTTATTTGGTTCTCAAATCTACCTTTTAGAGTTAAATTAAATATTTAAAGTCACTAAAAATGTGCTATCCAAGTGTTATAGACGAATATTTTAGTTCCTAGTTCGAAATGTATAAAATACGCGAGATCGAAAAATACCAACGCCGTAATCGTTTTTCCTGTTCCAGGTCGTAGAAATATTATAATAATTAATAGGTACATTCCTATATGCTATAGCGGTACTTGAAATAGAAATATACATTTTAGTTTAATTTATAGAAATACATTGTATCTTCTGAGTCAGAATAACATTCTAGCAAATCGGCGTACTAAATTGACACCGAAACATATATTAACTATATATAATAAACGATTACGGCGTTTATATTATTCGAACTAGGAACTAAAATATTCGTCTACAACACTTGGATAGCACATTTTTAGTGACATTAAATATTTAATTTAACTTTTAGAAGTAAATTTGAAAATCAAATAAATAAAAAACAAACTTACATTTAAACATCGATTCTTTCGGCATTCGTCGGAATCCGTGACGTGTACACTAAGCTACGACATTACTCTGAAAACGCTCAAGATACATATCTGAAAATTTTGTAATTTGTGAAAAATAACACCATACGAAACGCAGTATTTTTTTTGTTCATGTCAGTTTCGTTTAATAAAATACTAAAATGTTTCATCGACCATGTCATTCGCATCGATTTTGACAATTGCCATAGAATATAAATTATAGATATTATATTATACGTCAATATGATGAATCCACGGATCTAATAAAATGCAACTTTTTACATCAAGCAGTTCCGTGTTTAGGAACAATTTGATGGTGTATAGATACTAGAAGCATATAGGCATATTTATTTTTATGAATCTTTAAGTAAAACTGTGATTATAAATAATTGTAATTTCTGGTTTTTAGAGTTAATTTACAGGTTTATAATAATCACATCAAATCGACAGTACATTTACCGACTATACCAACTAGATTTATAAAATTCCAATCCAACAATTTCACCGAATACCGTCTAATTTAAAATTAATAATAATTAGGTATTTAATATGTTAATATAAATTGTATCTGGTATATTTTATATTTTATAATCATCAATCATGTGTGATTAGAATGATGTGTTTTTCTAATTTTTAATCTGTAGCTTTGATTTTTAACTTCAGTATCTTTTGTTTTCCGATGGGAAATTGAATTTAGTAGATGCATTCGGGAAGTCTAAATTTATAATGCCTAAACAAAAAAAAAATTCAAAAAAAAACTGGTATTTTTACACAAAATTGGTTTTCGGTAAAATCGATTATGGTACTCTGTGTAAGTGTAACTAAAATATGTTCTGTAGTCCGTAGATACATGAAGTTTTCATTTAATGTTTATATTAGCATTTTCTATACACCAGAAATTATTTTGATACATGTTGTGCTATTTATAGCCATATAACATTTTCGATTATTAATTTTTTTTTATAACTAAGTATTTGAAAATTGGATACAAGATTTCTTATAATTTTTCTATTTTTATTAAAAAAATTTAGGTTAAAATATCCAAGTACGAAAATTGTTTTTCGTATACAATGAAATTACCTACCTCTTAATAGGTACCTGTACAACATCATTGAGTTTAAATTTAACACAATACATTACAGTGTCCCTCTTGTAACCGTTAATTTATAATTAATTGTATTAATATATTATTATTATTATATTCTACGACCTGTGTGTGCCGTCGTCACCTGAGCTTACGTATTTTATACGCACGTAAAATATGCATCTACGTCACCAAAGTAGCAGATTGTCCGCGCGTAGCAATAAATATTAATTTTAAAACTAAAAAGCAAATGTAAGCCCCTAAAGAATAGGTAGTCAAACTTACGTATATGTCGACTCTTCAGGTTGATTATAGGTTTGCCATGTCTAGAGTACATATTCCATATTATCAAAGAACTGCTATTTCTTCATCCGTCTTCATTTCGCACTGAAATAATAGTATCGAGATTTTTTATGAAATTAACTTGAGCAGAATGAAATATATGAATAAATGTTGTATAGGTACAATATTACTGTTTAACGACTTGTGAATTTTTGAAGGCTAACCGTCTAAATGTATTTGATGATATTATTGTGAATAAAGTAATTCATTTTAGTATTATAGGCATTAGTATTTACTATAGTTGGTTAAATTCATTTTTCTCAAAAAAATTATATTTTAAAATGCCATTGCGTGTATATAAAATATAACAATATATTCTAAAAGTTTCATATACCAACAAATAATATTTTTAAATTATATCAAAATAACTAAAATCATTATTCTTGGTTTGAATATGAAATTTTGTCTAAATTTGAAATTAAAATGTCTGTAAAAAATAAATATGTTGATATAATTTTTAGATTTTTTGGTTACAGTATGATTTATTTATGAGAATTTTTGTTTTAAATTTTCAACACTTAGTTATAAAAACTGAACATTTTATAATTTTTTAATTACAATGATTTATAATTTTCGAGATTTTGACAAATTTTGTCAAAATTCGAACTTTAAATGCTTATAAAAAAAAATCGTGCCTATGTATTTTTAAAATTTTTCAACTGATGTTGTAACAATATATAAGAAAGCTTGTATTAAATTTTCAGACTTTTTGGCCCACCAAATAAAATTTTATTGACAATTATAAAAAAAAAAACTAAAAAAATTGAAAACTAAAAATGTCTGTAAACAGCTCAAAACAAATCAAAATATTTTCAAAATTGAATGGTGTATAGAAATAGCTTATATAAACATTCAGTGAAATTTTCATGCATCTACAGTTATTTGTTTTTGAATTGCAACAAAATAAGAAAATCGCTACATGAGAAATCGAGTGAATATCTAATTTTGTACAAATTTGAACTTAAAATGCTCATAAAAATTTATTATGACTTGCTTATAAACTTTTTTTTATTGATAAAATTAGGCAAACTTATGAGGAATCTTGTATTACATTTTCAAATCTTAGATTTAAAAAGAAAAATTTTTATGAATTTCTAACTCAAAATAAATTGCACATTTTCGTCATTTTTACGTATTTTGTCAAAATTTGAACTGATTACCTATAAATAAAAATTGTAACTACGGATTTTCAATA